>JARHVA010000836.1:3012500-4232500 GCA_037957365.1 Torreya grandis | reverse complement strand
TAGAATTACTAGAACCATTGATATTCAGACTGATGTGATTTTCAAATGAATTCCTTTCTAATTGATAGTATAGATTCATCCATTATTGCATAATTTAATTAGCCTCATATCTATAAAATCTATATATATATATATATAGTGAAATTTAATCACAAATAATACCAAAGTCTATGGAATTATCCTAGAACAAGTTTCATGACATAATCATGGAAATGAATAATTATTACATAGATACAAAAGTCTCTTGTACATGGTCCAAAATCAATTCATCAATGCCTAACCTCTTCCCATTCTTTGTAGCTTACATATATACATACTTTACTCACTCTATCTTAGGTGCATGGTTATATAAAAAAAATTGGAATCTACAACAACTCTGACCTCAATATAGGCTTCCCTAATTAGAAAAACCCAAATCCACATAATCTGTTCAAAATGGAATACATTTGATGACTAAGTATCCCATGTATGTTAACCAAGTAGATGGCTAACATGTCGTTATCTTGAGATGGCACCTTGTAGACTATTGACATGTCATTATGCTATGATGACACCTTATATACTGTTGGCATGTCATTATGTTATGATGGCACCTTGTATGCATATTACCCCATTAACACTTTCTTGAACTTAATGAATTGTCTCATCCTGAGATAACGTAGAAGAAAATTTAAGTATAAAAGATCAAAATGGAACATTTCCTATCTCGACAAAGAAAATCACAAGGTAACCTATAACCCTTTTAGGTTTTTATTAAGTTACAAAGATCAAATGGCTATCCTTTTAGGTTTTTAGCCAACCTGATCCCTACAAACCAAAACAATAGAGGAAATAAAAGAGACCAAAAAAACTTAACATGTATAACACCTAAGGATAAGTAAGGGATGGAAGAGGAATAATGGAAGACTATGTTTTTGAAATGGAGGCCTTCTTCTTTTACTGTAGAACCACCAAGAGTTGGCTAGGGGGAAAAATAGGATCATTAACCATTAGAGGAATCAAGGCATCTAGCGTAGCCAAGTCCTTCTTATAAGTATGCCACTCCAATAAGACTTATTGAATTTCTCAAACCAATGTATATAGGGGAGCTTGAGCATATAGAAAATGTTGCAAATTAGCATCATCACACAAAGTAGTAGTAACCTTGGTGGTCACCATCTTGTCATCCATATCACTAGAAAGCAAAGCAATATGGTATACATATTTATTTGCTTAAACTACAAAAAAGGTATTGTACTTCAATTGAGTCTTCCACCTTACCATTTGATCAGTAATTACATCTCATACATTGATTGAGGCATTTAACATAGCATCCATATATTGGGGGTAGCTTGTGGGTTTAAAAATTCTATGGAAGTGGTTTGTATGGTAGAAAACTTAGGCTATAGACCAACCCAAACACATTAAATTTATTTTCACCAATCCAATAAATTATGAGTAAGTTACATGGCTTGTTTCATAGTCACATCAAGTTACATCTGATACTCAATAAGTAACTTGCATAATTTGATCATCTTGGCTCTAATCATTGGGCCTTGTTGAGCATACTACATTTGGAGCTTATTGTGTTACCAGTCCTAGAATAATTGATTTAGAAGCAAAGGAAGGAGATCTACAAAAAACTAGTTAGGATCCATAGTGACCTATTAAACAAGGTCTAGATAGGTAGTCTATGAAGTATCACATGCATGCAGAAGGGTGTGCCATAATGTAGCATTCTCGACATCCAATTGTGAAACTTTCTGGATCAAATATTGATCTTACTATGATAAGTATTCTTGTAATGTAATTATACCTTCAATTTGTTTACTCAATGAAAACTGAGTAACATCTAGAAAAGGATCTAATAAAGCCAGTGCATTATCCAAAGTAGTTGAAATAGTAGCTGATGCATACCAAAGAGGAGTAAGTGGTAGCAAAAACATAATTCTCTATACTAGTGGTATAAGCACATCTAAAATGGAGATCAAGGACAAACTGGTTGAAGTAGATGGGGGTTATGTAATCAAATGTGCTACACTATGGGTTAAAGGATCCAAAGATGTTTTAATAGAAGGTAATTCTATAGTAGGGGAAAATGGAGTCTCACCAGTAGTCAAATGTGGTTACTTCATAGTTAGAATGGATGGTTGAGAAGGTTTTGGGTTGGGTTGAATACCAACATCAACATCAATACCTTTAGCTTTTGTAGGTGCAACTATGATAACTTTCATATTTGGGCATTGAGCTTCACACTCAGTCTCAATACTACATGGTTGTATTGTCTCTGTAGTAGCTTGTTGAGGGGTTCCCCATCTAGAACTTGTTGGTTAGTAGTGAGGGTAGCTTTCATCATGATAGCTACCTCAAAAACATTTTGAGTGGAAAAAACTTGAGCATGCGCTTGTATTTCTTGTATATTTTATACCACTTTAGCCTTAGCCCTTTTCTTTTCCTCCTAGAAGCATCATCAAGTAGAAACATGGTTAGTTTCTTCTTAAACATATTATTTTTATTCTATATTCAAAGACTTAAACATGTCTTCCTTAGTATTATAACGTGGTTCATCAAAGTGAAAAATTGAAGAGGGTCACATAGCCATCTAAATCTATGAGTGTGAAACCAATCACTTCCTCAATCAACCTTGAGAAACATCATGTGGATCTACTTGTGGAAATATCATCTTAAGTTAGGCACTATATGGCACCAAAGGTTGGGAAGTAGATTTAGTGGACCTAGGGGCATCAATGTTAGCAATGTTAGAGTCTTTAAGGTCTTCTTTCACCATGTGAAACCTATGGGTGGACCACTTATGTCTCAGTGTATATTCAGGGGAACTTTCTAGTAGAATATCTAGGGGTTTGGGCAAAAGTGTGCCTCCAAATAAAATACCATGTATAGGGTCCATCTAGGCCTATTGAACCCTTGTTTCTTCACCTAATGGGTCTACTAAAATGGATGGTGTACAAGTCAGAAGAGAAACCCATAACTCTGGTGGCAATTTGTTGTAGATCTACATAGTCATAAAACCTTTCAAAAGAAAAATTCTTTTTTCATTCCCATCCTCATACAAGTCACCTGTCATGTCTTCTAGCATTAGGTGGTATACTTTAGTTACACTATTCTATAACTTAGGTCATTCTCATTGCAATATGATCTTTGGAATAGCAGGATCATTGTACTATAAATCCTAGCTCCTTATTTTGTGTTGTGGTGAGAAAGGTGGGTTGTAGTTAGTTGATTATTTACCCTTTTTACATTGGGGTCGCTTTATAGGTGTAATAAATGAACTTGGAATTATTACTTCAAAAGGAACAACTTGAAGAGGGGTAGTCCACTATGCATCTTGGGCTTTTCTAATGATACATCCTACTACATAGTAGACATGTCCAAGAATAATCCCAATGGAGTGGTAGTCATTGGTGGGAGCTCATGAATTTGTATAGAGGTTCCCTTTAGAAGGTGTTGAACTATAGCATGTTGACCCCAAAATTTCATAACATTTAGGGGATTATATGGATGTGTAGTGACAATCTAAAGTAGCTCATTTTCCTAATTATCAAACAAAGGGAATTAATCTTGATAGCAATTTGCAAAATAAGTGACCCAATTTTCAATTTGTTTGTCATGCCAATAATAAATGTCAGGATGAACTTCCATGACTGGTGATTTCAATTGAGTGAAGATGAGGAGAAATACTAAAAATTTGTACTGGAAGGTATTCTTTAGTGCCCAAGACTTTGGCAATTTTTTATTTTAAGTATGTAAGTAGTAATTATGTCTAATTGAACTCTTCTCCACCCTATATCATTCAATGCATGATGTCAACCACACACTTTGTACCTTTAGTTTTGGCCTTAGTCATTTTCTAGAACTATTTATAAATATATTTGGCTAAAAATCATACTAGTTCATTAGAAAAAGTCACCAATAGAATACCTCGATTCTCTCTAACTATGGTGGCTTTAATTTTGGTAGAGATTGGTGGTGCTTTAGACTTATACTCCATGAGAGATTGCCTCTAGAAATTATCTCAACTTCACTAGCCATGGATTTCATGGATAAGTACACCATTACATCTTATGATAAATGAATAGCATGTTGGTTATATTGTGCCAATAATAACTACATAATACTAGACCAATCCCTAAAAGTGGGTAATCATATGAGGTACCTGGTATTGAATCCAACCAAATGTGGTACCAGGCCATTTAGAACAAACAATATATTTCATGCATGTTGTGTTATAACACTACCATAAGGATCAAAAAAAATTATCTATTATAGCAATACTCCTATCCCCAAATCTTCCTTTAAAATAGTGAGTCTCTTTTTGAAGTTATGCTCAAACTCAATAATACTAGGAGAGGAAACCATGGTGATTGATTGAGAAAAATTGAAAGTGCACCACACTAAGAATTAAACCCAAAATAGCAATTACAAAGCATAATTAGAAAAATTTAGTGGTCTATAATTCCATGAAATGAGTTATTTATATACTTTTTGGTTTGGTTAGCCCTTCTAACTTATACACTTAATATTTGGGATCCTATAATCCCTCACTTGTGTGAATTGGCTTCAAATTTAAATAGATGTTGAACCCCCATTATTTTGTATGTGATAATAAAATTCATCTTAGTGGATGTGGCATTCAATGTGGTCAATGTGGTACTAATCTAGCTACTAAGGAATGTCTAATGGGACATGTCATCATCTTTTCATTATTCATATCTATTTGATAGGTGATCTTGATAGTGATATAAAACTCTGACAATGATTTTATAACCATTTGTCTACATGCTTTGGACATAACTCCCTTTTTTGGCAACCATTATTCATAATCAGAACCCTATATCTTATTCAAATACAATTCTTGGACTTAATAGATAACCCATATTAATCTGTCATCGAGGATGTTATTTAGAAAGTTATCTACCTAGAATGACTTGATGGCTACCATGTGCTAGTCCAGTAGGACCATGCATTTTTATAAAATTGAAATTGATCTTATGTTCTACTAACAAAAAACTTAATAAAACATGCAACACATAGAAAATTCAAACCAAACTTCAAATAACTTACATGAATGAAATTTTCCTAACTATGTTGAATGTGCAAAAACTATACTTTTTTGGTGCACTATTGCTCCTAACGATGGTAGACTTTAAGTCTATAGTCGTTAACATTTTTGGGAAAAACATTACCTTCCAAATCTTGAAATATTACAATCCCATTTTGCAAAATTTCATGAACAACATAGGGACCTTTCCATTGAATGGTGAGTTTGCCAAGAAATGCACAGAACTAGTTATCATATAACAAAACCAAATATTCATAATGGAATTCTTTTGTGTGGAGATTCTTGTCATTCCAAGCCTTTTGACTCCTTTTGTTGATCTCTTGAGCCCACACAAATTTGTGCCTAGATTCATCCATGTGATCAAGATCCAATAAGCAATTTTTAAGTTAATCTATATCATTGGATGCATTGCATTAGTAACTCGCAAGCTAGGCATGACATATTCCATAGGCATAATAGCTTCCATCTCATAAACCAAATGAAATGGATTAAATCTTGATACACACTTAAAATGAGTGTGGTAAGCCCAAAATACTATAGGAAATTTATCCTCCCAATTATCTTTCTTAACATCACAAACCTTTATCAGTATCTTACCCAACACTTTGTTTGCAGTCTCTACTTGCCCATTGGCTTGTGGATGATACAATGTGATTTTATGGTGGGAAATCATAAATTATTAAATTAATATCTTGATTTTTTTGTTCAAAAAATGTATACCCCAATCACTTACCAATTGTAGTGGGAACCCATACCTAGTAATGATGTTCTCATACAAAAACTTAGTAGTGTCTTTAGCTCCACAGCTTGGTGTAACAATATCCTCGACCCATTTGGTGAATTAATCAGTCATAGTAATTATGTATCTAGCATTATTACATTTAATTTTTGGATTAATGGCACCAAAAAAATCAATTCCCCATTGCTCAAATGATTATTATGATAGCATGGGATGTAGAGGCATCTCATCCCTCTGAATAGGTTTACCCATACATTGGCAAACATCACACTATTTGGCAACTATCTATGTTTCCTCAAAAAGATGTGGCCACCAAATACCACTTTGTAAAATTTTCCTTACAGTAGCTTCCCCTAAAAACTGTCCACTCGTAATGCCCTGATGGGCCTCTTTTAGGACATGCAATCATTCGTGCTTTAGTGCTACTCTTTGCAAGACCTCATCTTTCCCCATATGATAAATAATTCCATTTATAATGCTAAAATGAAGTGCCTTAGTCAAGAGGTTCTTTTTTTTTTTTTGGTGTATTGTATGAGTAATGTCCCCTACTCCAAGTACTATGTGATTTTGTCCAACTATTTAGGAATCACAAAAATTCTAAAACATGAGCATTAAAAGACTCATCAGGGATATCCTCTAGGTCCTCACCATTATGAAATCTACTAAGATGATTAGGGCCAACATTTTCCCACCCTAGTTTAACATGGATTCAAAAATGAAACTCCTAGAAAAGCATCAACCAATGAGTTATCCTTCCACCCAATAGTGTTTTATTTACCATATATCATAGAGCTTGATGATCTATAAAAAATTCAAATGGGGTAGCCAGAAAATAACGTCTAAATTTTTTTAGGGAAAATACAATCACTATAGCTTTCATTTTAATTGTGGTATAGTTATTCTCAAATGCAGATAGTTTTTGGATTGAAAAGTGGATTGGGTGGTCCAAGCCTCCTTCTTCCAAATGCACAAGTACTGTACCAACTATGATGCTTGACACATGTACATGGAAAGGTTTACGCCAATCAATAAAAATAAGTACTTGTGCAGTAACCAATCAGTGTTTCATATCCACAAAATTTATCTGGCAATCTTCCATCCATACAAAAGGAATACCTTTATGCATGAATTTATCCATCATGGTTGAAATAGCTACGTACCCTTTTATAAATTTTTGATAATACCTTGTGTGTCCTAAAAAATATCACACCTCTTTTGAGGAATTTTGTGGTGGCATACTCACTATCATTGTAATCTTCACTTGGTCCACCAAAATTCCCTTATTGCACACTACATGGCCTAAAAGAACACCAAACGGTGTGAAAAACAAAGATTTTTCAAAATTAAGTGCAGTCTTGAGAAGTCTACATCTTTCCAACATGAATCTTAATTTTGATAAATGTTATCAAAATAATGAGAACACTACCCAATCATCTAAATATACATCTATAAAATCATGAATAAAGTCCTTGAATGTATTTACTATAGCCCTACAAAAAAATGTAGAACCATTATTTTAACCAAATGGCATTACCTTATATGTGAATGACCTCCATTCTGTAGAAAATGTCATCCTAGTTCTATCCTTAGCTATGATAGGTATCTGATGATACCCACTAAATTTGTCAGTGAAGGAATACACCTCATTTCTAGCTATAGCTTCCAACACTTCATCAATAAATGGTATTGGAAAAGGATCATTAATGTATACATCATTGAATATACGGTAGTCTCCATAGATATGAATCTCACATGTTTTATTTAGTTTTAATATCATAAGACTTACCTAGTCTGCCTTTTCCATAATAAATATTATTCTTGCATTTTTCATACAATCCAATTTAGCTTTAACTTTCATCTTCATGTTAGGATTGAGACAGTATGGCCTCTTCTTAATTGATCGTGCACTTTCCTTGAGTTTTATATGCATTTCCCTTAAAGAATGATCCACCCCTTTTATTTTTGGAAAAGTAGTTGGAAACACATTTGTGTAATCTTAGAGAAGTTGTGATGCTTCCTAAATGTTATGTTGTTCTCAATAGTCACCAATGTGTGCTAATTTTGGGGATGCTTCAGACGCAATGTTCATAATTTATTTATTTAGAGGTTCCTAATATACTTGGTGTTCTTCCTCTAGAATGGACTATAATATTTCCCACTCACCCTCTTGTTCTAGAAACTATATCTATCGTAATTGGTCTTCTTCAAATTTTTCATCCAAAGGTTCAGGTAATATTTCATAGTCTAGCTTAGGCTCAAAAAACTCTAAAAGTTATAAAGAATCCTCACTAACTGAATTAGACTCATCAACAAACTCTTCTTAAATATGATGGCAAGGCTAAATTTCCATCTGTGCTTTTTTGCTACATAGAGTCCCCATAGTCACAGCATCAATGAGATCCTAGGCATTTTGTTGACTATGCTTGACTTCCATGGTGATACCATCAATAATTTCATGATCCTCTATTTCCTTTAGCTATGAAGCATGGTCATTACATAGATATTCCACTCATCCATGGCATATAAATGTGTTCATCTTTTATAACACACTACTCACCAATGGGTTTTCACTTTCAAATATAAAAGTTTGAATAAAATCATTTTGTGATTGTATCCAAAGTTGTGTCTCTCTACGGTGTTCTTAGTGAATGTACCAAGTAGTAATAAAATCCCCTAATGTGTAGATAAAATAATGTGGTCAATACTTTGAATTGATTTCTTCAACCATCAATAATTACTTGTGCTACTGAATATGTTCTTAGGGATATTCTCCTTCATGGAATATGGGCCATGCTTTTTGAACTTCCTTAGGCAATTAAAACTGTGAAATAAGTAATTCACACACTTATACCCATGTGTTACTACTATTGTGATGTACTTCCATAATTAGCTACAACTCCATTCAATGCATAATTAAGATCACTTACCCTTTGATTGTCCTCTAGTATATGCATTTGGAACTACACTATAAAGTCACCAATATTTTCAATGGCAAAGTAACGAGGAATTTGTCAATCAATTGCATAAACCATGCACAAAGGTTTAAGCTTGTGATCATTTTGAGCCCAATTGAGCATGTAAGTATCATATCACCACTAATAGAAGAATATCGATCCCATGGAATCATACCTTAAAAAATAGATTCAATGTAGTCACACTTCATAGAACCAACTTGATATAACACCTCTATATCAGACTGTGTAGGTGAATGAATAGACAACAATCATGCTTCATCTTTTTCTTCTATGAAAATATTCAATGATTTGAAAGAACACTTACCACTTAGTTTGATAGCTATTGTCACTTCTAAAAGAGAACTGTACAAGTTCATTGATATGTTACATTTTATATCAGGGACACTCTGCATTGTAATTCTCATCTAGCTATTGCCTTTTGCTAAATAAGGAGAATCAAGTTCCTTAGGAATTATGTATGTTTAGCATCTCTATTAAGTGGGATGATGATTATAAGTTCATATTGGTGCAACTCTATTTTATTCATTACTATGTTGATGGTCATCTATCCATCAGATGCCCACTTCTTCCCCAACAAAACTAGGTAGTGCATTTCATCTATTTTCATATCTATTACTTCAAAATCAGCATGTAGAGTTAACTATATGACTTTAATCTCCACATCTTCCAATCATCCTATGGGATCTATCCTACCATAGTTCACCAGACTAAGAGTTACATAGTTGTAACTCAAATATGGTCTACCAATGGCCTCCCAAGTAGATCATGGGATCATATTCATGGTGCTCCCAAAATTAAACACAGTGTTTGGTATCTCATACCCTGCAATCTTAATATCAACTTTGGCATCAACATCCCATGGCTTATTTGTCTTAACATACCAAACCATCTTCTTTAGCCTTTCCTTTCCCTTATATGTACACTTGATTAGATTGTGTAAGATATTAGTGATATTTTATTATATATCTTCATTTCTCAGAGTATTAATCAATTTCATCAAGTTTATCAATGTTTTTACAATGCCTTCTAATATCATGATTTACACAATCTACCCATACATTTTTGCATCAAGTGTGGCTTCATATGTTATAACTAAACCTTGTTGTTGAATATTCTACATAATTTGCATGGCTTCCTTCATGAGTCACTTCTCCTTTATTGGTTTTGGATAGGTATCTACTTTAGTTTTTCGTATGCCAAAATATGTTGACATATCTAACGGAGGTAATCCTTGCTATGCATATTGCATTCTTATTACTAATTGCATAAATACATTATAGTTGGGCTCAAAACTAACTCAATTTACATTTTTCACATCGCAATCTCTACTTTGTATTTCTAAAACAAGACAGTCATGAGTATCATGTTATTCAGATACTCAACAATACGCATAATAATCTTTCCATTATGGATTTGTGGGGTAATTCCATTGTGCATGATTGGGTTACCCACACAAATAACATCTAATAGGGCCTCTAGGACCATTTCTATGTCCTTGTTGCACACCACCATGGTATCCACCTCTAAAACCACCTCTATTTCCTTGATATCCCTAGCCACATGCCTATTATGCCCCAAAGTTTGGTGTGGCCTATGGTACATTCCACCCTTATTAGTAATATTTATTATCATAACCACCATATTTGGGTTGATTTATAGGTATCACTCAACCATCTTATTGATATTTAGGAAGCACATGATTCCAAGTAGATTAGTAAGCATAATGTAGTGGTTGTGTAACTTAAACTCCACCAAATAATCCTTATGGTTGAAATGATTGTGCATTCTGAGCCCATGCCAACCCAACCTATGTTACTCTAGTGGGAGTGGTTTTCATTCCCATAATGGCTTGTGATGTCATTGGTTTTTGTTATGTAGATACTGTGAAGACATTCTTGGTAATGTCTTCTTTCAATTCTTGTAGAGCCTTACAATCCTTGTCATGATTAGTAGATCTAAAAAAATTATAGTACATACTTTGTGGATTCCTTACATACTATTTTAGTAATTGAAAATGAGTTTTTGAGTGCCCCATTATGCAATATATGTTGTAGAATTCCATACATACTTTTGGGCATTCATTCTTGTGATGGCCTTCCTTACTACACTCAATACACCAGAGATCGATTCAAGGTCATTCAATAGTAGTCTGCAAAGTCTCTAATCACTGTAAAATAACTTGAAGTGTGCATTCTAACTATATTTTTCTCTCTATCAAAATACCATAATCTTTTATTTTCTCCACTCATACTAAAATTATTCTAGCTTTTGTTTTATTAGTAAACTCAATATGCTCTATCACAAATTGAAGTTTTATTTTCATTCCTTCAATGAACTAAGTGGTCTTATCTTTACCTTCCAAGGAAAATTTAACATTATTAATGCACATCAAAAAATCTATGGTCATAATCATGAATATTTTCTCTTGGACCTTGATGGATTTCTTTGAGGTCTTGTATGGTTTGTCCCATAATTTTCTTAACCTTGAACTCTACAACCAACCATTTTCACACATCATCAAAACTTTATATTCCTAATTCTCTATGGAATATGAAATCAATGCTCTTTTGGACAAGGCACCAATAAGCTCAGACTTCTTAATATGTTCATCAATAATGCCTTTAACTTACCACTTCATGTCACATGTAAGCAGATATTGCGTTGGATCTATAGTTTCATTATAGGGTGCCAGTGTGATAAAGGCACTTGACTGTAAAGCCACATTACCCAGGGTTGAATAGAAAGGAAGCATTATCTATACTCCTTCAAATGGCAGTAATGATACTATAATTTTTGGGATTGATATCTATGAACTTCTTGGTGTCAGAAGTGGTGTTGTTATTTGAGGAGGGGTGATCATTGGTGGTGTCTGCAGTGATGGTCTTATAGACCCAGTGGGACTATCTCCCAATACTAATGTATTTTTCAAAAATGGGAAGCCTTTAGAAAATAGACAATATTCTTGATATTATAAAGGGGATGGAGATTTCTCAAGAAAATAACATGCATTAGACTCATCTTCAATCTCTGTAATGGTGTCTATTCATGTTCTACTTTCTTCAGTAAAAATTTCAATCTATGACACCCAATCAACAACCTATCAATCAACAAGGGGTCAGTCAAATTAGTCATTATTTCTCTTAAATAATTCTTATGTAATTTAGTGAATCCTTATGTGGTTCTTTCAAAATTATAATCTACTAAGTCTTTGATACTTCTTCTAGATTCTTCGATCTCCTATTCTCTCAAACTTTCAAATCTGTGTGGTTGAATGTAAATAGAGGTATTTATATAAAATATGGGCTTAGGGGATGTGTATTGAGGAGGTGAAAATTCTCTTTGTCTAGTCTCCTTGTGTGGAAATTTAAGCCAATATTGTGCTTATGATTGATTGTGCCTCAAAAATTAGGCAACTCTCCTATGAAAATGAAAGATGTCTCCTTGAGTGACTGCAATCTGCTACTATCTATTAAACTACTTCCTCAATGCTTTTTCCTTTATAAAGATCTTCTGCCTACTTCTTTACTTGCTCATCTATCTCACTAATCCTAGGTCCTTCTCGCTTATCAACACTTTTCTCTCATATCCTTGCATCAACTCATTTTTCTTCCTTTTGATCTTTTATAGCTATTCAGCCTCTACTCTTAATTCTACCTCTACCTTTACTTGCAGTCAGTTGTGAAGTCCCTGATATATTCCACCTCTTTTATTTTCATAGTTATTTCTCTGTATATATAAGATTATTTTAGTCCCTTTCATCTAGCCTCTTCATTTGATTTCTACTGGCCAACTTTCTCGATCAACCCCACACTATCTCACATCCCAACTGCACACATCCCATAGTGCTTGAAAAGACTACTCCATCATGAATGGGCAGGGCACTATAGATTTTTCAATGACTAACATCTTGATAAGAATTGGTATTTACTACAAAAACTTTATTCTAATCCCCTATATGAATGAGTCTTGTGCAGCATCAAAATTAATATAACCACAAAGTACAAATTCTATTATATATCCATCTATAGTAATTTGTATTCAGTGATCAATCACATGGGTCTAAGCAATCTCTAGGCTTTGTAATTATTCAATTAGATTGTTATTCCACTATATTTTAGATGTAGATATAGGTTGGAAATAAAAATTTTCTAATCACACCAGACACATAGTAAGAAAACCCATAAATTCACACCAAAATATTTCATGTATGTCACCATACAGATGATGCTCTATGAGTTCCTTTTCGATGCACCTATCCTTCTGACCTCTTTCTATGAAAACTCAAATATTTTATGATCCCACTATTCTTCCAAATACGTCTAACTTGGTAACCATTGAAACATATCATTTCTATAACAACACATTACACCATTGTTAGTAGAGGTTCTTAGTTTCCTAGAACTTGCTAATTATGAAGATAATTATGGGAGAGGTAACAAGCTCTTAATTAGTAGAAACATAGATTTCTAAGCACCTACAATAGAATTACCAAAACCATAGATATTCAAATTGATGTGATTCTCAAATTAATTCCTTTCTAATTGATTGTATAGATTCATCCATTATTACATAATTTAAATAGCCTCATATCTAGAAAATCTATATATATAGTGCAATCTACTCACAAATAATACCAAAGTCTATATAATTATCCCAAAACAAGTTTTCAAACACAATCATGGAAATTACATAGAGATCAACTCATTACATATAACTTATACAAAAGTCTCTTGTACATGGTCCAAAATCAATTCATCAATGTCTAACCTCTTCTTTTTCTTCGTAGCTTACATATATACATAGTTTACAACCTTTATCTTAGGTGCATGGTTATAACAGACTACATTTGGAATCTATAACAACTCTGACCTCAATATAGGATTCCTTAGTTATAAAATCCCAAAACCACATAATTTGTTCAAAATGGAATATAGTTACTGACTAAGTATCCTATGTATGTTGACTAAGTAGATGGTTTCCATGTTGTTATGCTACGATGGCACCTTGTAGACTTTTGACATGTTGTTATGCTATAATGGCACCTTTTAGACTGTTGACATGTCATTATGTTATGATGGCACTTTGTATGCATATTTTCCTGTAAACATTTCTAAACATGTTTAGATGCCCTTATGAGATCACATGCCTTTGAATTAATACTAAATTATTCATATATTTAAGAGTACACCTTTTAGTGAAAAAAATCAAGGCTAAAATAATAATATCAGCACTAAAAAAATCAATGTTAATAAATATCCTAAATATATCCTATGATGTGAATAATTGTCACATCCTAGGTATGTCTAAGAGTAAGAAAAAATTTTGAATACCCACTACTATAAGATCAAAATCTATGTCTAATTCCTAGAGCCTATAGTCTTGATAAAAATGAGTGGAATGTATGCCCCCCTTTTGAGATGTGAGATTGACCTATGAAGCACATATCTCAAAATAAATTAATTACAATCATCATGTGTAAGATAAGATATAAAATCATTGATGTCTAACATAGAAAGATATCATCTTGTAAGCATGTATGTTATAAATAAGTTTCCCCACACAAGTTTATGTTGTAATCAATATAAGCACATGAATAATATGTCCCACATGGGATAAAGGATAGTAATTTCCACGTGAATGAAATATATAAGTAGTATAAGATTAATAAGATATACCCCATGTCATCATGATATATAAGCAATGTAGCACCAATAGCATAATATATAGAAATTTAAATCATAAGTATGAGCTCTTACCTTGTATAGATGCATTATAGAAATCATGGTAGTGTAGGTAAGTAATAAAATCATTGTGCATGGTATATATCTTAACACCATAAAATATAGAAAGAACTTGAGATTCAAAACTAGAACAATTAATATGTTACATACTTTATCAAGCATGGAGAAAACACTTCAGATATTGAAAGCATGCCAAAGATAGGGAATTCACATCAATCACAACATAAATAACCAAACATGTTGAAGACACATCAAAAACTAAACAAGAACCTAAATCAAAGAAGACACAAAGACAAAAATCAATCACATTGAAGACCAATCTTAGCATTTAGCAAGCACATAGAGCAAGGAAGACACGGAGTAAAAAAATCAATCACATTGAAAACCATACTTAGCACTAAGTAAGTAAATATAGCAATGAATACATAGAATAAGCACATAGATGACTGAAATGTATATAAAATCATGAAATGATATAACCAAGCATAGATTAAAAAAACTAATCATATGAATATAAAAAACATGCCATACACATGAATATATATGAAAACATTAAACATAAAAGGACACATCTAATAGGAAAGGTGTAATAGGTAAAACACTATGACATGAGATTCCAATACAATAAACATAATAATCAATGGATATCAAACTTAAAATGGTACTAGAAGATACCCCAATAATTCCCCCTAGCTACCCTTAAGTGAACATGGGATGTTTCCCTAGTGTAATGTGAATCCATAATCATGTACATATAATTAGTGCATTGTGATCATGCATATATCTTGATAATGTCTTTAAGAGCATATACATAAACAATAGTTGCAATGTAATCCATTTTCAATAGGCATATAATCATGAACATTCAGTGTGTTCTCTAACATAGTTATTAAATACCAAATTTTTTGCATATGATCACTTAATAAGATAAAGGGGAAAAAATAGAAGTTATGAAGAAACAATGAATTCAACAAATCATAAAAAATAAACATGAAATCCAAGATAAAAATGAAAAATGTGATCCCTAGCAACCTACAACTTCCATAAGAATTCATTTCACTTATAGGCATGTTGCCCAAAATTAATGTACAATTATCATTTAGAAGTTAGGATGGGATCTTGGGATTGGACAAAATGATAAAATAAATTATCAATAAGTAATTAAAATGTAATAGAAGAGGTAATTTGAAAACAAATAGAAGCATATATGCAAAAAATACAAGTGAAGCCATAAGAGGGCAAGATGGAAAAGTAAAATTCAATGAATCCAAATAAACTAAATAAAATAAACCATGCCAAGAAAGATGGATAAATTTTAGTGAAGTATAATCAAACCACAAAAGTAATTGAAAGGAAGAGACTCTAAAATATAGGGGAAATCAGAAGAAACATCATGAATAATATTGTAACAAAGGCATAAGCAAACTAAGGAGAACTAGAGATGAATGGAAGAAAAGAAGGACCCAAGTGTGTGACGTAACATATAAGAAAGATAAAGAGGAAGTAAGGATTTCCAAAACTCACACCACAAAAATAGGAATGAGGAAGCACACAAAGAGAAAAGGAAAGAAGCATGGCAATAGAGAATCAATAAACAAGATGTTATGATATGCATAATGAGTAAAGATAGCTCATTCATAAACATAATCCATTGGGTAGGCAAAACTAATCAATAATATGATCATAATCAAGTAAATCATTATAATCATCATAAGATATATATGTTAAAGCACATGAATCATTAGGATGTCAAGGTACCCATGATTTCAAGAATGATATAACATTATCATTATCATTTTTATCTTTTTAATTATCTACTATACCTTCTTGCATAACAATATAATCCTTTGCATGAATATTATCTTGAATAATTGGATCATGTTTAAGTTATTCTATTTTTTGAGTGATAGTATGTTAAGATACACATACCCTTGGAGGTATAATATTATGCTCTTGAATCCTATGTTTTATTGCCTAAGGCCTAACTTTTTGTTGTTCTTTTGGTATTTCCTTATACAATACAACTTATTGCAATTGTTCTTGTGGTGGATAATATACTTTAAAAATTATAATGAATTCATATTCATGCAAAAAAATTATAAATTATTATATAAAGTATATTTAATTGATCGCATTTAATTATCCATGATTACCTAAGTAAAACATCATAAGATCCATTGTTTGATACCATAGGAAACCAAGTTAAAATTGTTTTAGGACCCATAGTAATAGGCAAAATAATACGAGTGGTTTTATGGTAATACCATCATATCCTGTAATATTTATTAAAGTAATTTCAAGATATATTTTATATATTCTAAGAAAATTGATGTATTTTTTAGTACATGATTTGATGCTTGAACTATTATCAAGCATAACTCCATCCTTTTATTATCTAAGTTCACCTATGAAACCTCATATGAATAATATAGAAGTTATAATTTGGGATCTCATTATCATAAGACACAATCGAAGGAGGATCCCTCTTCATTTTTTTTATAATTAAAATATATATATATTGATAAATATCATCATCAAATTACATCTTGTTTTTACATCGAGATTATAATTTTTCTAAAAAATCTATTTTTTCCAGACTTTATTACACATTTGCATGCATTTTATAAGTTCTTATTTTTATCAATCTTGTTTATATAATATGCATGTAGGAAAAAAGCATGCATGCATGTTTAAATACTAATGATCATATATGCAAGTTTATAAATTTTTAGCATGCATGCATATTTATAACAAGAAATTCCAAAACCTAAGCTAATAAACATAAAAATACCTCACTTTACTATGTGAGTTTTTTTCCTTAAAATTAATAGAATAAACTAGAGTTTTAGTTCTTGTTCACTTTCCACACTTGTAAGTGTGGAAATCCTCATTGGGAGAGGGGATTACAAATTCTTGTTTTCTTTTAGTTACAATATTTTGCCTCTCATCCAAAGGTGCACCTTTCTTCTCAATAACCATAATATTTAAATCCTTTGGATTATGCATGCTTGGAGATTCTTTGGGATTTTCAAGGAAAAGGTAGATTTAAACTTCATCAGATTTTACCTTCTCTTGATTTTGATATGTAGCACAAAGATTCTCCATTAAATACCCTTTCATTAGGTGGCCTATTAATTTCTCTTTCATTCCACCATCTAAAAACCCTTAGCAAAAGAGATAAAATTTTATTTTGACAGATTTATGTTGATGTAATCACTTAAAAATGGCACTTGAGTCATAAGAGTGCTACTTGAGACCACTTATCCCTAGCTTAACCATATACCTATATTAGGGCCTATTTTCACACCTATCTAGCCTTTGTATAGGCCACAAGAGTCCCTAAATAAGCATAAAGCAGTCTTAGATCCTCATTCTTACACCTTAGGCCTTCTTACCTTAGGTTCTACCACTTATACACTGGTACCATAATAGGGACAGTAGCACCACATGGCATTATTGTCCCTATTTTGGTATTATTATCCTTTCCCTCATTTTTTCGTAAAATATATATATTTAAATCTTACACCACCTAGGGTTGGCTTAGACCTCTTTTAACACCTGCACAAGCACCAGAATAGTATATATACATGGATTTTATCCCTCTAACCATTAAATGGAAAGGAGATGCAAATTACACATAAAAACTCAAAATAATTTATGCATAATTAAGTTTATCAATATCTATTATGCCCTACTTCTACATACAACCATCTATATCATTCCTAAGCTCAATATAAAAAGATTTACAATCTCAAGCACATTCAAATCACTCAAGTATAAAACCATACTAGCTTCACTTGTACTTGAATCAGCACTTAGGTGGAGAGAAATACATCAGGCTTGATCCCTCTTTAGAGTAATGGTATGTAGGAAACTCTCATCACAATCACGTGTTGAGGATGTCTAGTCTACCCCACTAACAACACACTTTATTGCTTGTATCAACCAAATGCCCTAGAAACATGGAGGATTTAGGTTTGCTCATAGAACAAATTAAAATGGGTCATCTACAAGGTTTTAAAACTAGTGCATGCAGTAATAGGCTTGATAAACCCAAACACATGTATACCTAAAAACCTAGAATAGTTATACACAGAGGACACTACTACCAAAATAGGGATGATAGCCCCACACGGCACTATTGTCCAATTAGGTCACTACTATATGGAAGGGTTTTTTACACCTATATCCTATTTATGACACTCAAACGAACCTCTACCTCATTATTCACCCTCTAGATCATCTATCTCATTCATTTTCCATCTAAGTTCTTATTTACATTATTTATTATTATTTTTTAGAAAGGTCAAATTTAGTCAATCATGTAACAAATCAGTGGTTGTATTCACTACATATTTCTACCCTAATTTACTATACTCAACCCTTTAATAACATAGGATTAACATTCGTCTAAGTCCTAAAAGGTTAAAACATTTGGTGAACCTGGATTACTTTGAATACTATTCAAACCCTAACCCTAGATGTTACTAGGATTTGTATCCTTCTTTTTCCTATTTTCATTAGCTATGTTAAGATTTTCAAATTTCATACATTCTATTTTATCAACCCTATTTCTCTTTGTTTACTATTTTCCATCTAAAAAAGTTATATCTCTTCCCTTAAGAAGAAGTGATAGGCTTAATGGCAATCCTATTGAGCATACTCAGATTCTTTCCATTCAAGCTTATACCATAGACAAGGGACTAGTTACAACTCCCATAATTTATCCTTAACACCTTGATTATGTGTAATTAAATGATAATGCATTTGAAGATGAGAAATACAATCAAGATCAATATGATATACAATATGACAATCATTACAATCTCCCCCAACTTAATAATGAAAATATTATAGCCAATAAGGATGATATTCTATAGAGCTTTAGATATAGACTCAAGTTAAGACCCATGCTCATTCATATATTTTAAAAGCCTTAATGGAAATAAAAAATAAATCAAATAATGGTCAAACATATACTCCCCTAGATAATAACATTGTTACACCTACTTTGGGACCAATTCAGCTTGTATAATAACTAGTTTTAACTTGATAACCATCAGTGGTAGCTACACCTCCTATGGCTACTTCCTCATCTCTAGATGTAAAATCCCTTATTCATGAGGTTCATTCTATGTATGCTAAGGTGTTAAATTTTGAGCATGGAGCAACTAGGACATCACATGCCTTAGATTCCCATGTTCTTTTATATACACCTTTGACAGATCAAATAGCATAAAATCCTTTTCCATCCAGATTTATAACACCTAAGCTTACATTTTATGATGATAAGGGTGACCCAAAGCACCATCTCCAAGCTTTCCATGTAGCATGTTTGAACTACATGTACAATGATTGGATCCTCACTAATTTTTCCCATATATCCTAAAGGACTATACCTTATATTGGTTTTATGATCTTCCAAATCAATCTATAACTACATTCAATCCATTGGTAGATATGTTTTTAGCACACTTCTTAATTAACATTAGTGATAAGATCTCATATGTTTAACTAACACAATTGAAGCAAAAATTCAATGAGCCTATTACAAAATATTTATGGCAATATAAGAATATATTGGCCAAGTTGACTAGCCCCATGGTAGATAGAGAGATCTAAGACATATTTAAACATAATCTACTACCATAATTACATGAAGTTATCTTGTTCAAGAAGTTTCCAACCTTCATTGATTTATGCCACACAGTGAAAGAAAGAGAAGTCAAGCTTCTCTCTATGGGTCAACTAAAATATACAAGTGGATCAGAATCAACTACTAAGAGGTATAGTAAACCTCCATAGAGATAAGGGACACTAAAAATAAGACTGATCCAAAGTCCATAGTTAATGTATCTTCAAATCCATCTCCTCATCTAATTTTATCCAATCCTCCATGGAGAGTTTTCATGAACCTTCCAGAATTGCCAACATATGTTTTATAGTAGCTCCTAGAATGCAATGTCATATCTCACCCTCCCATCAAAAAGGTTGATATGACATGACCTTTTCCAATAATCTATGATTTTAATGTATTATATGAATATCATAGGGCACTAAGCCATACAAAAAATTGATGCATAACATTAAAACATAAGATACAAGATTGGATAGAGTCCAACTTAATTGATGTGGTCACACACACAAAGGAACCCAATGTATAATAAATAGAAGCTAAGGCATTGAAAATATTCTCATATTCATTTCCAAATCATACAACAAATGAGGCAAGAGGCACTTTAGGTGTTCACTATTTGTATTAGTCACATCCACCACCAGCATCATATCACACTACTACAGAGGATGTAGACCCCTTATACAATATTGTTGGTGTGTATCATACTAGAGTACTAGTTAGACCACTCATAAATTTCTCAGGGTAGGAGATTATTGATGATCATTCAAATTTACATGCACTATTTATATGAGATTACATAGATCATCATCATATTCAAAGTGTTATGGTTGATAATGGGTCAATTATTAACATGTACACTATCACACTTATATAGCATTTAGGGTATTCATAGTGGGATATATCTCCTATAGACATAGTTATTTATGGTTTGAGTGGCCATGTTCATAACTCCATCAAGGCTATTATACTTCCACTATAGGTTGGACTAGCACATGTGGCCATTAGATTTTTAATAGTACCTAGTGTGGGCACATTTGACATGTTATTGGGTATGCCATGGATATATTAGCTATGATCCATCCCATTCACTATACATATATTCCTTAAATACATACATGTAAATCAAGTGATCATAGTTGAGGGTTTTTGATATGAGTATCCTTTACCTATCCCATAGGTTATTGTATTATAGTTACTAGTTATAACTCTAACCACACTTCCTATTCATACACCACAGACTTCAATAGAACTACCAGTGTAGGCGAGATCTACTCCTATAGTGTTTCCACATATGCATACTCTCCCATGGATACCATTATTAAAGAGACCCATGCATCAAAGATATGTTGTATATTCTAGAGGGCCTTCCTCTACTCATTTTATTTTGAGATCAATATAATTAATTTCTCAGGGTTTTCAACATAGGGCACCCATGATAGCTAAAGTGACTTCTACCATATGGGTCCCTAAGACCCTTACAATTCACAAGATACCATAGTCAGTTTCATAGATTTCTATCACCTCTTCATAGGTAGTGTTAGTTATAGATCACTTAGTACAATAGGCTTTGGGACCATAATTACCTTTTCACATAGCATACACAATCACTATTATTTTATCTAACACAAGCCACATTGATAATGAGTCTCTGATGGGATTCATCAATTAGTAGTATTCCTCCCTTCTTGTGCATACTTTCCTTCTTTATTACTCCTTATATATAGTTTCATTTTCATCATACTTATACATATCTTATATCCATAAAATACAAAAATAATGTAATATTTCAAAAACACAAAAACATTCAAATATTTACTCATAAAATACAAAAAATAATAGATTATATACATTGCCATGTTTACACTTCTTATATTTTTTAGATGCTACATAAGCTAGCTACATTAATATAGTCAATTTTTATCATACACACATGCTTCACTTATTCTTGTCAAGTTATTATAGATTACTATAGGACTCAAGTCCACTACATTGATCCAAATATTCTATTATCTACCCATTGGGGACATATACATAGATACACGGGTTCTTCATTTGACATATTTACCCATTTGGGGGTACCATATACATGGTTTCAATTACCAAGTTACATCTTCATATAATCTATATCAAAACTTTAGCATTAATATATCTTGATATTGATCATGCTACACTTATGCAAAAAAATTTCCATGTACTAATACTTTAGACTCAACATGTGTACATCTTGGCTATTACACAGATTTGTATTACATGTTCATGCACACTTTCATTTCTAGCTTTCCTAGTTTAGACTTGATTGTGTCTTTATGTTTCTTCTATTCGAGGGTATTGGAATATGACATTGCTCTTTATCTCTAAACCACTTCTCTTCACTATATGTATGATTTGGACATGTGATCATGTCCTTGTGTGTGCCTTCTTGATTGTGTATGTAAAAATTTAAACATGTGGTTCTATGTGGCTCTAAGACAACTTGCTTTTTTTGTGTATGTAGACATTTGAACATGTCTTTGTATGTATTCCTTTCTCAAATTTAGTGACAAGTGCCCATGTCCCTTATATTTTGGCCCCTTGGCCTACTTACCATGCCCCATGTGTGTTGTGTGTATGTTTTTGTGTATTCATCATGATCATGACACTTGTCTCTTTCTTGTTACATGCTTCAATTTTGGATGCCATGAGGGACCTCATACATCTCCCCTTCCTACTTGGGTTTTGTGATGGGCATCATGACCCATCCCCCTAGGTAGCTACTCAGTTATTACTCATATTTTTTGTTCACATACATTTTTATATCTATTTTAATAGCCTTGTGAATGTTAGGCATAATATACATCACACATTACAAACTTGTTCTCAAATTATCTTACATTATAATATTATGTATGCAATTTATATTGGTTTATTATGTAGATATCATTTATGCTCTAGGTAACACACATTTTGTAGAGTTTTTTCTTTTAAGGATAGTTCTTGCACAAGTTCAACAACTCTTCTCAAAAGAGGGGGCATTCATAGAGGTTTTTTATAGATATTAGGCTATCATAATGTACTCAAAGTATAATTTTAAGCACACAAGCTCAAAATATAGAAATCAAACTTAAGTAAACATAGTGGGAAATAATGACACAAAGATCAATTAGATTTACAAAGAAATCAGAATAGTTAGACATTATCATCTAAATTAGGACACTAGTACCACATAGTGATACTATCCAAGATATGTGCTATTATCTAGTAGCCTCGGCTTTATAAAAAATATAGATTCTCTAGAAAAGTATAGTAGTTATAGTCTAGGTTTACATAGGTTTAATTACAAATTTACCAATTTTGCTTAGATTCATACTAGCTTGCTCAGATTGGAGGCATCACACGTGGCATGAACATTCCCATTTATAGTTTAGATACTCAAATATAGATTATTAAAACTTAATCCATAATCCATATGCTCAGATATCATATTTGGGGGCATGTGCATGACACATTATTTTCATATGCTCAATAATACACTGATTGATCAAATGGAATAGCAAACTCCATGTCATTCTATATATTGTATACATTAGACAAAATGTTCCAAGTTACATAATAGATTCATGACTTACTCTATCTACAATGGTTGGTATTCCTGAGTGTCCCAAAGCTGCCTAATATACCTAAGTGTAGCTGTAGAGCTGACATTTCTAGTTAGATATCTCCAGTTAAACATTTTTTCTTACATCATGTAATTTTAATTTCATATGCATTATCACACATGGGTAGGCAATGATGGATTCATGGTCTAATTGAGTTCTTGATCCACCTACATGAGAGGGTTGGACACACCATCAGTCCAATCCAATCTATTCATAGGTTATGATCCACAAATCAAGGGTGTGTAATGATGGAGTGAAAATTGAATTGATTTCTTGAGCAACCCAACATGGGGATTGATTAGGCCATCAGCTAAGTCCAATTTATTCACTAATTTATCACTATATACATGCACACATAGGTTGTCACTAGGTTTATGCATTGGTTTACATACCTAGTGAGGTGTATTTATTTATTTCCTCTCTCTTATTACTTTATTTAGTTTTATCTCTTTATTTAGTTTTACTTATTCACTTAGCTTTGTTTTTTATTTTGATATCTCTTAAGGACTTATCTATGCATGTTTCACTTGTAGGACATAATGGAATATGTTTCAATACTCAGATCCAGATTCACGAGCTTCACTTCTTAAGTAAGTTTAGGTACAGCTATTTTTCCTTTATCCTAGTATGGGGGTAAATTTAATCACCTAAAAATGACACTTGAGTGCTATTAGTGCTACTTGAGACCACTTATCTTAGATTAGCCCTAGACCTATCTTAGGGCCTACTTTCACACTTATCCAACCTTTGTATGAGCCACAAACATCTCTAAAGTAATCCCAAATCCTCATTATTACATCCCATCCCTTTGTTCTTCAAGTTATGTCACCTAGACATTAATTCCATAATAAGGACAATAGTGCCACATGGTGTTAGTGTCTCAATTTTGGCATTTTCTCTCCTTTTTTCATAAATGGATATTTTTTTAAATCTTAGACCACTTGAGTTAGCCTAGACCTATTTTAACACCCACACAAGTACCAAAATAGTATATATACATGAATTTTATCCCTCTACACACTAGATGGAAAGGAAATGCAAATTACACATATAAACTCAGCATAGGTTGTGCACAATTAAGGTTATTAATCCTTATTCTACCCTACTTCTGCATACAACCATCTACAACATTTTAAAGCTCAAATTACTAAGATTTTAAGTCTCAAGCACATTTAAAGCACTCAGGTATACAATCATACTAGTATCACTTTCACTTGTACTAGAACTTAGGTGGGAATAACTACATCATGATTGATCCCTCTTTAAAGTATTGGTATGTAGGAAACTCTCACCACAACAAAGTGTTGAGGATGTCCAACCTACCCCACTAAAAACACACTTTATTTATTATATCAACTAGATGCCCTACTAATATGGAGGGTTAGGGTTTATTCATAGAATCAGTCAAAATAGGTCATCTATAGGGTTTCAAAATGTATGCACATAGGAACAGGCTTGATAGACCCAAACACAGGTGCCTTTACCTTAGTTTTTAGCCTTCAAATCATCCATCTTAGTCATTTTCTAGCTAATTTCCCATTCAAATTATTTATTTTTATATTTAGAAAGGTCAAATTTAGTCAATTCTATAGCAAATCAATGGCTATGTTTATTGCATACTTCTACCCTGATTTACTATATTCAACCCTTCAATAACATAGGATTTACATTCATCTAAGGCCTAAAAGGTTAAAATAGTTGACATATTTTATATGCATGGTAAGGAAAGAGATAAATGACCATGTTGATGATAAACACTATAGTAATCAACAAAAAAACCTTTCACCTATTTCATAGGTTAAAATATAATCGAACCGATTTAATAATGAAGTGTCTAACGTCTAGATGACTAGTAAAAGTGAGGGGAAAAGGGTAGTTTAAGTGTTAAGTCCTAGAACTCATAAATATATAAAAAAAACTTAATAGAAATGGGTATCAATTCATTTTCTCAAATACTATTAATATCATGAAGTTAAACTATAAACAACCATATCTAATAGAGTGACAGCTATGAAATGAAGATAACATTTAAAAGGGTTAAATTCACTAACACTCTCAAATATTTATAATACGATTGCATTCACCTTGTAATAATATCATTGATAATAAATCATGCCATATGAATCAAATATATATATGCTTTTATAAACATATTTGCCTTACTCAATAGTTATTTACTTCATCTAACAAATCATTGAAAATTATTACCACTCCTAAAAGACAAACAATAACTTAAAGGATTATAAGAATGCATAAATACTTCACACAGTAACAAATAATAAATAAATACTACCTACAATAATATGCAAAAAAATAAATGATACAGGCTAACTATGGGATAGATTAAAACAGACCTAGAAGAAAATATTTAAAAATATATGAAATAGTGAATAGTGCTATTAAAATAAAAAGTTAATTATGCCAAATTATAAAAAATACTAAGAAAAATTATGAACTTAAACTAATTTTTATAAATAATTAAATAAATGAAATAACTATCTAAGGACAACTGTAGTAAATAAAAGAGTCATAAAGACCAAATGGGAAGAAAATGAAGATTTTATTAAGAAACCAACTACCAAGTTCAACATTATTTACAAATGACATTCTAAAATAGAAATGCATTTTTGTTAATAAATTATTTCACATTTATTTGCATAGATTATTCTCCAATTTTGATCAAAATATGATCTTGATTCAACATATATGATTGTTTGTATATTTTTCAATCATCAATACATTAATGCCCAATGAAAATCTACATAATAGGTATAATTAAATAATTAAAATGGGATATACCTGATCACAATAAGCTAAGAGACTTCAATGTTAGATATTGTGTTACCAATCTTCCTATGTGCATCAATTTATCTCATAGATGTATTAATAGAAAATATGAATAGTGTAAAGGATTTTAAAGTGTATTTTTGTACTTTTATAATTCTCCCTTGAATATGAACCATCCAAGCCTTAAATAAGAATCTAGAAGAAAAGTATTTATAATTTGAGGTTATGAATTCTTGATAATTAAATAATATGACTTCAAAATAAGTCATTTGAGGTTCACTAAGTAACTTTAATATTATAATATTGATGACTTAAAAGTTATTTATTTTCATAAAGGAAATCAAGAATTGGATTTTTTTTTTAAATAAATGACTGAATAAGACACAAGTTTGTGTGGGCCCACCCTTGACACATTAACTAATATTAGGGATGAAAATCAAATGCAATTAAGCAATTCAAGTTAATTTATAGTCTACAACAATCTTTTCAAAAAAAAACATTCCTTTGTTTCTTATGTATCATAACCTACTCTTAAAATATTATAGGAAATAATCAATATACATTAATGTATTTGACTTGATTCCATATTAATAAACCAAAATTTATCCCAAAATATGTTCACTTTCCAAGGATGCAACACAACTCAAACTAAAAAATTAGATCATCATAGGTTATTTTTCAAGTCATTTTCACATATAAAATATATGTATACATAGTTGAAAAGATAACATCCATTAATATCCATCCACCCAATAAAACTTGAAACACATCATTATCATACAGTGCTAGGCATTACACCATTGGAATGATTTTGAAGAAAAGGACTTTCCAAAGAGCATATAAATACAAGCAACAATTTCATCTTTCAAACCTTCATTTATGAAAGGAAACATAATTATCATGATTAAAGACAAATAAAATTAGAGTATTCCCATGCATCTAATACCCTTTGAACATATTTATATTTGCATGCATTCAAAATAAGTAAGGCATGTCAAAATTAAACATTTTAAAATCCTTCAAAATGTAGATAATATAATGTCTAGTGCTGAGAGGAAATTAAATATATGCATAAGTTTAATATTTCTAATTGAAAGTAAATTTCAACTAAGAGAAAAATAAGTCAAGTCAATAACGAAACCCAAACTACACACACCAAATCAAAATTTAATTATTTTCACCTTCTTCATATGATACTAAATCAATTAGAGTAATACCCTTATTACTCTGCCACTCTATTGGAGTAATTGGTGTCTCAACTCTTAACAATCACCAAAAGCATCCCCCACTTCAATTTTGACCTTTTTCTTCACATATGTAACCTGAGGTAGGGATGAAGAGCATTTGGCATGTTTATGGCCAAAATTATTTGAAAGCCAAGACTAAAAGGGTAAACTTGGCACACTATGGAGAGATGTCTTACCAAAAACAAAAGTGTTTCAATGGGTTCTTCAATATTTTTCTCAATATTAAAGTTGTGTGTTACCTACTATTGAGAACCACTTGGAATGTTATGAGTTGAAACATGAGGTTGTTCACTTGTAGAAAACCTCAAGGTGTTACCCCATGACTTTTTATAGATAGTATCATTTTTTTCCTCCAAACTAGGTGGTGAGGAGGAGTGTGAGGTGTTACATCCAAAATGTATCACACTACCAAATCATACATATCAAATGCAAAGATATGCTTGTCCCTCATCTTTGATTTTTTGTAAACTCACTAGGGGCCTTTCTACCCCTACAAAGGAAAGCACAAAAACCACTAAGTTATGGTCGGGGATATTTGGTTTAATGTTCCCAAGCATTACCTCTTTAAAAATTATATGATTCTCTCCTCCACCCAAACATTCAAAATCAAATTTTGATAGGACCAAAAAATATAGGTGAATGTACCAATAATAAAATTAAATTTAACAAAGCTTGCTCAAAGGTAAAACTCTATGTTAATTATTTTTACAATGCACCCAATATTATATAATCTTTCATAGGTGGTTTTCCTATGGAACCCAACTAACTTATGAGTTCAACATGTAAAACAGCTAACTTATTTTATTCACTAACATATTTATTATTTACTAACAATAATAATACTACCAACACTAACAACTTAATTACCAAAGGGGTGTACATTCCCCATACAAATAATACACTAGAATGCTTTTGGATCAAATTCTTAATGAACCCCCTTGATCCAAATGGGTCCATAAAAAGATCTAGATAATATGACTATGAATTCATCAATAGACTCTATTGCACCCTAAAAATTGGCACATTGTACACCATGGTATTGATCAACTAATTCCACTTCACATAGAATCCCACTACCCCACAAGTTATGACATGAATGATGAACATAATTTTGGCATGAACATCCCCTCTAACCATTATGTAACCATAATGTAGTATAATTATGATCAAGGCCTACTCAACTACATTGATCTATATAAAGCTTCACACAGAAACTC
Organism: Torreya grandis; assembly: GCA_037957365.1. Classification (NCBI taxonomy): domain Eukaryota; kingdom Viridiplantae; phylum Streptophyta; class Pinopsida; order Cupressales; family Taxaceae; genus Torreya; species Torreya grandis. The sequence goes on along the minus strand of JARHVA010000836.1, from coordinate 4,203,462 downwards.
ATCAAGTGACTATCCAGTATTGTGTATGGCACATCTAACCCAATGTGTAATAGTTTTGACCTAGTACAAAATATTTAAAATAATATTATCCTTTTAAGTTGTGTGACTTTTGTAAAATAGATACACAAGGGTGTAATATTGCATGAAAAGAAATATCAATAAGTCTCTAGATATAAGCATTATAAATAGGTGTTACTTGAGGGTAAAATCAAATTCCTAGTAATAAACCTATTTTTATTTTGTTGATTTTTTATGGAAAAAATTGTAATTATCATCTTCAAATTTTGGAGACTACCATATAAAAGGTATAAAGAATGGAACACGAATATAGAAAATACTCTGATTCTTAACGATTTATAAAAGTAGTCAAAAAATAATCTACACCACCTACCAATGATGTGAAACTACTTGAATTTAAAAAATATAATACACTATGGTATTGATCAAGTGATGTCATTTCACATATAATCCCACTACTCCATAATTTTTGGCATGAATGATAAACATCCCATTGGCATGATAATCCCCTCTGACCATTTTTTCTTGGTACCATAATATAAGCATGATAAAGACCTACTCAACTACATCGATATATATAAGGCTTTAAACAAAAACCTATCCAATGAATATCTAGTATTATGTATGGCACATATAACCTAAATCCTAATTACACTGACCTCATGCTCTATCAACTCATAAAATCATCGATGAATAATTGAAGGAAAATATAGCTGAGAGATGAGAAGTCCTGGTAGCTATAAAACTAATCCAAATAACTCTTTTTGCTCCTCATCAAGGGTAGAAAAGAATTGAATAATATAAATGGATAGGGAAAAAAATACAAGCCAAAAATGTTTACTATATAAAAACCCTATCTTTGAGTTAGTAGCACACTCGAGATAGGTGAATCTATGTGCACTCAGAAGATGTAGTAAGGTCCATTTTGACCACCTACCTCAACCATGTAAGATGTTTCTTGGTCAAATGATGTGTTAAAATAACTAGAGTAACTAAGTAACCAAAAAATATACTTGAGAGTTATCAATATTATATTATTTGTGTCTTTTTTCTATGTTTGGAGGGTTTTTTTCTATAAGGACACACATCAACATAGTGACCTATACCACCATAATTGTAGCATATTAGTTATTTCATGTGGTTGGTAAATCTAGAATATGAGGAAGAATAACCATGATATTATGATTAATTCCTATGTTTATGTCAATTTTTATGTTTATAATATTATGGAGAATGTTTTGAAGAGTGATTTATATAATTTTGTTGGGAATGCTTCGGATAACATTTTCAAAAATACCTTGCTTATTCATGTCTTTATTTTTATAGTCTTTCCCTACTTTTGTGAAATATGCATATTTTATAGGCTTGTTACTCTTCTTATTTTAAAATTTTTTCTCATGTTGAGTGATAAATTCACAAATGGAATCAAATTTTGTATTATTGATCTTGTCACTAAGTGACAAAATATCTACAAAGTTTGTATAATTTGAATGGGACCATTCAAAATGATGGACATGAGCATTTCATCATAAATGTTTTTAATTATATTAAAATTTTATTTGTTTAAATTTTTCATCCTTGAAATTTATGCAAGGATATATTCATCTTCATTAAGATTTTTATTCAATAATTTCATGAGGAGATCAATCTTCTTATCCATTGGTTATTTATCATACAAGTCTTTCAATGTTTTCCAATGTGAGTATGACATCGATATGGGAACTTTATTATTAGTGTTATATTATTTTATTTTGTGTTTTATTAGTTTTTGAAGTTTATTTAATTAAATTATCTATTATATATTTTTTTTTGTCAAATTTGGATAATTTTCAAGAACTTCCTAAAAAATAGTTAGAAGTGTCAGTTAAAGTGCAGTTCTTTGAATGTGTAATTAACTAAACTCAAACACTTATCCATTCATACCTGAGAGGTGGGGTGAAATTTTTAGAGTTTATTTAACTAAAATTAATGTTATTTTAATCAATTTCCTATTTTCTAAGTATTTTGAATGCCTATCTTCTATAGTGTGCATGGTTTGCTTACTTGTTAAGAAATGCTTCTTACATGTTGACCTTGTCTTGTTAATAACCTTGTCTTATTGAGTCTAATTTCAGTTTTATTAGAGTATATTTTTTGTTTAATTATTATTTAATTAAATACATTAATTTATATTTCACTTTATAGACATAATTTGTCATGTAAGTTATCTTGTAATACGTTTGTTTTAACTTTATTTATTAATAAAAAAATATGCACAAAGAAGTGTGGTGAAATAGTTACTAATGGGAAACCTTTTTGTGTGTGTTTTAGATATAATTTTATTATATTTATTCACAAATGAAAACCAATAATCATATGCATTATAATTTAAATTTATTCAGTGTAATTTTTGTTAACAATCACACTTACAACACTACTAAATTAACATCTACCAATTCTAGGATAGATTGGTTGATATATAGTTTTAATTTAAGAATAAATAAAAGTTGATTTTCACTATCTCCATACTAAAAACCTTAATTTGGTATCAGATCCTCATTTAATAAAGGTTCATAAGGGTTTTAAGCCATTATCAAGAGAATTAATGGCTTCAGTGAGTTCTGCTTCCAAGAATATTATCATCTTCAAAGGTGACAACTTTGAATATTGGAAAGATCACTTGAATAGAATTTTTGTATGGATATGAGTTTAATATAATGTTCTCAATGGGTATACACCACCTCAAAATTTAAATACTCTAACTCAAGATTTGAAAAGAATAAAAAATGATGAATAAAAGGTGGATGCACAAGCTTTCTTCTATCTCTAATGGCATAGACCCAAACATATATCCAATAATTGCAGGATGAAAAAAAACCCATGAGTCATTGAATACCTTGAAAACTTCATATCAAGGATCTATTAAGGTAAGATAATCAAAACTCAAAACTCTTAAAATGAACTTTAAAAATTTAAGAATGTTAGATAATGAGGGAGTTGGAGAATATTACATAATGATAAATGACTTAGTGCATAGAATGAGGGTTTACAGATAAAATATACAAGTTAATGTTATATTAAAGATAATTTTGAGATATTTAAGTCAAAAATGGTTTCATATTGTAATCAATCTTGAATTGTGTAAGGACATTGTTATCACATATATTTGCACCTATCTTGATTCTATAGCTTATTGTGAAAATATATAATGATACAATGGAAAAACTTCAAAAGCCATGGGACCTTGGAAAATTTAGGTTAGTCTCTAGATAAATCTTAATTTCTTTCATTAAATTTGATGCAATTGATAAAATATCAATTTTGTATAAATTTCACTCTTTAGTGTTCTTGATTCAGAACTAGGGTTTTGACTGGGAAAAGGGTTGAAGAATGAAATTTGCAAAAATTAAAAATGGTGATTGCAGCAAATATTTTTAGTATATTTTAATTTTTTCTAAATAAACACAATAGATTATAAAATTATATTTAAATTGGTTATAGCACAAACTTATACAAGTGAGAAGTCAAAGGTAATATTTAGTTATTTTCACAAAAGGGAAAAGGATTATTTATTTTAATCAAAGAATATTTTTAGAAGGGTAAAAATATCAAAAATGAATTTATTTTGACTAAAATAATAAAAAAAATTACACAATTACTTAAATAACTTGCATACACAGAGATCTCTCAGACAAGAAAGGTAAATCTTTAATTTATTTTCACTCTAAAGGTTACATCTTATAGAAAATACATTCAAAATGTAGAAATATATCACTAACAGTAAAAAGATAGATTGGTCCATGGGTTCTGCTCATCTTTATACAAAAATATCTCATAAATGAGATGCATTTATCAAAACATGAACACCCATTAGAGAAAACCATGCAAATTTGAAGCTCCATGCAAAAGAGGCAAGGTCTTCTATTCTTGGCATCTTTGACTTGTAGAATGGCCTAAAAAATAACATGCAAGAGCTAGGTGTGATTATTTTCTTGGAATAACATGGATGAAATTGGAAGATCTTCATGCAATGCTTGGGTCTCTTCATGTATCTAAAAATAGCTTCTCATGTAAAATGGGCAGTGCCCAAAATAGAATTTGACTTTCAAACAAAGATAACTTAGAAGTAGCTCAAGTCACTTTACAAAACCCGAACTTGAAATTAACGAGTGAGACTTTTACAAATTTTTAAGTCATGTCACTTTATCAAAATTAATTTGAAATTTTCAATTCATGCTTTTACACTTTAGCAATTGTAATTTGTCAAAATAGAAAGTGTAATTTACAAATGCACTTTTTACAATTTTCAAAATATAAAAAATATAAAGTGTTAATGCATACTTCTCTTTATTACAAATATTTTATAAAATATATTTTTACCTTTACAATATATAATTTATAATTTTTTTTAAAATTAAATTACAACATATGGAAATATTTAAATAGAAAGAGATAAATCAATATCTAAAATTTTCTCACCCTTCTTGTCCTTCTTGGCCTACATCTTTTCAACATATGCATCAAAGGCCTTAAAAACTTCTTGTATTCATTCTTCATCTAGTCTGAAGGAGTAGAAGTGAAAGGATACACAATTTTCTTGAATATCAAACAATTATTTCTTGAAAGTCTTATTTCCCTACATTTATGTTCTTATCTTATCTAGTGCATTCTCATACCTAATAAATTTGTGGATATAACTCAGGGTGAATACTGTAGTATTTGTAGATTCTTTTTCAACCACTTCCTTGAACTTCTTTTGAACTTCCTATACCTAAAATAGGTTATCTACATCATTTGATGGCTAGCATGACATCATAATCATCATTCCTTCAATTTCATATAATATATCAATTGCCTTATCATGTGCCACCCTAACCTTATGAGCAAAATCTGTGAATAGCCTTATCTAAAATTGAGTTTATCTATGTAATTACTCATGCTCGACATCATTATTTATTATATTCTTTATAAATAGGATATATATATATCAACTTAACCCACAAATGTCAATTTGGGATAATATAAATTCAAGGTTTGAATTTTTCCTTCATATTTATTGACTTATTATGTATGGAAATTCTTTCTCTCTTTGATTATCTCATAATGGTCCATTATTGTAGAAACAACCTTATTACCCTTATAATTAATCCCCTCTAACCATTATTTGGTAGCCTTTACCATAAGCAAAATATCTCAAACCATATCAATTGTTGCTTGATCCAGAATTTGACTAACTGGTTGTACTGACTATGATTATTCTAGTGAACCACTAGGCTTTATGAACTAGTTCAATGTAGTTGTAAGTTGATCCACTTTGTTCTTTAATAATTCCTTGGTGGCCTTATCATGATCTATTCTCTTAAAGAGGGAGTTGATGCTAGATTGGACATCATGTTTTAACCATTCTCTTGTCATCTATCCAAGGTGGATCCTTGAAATCTAATAATCTCCCACCCAAAGATTTCCTTTGATTTATTTGATGGGTTTACTAAAATTTTAACAAATCTCTCCCCTTTATCATCACTAAGAATTTTGGAGAAGATCCACAGAGTAGATTTAGACTTCTTCTTGACCTTTAATAGGCTAAAGTCTAGTGTGTTGGGGGAAATCATTTGTTTTTTCTTCTTCCCCACTGATTGTGCTAACCAATTAGGGGTAGTATCTGGTTGCTTGGACACCATCACCAAATAACCAATAGCTAATGTTGTTGCACTGGTAGATACTATGATAATTATGGAGTCTTGTAAAGATGTTACTATTTATCACCCAGGAGATGCTTGTGAAATTTCACTCCCATCAATAGGTTGTAAATATATATTTACATCAAAGATTTATGTGGCTCTAATCTCAACTGAAGGTGTTGTATAAATAGTGGAAGTGGAAGAAGTGGGAGCAATGGAAATAGCTAAGCCTATTGGAGGAGTGGAAGATGGAATAAACATAGGGACTCTAAATTTGGGAACATGTGGGAGAGTGGAAGCGAAATCATTGAATGAATCAATCAAATGTGTGGGATCACTCAGGGTTGGTGATGTAAGGAAAGTGAGTGGGGATGAAAATGTAATAGTATTTACCCCAGGAGTTAGGATAGCCTATATAATTGTAGTCAGGATGACTAAGTCCATGGTAATGTATTGTTGAGTGGTGTTGGAAATTAATGGAAATGAAATGGAAGGAATTATGAACGAAATGGAAAGAGTGAGTGGAATAAAAAGGGATGGTGAAATTGAAGGAAGGGAAAGTGGAGTGGAAAATTGAAAATCCACTAATGGGGGACCCTGAGTATCCACTTGTATTGATTGTATTGGTTTCACTTGGATTATTGTGGTAGGTAAAGTAGTAGGAATGATAGGTGGAGTGGAAACTGCAAATGTAAGGGGAGTGAATATAGGAGGTGGAGTGGAAACCTGAGATGTTAGAGGTGTGGAGATAGGGGTAGATGTGTTGAAGCCCCTAGAACAATATAGATAAGAGGAGGGTGAAAAATGGAAATTAGAGTTATTATTATAGACATGGAGACTGAAGCTATAGAAGCTCCTATTACTATAGTGTCTTCTGATGAGATTTCAATTGGTTATTATGTAGCTAACCCATCCTTGATTGAATGCCCCTTTTTAGCTTTATTCTTCTTCCTCTCTATATCTTCTTATGGTTTACCTATTGTTCCACTTGAACCCTCTATAGATAAAGTAATTCCTTCCTCATTAAGCTTCAAAAGATCTTTTATGACTCCTATTATTTCTCTTGTCACTTGAACTCCCTTACTCCTCAACCAATTGATTGTTCTGTTAATCATGTGGGTTTTTCTATAAAATAGAGAAAAGTATTCTAGAGATGACCACTTAACTGGTGGTAGGGGTTGAGTGATGATCTATGTATAATAAATTGGGTCCATTAAGAAGTCATCATCTACCAAGTCAACTGGGACCGGTGCCAAATCATAATCCTTGATCTATTCTAGGGTAATTCTAGAATGATCCCTTATTTTGACCCTCTTTTCATCCACACAGTCCTACCAATAATCTTCATAATATGGAACATGAGCATATGTTTATACTACTAGGGTATTAGTGATCTTTCCATATACATCAAAAAAAGGCCTAGACTCCAAAGTCCTTAGAGTCACTTCACACATTTCATCTTTAGAAAATTTGGCCTTAAAGAGGGAGGGGTATGTGTATCTACCAATACTAATTGGGAAGTGAATTCTTGCCTTATGCCTATTGAAAAGGAGATTATGGGTCTCCATAAACTACCTGACTAGCTTCATCAATGCACACTTATCACTGACATATCTATGGAGTGTATAGGGGAAACCATTGAATTTGATTGCCCTGATGTAAGAGTAGGTGGGGAATTGAATTAATTATGAGACCCATTTGTTAATATCTTCAATTATTTTTGGTGAGAATCTTATTCTCCCTAGTTTTCATCAAACCTAATAATGATGCAATAAATGAAAGCATCATTGACTCTTTTAAAATGTTGTTTATTGGACTCTAATGTGAGGTTAGGATAGTAGTTGTATACTCTACTTATTTATCTAGCTACTATGTTAAGGCTTAGTAATGATCTCCCTTTGGACAAAATGTATACAATATAAGAAGTCATATAAAACTTGCTAGTTATTTGCACCTCCAACAATTGCTTGTAGAGGGAATCACTTATAAGTTGAGCCGAGTGAAAGTATTAGACATTTTTTTAGATGACTCAAATGTATTGGTACATCAACTCTTGGAAATTTTTAGCATCATGACTACTAGTGATCCTATGCAACAATATGATAACATCTCCCACATCATCAATGAAATCAGTCCTATACGAGGTCTTTGGTAGTCTACTAGAGGAAGCCCTAGGGGACTTGAGCCATTATCTATTGATAATATTCTAACAAACTTCTCTTTTGTCTTCAAATAATTATGTAGATGTCTATGGATTTATATCAAGATAACTCTATAATTATAGGATTGCAAATAATGAATCAATAAAATTAGGGTCTAGATTCAAAATCCTTTCCCCTCCTTCATTCAAGACTTATCTTCTATCAAGATCATAGTGTTGGGCTAGTGTTAGCACCAACTCAAGGCCTTAGACTGATAATAGAAATGTTATAACTTGTGGTAAGATAGATTCATAAATACTCTGGATCTAATCATTCTTAAACTCTACACTTAGGTCCAAAATTCCCCTAGGTCAATGTGATGTAAATCATTATTTGTTATCTTTACAGTATTAGAATCTAAACTAAGAGTCACTACAGGGCCTTTGGATTTGAACCTCATTTATTTTTGAGACATGGAAACTGGCTAAGAAGCTTAGAGAAAATAAACTATGGGATTTGGTGGGGATTGTAGGTGTTAAAATAAAATATAATCTCTAAAGAAGATGGAAGGTGCTCTAAGCAGGTAAAAGTTCTAGTGGAACTGGCAAGTGTTTGCAATAGGTGACAACTATATGGAATTAAGAAGTGTTTAAAACAAGTTGGATTTATGATGGAATGAGTAGGAGTTTGAAGTAATATGGATTCCTATGGGTATGGGAAGTGTTTAAAATAGGTCCACTATCCGCAAAGACTTGGAAACTTGTGGGGATCTTGGGTGCTTGGGATAATGGTGAAACCCATAGAGATTTTAGGTGTTTGAGGCAAGTTCAATGTCTGCAAGGACCTTGAAAGTATCTATAGGGAGTATTAATTGGGTTTATTTTGGAATATATTGAGAATATTAACTTGTTCTTTGTGAAACCCTAGATTTTGACTATGAATCTAGGAGGGGAAAACTCATTATTTTTATGATGAATACTTTTGAATCAAACCCTAGAAACCTTAAACTTTATTTTGGGGAAATAATGACTAATAGATAAGAATTGAACCACTTATGATCCTAGAGCATGTAAACCCTAAAAAATGTAATCAAATTTACCCTAATAAATGTTTAATTAATGAAAACATAATTGAGCTTTTTTGTGGAAAATATTAAAACAAGTTTTTGATTGCAAGAATAATGGCAAAGAATCACAAGGAGGTTTATAAGAATACCATGCAATGAGGAAGATGATGTGGAATTTGGTTGTAGATGAGGTTTGGACATGTGGATCAAGGATTTAATGCATGGCAAAGGTCATCAAATCTTGACAACTTCATTAGAAAATTAAATAAATGATAAAAAAATCCCCAAATTACATTACTAAAATAGGAAAAATCCTTGCAATTAATGCATTATGGTGGTACTTGGTGGTGGAGCTAGGAGGTTCTTAAAGTAAATCCCATGTCCATCAGGTTAAATGGAATGAAAAAAGGGAGGCAAAACCCATGATATTTGTAAATTTCAAATTGTTCCTAGAGTTCCAAATCCCACAGCTTGGGTAGTTGGTGAGAAGTGAAACCCATGATGTAATTTGAAATTTTGCAAATTACAAATTACAAATTACAAATTACATGGGGAGTTATACCTTCTATGAGAAGGGGGTGTTTAGTTTCATGGAATCTAGGGTTCATTATGTAATTTGAGCTTTTTTAAATTAAAAATTATGTGTCGAGTTCTAGATTCCACCAAGTAATGGTTCACATGATCCAAATCTCAGTGTGCAATTTGTAATTTTAAAAATTACAAATTATGTGTTGAGTTCTAGATTTTGCCAGTTTGAAGGCTAATTGCATTACATGATCTAGAATCTATAAATCAATTTGAAATATTTCAAATTACATTCCAATTTTATAACTCTACTAGTTATGAGGGCTTAGTGTTTTACAGCATCTAAAGCCTATGAAGCAATTTGTAAAACTGGAAATTGCATCTGGAGTTCTAGATTTTGCTAGACAAATGGAAAATGGATTTTTGGTGATTTCAAGGGATTTTATAAAAAATTAATGGGGTCTCCCTTAGTTTATTATATGTTATGATATTTTTGGAACAAAAATATTATCATTTTTGGTGACCTCTATAGGATGATTGCATACTAATCAATTTTTATTTAATAACCTTTTAGAACATTGGGCATGGAGTAAATTTAGATTAACAAACTTTAACCTAGGGAAGATATAACTAGGATTTGCCTAAATATGAACAAAATAAATGAAATATAAATTAAAAAAATAGGAAAAACAACACAATTAAGGAAATAAAAACTTCTAATGCACTGACCTATGTAGAAGCACTTATTAAAAAACATAACTAACCCTATTATATATAAAAATTTAATTTTTGAAATGAATTCCTTCCTCAAAATCAATATTTGAGGTGTATCCCATTGACTGGGATAGGCAGTTCTAATCCATCAAGCTTGCAGAGCTAGAATGCATTGGCTCTTTTGTACTGAGTAATAATATATGGACCACTCCATATTACATCAAATTTAGTGTGCTTTCCTAGTTTAGCCTTGTCTACATCTCATTTGAGAACCATGTCTCCTTCATTAAAGCTCCTTAAAGATGCCTTTTTATCAAAAGTCTTCTTTGTTTAAGCCTGATTCACTTTCAAGACTTTCATTGATTAGTTCCTAATTTCTTCAAGTTTCATAAGTTCAACCAATTTCACTATCATTTCATCACTATCAATCAAATCCAATTGGTGATTGATCTCTAGAGATGGTATCTCAATTGATAGTGGTACTCATGCATCTCTTCCATATACCAACATGAGGGGGGAGTTACCAATGGCTCTTTTTGGAGTAATCCTATTTGCCCATAATGTTTATTTTAGTTTTGTGTGCCATGTCATTTGGTTATCCTCCATTGTTCTTTTGATAATCTTGATGAGGTTCTTGTTGGTTGACTCAGCCAAGCCATTACCTTGGGGGTAATGATTAGAATAAGTAATTAGGTACACATTATGCTTTATGGACCATTCACTTACTTGAGTTTCCACAAATGCTTTGGAATCATTAGAGATAATGGTGTATAGAACACCAAATCTTGAGACTATGTCATCCAAGAATTCTAAAATAGATACCTCCTTGGCATTTTTTAGTAGAATTGCTTTAGTCCATCATGTGAATTAGTCTATTGTTGTGAGGACCCATTTGTGGTATGCACTTGATGGCAAATTGATCATGCCTATGAAATCCAATCCCCATTGAGAAAATGGTTGATCTACTTGTATTGGTCTAAGAGGAAGGGTTACTAACCTTTGATTGTCGATGAAGTAATCACACTTTTCATAGTTTATTACCCATTGATGGGAATATTTGAATAATTCAAGCCAATAATAGCCTCCCTTCATTATCTTGATGGCCATAGTTCTTGCATAAAAATGTCCTCATAATGATCCATTGTGAAACTATTTGAGTAATTTGGGAACTTGACCGTGCTCAATACATCTTAATAAGACTCCATTCATATCTTTTTGAAATAGTATTCCATCAATAAGAACATATGGAATATATTGGAGTCAAAAATACCTTTTTCTTACAGTTGAAAGTCATAGGGTACTTATCATTTAGTAGGAAATTAGTCATGTCATGGATCTAGCTATTGAAAATGGTAGATTGGTTGGTTGTGATGCAACTTGAGTATATACTATTTCAAACACTACCTCAGTAGTCTTGATGTCAAAAACCAATTACTCATATAATATTTTTCCTCTAACCAATTTTGTGATTTTGACATCCACGTCATATTTCATGACCTTCATGATCCATCCCACTCATTTTCATTTATCTCTCAGCTCAGTGGGAATTTTTTGACACTTTGATTACTCATCATCAGATGAATTTTTTTGTTGGAGAGAATATGCTTGAACTTATTGATAGCTTTGATCACTGCATACACCTACTTCTCCATGAAACTATAATTCTCTTCATAATCCTTCAAAGATTGGATGAAGAAAGATATTGGTTGTTCTAATTGTTTTTTATTGTGCTGAGTTAGAATGGTTGAGATTCTTCCTTCCCTTCTAAATTTATAGAGAATGAAGTCTTTCTCATATTTTGGGTTGAACAGGGTAGGAGCTTGGGAAATAGCCTACTTTATGGCCTCAAAGCTATATTTTCACTCCTATGTTTAGTTGAAAATAATACCCTTCTTTAGCATTATAGTAATGGAATTTTCCATAGAGGCAAAATTTGGGATAAATATTCTTATAAAGTTGATTTTTCCAAGAAATATATGTATCCCTTTCTTATGGTAGGGTAGTGCTAATGCAGATATAGCACTAATTCTTTCTGGGTCTATTACAAGACATTTATTTGAGACTATGTTTCCTAGTATTTTCCCTTAGTAAACTATAAAAACACCTTTCTTGGGATTAAGGGAAACCCAAAATTCTTCACACCTTTCAAAAATATTTCAAAGGTGATCTAGATGTGCATCAGCATGTTTTGAATAGACATTAATATCATCCAGATATACTAGGATCATTTCATTAAGCAAACCTCTAAAGGTCATATCCATGGCTCTTTAAAATGTCACACCAACATTTATCAAACCAAATGGCATCTTTTTATATATGTATATGCCCCATTTTGTGGTGAAGGTAGTCTTGAAATTGTTTGATTCCTACACCAAGATTTGGTTATAACTAGAATAATTGTCTAGAAGAAAGAAAATTTTAGATCCTGATACTATTTGTAGAATTTTCTCTATTGGGGGGAGAGGATAATGATCCTTCAAATATGCTTTATTCAGGTCCCTAAAGTCCACACACAGCTTGATTTCACCATTTTTATTTTGATTGGAACCAAATTAGCAACCTAAAATGAGTGCTTGATAGGAAAAATTATATAAGCCTCTATTAATTTAGAGAGCTCACTCTTCATTAGGGGTTTAATATTTGGATTTATAGGTCTCTACTTCTACCTAAAAAGCTTAGTGTTTGGATCCAATTCTATTATATGTTGTTTCAAGCTAGGGTAAAACCCTCTTAGATCATGATAACTCCAAGTGAAGTTATCATCAAACTCTTGGAAAAAATGAATAAAATCTTGATATTCTGAGTCATTATATATCTTTCCTATATTCAGTGATTTGCCTTTAGAGATGACCATCAGATTGCAATCTTATTCATTTATTATGATGTTTTTTTCTCATCTTTTAGTTGATCATTGGAATTAAATATATTTTCAAGTGTAACAAGACCCATAGGTAGTTTATTTGTTTTCAAATGGATGATCTAACATCCATATTGGTCTTTAAGCCTTGGTTGGTTCCTATCTGAGAATTTTGCTTCCTCTCTCAAAAAATTGACAATCTATTGATCATTATCAAAAACTTGCTAATTATTTGTGTTATCAGGAAAAAATAGCCTTACTATCAACCTCACAAGCTAGCTATATTTCTTCTTTATTTATACTGGTAGGTTGTATTGGGATCTTATAGAGGCCATACAATTAGCATATTTGTTTTGCACTCGTAGTACCACTTGGATATTTAGAGCAGTGAAGTCTTCTAATAAGTCCCAAACCCTATGTTTTTAAGACCTTAGTAAATTGTTCTTGGTTAAAATTTTGGATCTAACATTGTGGATAAATAACTCACTATCACCAAATATTTATAAGAACTTGATTCTTCTTTCCTTAGGCAATTTCAAGCCTCGAATCAATGCTTCATATTCAGCTACATTATTGGTATAGCTAAATTAAAGTCAAAAAGAATAAAAGTATCTCTCTTTTTGTGGAGAGATCAATACAATCCCCACTCCTACACCATTTCTACTTCTCAAACCATCAAAAAATAATTACCACATCCTTTGAAGATCTTTGGCTAGTCTGACTAAGCTTGGGATAATTGCATCATTCTCATGAATGTAATATGTACATAACCATGTTTCTTATACATAATCATAAGGATAAAATTAAAGGGCCAATCCCCATTCATCTAGATGAGTGTTTGATATCTCTTATATAGGTGTCATAACTTCATAATTTGTCTCCTCCTCTTGATATTCTAATGTATAATTCATTTCTATGAGGATAGGATTGTATGGCTCAATATGGTCTTGTACGATTGGCTCAGCTCTTATTATTACTCTAGTTCCATATCTCATTATATGAAACATGTGAGACTAATATGTAGATAGATATCCTCCAATATTTGTAAGGAAATCCCATGAGAGACAAATTGCAAAGTAGAGGGAGAAATATATCACTGAGATATCTTATGAAATGGACAAGATTGGACAAGCATGAATGGTGAGGTTTAGTCCCTTTATTGTTCCTACTATTTTAATAATAGTTCCATATAATTTCACTACTCCCTAATTGACAAGTGTATATTTTATTCCCAAAGCATCATCTATTTTCTTGGGCATCATTGAACTGCTAGCCCCTAAATCTACCATGCAATTGTGAAACAAATGCTTCCCTACTATAAGTGAAAGATAGAAGGGGTGAGGCTTACCATTTTTGCCCATTTTAGTGTATGTTTGTGGTTGGCATAAATTAGTTTCAATAGTAGGTCCCTTGGATGGAACTTTATTTTTTATCTATAAATGCTTTAAAGCCTCTTGTAATAAATCCCTTTATGTTGATATGGATAGTGCTTCCCACATAGTGACATTTAGGTTAGTTTTCTTCATTTTCTCAATTATGATAAAAAGGATATTACTCAACTTTGCATGTGCCCTTGATAGAGCTATGTCTTCTTTTACAAGACTTGGAGTAGGTACTTTTACTTTGGGTTGGCTTGTAGTTACAAAGGATGGCCTTTGTATTGTATTGTTCTTTGTAGGATATGGTGCAATTTTTGAAGTTGGAGTTTGTTCCACCCTTGGGGGCTGATCACTTTCTATTGCTCTTTTATTTGAATGCATGTTAGCTATGATTAGAGCTCCACCATTTAAAATTCTTCCTCTTTATTTAAACCACCAAAGTCATACTCTTCCCAGTTTAGAAGAGTTGTTTCACCCTAAGTAGGTTCTTATATAATTGATTATTGGGAAGTAGAATATTCTTATTATCCTTGTGTACTTAACATGCTTTTCACCATTAATGCTTGACTAATAACACCATTAGGATAGGAATTCTAATTATGTGGATGATTACAAGGATAATACCATTCATATTCTCAAGCCAGATTGCTTTGAACAAGTACAATTACTTTAAAATCACTTGGTGTAAGTAAAGCATGAATGTTTAGAGGTCTTGTTTGTATATTTTGACCTTATGGTTATGAGTTTCTATGATATGGATACCTATCTCCCTGGCATGGCTACCCATTTCCTTGGTATGTAGGGTGAGCCTACAAAAAGGCTTGTAGTTTTGGGTTTGTTGCCTCTTCATTGCTACCAACTCATTACCAAAACTCTTGAGTAATGACTTAAACTCATATATATCATTTGTAGGTGCAGGAGTCAAAGAAGGTGACTTTATCATGGTGGGAATTTGAGAAATTATAGGTGGTGGAATAGGAGTTATTTCTATAAACAAAGGCATTAGTGGCCTTTGGAAAATTTTCTTACCATGGATTAAGAAATTTTTTACCCTTATTATAATTTCATAAGAATTAGGGAGTATGGTGCCACCCATAGACTGAATCCTAATAGTTATATCACTATTTAGGGATCTTAATTAATATAGAAAAACATTATTTATGCTTAACTTGACCAATTTTATTTCATGTCTTTTAGAAATGAAAATTGAAGTCAGTCATATGCTCATGAAGAGTTCATTGAATAATAGTTAGTTTTTCAACCAAGGAAGATGGCCACTCTTGTCTTCAAATTGGGTATATAGTGCAGTGCCTAGCTCATCCTAGACCTAGATAGAGTTGGGAAAGAGACCTCTATACCATTTTAAGGCTTTACCTTTGAAAGAGGAAACTAGGAGTCTGATTGTAACATTGTCGTGTACCACATTGTAGACTAAACATAGATTAGTAATATCTTAGATGTGTTCCATAGGAGTGGTGGAAGTTTCACTAGTAAAATATGATAGGTTTTTTAAGGCTAAGGTAGGTATATCATCATATAAGGCCAATTGGAGTGGGTTGCCTCCATTGAAATCTACAAAATTAAGATTTCTAGCCATTATGGGAGGTATGAAACTAATGAGAGTAACTAATGGAGATGAAAATATAATTATAAGATATACTTTTACCTAAGGGGTGACTACTTTTGATCTTTTTTATATGGAAATGATAATTCTAAAAAGTCATCCCTCTTACCTTTAGTAGATGATCTCATTTATTTGCTCAGCATACATGAACATTAGAATTTTGAGTTCATAAGTTACTGGAGTCATCATTTGATTTTAAAATTTTTACATAGCTTATACAATTCTCATTGATAATAGTACCAATCTCTTTGTAATTTTTGGGTTCTACCAAGCATACCAAAAACTGTTATCATATAGGTTTTCACTTGCCTTGATTTTGTAGCTTGTTGTGCAAATACCTAATGATATATTGTAAAACCCTCCAAAGCCATGGGACCTTGGTGAATTGAGGTTAGTCTCTATACAAGGTTGAATTCCTTTCACTAAATCTAATGCAACTAATAAAATATCAGTTTTGTTGAAATTCCACTCTTTAATGCACTTGATTCAAAACTAAGATTTTGAATGGGAAGAGGGTTGAAGAATGAAATTTGTAGAAACTAAAAATGGTGATTGCACCAAATATTTGTAGTGTATTTTAATGCTTTTTGATAAACACAATAGAATAAAAAATTATATTGAAATTGTTTCTAGTACAAACTTATACAAATGGGAAATCAGAGGCAATATTTAGTTATTTTCATAGAAAGGAAAAGGATTCTTTATTTTAATCAAATAATATTTTTATAAAGGTAAAAATACCATAAATTAATTTCTTATGACTGAAATAAGAAATGAAAACTTCTACAAATATTTAAATAACTTGCATACATAGAGATCTCTCAAATAAGAAAGGCAAATCTTCAATTTATTTTTGCTTCAAAGGTTATAGCTTATAGAACATACATTCAAAATGAAAAAACATATCACTAATATCAAAAAGATAGATTGATACATGGGGTTTTCCCATCTTTATCAAAAATATCTCATATATGAGATGCAATTATCAAAACTTGAATGCCCAATAGAGAAAACCATGCAAATTTGAAGCTCCATGCAAAAGAGGCAAGGTATTCTATTTTTGGTGTCTTTGACTTGTAGAATAGCTTAGAAAATAGCATGAAAAATATAGGAATGATCCTTTGTTTATAATGGTATGGATATAATTGGAATATCTTCATGCAACACCTAGGTCTCTTCATGCAGCTAAAAATAGCTTCTCATGCAAAATGGGTGATGCCCAAAATGAAACTTGACTTTCAAATAAAGATAACTTGGAAGTAACTCAAGTCACTTTTAAAAAACCTTAAAAATTAACAAGTGAGACTTTTACAACCTTTTAAGTCATGTCACTTTATCAAAATGGAAATTGCAATTTTTAATTCATGCTTTTACACTTTAGTAATTGTAACTTGTCAAAATAGAAAGTGTAATTTTCAATTACGCTTTTTACAACTTTCACACTATAAAAAATATAAAGTGTAAATGCATACTTATCTTTATTAAAAAGAGTTTATAAAATATATTTTTACCTTTAGAATTAAAACTTATAATGTTTTTGTAAATGAAATTACAACATATAGAAATATTTAAACAAAAAGAGATTAATCAATATCTAAAATTTCCTTAGCCTTCATGTCCTTCTCAACCAGTAGCTTTTCAACATATGCATCAACGGCCTTAAAAAATTCTTGTATTCATTATTCATATGGTCTAAAAGAGTAGAGGTGAGAGACTACATAATCTTCTTGAATATCATACAATTCTTTCTTGAAAGTCTTGATTCCCTGCATTTTTGTTCTTATCTTATCTAGTGCATTCCCATACCTAATAAATTTATGGATAGAACTCAAGGTGAAGACTATAGTCTTTTTAGATTATTTTTTAACCATTTATTTTAACTTATTATAAACTTACTCTACCTAAAAGAGGTTATCTACATCATTTTATGGTTGGCATGACATCATACTCATCATTCCTTCAATGTCATATAACATATCAATTGCCCTGTCGTGAGTGGAATCTATGAGTATCCTTATCCAAAATTGAGTTTCTCTATGTAATTCCTCATTATTTACATCATTCTTTAGTATCTACTCAGTAATGAGGATATCTATATCAATTGAACCCACAGCTATCAATTTGGGATAATATAAATTCAAGGTTTGAATTTCTCCTTTATATTTATTGACTTGTTCTTTAAAGATATTCTTTCCCTCTCTAATTATCTCATAATGGTCTATTATTGAAGTAATAACCTTATTTACCTTATAAATAATCTCCTCTAACCATTATTTAGTATCCCTTCCTATATGAGCAATCTCTCGAACCACATCAACTGTTGCTTGATCTAGAATTTGACTAACTAGTTGTACTGACCGTGGTTATTTCAATGATCCACTAGGCTTAATGAATTGGTTCAATATAGTTATAAGTTAATCCACTTTATTCTTCAATTCTTCCTTTGTGGCCTTTTCATGATCTATTTTCTCTAAGATGGATTTGATTCCAGATTGGACATCAGGGTTTAACCCTTCTCTTGTTAGTTGTCCAAGATGGATCTTTGAAATATGATAATCTCCCACCATAAGATTTTATTTTTATTTGTCTAATGGGGTTACTATAATTTCAATAAATCTCTCCCCTTTATCATCACTGAGAATTATAGACAAGGTCTATGTAGTAGATTTAGACTTCTTCTTGACCTCTGATAGGCTAAAGTCTAGTGTGCTATGGGAAATCATTTGTTTTCTCTTCTTCCCCACTAATTATAATAACTAGCTAGGGGTAGCATATAGTTGCTTAGACACCATCACCAAATATTCAATAGCTATTATTGTTACACTAGTAGATACTGTGACAATTGTGGAATCATGTTTCTATGTTTCCATTGATCACTTAGGAGATGCCTATGAAATTTCACTCCCATCAGTAGGTTACAAATATATATTTACATCAAGGACTTATGTGGCTCTAATCTAAATTGAAGTTGTTTTATAAATAATGGAAGTGGAAGAAGTCAGAGTTATGGAAATATTTGTGCCTATTAGTGGAGTGGAAGATGGAATAGACACAAGGACTCTAAATTTGGGAATAAGTAAGAAAGTGGAAGGAAAAACATTGAATGAATAAATCAAATGTGTGGGACCACTCAAGGTTGGTGATGTAAGTAAAATGAGTGGGGATGAAAATGTAACAGTACTTATGCAAGGAGTTGGGATAGCTTGTAGAACTAAAGTTAAGATGATTGGGTTCATGGTAATGTATTGTTGAGTGGTGTTGGAAATCAATGGAGATGGAATGGAAAGAATTATGAATGAAATAGAAATAGGGAGTAGAATGAAAGGGGATGGTGAAATTAGATGAAGGGAAAGTAGAGTGGGAACTTGAGAATCCACAAATGGGGGACCCTGAGTATCCACTTGTATTAATTATATGGGTTGAACTTGACTTATTATCATAGGTAAAGTAGTAGGAATAAGAGGTGGAGTGGAAAATACATATGCAAGGGGATTAAAGATAGGAGGTAGAGTGGAAACTTGAGATGTTAGAAGAGTGGAGATATGGAGTGGAGGTGTTGGATCCCTTGGAATAATATAGATAGTAGGATGAATAATGGAAATTGGGGTTGTTACTATTATAGATATGGGGATTGAAGATGAATAATCTCTTGTTGTTATTATGTCTTTTGATGAAATTTCAATTGGTTATTCTATAGCTACCCTATCCTTGCTTGATTACCCCTTTTTATATTTAGTATTTTTCTTCTTCTTCTTCTCTGGCTCTTCTAATGGTTTACCTATTGTTCCACTTGGACCCTCTATTGATAAATGAATTCCTTCCTCCTTAAGCTTTAAAATCTTTTCTCTGATTCCTATTATTTCTCTTGTCATCTGAACTCCCTTATTCCTCATCCAATTGATTATTATATTAATCATGTGGCTTATTCTATCAAATAGAGAAAAGGATTATAAAGCTGACCACCTAAATAGTGGTAGGGATTGAGTGATGATCTATGTATAATAAATTAGGTCCACTATAGATTCATCATCTACCAAATCATCTAGGACCTGTGCCAAATCATAATCCTTGATCTGTTCTAGGTTCATTCTAAAATGATCCCTCATTTTGACCCTCTCTTCATCCTCATAGTCCTCTCAATAATCTTCATAATATAGAACATGAGCATATGTTGAAACTATTAGGATACTAGTGATATTTCCATATACATAAAAAAGGCCTAAACTCTAAAGTCCTTAGATTCATTTGGCACATTTCAGCTTTAGCACATTTGAACTTGAGGATGGAGGGGCACATGTATCTACCAATACTGATTGGGAATTAAATTCCACCTTATGCCTATTAGAAAGGAGCTTATGGGTCTTCACAAGTTGTTTGACCATCTCTATCAATGCCTAATTATCACTGACTTATCTAGGGAGTGTGTAGGGGAAACCACTAAATTTGAATATCGTGATGTAAGAGCAGGTGGAGAACTAAATAAATTATGAGCCCCATTTGCTACTCTCTTCAACTGTTGCTGATGAGAAGCTTGTTTTCCTTATTTATTTATCAAACATGATAACAATGTAATACATGAAATCATCATTAAATATTCTAAAATACTATCTACTAGACTCCAATGTGAGGTTAGGATAGTTGTTGTATACTCTACTTATTTTTCTAGCTCCTATGTTAAGTCATGGGAATGATATCCCTTTAGCCAAAATGTATACAATCTAAGATGTCATATAAAACTTGCTAGTTGTTTGCACCTTCAATAATTGCTTTTGGAGGGAATCACTTATAAGTTAAGCCTAATTAATGTAGTGTGCATTTTTTCAAATGACCCATATGTATTGGTGCATCTATTCTTAGAATATTTTAGCATTGGGACTGTCAGTGGTCTTGTGCAATAATATGATAACATCTCCCACCTCATCAATGAAATCAATCCTATACAAGGTCTTCAATATTCTAGTGGAGGAAGCGTTGGGGGACTTAAGCCATTGTCTATTGATCATCTTCTAATACCCGTCTCTTTTGTCTTCAAAGAATTTTGTGGATGTTTGTGGAGTTATATCAAGATAGCTCTAGAATTATGGGATTGTAAATACTGAATTGATAAAGTTGGGGTCTAAATTCAAATGTTAAACATGGGTTATACTGAGAGGGGGTGAATAAGTATATCATATATCTTATAAACTTTTACTAAATAAAATTTCACTTAAGCATACATTCAAGATATTCAATAAAACTAAAATAATAAACACCACACAAGAGAGAAAGAGAGAGACACTAAATTTTAACATGGAAACCCAATGTGAGAAAAACCATGGAGAACAATCTCAAGTATACGAATGAGAACCAACTCAAAATACTATATTCACAAGAAAAAACTTTCAGTAGCACCAACCCATATGAGTATCAACCCCTATTGTGTATACTACACAACTATCTCTCAATGTTGCTTTCTCAAAAAATGATAGCACATTATTATATCTCTTTCTTTTCTCTCTTATGCTCTTATAAGCAAGATATAACAATTACAAACCATGATCTTTCTCACATTTAACAAATTGCTTCTCTAGCCTTTATTTATAGCTTTCCAAATGACCTTTGGCATTCACCCTTTGTGACTCTTCACTCTTCATGGAAAATGGTGCCAAACTTGCATGACCCTTCGAATCCTTGTATTTAAAAAGTCATATGGTGAACTTTCATAAGCAAATACATCATTTCTTCTTTTATTTTTATCTTGGTGACCTTTCAAATTCTTTAAGGTGACTCTTCATGTAAAAATGTGTCATACCCTCTTTTGTCTTCACTTGGTGACTCTTAAAATTCCTCAAGATGACTCTTCATGGGAAAATGATCCCATTCCTCTTTTGTCTTTACCCCGTGACTCTTTGACTTCTCCATGGGCCCCCTTTTAAATTTTATGCAATCAAAAATATATTCATTAATATTAAATAAATATCAACACATTTTAGCCAAAATATGAACATTAAAAACACCTTTAGACAATAGATGTTATGGGGCCTTTATCACCAATGCTAGACCTTTGACATCAATGACAATATTTCCAACAATCTCCCCCTTTATCATTGATGATAACCTCAAACTAAAACTAATACATCCTAAAACCTATACTACACATGCCAAACTACACAAACTACCATCTAAAAAACATATAGTAACTCCCTCATACTATATTATCCTATACCTGTTCCTTATACCTATTTCTACACTTGTTTATGCACTTGTTCCTATATCTATTTCCTGTACCTATTTTTGTTCTTCTCTCCCTTTGACATCAATATAAAAGGGCCTATTTTGGAGCTAACACTTAGCTCCCCTTTAATTTATGATGATCCTCAATGATAAGAAGTAAAAAAAATTACTCCTAACTTCTCTCGTAGATACTCAAATGTGTCTTTTGGTAGTGCCTTTATGAAAATATCTATAATATGTTGTGTAGTACTAATATATTACATCTTAACCTATTGATATGCAACCTACTCTCTCAAGAAGTGATATCTAAAAGGAATATATTTTGTTCTTGAATGCATCACTAGATTAATAGAAATATTAATAGCACTTATGTTGTCATAAAAAATAGAAATATGTTCATCATATTTTACCTTGATATCTTCCAAAGTTTGCTTCATCCAAAGCACTTGAGTACAACACAATACCACTGCAATATATTTTTCTTTAGTTGTAAAAAGTGATACTAAGTTTTGATTCTTGCTTAGTTATGATACTAAGCTATCACCAAGGAAGAAAGCTCCTCTACTTGTACTCTTTATGTCATCCAAACAACCTACCCAATCTAAATCTATATAAGTAACCAAAGTGAAATCTCTTCCTGTGGGATACCACAATCCATAATACAATGTTCCCTTGACATATATAAATATTCTCTTCACCAACTGAACATGACTCTCTTTTAGGGTTGCCTGATATCTCACAACCATGCCTACTACATGCATGATGTCTAGCCTTGATGCCAAATATAAAAGACTACCAATCATAGATCTGTACAAAGATTAATCTACAACAAGTGAATTTTCATCCTTACTCACCTTATTCCCTATACTCAATGGTGTGCCAACTGGTGCATAATCCTTAAAACCAAATTTTTTCAACATTTTCTTGGCATACTTACTTTGAGATATGAAAATTCCTTTATCTAACTGATATATTTTCAACCCTAAGAAAAATGATAATTCTCCAAGCATAGACATCTCAAAAAATTTTTGCATATTATTAGAAATTATTTTGTCATCTTTTCAATGTTTCCTCCAAAAATTATGTCATCATCATATACCACAACAATCAATTGATGCTCACCTTTTGTTTTTAAGTAAAGATTATTGTCAGTAAAACATCTCTTAAAACCTTGATCTTACAGGTACTTATCAACTCTTGCATACCAATCTCTAAGAGCTTGTTTCAATCTATACAGTGCTTTCTTTAATTTGCATATATGGATACTATCATTTGAGAGAATAAATCCTTCAAGCTACTCAATGTAGAACTCTTCTAGATTCTCGTTTAAGAAGGTAGACTTGACATCCATCTGAAGTACTTTGAAATTTTTAAACACTGGATATGCAAAAAACATTATAATAGCCTCTAGCCTTTCCATTGGTATAAAAGTTTATTTAAAATCTACTCCTTCAATTTGAGCATACCCTTTACATACTAACCTTGCTTTACTCCTGGTAACTTCACCATTTTCATTCAACTTATTTTTGTATACCCATTTTTTTTCTATCACATTGTGATCTTTTGGTCTAGGCACTAATTACCAAGTGTCATTCTTTTATATTTGATTTAATTCTTTTTCCATTGCATTAACCCAATGCTCATCATGTCTAACTTCTAAAAAATTTCTAAGCTGAATGTTGGATAACAAAGAGAAATTAACTTACTCAGATCCACTTACCATCATTTTTTTGGTGCAAACTCCTTAATTTATGTTCTTGATGATGTCACTTTCATTATGATTTATGTAGACATATTTAGATGGGGTTTTGGTGTCCTTTTTCTCCTTCATCTCATCTTCATCTAACTTTTTAAAATATTATTCTTCAATGATTTTTGGAGTGTCTACTGTATCACTATCTCTTTGTGCTACATCTTCATCTATCCTAACACTTGCACTTTCAATAATCTTCTTGGTTCTTTTGTTATAACATTTATAAGCTATACTTTTACAAAAATATCCAAGAAATATACCTTTATTTGCTCTAGATTAAAACTTATCAAATTTTTCATTAGTTTTCTTTATGAAGCATTTGCTACCAAATTTTTTGAAATAATCAATTGTAGCTAGTTTGTCTTTCCATAGCTCATAAGGAGTCTTGTTACTCTTGACTCTCAACAATGCTCTATTCTAGATATGCACTGTTGTACCTATTGCCTCTCTCTAATATTTATCTGGTATCTTGGATTTATTTAGCATTGTCCTCACCATTTCTTAAAATATTTTATTTCTTTGCTCAACTACTCTATTTTTCTATGGAGTTTTGGTTGCTGAATAATATCTCTTTATCCCATGGTCTTCATAATACTCAATAAACTAATCTAACATGAATTATCTACCTTGATCTGATCTTAGGCACTTAATTTTTAAGCTAGTTTCATTCTCAACTAAAGCTTTGAATGCTTTGAAATGTCTAAAAGTTTTTAATTTTTTCTTCAAAAACATCACTCAAGTTATATCTATAAAATCATCAATAAGCAACATGAAATATTTCTCACCTTGAGTACTTTGAGTTCTCATAGGTCCACATAGATCAGTGTGAATAAGCTCTAACATCTGAGTAGTTTAGAATTATTTTGTCTTGAATCATCTTCTAGCCTACTTCCCATGCTGAAAAGGTTCACAAAGCATGTTGGAGGGCTTTGTAATCTTTGAAAGATCTCTAAATACTTAATTTTTGCTAATGTTGACAAGATTGTCAAAATTTATGTGTCCCATTCTCTTGTGCCATAGCCAAATTTCCTCAAATTAACTCAAACAACATTTTTGACCTTTGATATCTAATAACATATATAAATTGGTGCCTATCCTCTGAGCATCTGCAATCAGCACATTTGAATCTTTTTTTTAAATTTCATAGCCTTCTACATAAAAAATTAGTGTGTGTCCTTAATCACACATTTGACTTAAATGCAAAATATTATGCTTAAGACCTTATACATTTAGAACATTTTGTCTTAGTTCTACCATTATCCAAACTTAGTGTGCCTTTTTTGGCAATTCTGGTAGTAGTATTATCTCCAAATTTCACTATCCAACATTGATCTTCTTTAGGGTTATAAACTTTCTCTTGTCTCATGTCATGTGCTTTTAACATCTCATATCAATGAACCATGGCTTTTCTTCATTTTTTGCATGCAAAGCTATCTGGACCAACATAAACTTTTTAGGTTTTTTCTTCTACCATTAACCTGTCTGAGCTTTCTTCTTGATGAATGGAGCCTTGAAACTCTAGTCCTTCTTGACTAACTCAAATACACTTCTACAGTACTAGGCTATATGTCTGAATTTATTTCACTTGTAACATATTATGGCTTCTTCATTAAAGCTTGATAGAGGAGTAAAAGAGTTGTGGCTTCTACATGAGTTTCCTTCTTATTTCTAAAATTGTTAGCCCTTTTTCAACATTTTATTTTCTTATGACCATATCCATTACAATAAAAATAGTAACCATAAAAATAGAACATATTTGTGTATCTCTGACCTGATTGCCTTTTGTAGCTTTACTCCTTCTAACCTTCTTTATTTGAGATTTCCTCTATATTCTTAACTTCTTCCCTTTTCATTTCCTCTTTTGTAAGAGCTTCAGCATAGCTATATCCTTTTTCTATGTTAACCTTGTTTGTGAAAGTAGTGGCCTCCCCTTTCTCTTTTTCAAATCTGATACCTATCTTATCTAACATTGACCTTTGAATTTCTAATATCTTATTCAACATATTAGTGTTATTCTCAAATTTTGAATCATTGGCTGCTCTATCATTGACTACTTTATTTGTTTTCTCAAGATCTAATTTTAAAGAGGTAATTTCAACAACATACCTTTCACATTTTTCACTTACTTTTTTTAACTGAGCTTTTAGATCTTATTCAATCTTTTTGGCTTCTTCAATGTGTGCTTATAGATCTTCAATTATTTATTTTGACTTTTTTTATTTTTTTCAATCTAGAGCTTCAATCTTCTATTCTTCTTTTCAAGAGCTTTTAATTTTTCTAAGGCACAAATGAGTTCTCTTTCCAGATTCACTTTAGCTTCATCCTATTCTTCTTCTTGATCATCAATACTTTTTCTTATGGAGGCATCTTCATGTATGGCCATGAATATAATCTATTCTTCTCAATCACTAACTCCACTATCTTCAGTTGAGCTAGGATCTTTAGAATATAAACTCTTCTTCTCGAATCCCTTCTTGAATTTTCCTTTGAAATTCTTCTTGCATGTACACTTTCTTTCTTCATTGTCACCATTACCCTTATCTGGGCACTTAGTTGAAAAATGTCCAATCTTTTCACAATTAAAACATTTGAAAGTCAATTTTTTTAATATTTACTTGAGCCTTTTTTTGGCTTATGAATGAAAATACCTATATTATCATTTTCATCATCACTAAAGTTGCCACTTGATTCTTGAATCTTAGCCTTGTCTTTATTTGATGTCTTAAAAGAAGCTTCCCTTTTTGAAGGTTTCTCTTATTCAATCCACATCTCATATGATGTAAGAATGCCATGTAGTTCATCCATCTTCAACTTGGCTAGATCCTTCATCTTCTCGATTGTCAAAACTTTTGCATCATATTTTATTGGTAGAAATCTCAAAACCTTTTGTACCATTGTTGAATCTTATAACTTTTCTCCAAGACCTTGAATATGATTAACTATTTGATTAACCCATAAAAGATAACTCACTATATTTTGTTCCTCTTCCATTTTCAAACTCTCAAAATATCTTTTAAAAGTCTGGAGCTTAGCTTGCTAAACCTTTCCATCACCTTTGTAAATATTTTAAAGCTTTACCCAAGTCTCATGAGCATATTTTCATTGCATAAGTTTAACAAATTCTAATTCAAATAAAATAGAATTTAAAGCTTTAGCATTATTTTCACTTGCCTTCTTTTCTACTAGAGTAATCACAAGTGTCTATGCCTCTTCGTATTTCTCCATAACTGCTTACCAAATGTCAAATCCAAGAGATATCAAATAAGTCCTCATCTTTATGCTTAAAAAAACATAATTTTTCCCATCAAAAAAAGGTGCCTTATTTGTATAAAAACCTTCATGTGATCCAGCCATCATACTTTCCCTGATCTACCTTCAAGATATAAAACTCTTTCTAAAGGAACCTAATCCGATACCAATTATTAATCATAAGATATACTGAAGGGGGGTGAATCAGTATATCATATATCTTATAAAATTTTACTTAATAAAATTTGATTTAATCATACATTCAAGATATGCAATAAAATTAAAATAATAAACACCACACAAGAGAGAGAGAGAGAGAGAGAGAGAGAGAGACCAGATATTAATGTGGAAACCCAATGTGGGAAAAACCATGGAGAATAATCTCAAGTATATGAATGAGCACCAACTCAAACTAAAATATTTTTAAGTGCCAACTTGCAAGAGCACCAACCCATAGGAGCACTAACCCCTATTGTGTATACTATATCTCTTTCTTTTCTCTCTTATGCTCTTCTAAGCGAGATATAACAATTACAAACCATGATCTTTCTCACATATAACAAATGGCTTCTCAAACCTTTATTTATAACTTTATAAATGACCTTTGGCATTCACCCTTTGTGACTCTTTACTCCTCATGGAAAATGGCACCAAACTTGCATGACCTTTTGAATCCTTGTATTTGAAAATTCATATGGTGACCCTTCATAAGCAAATGCATCCTTTCCTCTTTTGTTTTTATCTTGGTGACCTTTCAAATTCTTTAAGGTGACACTTCATGGAAAAATGCACCATAACCTCTTTTGTCTTCACTTGGTGACTCTTGAAATTCCTCAAGATGACTCTTCATGGGAAAATGCATCCTATAACTTTTTTGTGTTTACCCCATGACTCTTTGACTTCTCTATGAGCCCTCTTTTGACTTTTATGCAACCAAAAATATATCTATTAATATTAAATAAAAATCAACACAATTTATCCAAAATATGAATATTAAAAACACCTTTAGACAATAAATGTTATAGGGTCTTTATGACCAATGCTAGACCTTTAACATCAATGACAATATTTCCAACATCAAAATCCTTTCCCCTCGTTCATTTAAGACTTCTCTTCTATGAGGATCATAGTGTTGGGATAGTGTTAGCACCAACTCAATGCTTTAGACTGATAATGAAAATATTGCATCTTATGATAAACCAAAGTCATAAATACTCTAGATATAATCATTCTTAATCCCAACACTTATTCGGGTATAGAAATCCCCTAGGACAATGTGACCTAAATCAATATTTGTTATCTATGTAGTATTGGACTCTAAACTAAGAGTCACTCTAGGGCCTTTGGATTTGAAATTCATTTATTTTAGAGACATAAAAACTAGCTAGGAATCTTAGATAAAACCAACTATGAGAGCTAGTGGGGTTTGCAAATGTTAAAAGCAAATATAATCTCTAGAGGAGATGGAAGATGCTCTAAGCAATCAAAAGTTCTGGTAGAACTAGCAAGTGTTTTTAGTAGGTGGCAACTCTATGGAATTAATAAGTGTTTAGAGCAAGTTGGATTTCAATAGAAGAAGTAGGTTTTTGAATCAATATGGATTCCCACAAGGATGGGAAGTTTTTGAAACAAGTCCACTATCCTCAAAGACTTGGAAACTTACGAGGATCTTGGGTACCTGGGACAATGGTGAAACCTGTGGGGATTTTAGGTGCTTGAGGCAAGTCTACTATCCCTAGGGACCTTGAAGGTATCTACAAGGAATATTCATTGGGTTTATTTTTGAATATACTAGGAATATTCACCTAGTATTAGTGAAACCTTAGATTTTGATTATCAATCTAGGAGGTGAAACTCAAGATTTAATGATGAATAATTTTTAATCAAACCCTAGAAACCTTAAATGTTATTTTAGGGAAAACAATTATTGATAAACAAGAATAGAACCACTTGTGATCCTAGAACATGTAAACCCTAAAAAATGCAAGCAGATGTGCCCTAAAAATGTTTAAGTAATGAAGATGTAACTGAGATTTTTTGTGTAAAATATTAAAACAAGATTTTTATTGCAGGAATAATGGTGAAAAATCATAAGGAGGTTCATAGGAATACTATGCAATGAGGAAGATGGCATGGCACTTGGTTACAGATGAGGTTTGGACATGTGGCTTAAGGCTTGAATGCATGGTGAAGGTCATCAAATCTTGATAAATTGATTATCAAATTAAACAAATGATAATATAATCCCCAAATTACATTACCTAAATAGGAAAAAACCCTATAATTAATGTATTATAGTGGCAGTTCGTGGTGGAGCTAGGAAGTACTTGGAGTAAGTCTCATGTCTATCAGGGTAAATGGCTTGAAAAGCGAGAGGTAGAACTCATGATAAAATTTGAATTTTTTTAAATTGTAAATTTATCTTGGAGTTTTAGATTTGATGACTTAGGTATTTAGTAGGAAGTGGAACCCATTATGCAAATTATAAATTGCATGGCGAGTTATGCCTTCCATGGGAAGGGGGTGTTTAGTTTTGTAAGATCTGAGGATCAGCATGTAGTTTGCAATTTTATAAATTTTAAATTACATGCTAAGTTTTTTATTATTTTGGGTAATGGTTTGTGAGATTTGGAGCTTGGTGAGCAATTTTAAAATTTATAAATTACAAATTATGTGTTGGGTTCTAGATTCTACCAGTTTAAAGGCTAGTTACATTATAGGATATAGAGTTTGTAAAGCAATTTATAATATTAAAAATTGCATTCCAAGCTCCAGATTCTACCAGTTAGGAGGGATCAAATTTTTTTGAGATTTGAAGCCCATGAATCAATTTTCAAAACTACAAATTGCATCTAGAGTTTTGGATTCTGCTAGACAAAGGAAAAATGGTTTTTTAATTATTTCAAGGGATTTTCTAAAAAATGAAGGGGGTTATCTCTTAGGGTATTAGATGTTATGATATTTTTGGAACAAAAATATAAATAAACATGAACACTAGTAGTGTTGATGATTTTTTTGGATCTCTCTTGTCCTATGAGGATAAGATGAGACTGTACATACGAGATCAAGAACAAGCACTTAAAACCAGTGAAAAGGTTTCAAAGACCAAAAATAAAAACAAAAATTAGAATCAAGGGAGTTGAAAAAATCAAATTCAAAGGGAAAATATAATCTAACTTCATAGATAAATTCAATAAATATTTTACTTTTCATTACTAAAAAAACCAAGACACATGATAAAACACTGTAGGATACTGACAACTAAGAATCAAGTTAATTAGGAGAGTGAAAATAAGGTATTCTAAGAAGAACAAAGTGATGTTCAAGAGCACTCATATTAATGCCTCACATG
Source organism: Torreya grandis (assembly GCA_037957365.1). NCBI lineage: Eukaryota > Viridiplantae > Streptophyta > Pinopsida > Cupressales > Taxaceae > Torreya > Torreya grandis. The sequence continues at coordinate 4,172,911 of JARHVA010000836.1, read as the reverse complement.
TAATATAGGAATATAAAAATCATATAATTGGTGGTTTCTTGATTCAAGTTTCTCAAATCACATGAAAAGTCACAAAGATTCAATAAGTTAGATGACTCCTTCAAAAGCCAAGTGTAAATTAGAGATAGAAAGTCCATACAAGTTGAAGTAAAGGGAAACATGAAAATCACTACAAATAAAATTAAAGGTGAAATAAATGATGTTTATTTTTCTCAAAATCTAAATCATAATCTTATTAGTGTTGGTAAATTAGTGAAAAAAGGTTTCGCACTACTGTTTGAAGATGGTGTTTATTTTTTTTATAAGAGATCTAGAAATAAATTGATTAAAAAATCTTATATGGAAAATAATAGGACATTTCCATTGAGGATAAATATGATGAAGGTACTTGTTTCTCCACCATTGAATATGTTAACATGTTGTGGTATTCAGGATATGGTCATGCTAATTTTAAGATCTTACATATTCTTGACACAAAAGGTATGATAAGAGATCTTCTCAAGCTAGATTTAAAGAAAGATGATGCATGAAAGTCATGTATTGTTTGGAAACATCATAGGGAGTATTTTTTAATCAAAATTTTGAGAGAAAGCACATCTTTTGACATATGTCTTTTATAAGTATTGGTAAGAATTTATATTTCATTTCCTTCATAAATAATGCTACAAAGTTTATGTGGGCTTATTTGTTGAAAAAAGAGTGGATATTTTTAATATTTTGAAACTTTAAAAGATTTGGCTAAAAATTAATTTGGACATTCCATTTAGTCCTCAAGAATAGATAAAGGATGTGAATTTTTTTCTAATGAATTTCATGAATTTTGTGTTTCACATGAGATTAAAAGGCAGCTAATAGCTCCTTACACACCACACAAAATGGTGTAGATGAAAGAAATAATAGATATGTAATGGATTTATCATGGAATTTGTTGGATAATAATAAATTTAAAAAAAAAATTGGGTTAAAGTAGTAAAAATATTAGTATGCATTGTTAACAAAAGTCCTACAATGTTAATCAAAGACAAGACACTTTGTGAAGCTTGGTATGGAAAAAAACCAATTATTACTCATATAAAGGTATTTGGTTGTTTATATTTTTACTTGTTCCAAAAAATTATATCCAAAGATTTTTTTTCATATTTTCATAGGTTATAGTGATGAAATCAAAGCATACAGATTTTATAATCCTGCTAGTAAATCCATAATTATTTCTAAGGATTGTATTTTTTTTTATAATGAGGTGTATGATGTTTCTAATAATTTTATACAAATTTTATAATTTAATTTTTTATCCTCTTAAGTTTTATTTTTAAAGTCTTACAAATTCCTCTGCATATCTCTAGTTCAATAGGAAACAATACTAGCTCTTCACAAGAGACTAGTCATCCATCTTCATCAACTCCAAGTAAGAACAAGCATTTATTGAGTATGCATCCAACCAATAAAATGATTGATAATAATTATGAGATGAGGATAAATAGGCTAAAACATAAATAATTTAATTTTTTTAGTGATTTTTATGATGAAAATACTATGTTTGTGTTGTCATATGTGGCTAGTGAACCTAGAAGTTATGCAAAAGCTAGTCAATAGAAAGAATGGGTTGATGTTATGAAATTAAATATTGATTAAATTGAGATGAATTATAAATTGACACATTTTTATCCTCAATTAAATAAATATTTCAATGAAACCAATTGGGTATACAATCCCAAATTCAAGATTAATAGTATTGTTGACAAGCAAAAAGCTAGAGTAGTTACAAAAGGGTTTGCACAAACATATGGGGTTGACTATAATGAAACCTATGCACATGTGGCATGTTAAGATAATATAATAATTATAATTATTTTATATACTCATAAAGGATGTAAAATCCATCAAATTTATGTAAAAAATTACATTTTTTAATGTTGTGATTGAAGAAGCATATGTGGAGTTGTCACAAGGTTTTGAGGTAAAGGGTAAAGAGTTTGGGTATATAAGTTCAAGAAGGATATTTATAGGATAAATAAAGTTTAAATAGCTTGGTAATTAATAATTTATATTATTTTATTAGATCAATTCTTTGTAATTATTTAAACCGAACCAACTTTTTACATACAAGCATTTGGTTCTAATGTCTTATATGTTCGTCTCTATGTAGATGACTTGATTTTTACAAGTAGCTCTATGGAGATGTTAAATATATTAAATTAAGTTAAAAAATAATAATTTAATATGATTGATATTTTAATTATTAATTAATCTATTGACATGGAATTCCATCAAAATAAAGATGACATACTCATTTGTCAAGCTAAATATGGCCAAGACATGTTAAAGAAGTACAATCCTCATGATTTTAAACCAATGAAAACTCAAATTGTAAGTAGATAAAATATAATTAGAGATGATATGAGTACTTAAGATAATTAAAATAATTTTATAATAATGGTATGAGTTTTTATGTATCTCACTATGATAAGACCTGATATTAGTTATGGGGTTTCACTAGTTTTTAGATTTATGGGCAAACCATCACTCGAGCATTTACAATCAGTGAAAAAAAATTTAAAAATATGTAAGAGATACTTATAATAATTTTATAATATAAATTTAATTATTTCTAATTGGATGCATAGATTCAGATTGAGTAAGATCTATTGATGACAGGGAGCTAACTTTGAGTTATTGCTTCACACTAAGAAGTGGGTTGGTTTCTTGGTCTTCAAAGATACAAGATAAAATTGCATTATACTCTACTAAAGCTGAATATATATCCATTACATAATCTTAAAAATAATTATTATAGATGAGAGTACTCTTATCTAATTTCATATAATCTTAACTTGAGCTAACATGGTTTTTTTGTGATAACAATGGGGTAATACAATTTTTCAAGAATCCAATTTTCCATGCTAGAACCAACAATATTAAACTCAAATACCATTTTATGAAAGACTTAGTCAATGATAAAAATTTATTAATTTATCATGTTATAAGTGAAGATCAATTTGTTGATATTCTTGACAAAGGATTACATAAGCAAATTCATGGAAGACTCAAGAAGATGATAAGCATCTCTCCTCTTTGCATCAAATGGGGGAAAGTTGAGTATGATTTCAATATAGGCAATTGATTATTAGTGTTATATTTATTTTATTTAGTTTTTTATTAGTTTATGAAGGTTATTTAATTTATTTATGTCTTATATTATTTATTTTTTCAATTTTGGATATTTTTGAAGAACTTCTTAAAAATAGTTAGAAGTGTCAATTAGAGTGTAGTTTAATTAATGTGTGATTAACTAAGCTCAAACATTTATCCATTCATCCATAAGGGGTAGGGCACACTTTTTATAGTTTATTTAGCTAAAATTAATATTATTTTAATCAATTTTCTAGGGATTTGGGGTGTCTAGCTTGTATAGTGTGCATGGTTTGCTTACTTTTTAAGAAAGGCTTCGTGCATGTTGACTTCGTCTTGTCAATAAGTCAACCTTGTTTTATTGAATCTACTTTCAGTTATCTTCTAGTCTATTTTTAAGAGTCTATTTGTAGAATTATATTTTTAATTTATTTAGTGGTCAAATAAAGGTATTAATTTAGATTTCACTTTATAGACATAACTTGTCATACAAGTTATCTTTTAAAAATATTGTTTTAACTTAATTTATTAATAAAGAATTGTGCACAAAGAAGTGTGTCATAATATTTCTTATTGGAAAACCTTTTTTCATTTGTTTTATCTTTTATTTTATTTCAATTATTCACAAAGAAAATCTAAGAAGCATATGTATTTTAATTTGAAGTTATTAAGTGCATTTTTTGTTAACAATCACTTTTACAACACTACTAAATTAATAGTTAGTAATTTTGAAATAGATTAATCGATATGTAGCTTTAATTTCAGATTAAATAAAAGTTGGTTTATAATCCATCCATACCAAAAACCTTCATCTAAGCCTTTCAAGCTTCATTTTTAATAGCCTCAATGTGAATAATGACTTGGGTAGAATAAGAATACTTAAGAAATGTAAGTTCACACTTATCACATTTTTAAAATTCGACTAGTTTTTCAGCATCAGTGAAAGTGTACACATGGATAATGCATATCTTCAAGATCAAACCAAATACCAAAACTAGGAACAATAGCTCAAAATTAAAACAAAAAACTAAAATAATACTTGGGATTGAAAATGATATTATTGCTTGATTGCAAGTACAAAATATCTCTCACAATGATTATGGATATTTTGATTAGATCGAATACATAAGTACATTGGTGCCAATAAATAGGCACAGGTGAGAGTGGGAGAGAGAAATATAAATTCTACTCTCATAAGGTTCATGTGACAAGTGTCACATCAATAATCTTCTTTCTCTAGAACATGTGTTATGAATCTTATAAGTTTGATATGTGATAAGTGTCATACTAATTTATAGTGTATACACATAAATAATAATTAGATATTATGTGATAAAATTATTAAATAGTCCCTAATTATATCTTATCCTATCTATAGTATAATACTCCAATACCTTTTCTTAAGTGAATAATTATAGAGGAACAAAAAATGGGTTCATGCTACTAGACCATGTTAGGTACCCACATAGAAAAAAAATAGAGAGAATGAAGGAATTCACCCCAAGTCACCCCCAAGGACAAATTCCTTCATACCAAGTGATACTCATAACTAAAGATAACATGGTGTATCCAAGGGTTTAGTGAAGATGTTCACAACTTGCTCAGTTATAAGCATAAAATTGAAAGAGATGATGCCACCATGTATCAATTATCGAATGAAGTGCATATGGATATCAATATGTTTTATGCATTGATGCTCAATAAGAATTTGAGAGATATAAATATCACTCTAATTGTCACACCAAATAGTATTAGGGATATGTTGTAAAAAAAAAACACATCCATCAATTATAAAGCCATAATGCTTCATGATGAGATTTAACTTCTCCCTAGTAATTGACCTTAGTAGATAATAAGTAAATGGTAGTTTGATTCTTTAATTCACATGAAATTGGACCTAAAAAAGTGTATAAAAAACTAGATGTGGATTTATAAGTATAAACATCACCTACCTAATCTGAGTCATTATATCCAAAATTATTAGTAGTGCCCTACAGTGGGTATTCAATGCCAAAGTGAGCAGTGTCATGAATGTAGTGTGTGATGCACTTAGTTTCCTTCTAATGAATCTCATGTTGTTCTTTTGAGAATGGAGAGACAAGGTTTACATCAGAGTTGATATTAAGGCATTTATGAGTCAGGTATAAAATACTACCCATAAGTTGCATGTATAATGTGGGATCAACTATACAATTCATAAAATTAGTAGTGAGTACTTCACCTGACTAAAAAAGAGTAGGGACTAGATTATAGTCAGCCATATCAAATTGATGAGGCAATTCTATGGCATACATTTACTATCCAAGCAAGATCCCATTAGTTGGTTGATTGATCTAGAGATCAAGTTTGTCATATCAATTACCTCATCAACTTGAGTTTAATATCCTCAATCATGGGGTCAAAATTACCTGTCAAAAGGAGATCATATAAATATAATAAAAGTATCATAATGTGATCCCCATGTACGTGTGTCTATACATTAGGGTTGAAGTAACAATGAGAGAAACTAGAAGTGAGAAGAAATCAATCCATATTTTCATACCAAACACGTAGATCTTGTTGGATTCCATAAAGAGAACAATGAAGTATGCATAGTAGTGAAAAGTCTAGCACAAAACTTGGAGGTTGTTCCATGTAGATATCCCCGTGTTTATTACTATGCAGGAAAGTTTTCTTCACATCCATCTAGTAACTAACCATTGGTGTGTATTAATAAGTAAGAGTATAAGCCAGACTGAATCCATCTTTCCAAAAAGGGAAAAGGTCTCATAATAGTATATATCCTCAATTTTTTAAAACCCCTTTACAACCAAGTGGGATTTGTACTTAACTATTAAACCATATATTGTGTACTTGGTCTTATAGACCCATTTACACACAAGAAGTTTCATTCTATTAGGAAGGACTATAAGATCCAAAGTGTGATTCTTCATGAGATAAGTACTCTTCCTAAATAGTTATATCCCACTCTTATTTGGATAATGGTTTGGAAAATAAGATTGGATCATCTTGAATGGCATGAATCAATAATGTAATGCCATATGTCTTTGATTGAGTACACTGAGGTGCAGAAGGAGAACCCATTGAATAACTAGTTATATTTATTAAGCATAAAATATACTAAGAGGGGGAGGGTGAATCAGTATATTTTATATCTTTTACTTGATCTGATTTTTTTTCTTTAACTACTTAATCACACATTCAAGATTGCAACAAAATTGAAACAATAATATGCACCACACAAGAGAGAGAGAGAGAGAGAGACCATATTTTTACATGGAAACCCAAAGTGGAAGAAACCATGGACAAGCATCTCAAGTATATGAATGAGTACCAACTCAAATTACAATTTTTTTAACCACCAACTTGTAGGAGCACCAACCCCTTTGCCAAGTACCAACACAGCAACTATTTATGATCACCAATCCATAGGAGCACCAACCCCTCTTGTGTATAAAACACAACTATCTCTCAGTGTTGCTTACTCAACAAATGATATAACTCTACAATATCTCCTACTTTTATCTCTTTGATAAAAAATAAAAACCATGGACTCTCTTGTATATTTCAAATGGCTTCTCAAGCCTTTATTTATAGATTTCCAAATGACCTTTGGCATTCACCCTTTGTGACCCTTCAATCCTTATAAAAAATGGTGCCAAACTTGCATGACCCTTTGTATCCTTGTATTTGAAAAGTCACATGGTGACTATTCATAAGCAAAAGTGTCATTTCCTCTTTTGTCTTTATCTTGGTGACTTTTTTTATTCCTCAAAGTGTCCCTTCATGGAAAAATGAACCATACCCTCTTTTGTATTCACATGGTGACTCTCAAAAAAATTTAAGATAACTTTTCATGAGAAAATGCATCCCATTCCTCTTTTGTCTTTACCCCATGACTCTTTGACTTCTCCATGGGCCCTCTTTTGACTTATATGCAACCAAAAATATATTCATTAATATTAAACAAATATTAACACATATTAGCCAAGATATGAATATTAAAAACATCATTAAATACAATGGGGCCTTTATCACCAATACTAGACCTTTGACATTAATGACAATATTTTCAACAATCTCTCCTTTTTTCATTGATGGAAACCTCAAACTAAAACTAACACATCTTGAAACCTGTACTACACATGTCAACATACTACCATCTAAAAAACATACAGTAACTCCCCCTTACTGTAGCAACCTATACATGTTCCCTATACCTATTTCCTATACCTATTTCTATATATGTACCTATACTTGTACCTATTTTTGTTCTTCTCCCCCTTTGGCATCAATGGCAAAGGGCCTACCTGGAGCTAACACTTAGCTCCCCCTTAATTGATGTTGATCCTCAATGGCAAGAAGTAAAATAAATTACTTCTAGCTTCTCCCACAAATACATAAATGTGTCTTTTAGTAGTGTCTTTATGAAAATATCTACAATCTACTCTATAGTACTGATATATTCCATCTTAACCTATTGATTTGCAATTTTCTCTCTCAAAAAGTGATATCTGATGGGAATATTTTTTTTCTTGAATGCATCACTGGATTATTCAAAATATTAATAGCACTTATGTTATCACAAAAAAAAGAAATAAGTTCATCATATTTTACCTTGATATCTTCTAAAGTTTGCTTCATCCAAAGCACTTGATCACAACACAATACCGCTACAATATATTTTATTTTAATTATAGAAAGTGATACTAAATTTTGATTTTTGCTTAGCCATGATATTAAGCTATCACCAAGAAAGAAAGCTCCTCCACTTGTACTCTTTCTTTCATCCAAGCAACCTGCCCAATCTGAATCTATATAAGCAACCAAAGTGAAATCTCTACTTGTCAGATGCCACAATCCATAATCCAATGTCCCCTTGATATATCTAAATATTCTCTTCACCAACTAAAAATGACTGTCTTTTGGAGCTGACTGATATTTTGCAACCATAGCTACTACATGCATGATGTCTGGCCTTGATGTTGTCAAATATAAAAGACTACCAATCATAGATCTATATAAAGATTGATTTATAATAGGTAAATCTTCATCCTTTCTCACCTTATTTCCTATACACATTGGTGTCCCAACTAGTGCACAATCCTCAAAACAAAATTTCTTCAATATTTCCTTGGCATATTTACTTTGAGATATGAAAAATCCTTTATCTGATTGAAATATTTGCAATCCTAAGAAAAATGGAAATTCTCCAAGCATATACATCTCAATTTATTTTTGCATATTATCGAAAAAAATTGTCATCTTTTCAATGTTTCCTCCAAAAATGATATCATCAACATATACCACAATAATCAATTGATGCTCACCTTCTATTTTGATGTAGATATTATTTTCAGCAAATCCTCTCTTGAAACCTTGATCCTACAAGTACTTATCAAGTCTTGCATACTAAGCTCTGGGAGCTTGTTTCAATCTGCATACATGGATACTAATATTTGAGACAATAAATCCCTCAAGCTACTCAATGTAGACCTTTTCTTCTAGATTCTTATTTAGGAAGGTAGATTTGACATCCATCTGAAACACTTTGAAATTTTTAAACACTACATATGCAAAAAATATTCTAATATCCTCTATCCTTCTTACTAGTACAAAAGTCTATTCAAAATCTATTCCCTCAATCTGAGCATATCCTTTACATATTAATCTTACTTTATTCCTAGTCACTTCTCTATTTTCATTCAACTTATTTATGTAAACCCATTTTATTCCTATCACATTGTGATCTTTTGGTCTAGGCACTAATTTCCAAGTATCATTCTTTTCTATCTAATTTAATTCTTCATCTATTGCCTTAACCCAATGCTTATCATGTCTAGCTTCTGAAAAAGTTCTAGGCTGAATTTTGGATAACAAAGAAAAATTAACTTGCTCAAATTCACTTACCATCATTATTCTAGTTTGAATTCCTTCATTTATGTCTCCAATGATGTCACTTTCATTATAATTTCTTTGAACATATTTGGATGAGGTTTTGGTGTCCTTTTTCTCCTTCTTCTCATCTTCATCTAATTCTTCAAAATCTTCCACTTCAATGATTTCAAGAATGTCTACTGGATCATTGATTCTTTATGTTCCATCATCTTCTATCCTGACACTTGTACTTTAAACAATTTTCTTCATTCTTTTATTATAATATTTATAATCTTTATTTTTTCAATAGTATCCAATAAATATACCTTCATCTACTCTAGATTCAAACTTACCAAGTTTTTCATTGATTCTCTTTATGAAGCATTTACTGCCAAAAACTCTAAAATAATCAACTATTATTGGTTTGTCTTTCCATATCTCATAAGAAGTCTTGTCACTATTGACTCTTAATAATACTCTATTTTGAATATGCACTACTATAGCAACTACCTCTCTCCAATATTTATTTGGTATCTTGGATTCATTTAGCATTATCCTCACCATCTCCTAAACTGTTATGTTTCTCTATTCAACTACTCCATTTTATTATAGATTTTTGACTACCGAATAATGTATTTTTATTCCATGGTCTTCACAAAACTTAATAAATTGATTTGACATGAATTCGCTTCCTCAATCTAATCTTAGACACTTAATCTTTAAATTGGTTTCATTCTCAATTAATGCTTTGAATGCTTTGAAATATTTGAAAGCTTTCGATTTTTTATTTAAAAACATTACCCAAGTCATACGTGAAAAATCATCAATAAGAAACATGAAATATTTATCACCTTAAGTACTTTGAGTTCTCATAGCTCCACACAAATCAGTGTGAACAAGCTCTAACATTTGAGTGGTCGAGTACACCTTTGTTTTAAACCACCTTCTGGCCTGCTTCCCATGCTGACAAGGTTCACAAAGCGTGTCAAATGGCTTTATAATCTTTGGAAAAATTTTGACTACTTGCTTCTTGCTAATGTTGACAAGATTATAAAAATTCATGTGTTCCATTATCCTATGCCATATCCAACTTTCTTCAATCTGACTCAGACAACATCTTTGACGTTTGATGTCGGATAACATATGCAAATTATTACCTATTCTCTGAGCATTTATAACCAAAACATCTGAATAGTTTTTTATAATTTCACAACCTTATAGATCAAACTTTAGTGTGTGCCCCTAATCACATATTTGATTTATACTCAAAATATTATGCTTAAGACCTTATACATACAAGATATTTTTAGTTTTAGTTTTACCATTATCCAAACTTCATGTACCTTTTCCAGTAATTTTGGTAGTAGTATTATCTCTAAATTTCACTATGCCACCATTGATCTTCTACAAGGTTATGAACTTGATTTTGTCTCTTATCATGTGTCTTGAACATCCACTATTAATGAACCATGGCTTTTTTTCATTTCTTGCATGCAAAGTTGTCTGTACCAACATAGATTTTTTAGGTTATTTCTTCTGCCATAAACCTATCTAAACTTTTTCTTGATGAATAGAGCTTTGAAAATCTTATCCTTCTTGACTGACTCAAACACACTTCTATAGTATTAGGCTATGTGTCTGAAGTCGTTGCACTTGTAACATATTATGGCCTCTTCATTAAATCTTAATAGAGGAGCAAAAGAATTGTGGCTTCTGCTTGACTCTACACGATTTTTCTTCTCCTTATTTCTAAAATTGTTAGCTTTTTTTTTACATTCTGTTTTCTTATGACCATATCCATTATGATAAAAATAGTAGCCATAAAAATAAGACCTATTTATGTATCTCTGACTTGATTGCCTTTTTTAGCTCTGTTCCTTTCAGCCTTCTTTGTTTGAGATGTCCTCTCTATTCTTAACTTCTTCTCTTTTTATTTTATCTTTTGTAAGAGCTTCAACATATCTCTTTTATTTTTTCTTGTATATGAAATTAGTGGCCTCCCCTTTCTCTTATTCAAATCTAATACTTGTCTTATTTGACATTGATCTTTGACTTTTTAATATCATATTCAACATATTAATGCTATTCTCAAATTTTGAATCATTGACTGCTCTATCATTGATTGCTTTATTTATTTTCTCAAGATCTAATTTTAAAGAATAAACTTCAATAACATACCTTTCACATTCTTTAATTTTTTTTGCAACTATGATGTTAGATCTTCTTCCTTCTTCTTGACTTCTTCAAAGTGTGCTTGTAGATCTTTAATTGTTTCCTTTGACTCCTTTTCATTTTTCTCAATCTGGAGCTTTAATATTTGATTCTTCTCAAAATCATTTAACTCTTCTAAGGCACAAATGAGTTCTCCTTCTAGATTCACTTTGGCTTCATCATATTCTTCTTCTTGATCATCTGTAATTTTTCTTATGGAGACATCTTCATGTATGGCCATGAATATAATCTCTTCTTCTTCTAAATCACTGACTCCACTATCTTCAGTTGAGCTAGGATCTTTAGAATACAAACTTTTCTTCTTGAATTTTCTTTTGAAATTCTTCTTGTATATAGACTTTCCTTCCTCATTATCACCATTACCCTTATCTAGGCACTTAGCTGCAAAATGTCTAATCTTTTCACAAAACATTTAAAAGATAATTTTCTTATATATTTACCTATGCCCTTTTTTTCTTACAAATGAATAGAGCTCCATTTTCATCTTCATCATCACTAGAACTGTCACTTGATTCTTGAATCATAGCCTTCTCTTTCTTTGATGTCTTGAAATTATCTTTTCTCTTTGAGGGTTTTTCTTGTTCAGTTTGTATCTCATATGTCGAAAGAATACCATGTAGCTCATCCATTTTTAACTTGGTTAAATTCTTCATCTCTTCAATTGCCAAAAAAAATGCATCATATCTTAATGGTAGAGATCTCAAAACTTTTTGAACCATAATTGATTCTTCTAATTTTTATCCAAGAGCTTGAATCTAATTAACTATTTGATCAACTTGCAAAAGATAACTTACTATGTTTTTTTCCTCTTACATCTTCAAACTCTCAAACTATCTTCTGAAAGTCTAAATCTTAGCTTACTGAACCTTTCCATCAACTTTGTAAATATTCTCAAGTTTTACCCAAGTTTCATGAGCAGATTTACATTGCATAATTTTAACAAATTCTAATTCACATAAACCATATAAAATAGCATTTAAATCTTTAGCATTATTTTCACTTTCCTTCTTTTCTATCATAGTAGTTACAAGTGTTTGTGGCTCTTCATATTCCTCTACCACTACTTGCCAAATATCAAATCCAAGGGTCGTCAAATAAGTCTTCATCCTTATGCTCCAAAAAACATAATTTGTCCCATCAAACAAATTTGCCTTATTTATATAAAAACCTTCATGTGATCCATCCATCGTGTTTTCCTAATCTACCTTCAAGCTATAAATTTTTTTTCAAAAGGAACCTAATCTGATACCAATTGTTAAACATGAAATACACTAAGAGGAGGGCTGAATAAATATATTATATATATTTTACTTAATTTTATTTCTTTTTTTTAACCACTTAATCACACATTCAAGATATACAATAAAATTGAAACAATAATATGCACCACACAAGAGAGAGAGAGAGAGACCAGATTATTACAAGGAAACTCAAAGTGGGAAAAACAATGGAGAACAATCTCAAGTATATGAAGGAGCATTAACTAAAATTATAAAGTTTGTAAGCACCAACTTGTAGGAGTATCAAACCCTTTATAGAGCACCAACACAGTAACTATTTTTGAGCACCAACCCCTTACGCAGATTTTTGAGCACCAACCCACAAGAGCACCAACCTCTCTTATGTATAAAACACAACTATCTTTCAATGTTGCTTACTCAATAAATTATAGAACTCTACAATATCTCCTACTTTTTTTTGTTCAAAAACAAATACAAACCATGCACTCTCTTGCATATTTCAAATGGTTTCTCAAGCCTTTATTTATAGCTTTCTAAATGACCTTTGGCATTCAACCTTTGAAACCCTTCAATCCTCATAGAAAATAGCACCAAACTTGCATGACCCTTTGTATCCTTGCATTTAAAAAGTCACATGGTGACTATTCATAAGTAAAATCATCCTTTCCTCTTTTGTCTTTATCTTGGTGACTTTTTTTATTCCTCAAAGTGTCCTTTCATGGAAAATGTGCCATACCCTCTTTTGTCTTCACATGGTGACTCTTGGAATTCTTCAAGATGACTTTTCATGAGAAAATGGGTCCCATTCCTCTTTTATCTTTACCTTATGACTCTTTGACTTCTCCATGGGCCCTCTTTTAACTCATATGCAACCAAAAATATATTTTTTAATATTAAAAAAATATTAACACACATTATCCAAGATATGAATATTAAAAACATCATTAAATGTAATGGGGCGTTTATCACCAATACTAGACCTTTGACATCAATAACAATATTTCCAACAGTATTAAGAGTAGACTTAACCCATTTGGGCATACACTAAGGATTAGGTGAATAGGATGGTGGTGCATTATCATCATCACTATCCATAGAGAGGTCCTTCTAAGTGGAAGGAGAAGGATGAATTATAGTGGAAGAAGAAGGTGAAGAGGGATCAACTAGATCAAAACTCTCATCTAATTTGACATCTTATATAAAATATACATCATGAAAGATGGGTTTAAGTAACCTATATGCCTTAGCATCATCCCAATATCCAATATATATTTAAGGTATATTATTTTAATCCATATATTTATGTTATTTATTAGGAATAAATTCCCATGTATCACTCTCAAAAACATGAAAACTAGATACATCAAGTTGATCCCTAACCAATCATCTACAAGAGTCATGTTCTATAGTTCCTCATGGGGAATGTAGTTTTACATATATTATCAAAATTAACACCTTCATCCCAATACTAAGGATCCACTTCCTTGGACCAAATCATACAGTTATCCATCTCCTTTAAAATATGATTCTTCTACCCTGCAACACCATTTTGTTGAGGAGTATACAAAATTATGAACTGGTGAAAAATAACATGTTGAATGAAAAAGTCTCAGAGTGCATTAGAGAGAAACTTCCTCCCCTTGTTTGTGTTTAGTTTCTTGAGATGAAGAGAAGGGTATTTTTCCACAAAAGCCTTAAAGGTTTTTAATTTCTCAAGTACCTCACTTTTGTACTTGAGAAGGTATACCTAAGTCTTCCTAGAGTAATCATCAATAAAATTAAGAACAAACATGGCACTTGAAAATAGTGAGGGGGGATATCATGAGATCATGATGTACAATCTCAAGAAGGGCCTTATCCTGATATGATTTACCCTTTGAAAATGGGTCTCAGTGTTGTTTGCCTAGCATACAACTAGGATAAACCCCTTCCATATAGGATACTTTGGGAATGTCATGTGCTCATTTGCTACATGTATATATAATTAAGGTGCTTGAATTTTCCATGCCATAGTTTACTAAGTGAATTGTCATGAGCAATCAAATAAGATCTAGTGGTTGGTTCAAACCCCTGAAATGCACATAGACATGAACCATGATCCACATTACCTATAGAAATAATATCATATAAATCACATAACTCTTAAATTATAACATTTTGGAGTAAAATCCACTATTTTCCTAGTTATATAAAGATAAATTTGACACACCAATAGAACATTGGTTGAAAATTTTGGAACTTATAGTACATCATTGATACTACCAACCTAGTATTGGATAGTACCAAACCTTGGTACATCATCTCTAAAATAAATTTGCACCTCAATCTGGGAATTATTATAATCTAAAAATGAAGAAAGAATATCTCAAGAGTGTGTGAGATGATGTGAGGCTCTAGAATCCACAATCTAATGATTATATGATGTGGTAAATGCATGTGCACTAAGTGTTTTCCCCTTGCCAATAAAAAAATAAGGAGCATGAATAGAATTATTTTGCTAATTAATTATAACTTCTAATGCTTTCATATTCTTAAACAAGGAGACTCATAATTATTGTCCCCACCACAATAGATACAAGGTCCATAAGTATTCTTTTGTTGTAATTATTGTTTAGGTTTAAGGGTTTTGGAAGATTTAGAGGAATTGATAGGTTTATAATTTTTAGAAGGTTTAGAAGACTAAGAAGCTTGAGAGAATGACTCTTTGAGTTTTCTGAAGGGTGCACTCTTTAGGTTAGGTTTGGGTTGACTTTTTGATGTGCTAGAAATAAGTGTGTGACTTGGGATAGGAAGTGCATCAAGAGTTATAATTTTAGTTTGCTCCCTAGTGAGTATCTTACAAAACACCTCAAAATTAGGCCACTTACACTCATCACCTAAAGCATCCATGATGGAATAAAAAGTATAGGAAAATATGCTAAAAGGACCCTTCAACATGGATAAAATAAGGAAAATAACCTATTTATCTATCTTAGCATTACCAATTATGTGCAATTGGGACCTACAATGTTTTAATTTAGTAAGAAACTCTTCAATGAAATTAGAAGTCAAAAAAGAGGATAGTTTTGCATCTAACTGCAACATTTTAAACTAATTTACTTTACCAAAGCTAGTTTTAAACTTATCACATGATTATTTTAGGGTTTTAGCATTAGTAATTTGAAAGAGAAGGTTATCAAAAATATTGAGGCCAATCAATCAAAGTGCATCATCTTGTTTGCATGTGAATAGGTAGCGATCCTTTTAAAAGTGAAAGTCAAGGTAGTTTCATTCATGATATGCCAAAGTCCTTTCTCTTAGATAAGTGATTGTATCTTTGGTTTCCAAACATGATATTTTGACATTGTGAGTGGCTCAAACAAGTGCATGTACATGATGGAGGAGGTAGACATTATGAAGTGCCTGCAAATAAATTTTGATGGATGCCGAAAACCATTGATAAAGCATCTTCACAAGTGTACAATAATTCCTTTAGGATGTCGAGTATTACCTAAAATGCATCCAAAAATATTAAATGATTAAAAACACACCAACAAAATTGAAAAATACCCCACTTTATATAGTAAACATAAAAATACATCTAATAACCCTTGTTATAAAATATCTCTTTAAGTTTTCAAAAAAAATTACAAAAGGGATTTAATTTAACACCACTTTAATTCTTCAATAAAGCCTTTTGAAAAGTGTATGAAATATTCTCTAAAAGCTTTTATCATGAAAAACTTAAAAATTACATTTTATATATTTTCCATATTATCCCTTTTAATGAAAAATTGCACTCTCCAATGAGTTATGAAATATAAAAATACTTTTCACATGAAGATTTAAAAAAAAACACGTATATTTTTAAAAGGATTTATTGGGTTTTTGAGAAAATATTTTTCAATGTTTTAAAAAATACCTTTTTTTGGAACTATACCAATACCAAGGCCTTTTATGAGTTTTTTTTAATAAACCATGACCTCAAAGGGAAAAACCATAGCTTGTGCTACATTTTATGTCATGCTTATTTATTTTTATTAAAAAGATAGGCACGACACATCATAACACCCAACAAACCACCATTAAACAAGGGTAGATACCATAATCCATCCTAATCCCCTAAAACATGATTCTCCAACTATTATAATGCATTAAATAGACATAAACCAAAATTAAGAATGCCACTATCCTGATTTATTTAGCTATCACTCATAATTATTCTCTTAATCATGTCAAATATTTCTACGTTTATGATGTTGAAACTATCATCAATTTAAACCTAGGTCCTAGCTGACATATTCAACAACGATGTGGAATCTTTTGCAGCTCCAAATCCATGCTAACTTTTTCTCAAGCTCTCTGGGACCTCTTCTTTCCAAGTAGAATCCTACCACTTACCCATTGGTTTGAAAATATTTCATGTTTCACCTACAACCCTAGGACTATGAACTATCAGTATGATGTCATGTGGTAATGTCCTACTAGCCTACTAGCCTAGAGGCTTTTCCCTCAGCATGGATTCCAATGGTACCATAGATCATTATGATAATGCCACATGGCAACATCTTATTATCCCATCATCTTAAAGGTAATATCTTTGTTTGATCAACTTTGAGATCATGGGTCATCAAGATGATGCCATGTCGCAACATCCCACTCACCCATTGGCCTAGAGGCTCCACACTTTGTACAACCAAAAATGGGATCACAAGGCACTAAGATGATGCCACATGATATCATCTTGTGATCTTACTATCCTAGAGTCAAAATTTTAGTATGCTCATTTTCAAAATTATAGGCTAGGATGATGCCATATGGAAACATCTTGTGAGCTCACTAGCCTAGCACCACCTATACATCATACCATGTTGACATCACTCTTGAGTTCATAGGAAAGTGACACATGGATTCATCTGATCAATCAATCCAAAGTCACAATATTGACTAAGGAAAAATCAAAATAAATGATCGAGACACTAAATCAACTAAGGCAAAAAGGGGCACAAAAAGTTCTTATCAAAATAGTTAAGGTAACCACCGTACATTCAACCTTGTACAAGGAACTCATTGATTAATTTAATATAAACATTACATAAGGTAACTTGTGTATTCAACTAAGGTTAAAGGCTACAACAAGCTTAGAGAAGGTAAAATTCTTTAGAACCTTTGTTTGGAACATGTATTTCAATGGGGGTGACACATAGCTTCTGACCACTATTTCTGAAGACACAAGCCTAAATCATTTGCAAAAAAAGATTCACAAATCTTTCTTCAAATATCCTCTCTTTTGTAAAAATTTTTTTGAACATTTATCATGAAGACCCAAGTCTTCATAATTTTCATTCACAACTTTTGTCCAATAAGGTCATTACAATTTCTTCGAAGACCAAAGTCTAGAACAAATTCATCGACATCTTTGTAAATATTGTTCATAATAATTGTTCTGATAAATTCAAAATGAATACTCTGAAGAACAAACTTTTTCATAAAAATGTTAAGTCTTTTACTAAATACTAAACCAATTTTGTCAAACTTTGAAACAAACATGAAGCCTCAATCAAAGACAGGCTAAAAAGGGTTGATTTGAACAAGCTTAAGACAAGAATTCTTTGACCAACTAAATGTTGCAACATAACTAATATTAATTAGAGAATCAAGCTCAATAAAATATTAATAGTTCTAAAAAAAAAATTAGCTGAAGGAAGGGCACAAAATAGGTAACTACTCAACTATTAAGGCCTAAAAGATTCTTTTATAAAAATCCATTTGATTCTCGACATCATAATAAGATTTTATGATTAATCTTAATTATTATTCTAATTAACAATATATGGCTCAAAGATACATTCAACTCAATCCTTACTCAAGCTCAATCCAATGTATAAACTTTGATAATCATAGAGAGAGATATAAGCATAAATAAGGAACTGCTTCTATGAAGACTAATCAATTAATCCATTTATCTTTTACAAGAGATGCCATGAGGTCAAAGAGGATATTTCCTCCGCATGCAGACTCTTTCCCAATAATTGGAATACACTTGAACATAACTAGAATACTTTTAATGGTTATCTTATTAATAAGCTATATTATTATCCTCAATAACAATCTTTTAGTTTCACTTCTAAGTTCCTTTCATTCTTAGATAAGATCAACTCCATTAACTCCTCCCATTTAGATAAATAGATATGCTTAAAGCTTAAACAAGTTTACTCAAAATAAGGATTGAAGCAACAAATCAATGTGGCAACTTTATTATAAAGGGCCTCAAAGGGTATTTAATTTAAATATAATTAGGACTCTTCCCAAGATCTTATCAATCAAGCATTCATAAACAATTACATCTCATATTGACATTAAGGTTTTAATAATTAGAACCAGATGGATTTTTCCATAGTTAGAATAGCATCCAACTCTATCTATTATAATAATCTTACAAGCAAGTTGGTTACTACAACTTTAATAATACAGCAAATCCATTCATTTTATGAACATGAGGGAGGGATACATTTCTTACTCTGATCAAATATAGAAAAAACAAGAAGTATTTAATGATATTCCATGATCATTCTTGAGAACCTACTAGCCATTATAAGGAAGGCTCACTGTCCAACCTTTTGTCATCATCAATTTGTTGCTCTAGACAACCCTAAGCATGAGACTCTTAGCTCTATGCATGTTTATATCACTTGGCAAAGGCAAGTATGGGAATTTAAGCAAGGGTATTTAACACAAGGGAAGACCATGTGACATGTATAGTCTTATTCCCAGTTCTTACCCAAAGAGATTACAATCTTAATAACAGTAAACAATCATTTCAATGATCAATTAAGAGAATCAAAGCATTCAATTATATAGTATATACAAATAACTTCTTAAAATATAATAAGGTCTATAGAGAGTTATGAAATAGCAAGACGATTCCATCACTTTGTTATTTATTTCCAATGGTCATGGGAGAGTTAAACAACTTACCACTATGCCATACATAAGAAGACTTCAACCACTGCCAACTTGACATTCATGGGAGGATCAAACAAACCTCCATTGTGCCTCATACAAAAGGGCTTTGATAGGCTACCATCATGAATATGATGCTCTCAAACCACCCACACACAGTGTCATAGTAACATATCAAAACATGCATAAGATCAAAACACTTCATGCAAGTAAGGACGAATAACCTCTATAAAGTCCTCAAAGGACAAACATAACATGGCATCCAATGCATAGCCATGCCAAATAATAAAATGGGCTGAATAAACCAAGTGATTTTATTCTCCTAGAAATAACACATCAAGCAAACACATAATCATATTAAGACAAGAAAGGAATGGAAAGCATAATTCAAATAGATCACCCACTTAATGACCCCAAGGTAACCCAGATACTCTTCTCTAGACATCTAGGTTTAGCATTCCTAACTTTCTCTTTCTATGTTTTGATTCTCCTTCTCAGCTTGTTATATCTAGTTTCTTGTCTAAAATTTGGTAAGAGTTTAAAAATTCATGAACTAAGGGAAATCAACTTCTATATAAAGACATCTTAGTAAATCCAACCACCAGTCACTTTCCAACCCATACCTCATTAAGGGGATGTTCTTTCCAATGTTTAGTTAAAGTGCATGGCATTTTCTATATACTTTTGTGGTTGCTTCTAGGGTTATCTCACCTTGAGTCCTACTAGATTTAAATCTAAGGCATTTAATGGAAGACTTATCATTTATCCACTAGATAATTTAGATGTTGGTTTCAAGATCTTATGGTCAGGTGAAAACAAGTTTCACCAACCCAAGATTAAAGGCTATCCACCTAAAACATAAGCTAAGTCAGCAAGGGTGAGATGTTAAGCATCTGATTAATTTAACAAGGGTCTAATAAAGGTTAAGGTATTGATTAGTGATAAATCCATGTTTAGCATAGTCTCTTTCCTTCATTATCCCTTTTCCTATTCCTACACACTCGATGCACACATCAAATTCCTCTAAATTAATAACCAAATCTATGGAATTTAATCAAACAATTTAATTTCAATCAGTTGTCCATAGTCAAACATTCATGGAATATCAAATTCACATGGGTACTTTCATGTACTTCAATATATAATCAATTGCCAATTTATCAACTTATGATTAATAATTCAAACATGATTTAAGTCAATATATCACATATACATAATCAATTTTCATAAGGAGACATAAGCATAACATCATAATTTTATAAGTGAGCAATCAAAACATAATTGATAATAGGTCTTTCACATGGTTTCCAACACATGAAAATCCTTCTTAAATCCTTGCATGTTTCAGTTGGACATGACTTAACAACATAATTCAATAATTAGAATGTAAGAGTCATATTTCCATAGTCATCTTTCCCAAAGGTGAGTACTATGTAAAATGGGGCCTTACATCCCCTCCCCTTAAATAGACTTATGCCAGTAATTCATTGAAATAGGTAAGGATACTAAATCCTTAAAGGTGCATCATCTTCCTAAGTTGTTTTAGATTCATAATATGTTTCCCATTGGACCTTGACCTGATCTAGGTCTAGGCCTTGCAATGTCAGCGTCCTGTGCACTAAAATCTTGATGATCTCCAAAGTCATAGCCTCGTCAGTCTTGACCTGTAAGTCCATCCAATCTAATACATGAGCAATGTCAAAAACATACTAACATAAAATATAAACATTAAATGCATCATGGATATGAGATAAGATAGGTAGTAATGTCAGTCTATAATCTATTGGGCTAACTATTTTTAAGATCTCAAATGGTCCAACAAAATGAGGTGACAACTTCAACTCTTTTCCATAATAGATGGGGATCTTTTTGGGTCTCACACTCAATAAAACCTTATCACCAACATTAAAATGTTGCTCAATTCTTTTTTGCATCTACATTCTTCTTATAATGATCCTTATCAGTCTCAAGATGATGTTTAATCTTAACCACTTATCGTTCCATGTCTTCCAACATGGCAAGGCCAATCATGACTCTATCTTCAAGTTGGTCCCAACTTGGTGGGGTTTTATAGGCTTGACCATACAAATCCTAGAAAGGTGTCATATAAATTGAACTATGAAAGCTATTTTTATAAGAAAATTCAACAAGATATAGATAATCTTCCCAATGGGATTGTTAGTCCATAACATACATGTGCAGCATGTCTTCCAAGACCTGATTAACTCTTTCAGTTTGACCATCAATCTTGAGGTGATAAGAAGTACTAAAATTGAGCTGAGTGCCCAATGCCTTCTATAAATAATTCCAAAAGTGAGAAGTAAAAACTAGATCTCAATCTAAAATAATCTTACAGGGAATCTCATGTAATCTAACAACATCATCCAAAGATACCTTTGCCATTAATTTAGCATTATAAGTGGTCTTTGTGGGAGAAAAGGGAGTAAATTTTGTTAACTTATCCATAGTGACCATGATTGCATCATGATGGTATGAGTAATTAGGTAAGCATACAATAAAATCCATGGAGATAGTGTCCCATTTCCATTCTAGAACCTCATGAGGATATAATAATCATGTTGGATGTTGATGCTCAGCCTTAACCCTCTGACACTCCAAACATTGAGTTACAAATTTAGCAATTTCACATCTCATACCAGACTAAGGATATAATTTCCTTAACTCAGCATGCATCTTCTTAACTCTAGGGTGTGCTTGGTAAGGAGCTCTATGAGACTCATAAATAATTAGCTCATATAAGACACCTATTGAAGGGACATAGACATGCCTTTTATGGTGAAACAAACCATCTAACTCAAGATAATAGACTTCAAACTTACCTTTTATATTTATACTAGAACCTAATAGTTATCTTACTTCCCTATAGAGGTGATCCTCTAGAAGTTATTTTAGAATCTAACATCTCAAGTCAGTTCATAAACTCATTGTTTCCAACTCATGGCACCTTCGGCTCAATGCATTAGTAACTACATTCTCCTTTCCCTTGATATACAATATCTCACAATCATATTCACACAACAATTCCATCCAATTCTTTGTAAATGCATTGAGGTTAGGTTGATTGAATTGATGTTGTAGACTTAAGTGATCAGTCTTTAAAATAAAATGGCAACCAAGCAAGAAGTGATGCCACCTTAAACAAGCATGAATCATAGCTACAAATTATAGATCATACAAAGGATAGCCCAACTCATAATCTTTGATTTTTTAAGACTCATATGTTATCACTCTACCTTTTTACATTAGTACATCTCTTAATCCTTCCTTTGACACATCAGTGTAGATAAGGAACTCTTCAAATGGATTAGGCACAACCAAAATTGGTGCACTAGTGAGTCACTCTTTCAGCAACTAAAAATCTTATTCACATTTTACCATCTAAACAAAATTCTTCCCTTCTTTTAAAGTGAAGTGATGGGATTAGCAATATGAGATAAATTATCAACAAAGCATTTGTAGTATCCTACCAATCCCATGAAACTACACACCTCTACAACATTTGTGGGTGATGTTCATTCCAATATGGCTCAAAACTTGGAGGGATCCACATAGATTATTTTTCCATAAATAATATACCCAAGGTATTGCACCTCAGACTATGTAAATTCACACTTCTTCAAGTTGCCAAACAATTGGTTTTCTTTTCAAACTTGGAGGTTTTGAGGCAAATGGTCATCATGTTATTCTTCATTCTATGAATAGATCAGAATGGTATCTAAAAACACTAACATGAATAAATCAAAGAAGGTGTGAAACACACTATTCATAAGTATTATGAACACTTATATAGCATTCATCAACCCAAAAGTCACGACTATGAATTTATAATACCCATACCACATTTGACATGCAGTTTTATGAATATCAAGCTTTGTAATACACAACTAATGGTATTTAGATTTCAAATCAATCTTTAATAATACCTTCTCTCCCCATATCTAATCAAACATATCATAAATTATGGGCAAGGGGTAATGATTCTTAATCATCACATTATTCAACTGGTGTTAATCCATGCATAATCAAAGAGATCCATCCTTCTTCACAAAGATGACTAGTGTTCCCCACGGGAGCACACTAGGATGAATTAATCCTTTCTCAAGGGGTTTCTCAAGATGCATCTTGAGTTCACACAATTTAGGTGTGGTCATGCAATAAGGTTCATTTGAGATGGGCTCATCCCCAAGCACTAATTTAATCTAAAAATCAATCTCTTGCTAAGGAGGCATACCTAGTAATCCTTCCATAAACACATCAAGAAATTCCCATAGAATAGGATGGTCATTTAGAGAAGCCTTCTCTAACTCATCCAACCTATCACTCACTATGATATCAAACATATATAAACCTTTCCTTAAGCTTATCCTAAGCGAAATTTTAGTGATCATGTGAATGGAATTAGGTTTCTCTTGTAGGCTAGAATTTCACCCTTGTGGGAGAGTTTTTCAGGCTCTCTCACTTCCAACTATAATATTAGAACAACCTCAGACTATGGGTATCCTATAGTGAGGTTGAATCTCTAGGATTTTTAATTAGGTTAGATCCTCAAATGCTTCACTTTGGCTTGTTTCCCACACTAAAATCTATTGTTGACTAAGGAAAAGGGAGAGAAAGATAACATGAAAGGGAATCCGAAGCTAAGGATGGTGATGCACCAAAGATGAGATTATCCACTTTTAGCCTAGGAGCCTTGATGACTACTAATGAATTAAACCAAGATACAGACTAATTTAATCTTATCTCAAAGCCACAAGCATAAGTATTTTGTGTGGAGGTTAAATGGAAACCATATAATTTGAAGGATAGAAAGAAATAGGTCTGTATGAGACATTGTAAACTTGTGACACTTCAAGACGGCACCAAGACTAACACTTCACACAACCTACAAAGGACTAAAAATATTGAAGAAAGGTGCATGGAGGATTCATAAATGATGAAAATAAACATACATTCTACAAGTTAAAACCTCAATAATGCACACTTCATTCCAAACTATAATCAAAAAAATTATTTTATTGCTTCAAGAGAGTGTTACAAGGTGATTTTGATAGAGTAACTTTATCATCAATCGAGGGATCTCTTTTTACGCTTAAAATCCTATATATATATCAAAAAAAGATGAGAGAAAAATGTGAAGAGAGAAAAGAAGAGGGGATCCTATTCTAGACATGATAGCTAAGTTGTTACCTTATTGTAATGAATGCTTCACCACCTTTTTGACCAATTTGGGCACTATTTTTTCTTTGTACAAATGAACTTCATTTTTATAATAACCTCAAGCTTTCTTATTGATTAGAAAACATGCTAGAAGACAAAAACTTCTCCAAGAATGTCTTTAATGCTCAAGTTACATTTTCTAATCGCCCAATTTTCATCTATAATCCCCACACCATATTTCACATATCTTACATGTATAAAGATAGAATCCCCATAACTTTGAATCTAGGCCTAGCCATGCTACTTCTGCATTGAGTGACTGCTTGTCAAAGATGATGACCATGTCAAAGGATAAGTGTCTCTCTATCAATTGCATATACCATTTCCTGCTTATAAACATGGAATAAATCTTTTCTATACATGGAAAACCAATCTAAGTACATTGGTTTTCCTGTATCCATTTATGTTGATGTAAGTCTACAAATTGCGTAGCTTCTTTGATTTTTACTAGGTCTAAAAGGACTATTTTTTCCCTCTATGGAGCCAAACTAGCAACACCTACCCCTTTTAATGCATCTATTCCAACTCGAGTTTGCTTTGCATTCAAGTCCCTTTTTTGGAACTTATAGAGCCATGTCAAAGGTAGTTGCATGTTTTTACCAAGTGCGAATGATTTTATCTTTGTATTTAAAACTTGGCATGCCCCTCGACTTTACATGTCCTATATGTAAGTTGTAGACAATGTCATCAAAGTTGAAAGGAGAAGTCCTCGTCATCTATTTTTGATTAGCTAGAGACCCTTTTGATGACTTTTGAATGCCAACATCTATTTTATGAGCTTGAACTTTGACATTGGCATGAAATTCATGTTTCCTTCAGATACTTTCCTATTGGCCCTTTTCTTTTGGGTCTTTTTCTTTTAGATAATTTGCTTTAACAATTCCCATGGAACTTTTTCCCAAAGAAATTAAACTTCAGACTTTAGAGAATGACCCTTCATATTTTGAAAAGTTATTTGGAGAAGTGCCCTTTCTAAAGAAAAAGTATCTTTCAACCACTTTGAAAATGCCCCTTTCTAAAGGGAAATTACCCTTTATAACTTTTGTAAATGTCCTTTGGTTATTTAAAATGAACCATCAACTTTTTTGGAAAAGACCCTTTGAATAAATTTGTTTTGGACACTTTCCTAAAAGAAAAAGTCTTCAGGACTTTTGCAAAGGTCCACTTCCTCAAAACATACCCTTTAGAATTGCTACATAAGACACTTTAACATGGAAATAACTCTTTGGAAAAAGTTTTTTGACCCTTTGGAACTTGAAAAGGTCCCTTTTTTTCTACAAAAGTTCCCATCATCATTGGGAAATGGTCTCTCAAGTTTTTTGTTTCAGTACTTCTTCTCGAAGGAATTCCTTTCAAAAAAAAATTCTCTTTAGCTTTTTTTAAAATAACTTTCAGCATTTTATCCTTGGGAACTTTTTTTTAAAAAGTACCTTTGGACTTATTTCTAAGTGCCTTTTAGAAAAAATGTAAGTGGTCCCTTGGATTTTTGAAAGTGCCCTTCAGAAGAATTTGAAAATGCCCTTCGGAGTTTTTTATATCAGACCATTTTCTTGACAAAATCCCTTCGATAAAATTGTCTTGGCCACTTCGCTTTGAAAAAGATATCTTTCAAAAAAAATTGATTAAACACTTTATGAGAGAAAAATCCTTCAGGATTTTTGTTTTAGACAAAATGTCCAAAATAATTCCTAATACTTATCCCAAAAAGACTCGAAATAAATCTCTCCAAATAAAATAGGTCTTTGGGGAAATTGTTGTGGAATAATTTCCCCAAAAGAATTCAATCTTTGTCTTTTGCTTCAGAAATTTATTTGAAATAATTCAACACTTAGCCAAAAATGGTCTCGAAAGAAACTATCTTAGTAATGAAAAGGATGAAAGAATTCCAGAGTAAAGACTTAGCCCAAAAGGCTTTGTACTTAGCTTTTCTAAGGTCTATAAGTCCTTCCAAACTTATTCACAAAACTATTGTTTGACCTTCAAGCTTTAGAATTTTGCTTAGCTTATCCATCTAGTCAAAATCTTGGTATGTGAGCCAAAAAAAGGCCAACATCTTTAGTGACTCTCAGGGAAGCATGCTTACTATGCTTGAGAACCTAGACCACTTGCCTTATCTATTCCATTGGGCATGGAGTCATTAACCTTTGCAATTGAGCTAGTTTGAAACTAAACACAAGGTTGACCCTTTATACAAATTCCTCTTGTAGTAATAAGGATAACAAGAACAAAACAAACATTATGCCCAAGGAACTTAGGGAAGGGAAACACATAACTGAAAAGATGTGCACAAGGCACTTAGGAAAAAACATGAAAAACTATACAAAATGTAAAATATATACAATGGTTACAAACTCTTCTAATAGAAAGGATTTAGATGAATCCCATTGACTAGGATGGGTAGTACCCCTCCATCTAGTTGGGCCAAAAAAACCTTATGTTATTTGCATCCATGGATCAAATAAGGACCACTCCACAAGCTATCAAATTTGGTATGGTTGCCTGGCTTGACCTTATTTGAATCCCACTTGAGGACTAGATACCCTTCCTTGAAGTCACTTGCTATGGCTCTCTTGTCAAAGGCTTTTTTGACTTGATATTGATGTGACTCTAGTGTTTTCATTGCAAGGTCTCTCATTTCTTCAAGCTCCATGAGTTCTGCTAGTCTCACATACACGGGCTCATCTTCCATCAACTCCAACTAATGGACTAGTTCTAATGTAGGTAGCTCAAGAGAAATGGGCAACTTGGCCTCCCTTATATATACCAAAACATATGGAGAGTTTCTAATGGTAGTTTTAGGATTCACCCTGTTAGCTCACAAGGTTGTCTTTAGTTTATTGTGCCATGTCCTCTGATTCTCTTCCATAGTTCTCTTGATGATTCTTAGCAAATTTTTATTTATGGACTCAGCTAGTCCATTTCCTTGAGGATAATAGTTAGAAGAGGTGTTGAGTTAGATGCCCATATTGAGATCCCATTCACTTATTTTTAGACTGAGGAATGCTAATATATTATCAAAAATTATAGTGGATGGAACACCAAACCTGGTCACAATGTTGTTATATAAATCTAGGACTTCACTTTCATTATCTTCTTTCAATGTGATGGCTTCCACCCACCTAGTGAAGTAGTCAATTTTAGTAAGTACCCATCTATGCCTTGTAATTTATGGAGGGTTGATCGTTCCTATGAAATCTAGCCCCCATTGCATGAAGGGTTGCTCCACTCAAATTGGGTTGAGAGGAAAGGATGCCAATCTTTGCTTACCCACAAAGAAAGCACACTTTTGACACTTTATTACCCATGCATGATCATCTTTAAAAAGTTTGGGGTAGTAATAACTAGCCCTTATTATCTTTAATGTTGTGTTTCTAGGTGCAAAATGACCTCTTGCAAGTCCATCATGGAAAAGTTCCAAAAGTTTGGTCACCTAGTCATTATTTATACACCTAAGGAGTACTCCATCTAGGTCTCTTCTAAAAAGAGTAACATATACTAATGCATAAGGTATGGACTAAAGTCTAAATTACCTTCTTTTTGCCCTAACCATACCTTATGGGCACTCTCTTTTTAGTAAAAAATGTGCCATATCTTAGAGCTAGCTCTCATGAAGTAGAGGTGCCTCTACCTATGAGTTGTCTTGTATCACCATGTAAACTTCCTTGTCCTCATGAAGGTCATCAACCATATTCTCATGCAAGCCTTTACCTTTCACTAGCTTAGTGACCTTGATATCCATGTCATACTCTGTGACCTTGGTAATCCAACCATCTCTCTTCTAATTCAAGTCTTTGTTAAGAAGGAAGTCTTTCACTCCAGGATGAGACACCATAAGATAGATTTTGATATTAGAGAGCATTGGCCTAATAATTTTAAGGCTTCTTACCACTACAAGGACTTATTCTTCTATGAAAGTATGCCTCACCTCATACCTCTGAAGCCCCTTACTAAAAAATGTCATTGGCTAGCCAAGTCCTTCACCATTATTTTGCATCAACATAGTTGATATATTATCAATATTGGCAAAGGCATATAGTATGAAATCTCTTGAGAAATGAAGATTCATGAGTTTTGGTGCTTGGTTAATGGCTTGTTTAATAGCCTTAAATATTGATTTACCTTCATTTGACCAAGTGAACACTTGGTTCTTCTTCAGCATAGTAGTGATGGGTTTGACCAAGCTTGAAAAACTAAGATATACCTTCTCAAAAAGTTTATTTTCCCAAGGAAAATTTGGAGTCCCTTCTTATGCTTGGGTAAGGATAAGGCAAAGATGGCACTTATTCTATCAGCATCAATAGCTAATCCTTTTTTTGAGATAATATGTCCTAATATTTTGCCCTCATGGATAGAAAACACACACTTCTTAGGATTTAAATAGATCCCATACTGTCTGCATCTCTCAAAGATCAACCTCATGTGGTCCATGTGTTCATTGGCTTGGATAAAACTATGATGTCATCTAAGTAGACCAACACCATTTGATTTAGTAGCCCTTAAAAATCCATGTCCATGGCTCTATGTAAAGTTACCCCAGCATTCGATAATCTAAAAGGCATCTTTTGGTATGCATACATGCCCCACTTGGTGGTAAAGGCAGTCTTGTACTGATCTTCTTTCTTTACTAATACTTGGTTGTGACCTGAATATCCATCTAAATGAGAAAAACATTCTAAACTTGCAACTATTTGAAGAAGTTGCTCCATGGATGGTAGAGGGTAATGGTCCTTTAAGGAGACCCTATTCAGATCTCTAAAGTCAACACATAGCCTAATCTCCCCACTTTTTTCCTTATAAGCTCCAAATTGGCTACCCATGATGAGTGTTTGATGGGAAAGATGATCTTGGATTGAATTAACTTGGTTAGCTCTCTCCTCATAAGCTCTTCTATTTTGGGTTAACAGGCATTTATTTTTGCCTCACAGGGTTAGCATTAACCTCTAGTTCTATAGTATGTTGGGCTAGCTTAGGATCAAAACCTCTTAGATCATTGTATTCCTAAGCAAAGATGTCTGAATATTCCTTACAAAGTTCAATGAAAGCATTCCTTTTTGCCTCATTGCTTACTTTTCCAAGCTTGAGGAGTTTGTCCTTGAAAATAAGGACTCTTTCATAGTTCTCCTCATCAGTTGACATCACTACCTTGTCTTTCCTCATATGGTCTCCCTCATAGAAAATACTTTCAAGGGTGACCAACCCTTTAGAAAGTTTGTTAGACTTTAATTAAATAATTTTATTCTCATACTAATGTTAAATTTTGCATTGGTTTATTGAGGAAAATTTTACTTCCTACTATAATAAACAAGCAATTTATTTATCATTTTCAAAGAATTTTCAATGAGCCTCATTATCTAGTACTAATGTCCTCACCACCACCTTGACATGTGGTTGAATCTTGGCTTCTTTTAGCTTAATTGGAATATGAAACTAGGCTCCCATAAATGCCAACCTTTTAGCATGTCGATTTTGGTTCCTTGGCATAAATTAAATGTTAAAGGCTTCAAAATCTTCAATTAGGCCCCATACTCTATTTTTTTAGGACCTCATCAAAGGATTCTTCATAATATTTAGGCCCCTAACTTGGTTCACTATAAGATCACCATCTCCATATGCTTGCAATCTTCTAATTCTTCTCTTATTATACCATTGGATGCCATGTATTAGGCCTTCATATTCTATTGCATTGGAGGAGCAATTGAAATGGAACCTATAAGAAGAGAAATACTTATCATTTGAAGGGGAAAATAGCATTGCCCCTACACCTACTCTATTTTTTCTCTTTGAACCATCAAAGAACAACTTCCACATACTATTGAGGTCTTCTTTAGGTCCAATGAGGGTAGGCATGAGTTGCTTTTCTTCATGTAGCAAATGGACACCCATGTCTCTTTCTTCAACACCTTCCAAAAGGTTGAGAAATTGATTATCAATTTGACCAATTATAGATTCATCCTCATCAAGGATAGTAAAATTGAGGTTTATGCTATTTGGCTAATGGGGCTCAATGTGAAATTGTTCTATGGGCTCAACCTTGATAAATATCTTAGTCCCATACCTTATTCTGAATGCCATGTATGACCAATCTTCTATGAGAGCCTCCTATCTTTGTTGTGAATTATCTAGAAAGGCATAATTCAAAATGAGGATGCACCTCTAGAATCAATATATCTTGAGCCACTAAAACATTAAGACAAGCATGCAAGGTCAAGCTGAGACCTTCGATAATACCATATGGCTTTGTAGAAGAACTATCAAGCTGTAGAACTCCCTTAGATTTAGGTTCATACTTTAAACCAAGTTGGTTTGCTATTAAATTTGGCATCACCAAAGTACTTGCTCCAATGTCTATCATGAAATTATACACCAAGGAGTCACCAATTATTAATGAGATGTATAATGGAGGAGGTATGACCACTTTACTTGATCCTTCTCCCATAGGACCTTGGGTTGCATTGATGATAACCTTAATTTTTTTGCTTGGTTGTTTGCCTGCAGTTGTTATAGCACCTATCTTGGATAAACCTTCTTAAAGGATATCCACTTGATCAGGCATGGAAAACATGTCCCACATCAGTACACTCACATTATATTTCTTTATTTACTCAATAATGTTGATTGGTGAACCACCAAACTTCACCTGTGCTTTGGGAGCCACTATTGTTGTTTGTTGAATTTGTGAGTTTTGTGGATCAAAACCTTTCTCCTAATTCTAATTTTTAGGAGGTGTTGGGACCTTTGGAGTGACAATAGGATCATTAGGATTAGACAATAAAGGAGTAATGATAGGATATTCTTTGAATGCTTCCTGATTATCATTTATATTCCTTCTTTTGAACCTTGTATTAGATTTCACTAGAATTTATGCTTGGCTAGAACTAGCCTGCTAATTGAGTGCATAACACTCTTCTTACTCACTGATGACCATTATAGCACCCAACTAGTTTTGTTCTTCATTAGGCCCCTAGCCTTGTTGATGTTCTTCTAGTGTTTTCATCATGGGGATCTCTATCTTTTGAGCCATTAAGGCTTGATTGTATCTATAAGCAATAGCCTACTGTCATTGGTCATTGAAAACCTAGTTAAAACTATTAGTTGGGATAATGGATTTCCCAAAAGATTGATCTCAAGGTATGGTGCCTTCAGCCTCTTGAGCCATATTATTTTGAATAGGAACTAAGGAGTTGGAAGAGCCTACGACATTTGGGTTATAGTTACTTTGCTTATTATAGCTATGCTATCCTTGCCCTTGCTCACAGTTTTGTCTTTGAAAAGTTCCCTTGTAGGGTAGCCTATTTTCTTGATAAGACTATTGTTGAGGTTGATATAGAGCTTGATAAGGTTTATTAAACTGATCTTGCCACCTTTTAACATTTACCACATCATATCCCAAGGATTGGAGCATGTTCTTAAGTTATAGGTAGTTTTTATGCTCTTGGGAATCACTTGATTTGTTAGTGGAGGCCTTTTCCTACTTAGGTGAAGGTATAGCAATAATTATTGGAGTTGGAATAATAACATAAAGTGGGGGAATAACCATAGGGGGTGGTCTAATTTTAGGGAAAAGAGGCATTAGGGGTCTAGAAGTAAGCTTGCCAATGTGAACCAAGGATTTTTTTACTTTAATAGCCACCTCATAAGCATTTGGAAATATGTCCCCTCCCATGGATTGGATCATTACAGTTATATCTCTATAGCCTTTAAGTAGTATAGGAATGCAAAGTTAGGGGATGGTCTAATAGAGGCTAGAATTCTATCCCAAGCTTTTTAGAATCTTGTGTTGAAGTCTTGCATGACTTCATGGGGGGCTCTCTTGATTGTGGTAAGCTATTCTGCTAGTGACAAATGGTCACTCTTATCTACAAATCTATTATGCAATGCCACTCCTAGCTGATTCCATGATTGAATAGAATTAAGAACTAAGCCTATATACCAATCTAAAGCTTTTCCCTTAAGGGATATAACTAACAGTTTAATAGCTATATTTTCTACAATGATATTATGGATATTGCATAAATTGACTATGTCATTGATGTGCTCATTAGGGGTTATGTCTTGGTCTCTTATAAAATATGGGAAGCTTTTGAGAGTTACTGCTAGCATAGGATCATATTATGGTAGATTCAAAGGACTTTGGCCACTAAATCCTATAAAATCTCTTTGAGGAATCATGGTAATAGGGGAGACTATTAAGAGGTTGCTTACAAGGGTAGGCCTTGAGACTGGGTTAGGAAAAGGTTTCCTTACATATGATAAATTATTGGCAAACCTTAACCTTCTGGCTAAATTTAAAGGGAGTTCAACAAACTCAAAAGGAATACCTCTAGAAGTTGATCCTATAGTCACCTTTGGCATGAAAGATAGTTACTATTTTGCCACCAAATTTTTGAGTGATCTTCAGAGTCACCAGATGCTAAAATATGAAAGCTATAACCACTGCAAATTGATCAAACTAACATCAAAATTGACCAATCCTCCTTGAAATTGGTCCCACCAGGTGTGCTAGAAATTGTTGTAAGCTAGAATTGCACCCTTCTGGGAGATTTTTTTAGGATCTTTCACTTCCAGTTATAATATTAGAATAACCTTAGACTATGGGTATTGTGTAGTGAGGTTGAACCTATAGGCCTTTTAATGAGTCTATCTCCTTAGAGGCTTCACTTTAGCTTGTTTCCCACACTAAAATCTACTATTGACTAAGGAAAAAGGAAAGAAAGATAACATGAAAGGGAAGCCTAAGCTAAGGATGGTGATGCACCAAAGATGAAATGATCCACTTTCAACATGGGAGCCTTAATGACTACTAATGAATTAAACCAAGATACAGACTAATCTGATGTTATCTCAAGGCCACACACATAAGTATTTTATGTGGAGCTCAAAGGAAAACCCTAAAATTTGAAGGATAGAAAGAAATAGGTCTATATGAGACACTATAAACTTGTGACACTTCAATAAGGCACCAAATCTAACTCTTCACAAAACCTATGAGGGACCAAAAGGATTGAATAAAGGTGTGTGGAGGATTCACAGATGATGAAAAGAGACATACATTCTACAAGTTAAAACCTCTTTAATGCACAGTTCATTCCAAACTAGAATCCAAATGTTTATCTTATTGCTTCAAAAGAGTGTTACAAAGTGATTTTGATACATTAACTCTATCACCAATCGAGGGATCTCTTTTTAGGATCAAAATCCTATATATATAGTAGAAAAAGATGAGAGAAAAATGGGGAGAGAGAAAAGAAGAGGGGAGCCTATTCTAGACATGATAGCTAAGTTGCTACCTTACTGTAATGAATGATCCACCATCTTTTTGACAAATTAGGGCATTGTTTTTACTTTGTACAAATGAAACTTCATTTTTTCTAATAACCTTAAGCTTTGTCATTGATCAACAAACATGCTAGAAGATGAGAACTTCTCCAAGAATGTCTTTCATGCTTCATCTAACTTTTCTAATCACCTAATTTTCATCTATCATCCCCGTGCCATATTTCACTTGTATTACACATATAAGGACAAAATCCCCATAACTTTGAATCTGGACTGAGCCATTTTGCTTCTATGTTGAGTGACGGCTTGTCAAAGATGATGGCCATGATAAAGGATGAGTGTCTCTCTATTAATTGCATATACCAATTCTTGCTTAGAAAGCTAGACCAAATATTTTCTATAGATAGAAACCAATCTAAGGACATTGGTTTCCTTATATCCATTCATATTGATGCAAGTCTAAAGATTACATAGCTTCTTTGATCTTTACTAGGTCTAAAAGGCCTATTTTTTTCCTCTGTAAAGCCTAACTAGCAACCCCTATCCCTTTTAATGCATATAATCTAACTCAGGTCTACTTTACATTCAAGCCCCTTTTTTAGAACTGACAGAGCCATGTCAAAGGTAGTTGCATGTCTCTACCAAGTGTGAATGATTTGATCTTTGCATTTAAAACTTGGCATGTCCCTCTACTTTGCACATCATCAAAGTTGAAAGGAGAAGTCCTCATCATCTTTTATTGATTAGCTAGAGACACCTTTGATAGCTTTTGAATACCAATGGCTATTTTATGAGCTTGAACTCTGACACTAATTGAATGCCATGTTTATTTTAGATGCTTTCTTGTGGGCCCTTTTCTTTTAGGCCTTTTTCTTTCAAACAATTTGTTTGAACAATTCCCATGGACCTTTTTCCTGAAGGAATTAAACTTCAAAATTTTGAGAATGACCCTTTAGATTTTGAAAAGTCCTTTGGAGAAGTTCCCTTTCTAAAGGAAAAGTATCTTTTGACCACTTCAAAAATGCCCTTTTCCAAAGGGAAAGTACCCTTCTAAACTTTTGTAAATGTCTTTTGGTTATTTTAAATGAACCATTCACTTTTTTGGAAAAGACCCTTCGAATAAATTTGCTTCGGCCACTTTGTTGAAAAAAAAAGTCTTCAGGACTTTTGCAAAGCTCCACTTCCTTAAAAGATACCCTTTGGAATTGCTACATAAGACACTTTGGCATGGAAATGACTCTTTGAAAAAAAAAATTGGCCCTTCAAAACTTGAAAAGGTCCCTTTTTGCCTAGAAAAGTGTCCATCATTTGGGAAATGGTCTCTCGGTTTTTTGTTTCGGCACTTCTTCTTGAAGGAATTCCTTCATAATTTTTTTCCTTTGGCCTTTTGTCCTTGGACACTTTTTAGAAAAAAGTACCTTTGAACTTCTTACTTAGCGCCTTTTAGAAAAATGTAAGTGATCCCTTGGCTTCTTGAAAGTGCCCTTCGAAAGAATTTTAAAATGCCCTTTGGATTTTTTTGTATTGGACCATTTTCTTGAGAAAATCCCTTCGATAAAATTATTTTGGCCACTTTGCTTTGAAAAATATATCTTTCATAACTTTTTGCTTGAACACTTTCTGAGATAAAAATCCTTTGAGATTTTTATTTCAAATAAAATGTCCAAATAATTCTTGATACTTAGCCCAAAAAGACTTGAAACAATTCATGATACTTAGCCCAAAAAGACTCAAAACAAATCTCCTAAAAGAAAATAGGTCTTTAGGGAAATTCTTGTGAAACAATTTCCCTAAAAGAATTCAATCTTTGTCTTTTGTTTCAGACATTTTTCTGAAAGAATTCAATACTTAGCCAAAAAGGGTCTTGAAAGAAACTATCTTAGCAATGAAAAGGCTGAAAGATTTCCAAAGTAAAGACTTAGCCCAAAAGGATTTGTACTTAGCTTTTTCAAGGTCTGTAAGTCCTTTTAGACTTGTTCATGAAACTGTTGTTTGACCTTCAAGCTTTAGAATTCTTCTCATCTTATTCATCTGGGCAAAATCTTGGTATGTGGGCCAAAAAAAGGCCAATAGTTTATTAACTCTAGATATTACTATGTAAGTCCCAAGATCATCCTCACATTCAATAACCTTGTCATGACAATTCAACTTAGCTTTATGATCTGAAAGTTAATCTATTCCCAAGACAATTTCATATGTGACCAAGGTAATTATGCATAATTCCATTATAGTGTAAAAGGCATATAGGTCTAAAACACAACTTCTTACCAAGGAGATAATAGACACCTTGGCCCCCAAGGCCAACTCAACTGTCCAACTTTCTAACTGTCTAGCAGGCACTAGCCCATAATGGTCCATGATGGAAGGTAAAATAAAGGATTTTGAAGATCCTAAATCAAACAAAATAAAAATTTAAATTCTTTATATCATAATTATGGTCTCTATGACCATGGCTTGGTGCTCAACTTGGTGGTCATCTAACACTGCATAGATTCTATATCCTTGACCCACGTTGCCCACTATTTGTTTTAATATCAGGGCCTTCTACCTATTTACAATCAATGTTCCAAGAGGATAATCTCATATAAAATTATAAAAATCTCCACACGTGAAGGAAGCATCCTTATGTTTCTCATCTTGAGGGGGTTCTAGTTGTTTTAGGTCCAAAAGAATTAGTTGACCCTGAAGGTCTTGCTTGCTTGAATTGAGGATCCTGCATAGTCCTAAACTTCTAACAATTTAGGGTTCTAGCCTCACTATGTCTTTAATAGTCTTTATCCAAATTTTTCATGTTTTGACTATGTCTATAATAATTTCTCTCTTATTGAGTTTATTGATGGGGTCTAAATTTGGATTGATTTATTTTCTAACCTCCCCTAGGTGTAGGTTGTGCACTTTATCATCTTGAGTCATGTTGAGATTCCAGTTTGTCTAGAAACTTATCTCAAGCTTCTTGAGTCTTACCATGAGACTCTTTGGCCAAATAGGTTTTCTCAACTACTATTTCTAAGTTAGTGGGATCCAAAATGTGTATTTCACCAACTAGCTCAAAATTTAGGCCTCTAATAAACCTATTAACTTGGATCATCTCCTCTATGTAACCCTACACACACCTAATCAAATCCAAAATTTATCACTGATATTGTGCCACTATTCCACTCCCTTGTCATAGGTCATGAAATCATCCACCCTATTCTACACATATTAAGGTGATAAGTAGAATTTTCTAAAATTTTCCTTGAATAATTCCCAAGAAAGGGAAGTTGGTGTCAAGTGGAACTTCTACTCCTCTCCATCCCACCACATCTCAGTTGTATCACAAAGTATGTGAGTGCCTAGATAGGCCTTCCCATTAGAATCACAATTATATAAAGTAAATCATCCCCTCATGCTTGATAACCAAACTTCTACTACAAATCCTTCTTGAGTACCATGAAAATTAGGAGGGTACAATATGATAAAATCTTTCACTAAGTCACCAGGTGCAAGTCTAGGAGGAGGGTCCATATTTCTCCTCTCATGATGCTCACCATGGTGATGCACTTCAACTTTATCATCTCTAGAATGGTGATGGGGAGGAATCCTAGACCTTTCTCTTTCTCTTTCAATTGATACTTCATCATCCATAAAATGTCATGGAGAGTGCCTTTATGCTTCTTGTTAAACCACAAGAAATATCTCATGTAAGATATCTTGCATTTGTTGTATGATTAATAAGAGTTAT
Organism: Torreya grandis; assembly: GCA_037957365.1. NCBI lineage: Eukaryota > Viridiplantae > Streptophyta > Pinopsida > Cupressales > Taxaceae > Torreya > Torreya grandis. The sequence goes on along the minus strand of JARHVA010000836.1, from coordinate 4,135,252 downwards.
GGTCCAATTTCATCTAGTCCTAACTAATTGGGAGACTCATGATCAATAAGGGGATCTACCTCATGGCATGCTCGATGTCCTCCTCTCATCCTACATACTAATAAGAAGTCATCAATAAATAAGTAAAAACTAGAAAGTCATAACAACAAATCAAATCACTCAGAGTTCGTGGTGTTATAACCATGCTCTAATACCAAGATGTCATGCCCATTTTTTTCCTTAAAAGACAAGCATGACACAGCATAACACCTGAAAAACCACCATCAAATGAGTGTAGATACTAGAATCCATCCCAATCACCCAAAACATGATTCTACAATTGTCATAATACATTAGCCAAAACTAAACCAAAATAATGAAGGCCATGGTCTCGATTCATTCAGCCAGCACTTAGAATTCTTCTCAAGCTTGTGCCAAAAAAATTTGTGCTATGACATTGAAACTCCCATAAATTTAAACATGTCCTAGTTGATGAATTTGTAAACTAAGTAGAAGCTTTAGTGGTTACAAGGCCATGCTAACTTTTCCTTGAACTCCCAAGGACCTCTTCTTGGCATGTGACATCTTACCACTTACCCACTAGTCTGATGAGATTTCACATTGCACCTATAACCCCAAAACTATAGACTATCAAGACAATGTCACATGGCAACATCCCACTATCCCTTAACCTAGAGGTTTTACCCTTAGCATGGATTCCAATGGAAAACTTCTAGTATGATAATTTTTAGGACCATAAGTCATCAAGATGATTCCATGTGGTAACATCCTATGATCTTGTTAGCCTAACACTGACTATACATCAGACCATGTTGACATCATTCGCAAGTTTATGAGAAAGTGACACATGGCTTCCTTCAATCCATCAGTCCAAAGTCATAAAATTGACTAAGGTAAAAATAAAATAAACAGTTGAGGTGCTCAATTGGATAAGGTAAAAAGGGACATAAAAAGCTCTTATTAAAATGGCTAAGGCAACCATTTTACATTCAAACCTGCATAAGGAACTCATCAAGTAGATTAAGAAAAATGATGTGTAAGGTCACTTTCTTAGTTGACTAAGGTTAAAGGTTGAAGCAATCTCAAAGAAGGAATAAGCTTTTGAAACCTTTTTTCGAAACATTTCTTTCTATGAGGGTGTCACACAGCTTCCAACCACAAATTCTGAAGACACAAGCCTAAGACATTTTTGAAAATTTCTTTTGCAGATCTTGCTTTGAAGATCCTCTCTTTTAGAAAAATTATTCCAAACATTTATCCCAAAGGCCCAACTCTTTCTAATTTTCATTCATGAATTTTATCCAACAAGATCATTGCAATTTATCCAAAGAGGAAAGTCTAAAACAAATCTGTTGACTTATTCAAAACTATTGTTTGTGATAATTATTTTGATAGCTTCACAAAAAATTCTTTGAATACCAAACTTTTTTGAAAAAATGTTAAGTCTTTTACTAAAACATAACGAATTCTGTCAAACTTTGAAATAAACATGAAACCTCAATCAAAGACGTAGGCTAAAAAGGGTCAATTTGAATAAGTTTAAGACAAGAATTTTGGACCAACTAAAGGTTATAACTTGGCTAATATTAATTAGATAATTAAGCTTAATAAAAATTCAACATTTCTATAAAATTTTATAGTTGAAGGAAGGGCACAAAACATGCAACTATTCAACTACTAAGGCCTAAAAAATTCTTTTACGGGCTCAAAAGATACATTCAACTCAATCCTTGCTCAAGTTTAATCTAATGTATAAACTATGATAATCATCAGGAGAGATACATGCTTAAGTAAGGAATTTCTTCCATCAAGATTAAATCAATTAACCCATTTATCTTTTATAAGAGAGGCCATAAGGTCAAAGAGGATATTTCCTCCACATGCAAACTCCTTCCCAAGAATCAAAATAGACTTAAACATAACCAGAATACATTTAACAGTTGGCTTATTAAAAAGCTAAATTGTTATTCTCAATAACAATCTTTTAGCTTGACTTCTAAGTTCCTTTTATTCTTAGATAAAATCAACTCCATTAATTCCTCTCATTTAGATAAATAGAGATGCTTAAAGCTTAAACAAGTTTACTCAAAACAAGGATTGAACCAACAAAACAATCTATCAACTTTATTAGAAAGGGCCTCAAAGGCTATTTTATTTAAATACAATTAGGAATCTTAACAAGATCCTATAAATTAATCATTCATAAATAATTACATCTCAGAGTGACACTAAGGTTTTAATAATTAGAAGTAGATGCTTTATTCCATTGTTAGAATAATATCCAACTTTATCTTTTACAAGAATATTACAAATAGGTTGGCTAATACATCTTTAATAATGTAATAGATTCATTCATATTATGAATATGAGGGAGGCATACATCTATCAGTCTGATGAAATATATAAAAGCCAAGTAGTATTTAATGGTGTTTAATGATCACTCTTGAACACCTGCTAGCCATTAGAAGGAAGGCTCACCACCCAACCTTTTGTCATCATCGATTTGTTACTCTAAACACCCCCAAGTATGAGACTCCAAACTTTGAGCATTTTTATATCACTTAGTAAGGGAAATTATGGGAATCTAAGCAAGGTTATTTAACACAAGGGAAGATCATGCAACACATACAATCGTATTCCCATTTCTTACCCAAAGAGATTACAATCTCAATAATAGAAAAAAATCATTCCAATGATCATTTAGGTAAATTAAATCATTCAATAATATAGTATATGCAGACAAGTTCTTAAAACATAATAAGGTCTACATAAAGTCATGAAATAATAAGAGGATTCCATCACTCTATTCCTTTCTTGTAATGTTCATAGGATATTTCAACAAACTACCATTATGCTCTACATAAGAGGGATTCAACCACTACCATCATGTCATTCATGGGAGGATCAAACAACCCTCCATTGTGCCCCACACAATAGGACTTTGATACACAACCATCATGAAAATGTTACTCCTAGACCACCATCACACAATATCATAACACATATCAAAACACACATAAGATCAAAACACTTCATGCAAGTAAGGAGGAACAACCTCTCCAAAGTCCTCAAAGGACAAGCAAAATATGGAAACCAATGCAAAATCATGGAAAACAATAAGATAGGTAGAATAAACCAAGTGCTATTATTCTCCTAGAAATAACACATCAAGCAAACACATAATCATATTAATATAAGAAAGGAACAAAAATCATAGTTCAGATAGATCACCCACCTATTGACTCCAAGGTCACCTGGGCACTCTCCTCTAGACTTTTAGGTTTATCTTTCCTAACTAACTCTTTCTATGTTTTGATTCTCCTTCTCAGCTTGTTATATCTGAATTCTTGTCCAAAAATTAGTAAAAGCTCAAAAAGTCAAGAACTAAGGAAAATCAAACTTATATATAAATATGCCTCAGGAATGCCACTCACCAACCTATGCCTCATTAAGGGGACATTATTTATAATTTTTAGTTAAGGTGCATGGTGGCTCTTGAAGACTTTTATGGTTACTTCTAGGGTTCTCTCACCTCAATTCCCACTAGATTTCAATCTAAGGTAATTAACAAAATATTTCTCAGTCAAACACTAGACAATTTAGACATTGGCTACAAGATCTTATGGCTAAGTGACAACAAGTTTCACCAACCCAATATTAAAGGCTAGCCACCTAAAACATAAGCTAAGTCAATAAGGGTGACATACTAAGCATCTGATTAATTTAGAAATAGTCTAAGAAAGGTTAAGGTATTGATTAGTGATAAAACCATGCTTAGCATAGTCTCTTTCCTTCATTGACCCTTTTCTTATTCCTGTACACTTGATGCACACATCAAATTCCTCTAACCTAATATTTGAATCTATGGAATTTAATAAAATGAGTCAATTTTAATCAATTGTCCATAGTCAAACATTCATGGAATATCACATTCACATGGGTGATTTCATGTGCTTTAATATATAATTAATTTCTAATTTATCAACTTAGGATCAATAATTCAAACATGATATAAATCAATATGTCACATAGACATAATCATTTTTCTTAAGGAGACATAAGCATAACATCATACTTTCATAAGTGAGAAATCAAAACATGATTGATAATATCTTTTTATCATGGTTCCTAGAATATAAAAAACCTTCTTGAATCCTTACACATCTCAGTTAGATGTGACTTAATAACATAATTCAATCATTAGTACATAAGAGTCATATTTTGATAGTCATCTTTCCTAAATATAAGCACTATGAAAAATGGGCCCTTACATTTTAGAAATTTAATACCATATTGTGAAGAGTAAAACCACTATCAAAATGTTATTTTCAAATGAAACCATGGTTTTCCATATTCATACCAAGCTATTATATGAGCTAGAATGTTTTACAAGCTTGATGAGGAGTGTAAGAAGATTTAATTATTGATATGACAATTTTTAGATTGTATATCATCAGTATCATGGCATTTTAAGAAATGCAAGGTAGTTTTGACCTATATGGCATCACAAAGTAGTAATGAATCCAAAAAAAAGAGTGAGGCATAGTAGGAAGGTTGAATGTAGGCTTAAAATTACTAAAAAGAGACTTCAATATGTCACGCAAGCTTATATGACATCACAAATAATAGCAATACAAAAATAAGGTCGTACGACACCCAAAACAACAAGGAGCATGAAAACAACAAAACAACTTGTAAAAACATAATATACCTCCTCTTAATGCACCTCAACCAATGTACATATGCTTCAAGATAATATTAAATCATGGGTTTCAATAAGCAAGTGAATGAAAATAACTTACAAAGTAAAGCTATGGCCAACAATGATAATGCAGGTTGAGAAAAAGAGAGGTAGGTGCCCAAAAAGGGGATTTTTCAAATTATTAAGTAGTCTATATAAAAAAATGTAGACTAATATAAACCAACATATTTGAATTATAGTAATTGCAATCAATGCATGCCCTTAATGATAATATTTGATTTGATGAACAAATATGAAGCCCTTGACTGAATCCAATAATATTATTTTTGATGTACAACTTTTCCAAAGAAAAAATGAGTTTTTTCAAGAATTATTACAAAAAAATTGCTCAAACTATAAAAAAATGCATTTGATGAAGAATCCCTATAAGTTCTAGCAAAGAGATATCAGTGTTGGCTCGTGGACATGGTCATATGGTATTATACCATGAAAGTATATGCATAGACACACAAATCCTCAATATCAAGCTAGAGACTAAAACTAAGCACAACCAAAAACCAAACTCAAACAAGACAAAGCATTAAAAATGATATCATTGATTGATTTCAAATACAAAACATCTCTCACAAAGATTATTGATATTCTAATTAGATTGAATGCATAAGTATATTAGTGCCAATAAATAGGCATAGGTGAGAGCCAGAGAGAAAACTAGAAATTTCTACCCTGAAAAGGTTCATGTGACAAGTGTCACATGAAGAAATTTTTCTCTCTATAACATGCACTAATAACCTTATAAGTTTGATATGTGAAAAGTGCCATACTAATGTCTAATGTACACACATAACTAATAAATAAATATTATGTTCATAAATTATCAAATAATGTCTAATTAGAGCTTAGCATATCTACAGTCTAATACCATAATAATCGGTAGGTAGTGTAGATTATTTTTTAACTAGTTCCCATAAGTTATTAAAAGTTAAGAGTGTTTTCCATATTCAATCCCCATTCTTTGTAATTTTTAGGTATTAGTCTTCCAACTTCGGAGATGAGACTTGTGATTTTGGCCATAACAAATCAACAAAAGAACAATAGGTGTATTCTTAGGGCTTTGCCTTTGCCCTCAAGTAACACATCATTATAATGTTTGGATCTTGAGACCTGTTGGTCTTTATTTTCATTTAATATTACACCCTTTTGTCTCCCTTATAAAAAATTCACATAATTTAAAAGGAGAATATTCTTATAAAGATTCTCTTTTTGAAAAATAAAAAGCATATTGACTTTTTGACCAAAAAATATAGCCTTGGAGGGTTTTGAACCTTGAACCTCCTTATTAAAATTTTCCTAAAAAAATATTTTAATCCTCCTCAACTCCTCTAGAATCCTTGTGAGATATATAAATGAAATATTTTATATAAACTGTACCTTTTTACATTTTGTAAGAAAAAACATATTATGCATGAAAAAAAATATTCGCCCATAAATTTTAATGTGAAAACTATTGAATGGTTGCACTCTTAAGGGACCCATATTGATGCAACAAAATGAAAAAGGCAAAATTTTGAGTACAATAAATAGCTTTTACACCATATCTTTCACCATCATGCCCTCCATGCCATACAAGATCATACAATTCTGTTGAAACTAATTTTTATACTAAATCCATACAAGGGCCATAAAGATAAGATTTTAAAGGTTTTGAAATGATTTAATGTCATACAAAAGCATACATGGAGTCAAAAAAAATCCATACAAATTTAGATTTTCTATTTTTGGCATCAAAATTTCGTACAATATCTATTTTCTAACCTTTAGAGCCATACAACTATCTTTAAAAATATTTCAAGCCATACAAAATTATTTTTTGAGTCTTTCAGGCCATACAAGATGAATTTGGAGATTTTAAACTTCAAAAAAATGGCTCAGATTACTTCACACTTTACCAAAACTCTTTCATTCTCTTCTACACATTGTTTTGCATGACCTAACCCACCTTCACATTCACCTTTTTGAAAACATGTCTATGATACCACTAATAAGACAAAAAAAAAAAAAGGCAAATGGAAGTATAATAAAATTAAATTCAACAAAATATTTCTCAAAGTTAAAACTCTCCATTAATTATTTTTAAAATGCACCTAAGCTTATATAAGCTTTCACTGGTGGTTTGACTTTGGGACCCAACTAAATTACAGGTTCAACAGATAAAACAACTAATTTATTTTATTCACTAACATATTTATTATTTACTAACAACAGTAACACTACCAACACTAATAACTTAATTATGAAATGGGTGTACATTCCTTGTATAAAAAATACACAAAAACACATTTGGATCAAACTCCTAACAAAATTTCCAAGTTAGAAAAACTAAATTAATTATACATGTTGATGACTTAGCAAACTTAAGAATCTTATTACAAAATCAAATCATAGTTTTGTTTTTAAAATAAGCTATGGTTCCCATCAAGACTAAATAAATAATTTTATTTTTTGAATGAGAGGACACAACAAACAACAACCATACTGATCATTTATTTCCATTAAAATCTTATAATAAATTGTAATGTGCTCAAAAAACCACAGAGAAAAGTGAAAAATGTAACAACCCCAAAAGTATCAATAAAATATTAAATGCCATTTCAACTTATTCCAAACTATATGTTTTCAAACTTTATCTATGTTTACATGTACCAATATCTCAATGAATTATTCATCTATCAAAGGACACGATCATAATTTGAGAAATTGGGAACCATTTTCAACTGTAAACAAGAAGTAAATGAGCTTGATTAAAAACAATCGCTATAATTCACCATAGTTCTATATTGAACAAATATCAAAATTATGTGAAAGAAAAGAACCAAAAACCCTAAAATAAAGTCTAAATGCATTATATTCATCTCAGTTGATACAAAACCATCAATCACCAAAATGATCATGAAAAACCTTGTAAAGTTTGTTCTTCAAAAAATCATAAAACAAAATTGCAATCACCAACATACTAAACATCCATCAGAATCTTATTGATTACACATGAATGGTCAAAAAAAGCACCTTTTATATCATAGTCATGGCATTATTCTCAAATATAACTGATAGAAATAGGTGTAGAGTTGAACCTTAGAAAATATAAACTACCACATTCCTACCCCAACTGGTAACCACTAATCCACATAAGCATCACATTTTTGTAGCTTAATCGTTACAAAATTTTAGAGTTAATTGACTACAAAGAAAGCAAGTATGGGTGCACAAACATATAATCATGAAATCACCTTGAAAATAACTTTGTTTTTTTACCACATGCAAGGTTAAAACTTTGTATGGGCACAAATCATAACATTGTTGATTTATTTTTACCATTTGGAAATGAAAATAGAAGAATTGAAGCATGATGGACTTGTATTTTAATTCTACAAGTAAAATAACAAGTTATTCTTCCTCAAAGAATGTTATACTTCCATTGGACTCCATAGAGATTTTATAAATCAAATAAAGTGAGTTTTAAAGGACATAAGTAAGAAAAACTTGAAAAAAAATCTTTAACTTTGACACTAAAGAAAACTAATTCTAAACCTTTTAAATAAATTGAGTTTTCACAAGATTAGAAATCATGTTTACCCTATTCTTAAAAACTGCATGAGTATATAATGTCTCTTTAAAAAAGTAGGTAAAGGCAAGCCATATTCATTGAACCATTAATAATCCACCAAAACATTCCATCTTTTATGCAAAAACAAACTTATGTATTAATCCACATATTATTGCATGGTAAGGGTTCAACCATGTGTGTGTGTGTGTGTGTGTGTGTGTGTGTGTGTGTGTGTGTGTGTGTGTGTGTGTGTGTGTGTGTGTGTGTGTGTGTGTGTGTGTGTGTGTGTGTGTGTGTGTGTGTGTGTGTGTGTGTGTGTGTGCGCGTGCGTGTGCACGTGCGTGTGTGTGTGTGTGTGTGTGTGTGTGTGTGTGTGTGTGTGTTTGTGTGTGTTTGTGTGTGTTTGTGTGTGTGTGTGTGCGCGCATGCACGCACGCACGTGTGCATGCTTGCATGCGTGTGTGTGTGTGCGTGTGCGTGTGCGCGTGTGCACACGCACGTGTTCATGCATGCATGCGTGTGTGTGTGTGTGTGTGACCATATAATATGAATTTAATACCAAATTCCAAAACAACAAGTCATCCAAAGTAATATAATATATGCCTTAGGCGCATTTATATGTTTTTATACAAAATATCCTATGTTTATTAAAACAAATGAACACGTTGTTCCTCTTTATCTTCTACTAGACTGGCATAGAAAGGAAACCCAAAATAAATAGAATTTATTCTCTTACCACCTTGTGATTGACAATCCATCAATTGAAAAGAGAGTTAAACGGAAAGTGTTACAACTAATATTGCATCCAAAAAAAATGGTCGCATTTTATCTTAGTATTTAAAGAATAAACTATGCTTCCATGGGATGCTTAAAATCATTTTATCCAACTAGAAAGTAATGTATCACAAGATTCACTCCAAACTAAAAATAACTTATACATTAATAAAAGTAAAATGAAAAATGACACTCAATAATCAATCAAAATGCAAGTTAATACCCGCCACCTAGTGCGATAATGCTATTTAAATTAAGCATGGATTAAGAATGTGAATTATCTTCTAGACAAAAAGGAGGGGTCTAATTTTTGCATCAATAGTGGCAATATTTGTTGCTAGATTTATTAGTGAAGCATGGACTACAATTATAATAAAGGTGAATTTTTTTCCTAGGAGTACAACTAAGTGAATTGTTTCCCAAGTTGTTAAACACGAACCCTTGGTATATTTATGTGATTTAGGGATGTACCATTTAACTAGCATAGATCAAATAATGGAAAAATATAGAAGGTAAATATGAGTTGGATATCCAATGGTAAAGAAGCTTATTCACACAACATCTACAAATCAAGTATCACTTTAGAAATCATGAATTGCTTATTAGAATCATTATCTACCAATAATTGAAAGTGAATTATGGATTAAATGTATGATATAAATTGAACATACTTAAAGGGATATAGTAGTACCAAAATTATTCTTTGATTGAATAAAGAAAAGTCATGCAACAATGTTGTAGAGCTTCCTAGTAGGGTATAAGATAGTAGAAAATGAAAAGAAAAAGAAAATAGGAAAAGACCAAGAAAATAAATAAAACCAAAACTAGAGGAAATTGAAAGATTCAATCATATAAATGATTAAGGTGATGATCATTGATTATATTATGCATCCAATTACCATCCATGTCTTGTACATGAAAAGCATTCCTAACAAGTATAGTAGAAATTTTGTATAGCACAAGCCATAATGAATCAAATTTGTAATGCTTACCAATATTTTCATGAGATTTATCACAACATAACTAAATTGTTGATATTGAAAAATTTATTTGAAACCTTTTTATTAAATAATCTTTTTATTCTCTTTAGATTTTTTTAGTTTTTCAAGGCTTGTAAATTGTTAAGTATTTGTTGCAAAGTATCAATACCCTTTATACTATATTATAAGGCTATCTTATCATAAGATAATTGTAATTAGATTGACATTGTAGCCTCAAAACCATAAACTAAATCAAAGGATAAAAAATATTTTTGGATTTAAGTTTAGTCTTATGATCCCAAAGAGCTTCAAATATTTTAAGATGTCAATTTCGTTTGTTGTCAAAAATAATTTTTTCATGATTAAAATTATATTTTTATTAGTTAACTCATCTTGGCCATTTCTTTGGGTGTAATATTTGGGTAAATGACTTGAAATAATATAATAATATGCTAAAATTTTCATATACTCATTAGAAATAAATTGAATGTCATTATTATAGATTACCTCAAAAGGAACATAAAAGTGTGAAAATATCTTATTTTAAAAAAATTGAAATAACTTCAATATTTTTTAAGATTTTAAGGGAAATAGCTTTAGGTCACATGGTAAAATAATCAATAGTGTTCAAAATATATTTTTCTCATGTCGAATAAGGAGGATGTATGTTTTTAAAGGTTTATCTAGAATAACCAACTTCATAGGCATAACTAGTAAGCAATCCCTTCCTATAAAAATTTGACAAGGCATACAAGAAGAGATTAAGTGATAAACATCTTTAAATAAAAAGGACAATAGTAATCAACATGCAATATTTTATGTGTGGTGGATTTATCTACATAATGGCCTCCACATATGCCTTCATGACAAATTTTGAGGAGTTTTTTTAGTTTGATCATGAGTTAAACATATAAAAAGGATGTCATCATTATTTCTAAATAATTTTAAAAAAAGGTAAAATAAACTTAAGATCTTTCAATATTATGGTTCTTCTTTGTCTTTTATTTATAGATTCAAGACAAGTTTATTTTAGGAAATAATGAACTAAATCATGATATCAGTTATCTTGAGACAACAAACAATTCCAATCCTGCATTTTTAGTCCAATTTTAAAATGTTTAACAATCTCAACTCCTTTCATGTCTTCAAAATGGAGTTTTTCTTGCAACTTATCATTAAAAACAAATATGAAAACATTTACATCAAAATTTAAATTTTTAGTGAGGTGCTTAGCTAAATGATTGCCCTCGATAGTTCAAAGGTATCAAATTCTAATTCAAACTCTTAAATTCTAAAAATCCACTTGGATGACCTTCCATCAATTGTAGGTTGCCTAAGTAGATAATCTAAAATAAAAACATTTGATCAAACTATGACTTTATTACCCATCAAAAGATATTTAAACTTACTAAATGTTGTGACTGAATAAAGAAAAAAACATTTTGACTAATGGATACCTTGTTTCAGTGTCTTTTAATACTTTAATAAGGTAACCTATATACCTTTCTTCTTTATTTTTATTGTATTGTGTGATTGTTTTAGACACCTAAAATAGGCCACCAATGGCTTCATACCAGACTTTAGACTAATTCTTATCAACCTTTACAAAGCTAGCCAAAAAATCATTAAATGTCTAAAATTTGGTTTCATAACATGCAATTTGGCTCATAAATCAATTAAATGGGGAAAATACACACATACAATTAATTCAAATCTTTCAAAATGATAAAATGCCTAAACAAAATTAATTAACATGCAAAACCTAATCAAATCATCCATGGGCAATTAAATGAATTATCAAAAAGGAAATTCAAAAATCAAATAATATCCTAGGAATTCATAATGACATTTTTGTGAGTTGTAAAATATCCAAAAATATCCAAACATGCATATTCATTGTTAATAATGACCATTTTACACCTTTTGACTCTGTTGGGGTTGAATATTTCACAAAGGTTAGGTTTGAACCCATTCCAAGCTCTAACTACACTCTAACTCACCTTGGGTTGGGGTTAGTTGTTAAACTTATAAATACAAGATATTACCTCTCATTTAGGATAGCTTAAACATAGTAATGTTATAATGTTGGTTTTATGACAAGATTGGAAATAATAGAGTTATAATGCCAAAATTGTGAATCATAATCCAATCCATCAAAGCCATGAAGCTACATCAAGCAAGCATGAGCCAAAACATGGTGCCAAGTGTTTAAGAGTAATTTTTAGTTTGTAAGGACCTTAGGAAAGAAAAGAAACTCGATACAAGTGTGGTTAAAATACCTATTTGGTTATGTCATAGTGAATCAGAAGATGTGAAGAGCTCATCTTTATCTTGGGAGGAATACCTACAGAGAAGAAAGCACTGAGCCAAAATTGTTTGTTAGACAGACAATAAAGTGGATTGCCTGGTGAGAGCTAGATCTTGGAAGTGAGAGCTTCCTTAAGGGTTTTCAATCCACCTATTTTAAACAATTAATTTGATAAAACTAGAAAGAAGATACTTGCATCAATAATAGAAGATTATTGAAATTAAATAAGAGAAAATCTTGTTTAAAAAATAAACTAGAAATGATCTAATTACTGATAAACTAATTAGTACTAGTGCTAACAGGTCAGGGAATGGCTCAAAAAATTAGAAATGGGGTTGTGAATAGGTAGGGACGTAAAAAATTAAATTTGATTAGGTGTAATATGGTCAAATTAGCTTGATGGTTTTTAGTGCCACAAGTGACCATCACTGATCATGCAATCATCACCAGTCAAGGGTAACCATCGATAGTCAGGTGACTATCATCGGTTAAGGGTAATCATCACTAGTCAAGTAACCATCATTGATTTCCTGGTAGTGAATCTAGAAGTGAAACTATGGTTTGGGTTTGTTGATTAACAGGATCTAAAAAGTGGATTCCAAGAGATAGCATAGGCTCAAAATGAAAACCTAGTAAAAGAATACAAGAAATTGAATACTTGTCTTACCAAAAATTAGTTGGTGGGTGGTTGATGTGGATTTTATTATTGGTGGAATCTAGGTTGATTTCAATAGTATAGTAGTACTTAGGAGCTTATTGAAGGGTCAATGACAAGTAGGCTCCCTATGTGATGGCTAATAGAACTTGATAATGCGGATTGACTTGATTGACCTACAAAAAGAGATTCCTCATACAAATATCTCTTCATAACAATTGTAGATGGTTTGACTTCCTAGGCCTCTCTCTCTCTTATCAGCATAAGAAAGAGGTGGAAGTGGTTGTCTAAACTAGACTTAAAGAAGGTTTCTACATATAAGTCATCCATGTAAAGGGCTCACAATCAGATTTAGACTACCCTATTTAGAAAATCAAGGTGGTGGTTTGCATGTAGGTTGCATCCTGAGTCTAAGCTATCTAACTTGATCATCATCAGTTAGGGTGACCATCATCAGTCAGCTTAACCATTAGTGGTGGAGGACCTAGGAAAAAGATAGGTTAAAATGGGTGAAAGGGTGAGTTAAGCTAGACAAGTGACTAACTTGACTCCAATTTAGGTAAGTAGGTTAGGCTAGGTAGGTTTATTAAACTTATAGGTGTAGTCAATAGAGATTTAAGAGAAACCAAAGGTATTATGATGACTAACACCATGTGTGTAGTTTTCTAGTGTCTACATTTTGCCCCTTTTTGTTATATGGCTTGCATGAATGAGCATCAAAATAAAAATAGAGACTGGCTCTAGATCTGCTTGCCTTGAGAGTAGGAGGAAGTGTTTCCCCCTCAAACCCAGAGATGGTGAGCTAAAACATAGGCGGGTATAGGTATGATAATAGTTAGATGGTAGGTCATGAGGTAGGTGACAAAAAGAATGGTTAGGCACATGAGACACAAACTTATGCACAAAATGTGACAAAATGGTGTGATAGCCAAGATCATGCAAAAGACTAAAATTGCCAACATTGGTAAAAAATAAGGGTTGGTGCTACAGAGAACAAGTGATAAGTGAACCATATGACCACCTGAAGGCATGACAACTATGAACACTCGTAAATTCAAGTCTCCTAAGCGAGTTCTATGTTCCTAGTGGGTATCCAAGGTAGGAAGTTCTCTTGAGAAAAACATAAATAGGTTAAGTGTCACAAGTATCTGAGGTATAAAGTGCTCCCATTGAGACATAAGTAGGTCAGTGTGCATGAGGTGGCATAAAATACAAAAGGATAACATGGCAATGTTGTCACTATAGTCAAGGGACTAGGCAAAAAAGTGTCACAAACTTGTATGCCAAATAGGCCAAAATATACCAATAATGAGGTGATGAGGTTATCGGATTGGTGGTTATGGTGGAGCTGACTCCATGTGTACAAGGCACATGGACGTTGCCTACATAATTACGTGGATGTAATATCTTAAAATACTTAAGGCCAAATATAGTTCTTCCCTTATGAGAAAGATATGGCTAAGTAACTAGGTTGGTTACTGGTAGGTGTTTAAAAAGTAAGGTGGGGACCCTGATCGGTGACGGTTAGGGGAATGCCTCAAGGGTCGATTGGCATTGGTCACCTTAACTGATAATAGTCAGGGTAAAACCCTAAAATCCACTAGGGTAAAAGTAAAAAGTGATTCATTTTCACTCATTTTGACTTTTGTGATTTTGCTCTAGTGAATTGCAATGTTTTTTGCATGTGGTGGGCCTTTGAGCACATTCGAGTAATAAGACCCCTGGGATTATCGATAGAGGGTTATCTCCTGACAAATTCTATAGTGGGTTTCCTATGATGAAGGAGATGTGGAGCTATGATAGGGGAAAGCAGAGGAGCTAAAGACATTGAGTGGTTTTAAGGGGCATTAGATGGCCTAGTAATTGGGGATGTGATATGGAGGCCCTACATCAGGTGGCTATAGTGGGCAAGGTTCAGATATCACACATTATGTTTATAGAGATAGTGGTGGATATATGGCCATAGGAAGGGTGAGGATGAGATTCTCCCATTTGATCATATGTGGAGACAATCTAGGCTTATTTAGAGGATCCCACCTAATTTCCCTATGTACAGGAGAGAGGAGGTGGAGTTTATGTTACCCATACCCCAATCACAAGAGGTTGTGCCTAATTTTGAGGAATTATTGGTGAGGGATATTATTGATGATGTAGGCATTGATGATGATTATGTGACCTAGTACCATGATAGGTATATTGTGGTAGACTTTAGATGGGGTGATGGGGATCAGTGACCCATAGATGTAGATCTAGCCTAGGCATCAGCTCATGCATAAGGAGATGGATAGGTAGTAATAGAACTTGCCATAGCACAAGCCCAGGTGATTGGTTTATAAGGGAAAGTGGTTGAATTATAAGTATAGGTGGCCTCATTATAGGGATAGGTAGCCACCTTACAAGGGTAGTTGCAGTCTTTGATAGTTGAGAGAGATTAGGCACAGGCTTCCCTTGTCATGGTTATAGGCAAGTGAGATGCCACAAGGGCATCTCTTACAGGGATAGGGGTAGCTATAGGAGCACCTAATTTAGTTCCTATATCATGTTACTTAGCCACTATATGGGATTTTAAATATTATGAGGCCATGGTGCTAGCTCAGTTGCCTCAAGCCATGAGATATGCAGAGTATATAGTTAGTTTGGCTGGTGAGGCAATAGCAGCTACTCTAGGCCAGTGGGTAGCCATAGTTAGATAGGCAAGGACTTCAAGGGGACCACCACTAGGTGCAAGACTAGATGGGGCTAGTATTAGTGGTATAAGGCTAGATGGGGCTAGTGGGGGCCCATGATTCTGCTTGGATATGTGATTTTGGTACATTATTTTGATATCAGCTTGCATGTTGATGTAGTGAGATATATATTTTATTAAGAGAGAGTTTGATACATTGTTATATGTATTATTTTTTACTATTCAATATATATGATGTATGACATTCAATTTTTTATATATGATGGATGTCTAAAGTTTATGTGATGTTCATGTTTATGATTTATGGTCATCAATGTTCATGGTTATTTGATTCAATAGTTTAGACATGTGATGTTTAGAATGTTGAATTATGATGTTTTAATTCTACTCATGGTTAGATAAGATATCTTATGGATGGATACATTTTATGGCTCGTGTTCATGGTTATATGGATTGAATGGTGAATGGTATATGCTATGATGTTTTACTCGTTGATTTGGTTTATAGTGTAAAAACATGTTTAGAGGCTTACATGATGTGATGGATAGGTTAATGTTTATGGTTGGTTGTTATATATTTACATTGTGCTTAGCTCATTAATAGATAGATTTTGTTCTACTTATTAATATTGTTAGTGATGTTTATGCTTCTGGTATGATGTTTGTTCTTCATGTTGATAGAAGTACGACTACATAAACTAATACAAGATGAGAAAAGTAACACAATGCCTTTTTTAGTGGTAAGGACCAATGCAAAACCTAGAAGTTGGATTGGCCTAGTGAAAATAAGCCTTTTAGATGCTTCACATTAGCATGCTTAGGTTAATAAATAGGTATCTCGATCATATTGTGTCAACTAAGCTCATAGTCCCATGCATATGATGTATAGAGGGATAGTGGGTGAAATCGGAACTGATAGTGAGGATATTATGCCTTTTTATAGGTGTCCAAAGAGGCAGTATAAATAATCATATGTCAATATATAAAGTGTAGACTGAGCGATGTGGGAAGTCTACCAAGGAGAGCCGATTGTGGCTTGCCAAATTTATTTTTGTTTATGAAAGCTGATTACGGCTTCAAAAAAAATTTGTTTTTGATAATTGCTTTTGATTTTTGCTTTTGCTTGAGGGTCGAGGAAGTTTATCAATGTGAGAAGCTTCCATGAAATTTCTACCTTTGACTAATGCTTTATCCAACCATCCTTTAGGGGAGTGGTCTAAGTTTATATGGTTAGTTAAAATGCTTTCGATAGTTGTCCTTCAAAGGAGCAGTCCACCTTACATTTTACAATTTTAAAATAAGTTTTCAATAGCTATCCTTCAAAGGAGTAGTCTATGGATGCTAAGGATGACCCATGATTTATTTTTGATATTTTGATATTGTTGTTTCCATTGCTTGGATTTGCTTGACATGGATTTGCTCATACATGCTTAATGGATTACCTTTATGAAGACAAAACTAAGTTGACATGATGGTTTAGTAGGAGAAAAAAAGGTATAGGTGGCAATAATCATAGGATCATATCTCCAAGAGATGGGAAGTACTATGAGAATCATATTATGGATATAGTTATGGTATCCATAGTTTAATATTAGGCTATAATTATGATGGATAATCATATGATTCAATTATAGTCGATTGACCCTAAAATGAAGGAGATGAATGTAGTTGTAAGGGATGAACTTAAATTAAACAAATGGAGATTGGTGATCCCTACTTAACAATAAAAGGGATGTAGATGTGAAGCATTGAGGGGCTTAAGTTCTAGTTTTCCTTTGAGAGAGGACAAATTATAAGCCTTTGATCCATACTTATGGGTAATGATGTAGGGTCCAAGCCAATTGAAAGCAATGTTTCCCTTTTTGCTTTTTTCCATATTAGTTACATTTTAGTTTTCCTTGAGGACAAGATCTCTAATGTTGAATTATTAGACTATTAGGTATTTGTTATAGGCTCACTTAATTCATTCTTGATAGACACAAAGATGCGAAAGAGTATCTAAATGATGCTCATCAAGTAGCTCGAGTTGGGATAAATGTTCATGACAATAATCATCTTCTAAAATGAGGTCACATAAAGATATATGAAGAGAAGGTATTTCTATTTCAAGAGGCAAGATAGCCTCAGCTCTAAAGATGAGAGAAAAGGGTGTAGCACCAGTCAAGTTTAGATGTTAGTACGATATGCCCATAGGGGGAAGGGGATGTGTAAGTGCCAATCCCAACCTGAGGTATTGACCATTTTGGTAAGCATGTTATCAAGGGTTTTATTAGAGGATTCATCTTGTCCATTTACTTATGGGTGATAAGGTGATAAAAAGCTAAGTTTAATGCCAAATACATCACAAAGGCCCTAAACCTGTTTGTTTTTGAAGGATTTTCCATTGTCAGTGATGATCTTATAGAGAACGCCAAAATAGTAGATGATGTGATGGGTTAGGAATTCAATAATCTTTTCAATCTTTGTCAAGATAAGGGGAATGGCCTACACCCATTTGATGAAATATTTGGTTGTGGTAATGATAGAATTATGTCATTATGAAGAGTGGGGGTTGATTTCACCTATAAGGTCTAGACCCCATTGTGAAAAGGGCTAAAAGTCTACAAAAACATGAAGGTTATTGCTAAGTGCATGATGTAAATTAGCAAGTTGTTGATATTTGACACACTTTTTCACATAATCATAGCAATCTTGGTTAAGGGTAAGCTAGTAATAGGCTAGGCAAAGGATGTGCTTAACCACAGCAAGTCCGCTAAAATGGCCCCCAAAGATACCATCATGTGTCTCTTTGATGGCATGAGAGGCTTCTAAACCATAGAGGCAATGGAATAAGAGGCCATAAAAATAACCTTTGTAGAGGATTCCTCCCATAATGGTATAATGAGAGGTGATTTGAACAAATGCTTGATAGACATTCCTAGAGAGGCCTGAGGGAACTATGCCAAGGTGAAGGTAGTCAAAGGTTTGATGATACCAAAGGTCAGGTAAAATCTCTTCCACACTGAAAGTGGTTGGAGTGTCTGACTTGGTGTAATAATATTTGGTGAGGTGGTAAAACATAACTGATAGTTTGGAGTCTGAGGATGTTAAGAGGATTTGAGAGGTAAGAGAAGCCATGGTATCATCAAACATGTTGGTAGAATGAGGGGTGGTTTAGATATGGTAGTGTTTGAATGATGCTAAGAGTTATATGATGAGTTGTCTATATAGTTTCATCATTTCATTCTTACACTGGTAAATTCCATTGACCTAGTTGACCACCAGTAGGGAGTCACCAAAGATATTGATTATTCTAACTCCCAAGGCTAAGGCAGTTTGGAGACCCATTACTAGGGCTTCATACTCAGCCACATTATTGGTGCATTTAAATTCAATTTTAAATGACAAAATGGTTCAACAATAAGGAGGATAAGGATAATACTAACTCCCTTTCCACACTGACATTTGGAACCATCAAAAAACATGGTTATGTGAATGGTGAAGTTTGCCTGAGATAGATTTGAGAATGACTCATCTAGAAATTCAAGAGGGGGAGGTTGGTTGTTTGTTATGGTTACATTTTCCAATTGGTTAGCAATTACTTTTCCCTTGATTGATTTTTTTTGGAAGAACTCAAAATCAAACTCAGCTAAAAGCATGAGCCACTTAGCCATACGCTTATTTTGGTATGGTTTGGATTGCATGTATTTGAGGGGGTCAGTATTGGTTATGACAAAACTTTTATGGTTAATAAGGTACTGGTAAAGTTTGGTGGCCATGAATATTAGGGCCAAATAGAGTTTTTTGTGTGTGTCTCGAGTCTCATATTTGACAAGTGTGTATCTAAAGTAATAGATGGCTTGTTCCTTGTGTTTTTCATCCTAATGGGTAAGCATCACCCCTAGGGAATGGTTTGTGGTAGAGATATAGAGGTAGAAAGGTTGGCCATCTTTAGGAGGTGTAAAGATAGTTGGAGATATAAAGTACTCTTTGAGTGCATCAAAGGCCTTTTTATAATTGACATTTCACTTGAAAGAGATGACTTTCTTCAAGAGGTGGTGGAAGGGTTGACAATGATCAGAGAGCTGGGAGATGGAGTGATGAATGGATTGAAGTTTCCCATATAAGCTATGGAGTTGTTTAAGATTAGTTGGCGGTAGCATCTCAAGGATGGATTTGATTTTGGCTAGATCTACCTTGATTCCTTGAAGGGAATGATGAAGCTGAGAAGTTTGCCTGACAAGACCCCAAAAATACATTTCTTGAGATTAAGGTTGATGTGATAATGGATAAGTTGCTCAAAGATAATATTGAGAATGGATAAATGGTCTTTGTGAAGTTTGGACTTCTCAAGAAGGTTATCTAAATAGTCTTTGATGATTGTAAGGATGAGGTCATGAAAAATATAAGCCATAGCACATAGGTAGGTTGCACCAGCATTCTTAAGACTGAAGGGCATAACTCCATAACAAAAAGTCCCCCATGGGGTGATAAAAAAAAATTGTGCTAATCTTCAGGGGTAATCAAAATCTGATTATAACCTAAGAATTTATCCATGAATGATAACATCTCGTGGCCTATTATAAGATCAACAAGTTGGTCAATTTTAGGTAGAAGAAAGTCATCTTTTGGGTAGGCAAGGTTGAGGTCATGAAAGTCTACATAAATATGTATTCCTCCTATGGCTTTAGTGACAAGTATGATGTTTGAAACCCATTAGGGATAATCAATGGGTTGAATAAATTTGACATAAAGGGGGCATTAAATCTCTTCTCTGATAAGGAGGGCTATGCGAGGGTACATTCGATGAAGTTTCTATTTGACAGGTTTGGTCTCATTATTGGTTACAATGTTATGGGTGACAATGGTTAGGTCAATATCAAGCATGTCAGCATATAACCAGGCAAATGCAATACTATAATTCTGAAGGAAGGTAGAGAAGTCTTGTAGTTCCTCAAAGATGAGAGTTTGGTCAAGTTTGATGATATAGGAGTTGTCTGAAGTGTCTACGTCAATGTCCATGGTAGATTCATTCAACATGGTAGAGGATTCTAGAGGTAAATATTTGTGGAAGAAGGAATTTGGTGTACTAAGGTAGTGAGAATAGCATCATCATCCTAACACTGAATAGTGTTAATGGTAGGAGAGTCTTCTCTCACAAGTTCACATTGGGTCAAAGGGATGGATATGGATGCCCCTTCCTTTTAAAAAGTTAGGGGCCAAGGGTAATCATGTTGCTAAAAAAAAAGTTAGGTGGGATGATATCCTCATCCTCACCCATAGGTACATGGGGTGTTGCTGAGGAAGGGGTCTCTTTTTCAATAATGGTAGGGGTAGTTTGTTTGGATTTATTCTCATTAGGTAGAATGAAGTTGATCCCATGCTTCTCATGAGGCTTTTGGGTCTCAATCAAGGTTAATATGTGTGGGCCATGCTCATATCATCCCAAACGAAATCCCTTCCAAGCACATCTGTGAAGGTGCAGTTTGGCAAAGTTTAGGTTGTCCAAATAAGAGAAGGTGGAGATGAATGGTTGAGGTGGAGAGGGAGTGATGGTAGCATTAAGTGGTTTGTCAATTTCAACATAGATAAAGTGGGTTTGATAGCTCAGAGGCCCCAAGGGGGTAATGGCACCAATGTTGGGGTCATAACCTAATTGGTGGTTGAGTTTTATGTATTTTTGGGGAGTAAGGAGGGCATCAAAGGTGAAGAGACGATATTCTCCAAGGGAAAGGCATTAGACTGTAGGTTCTAAAGGGTCAATGATCGATATCTAGTCCATGGGGATAAATTAACTAGTAGAGGCCTCAATTGGAGGGGAAGAAGTAATGGATTCAACTTTCATGGGTGAGGGCTTGATGGTGGTTATTTATAGTACTTTGGATGGAGGCTGAAGAATGTCATTAGGTTGGTAGGTCATATTACATGCTATAAAATGGCTAGGGTCAGTTTGTATTGTAACAAATTTACCTTAGTGTTTAAATTTGACACAATGATGGAGGGTGGAAGGTACATAATTGATGGCCTAGATCCAAGGTTTTCATAGAAAAATATTATAATAGAATTCACTTTCAACTACATAGAAGAGTTTGGGGAGCATGTGAGGTATTACCCAAATATGAAGTATGATGGTTCCCAAAGTAGTGTTCATAGTATCATTAAAATACCTAAGGATGATTGAAGTTTTAGACATGACATTATCTAGCAACTTTAGTCACTCATAAGCATGGGAAGAGATGATGTTGATACTGGCTCCCCCATTGATCATAACCCATTTGATACAGGTTTGGTTGATATGGGATATAATAAAAAGAGGGGCATCTAGATCTTTGGGGTGGATAGAAGGTATCTTTGAGTCCTTGAAGGTAACAAGGGTGGAGAGTTGGAGAGTTACAACAAAGGCCTCTATAGGTTAGGAATCCCCTAGTCTGATTTCAATGGCCTACATAGCCTCGTTCATGGCCTGATGATAGTGAGGTGAGGTGGAAATGAGCTCATAGAGGCTAATTTTAGTAGGGGTCTAGTGGAGTTGTTTAAGGATGATTCTCTTAATGGATTTAGAGGAGTTAGTCTTCGATGTGCCTAAGATAGTAACTTTAGGCTTAGATATAAACATAAAGGTTGGGATCAAGTTTGGTTTAGGGTTAGTTGATGGGTATATCCATAGAATGGACACTTTGGCCTTCCCTTTATCTTTTTTTTGTAATCAAGTGACCACATTAATGGTATGGATAGAGGGGGAAGGTGAATTGGGGGTTGGGTGGATTCTTCGTCACTCTGAGGTGAGAGTGGGGGGTTAGGAATGTGTTGGTGGTTGGTTATTGGGTGTAATGGTGGAGGAATGGATGGAAGGTCATCTACCAAGAGATCATCCTCATCATAGAGTTGGTGGATAATGGCTTGGACAAATTTGTAATTCTTTGTGTCATGCCTAGGTATCATGTTATAGGAGTAGATTTGACGGTCATTGTACCAGGTTGGATTTAAACCAAAAGGATTGAAAGGTTTAATGGGAGGTAATGTGAGGTACGAGTTATAAACTAACCTTTTAATAATGGTTGTATAGGATTCTATGAGAGGTAAGGAAGGTTTTGGGCTGATGGTTTTGGTTGGTAAGATGGGTGTGTGGTGGTAATAGGTTAGGTGAGAGATGGCTTGGGTAAGGTGGTTCGAGCAGATGGTCTTGGCCAAGGTATGTTGGTAGTTGAGGTAACTAAATTTGGTGGTCTAACTAGTTGTGATCTAGGAAGGATAGGTGCATCAACTAATAAATGTGTCAGTGTAATCAATAGTAATGGGGGACATATGTTGAAAGGGGTTTTCTTTTTAAGCAAAGTGGTAGGGTGAGGCTCTAAGATAGATGGAAAGGTAGAGGGAGGTAGAGACTTAGTCATGTGTCCTTTCAAAACTTTTATCTTCTTGGTTGGTTTGGTTTAAGACCTAGGTATAGGTTTGGGTGAAGTTAAGTCTACTTTGAAGGATGGGTGAACCAAACTCCAAGCAGGGAAGGCACCAAGAGTTTTGAAAGGTTTGGTTGGTGAGGTGGTGGATTTTTTTATTGACTGAGAAGTTGGGGGGTTGTTAAAGGTTTGAATTGGTTTAAGATGTAGTAGAGATTATGTATTGGTTGGTTAGAGGTGTGCTAGAATTTTTAGGTTTTTTTATGGAGGGAAGAATGGCTCAATCCATGTCTAGTTTTAAGGTAAATTCTAATTTTTGTAGTAATATGGAAAAAGGTTTGTGTACTAGTTATGATCCATGGGTAATGGATGTAATAGATAGACTTTTAGGTTGGGTAGGATTCCTAGTAGGTTGGTTGATCTCTTGAGGTGAGGGAAGAAAGGTTGAGATAAATGGCTCATTCATAGGAGGTATGGGTGAAAATGCTCCTCCTTTAGGGACAATATACATAAGAGTAGTGATTTGTTGGGAAGTTGGTAAAAGTGGTGAATCAGGAATGGTTATTTGCCTAGATATACTAGTTAAAGTAATATGTGATTATTCCAAAACTTCTATGAGGGTAGCTAGGGAGAAAGGAACTTCAATGGTTTGGCTATCCAAAGGAGGGTAAGGTGACTCCATGACCTTGATAAGTGAAGCGAGGGAGGAATGGGTAGATTGGTTGATTGGATCCTCATAAGTAGGTGTATTTTGAACCATGTTGACTATGTGGGCATTATGAGAGTACTTAAACTATGTCTCATCGACTTTCACAGGGGCATGGTTGGGAAAAGGTTTCCTAAATATGTCAAGAACATGATTTTGAGGGGCATTGGGATTATCCAACATGAGTTCCCTTTTATCAATAAGACTCTAAACAATATTCTTGAAAGTATTACATCAGTTAATGTCATGTCCGATCACCTGATGAAAAGTACATAGGTCATTCTCATTGTACCAAGCAGGTGCTGGATGATAAGAATCAAATTTTTTGGGAGGTTTCATAGGTGGAAGTTATATAAGGTACGCTTTTAGTAGCTTCTCCAGAACTAAGGTGTAAGATTATTCAAGCTGAGTGAATTATTTTTTGTTTTTTTGCTTTGATTTGGGTTCCTTGCATTGTATTGGAGGTAATGATAAATTTTCGTTGATTGACATTGGGTGGAGGGGAAGTTTTAAGGATGATGGCATTCATGTTTCCCCTGGTCTTGGTTCTGGTGTTGGCTTGGTTTCTTAGTTTAGAGGAAGAGGTTTTATTGGTCATAAAGGTAGATTTCTCATTTCATAATTTTAATTTGCCCTCATCTATGGCCCAATTTTATATGTTGTGTTCCATGGTAAATGCCTCATCTAAGGTTTTGAAGATCTAGACACGTAGTGTAAATATATATGTTTGGCATAAGCTCGAGTGAAAAGTTTTATAGATTTAGGTTGAGGTAGGGAGAATGAGAGTTGATTAATCAAGATTTTCCAATTGGCAACAAAATTGGAAATAGACTCATCATCGAATTGCTTGATAGAATGGAGGTTCGTGATAGATACCTTCTTGGAAATTTCAATGGAAAAGTGATCCAAGAACACTGGTGCTAGTTGGGTGAAAGAAAATATGGAATGCTTGGTAAGGGAACTATACCAGTCAATGGTAAGGGCACTATACTAGTCAAGTGTTGGATCGGATAAAGACATGGGGAAGGTTTAGAGGATAAGGGCATCACTGTAAGCAATCATGTAGCATGCATGCCTAAAATCCCTAAGGTGTTTTTGGGGGTCCTCCTTGCTTTGAAATTTGGTAAATTTTAGAAGCTCCCATTGAGGAGGGTAAGGTATAATAGGAATAGAAGGATGAATAGGTTTGTTACAAATCTGATCATAGGATAGGTTGTTATGAACCCCTAAAATGGATGACTCAAGGTTGGTCATCTTATCCATGATAATTTTCATTAGGACAGTTTGAGGTGGTACACCAAAAGGATTATAAGGCTGATATTGTGGTTGAGGTTGGGCAACATATTGGTAATTATTTGGCAGTTAAGAGGATGTCACGTAGTAGAATGTGGATACTAGAGGTTGGGTAGGGTAGGTGGATGATAGTGGTTGGGTAGTGGGTATATACCCTTATGGGTTAGGGATGTATCCTAGATTGGGTGCAATAGGTAACTACTGAGAAGTCCATGTGAATTAGGTATGGGTGGTAGTTGGGTTAGTGACAAGAGGGGAGGTAGTTACCTTTGTACTAATGGGTGGTGAGGTAGAAAGGATAGATACCCCCAAGCTTGGTAAATGGGTATTAACCAATGGGTTAGGTTTAACAGAGGGGACGTTGGTAATGCCAGTGGTGGGTGATCTAATGACAAGTGGGACATGATGGGTCACTGGTTGGGTTGTCCCCAAGGTAGAGGAGTCATTAGTAGGGGTGGAAGGTGTAGGGGTAATGGTTGGTTGGATAGGTTGATTCTCAGTCAATCATCAAAGGGATTAGTAGATGAAGATTTTTGGGTGGTCAAAGGTTGGGTGGTGACCACAGAAATAGGGATGCCCTCCATAAGGTGGGATGAAATGCCATAAGGAGGATCTTGAGGTGGATTTGAAATTGGGATATGGTGAGAAGAGGTGTTAAGATAGTGTTGAAGGGCCATTATATTGTTAGTTTAAGAAAATGATCAAGGCAATCAAGACACACACTATGAATTATGTTTAAGCCTAGAGGTTAGTTTTAATCTCATTTTTGGCTTATGCCTTAGTTTATGAGAATGTGTGATAAAAATTAGCTTGTAGATCAGGTACTATAGAAGTAACCTATGGTTGGTTTCAAGTTGTTTAGGTGCTCAAAAAAAATCTATATTGAAATCAATACATAGCTTGGTATTGGGGCTTACCCCCTTACTTCACAGTCCCGCAGTGATAAGGGTGTCAGGTGCTTAGCTAGTATATATTGATATCCAGAGTTTATACTCAACCAAAGAGTTGAGTTGCTTCTCCCATTGGTAATGACCTCCAAGTAGGATTGTTGGGAAGAGGTAAGGTGACTACTCGGTGATGAAATCCTAGTCAGGCCTTATCTCAAATTGTTTTCATTTTGATTGATTGTGTGGTTTGGCTAGTGTGTGCAACAAAAAGTGATGCTACGATAATGTTATTGTGATTTAATTCAAAGTGAACTAATGTTAAAATCAAGCAATAGATGCATTTAATTTTAAGCCCCAAAATAAATTTTAGTTTCAATTATGAGCACAGATAGAGAGAAGAGCATACAAATGCAAAAAAAATGTGAGTAAAGACTGTCCATCCCACTAGACATGCCAAAATGTTTAAGAGCAATTTTTAGTTTTTAAAGATCTTAGGAAAGAAAAGAAACTTGATATGGGTGTGGTTGAAAAAAAAATTTGGTTGTGTGTATGTTGAATCAGAAGATGTGAAGAGCTCCTCTTTATCTTGGGAGGAATACATGTAAATGAGAAAGCACTAAGGCAAACTTGTTTGTTAGACAGATAGTAAGGTGGATTGCCTAGTGAGAGCTAGATCCTAAAAGTGAGAGCTTCCTTAATGGTTGTCAATCCACCTATTTTAAATAATTAAGTTGATAAAATTGGAAAGAAGATACTTGCATCAATAATATAAGATTACTAAAATCAAATACAAGAAAAGCTTATACAAAAAAAAGACTAGAAATGATCTAATTAGTGATAAACTGATTAGTACTAGTGCTAATAGGTTGGGGTATGGCTTAAAAAATTAGAAAGGGGTCTATGAATAGATAGGGACAAAAAAAAGTGAATTTGGTTGGGTGTAAGAGGGTTAAATTATCTTTCTAGTTTTTGGTGTCATAGGTGACCATCATTAATCATGCAACCATCATTGGTCAAGGGTAACCATCATCGATCAGGTGACTATCACCAATTGAGGGTAGCCATCACCGGTTAGGTAACCATCATCAATTTCCTAGTAGTGAAACTGGGGTTTGGGTTTCCTGATTAATAGGATCTAAAAAGTGGATTATGGGAGATAGCTTAGGCTTAGAATGAAAACCTAGTAAAAGAATATAAGAAAATGAATACTTGTCTTACCAAAAAATAGTTGGTGGGTGGTTGATGTAGATTTCCCTATTGGTGGAATCTAGGTTGATTCTAGCAATGTAACAATACTTGGGAGCTTAGTGGAGGGTTGACAGCAAGTAGGCTCACTATGTGATGGTTGATAACACTTGATAATGTAGATTGACATGATTGACCTGATTGACCTGCAAAAAGAGATTCTAGATACAAATATCTCTTGATAACAATTATAGATGGTTTGACCTCCTGAACCTCTCTCTCTTATAGGCATAAGCAAGAGGTGGAAGTGATTTTACAAACTAGACTTGAAGAAGGCTTCTAAATATAAGTCATCCATGAAAAGGGCACATAATCAGATTTAGACTACCATATTTAGAAAATCAAGGTGGTGGTTTACATGTAGGTTTCATGCTAAGTCCAGGTTGTCCAACCTGATCATCATCAGTTAGGGTGACCATCACTAGCCACCTTGACTATCATCGATCAAGGACCTGGGAAAAATATAGATTAAAATGGGTGAAAAATATAAACAAGTGACTAACTTGACTCTGGATTAGGTAAGTAGGTTAAGTCAGGTAGGTTTTTAAAACTTATAGGTGTAGTCAACATAGGTTCAAGAGAAACCAAAGGTATTATGACGACTAGGATCATGTGTATAGTTTTCTAGTGACTACACCAAGGAGATAAGGAGCAACACAACTCCATTTTACAAAGACTTATTGAACACAAGCCAAGCAAGCCAATGAACAAATATCTTAGAGCATTCAAAGAAAGTAAGAAAGGTTTTTTTTTCGCATTTTAGTTGTGATTTGTTAATTGGTTTTATTCATTAAGCTCCCCCTTTTGACTAGGCAAGATAGTGTTATGCATGTTAGTGTGTTATTTCCATTTTAATTTTCATATTGAAACTAACATATGATCTAACCACCATTATTGGATTCCTTTATCATAAATGGCATGCTTGGTGGGACCATGAGCACCCCACATAGCAAAAAGACCAAGATGTAAGTTCAAAATTGATGAATAAATGCGTGAATTCTTTAAAAAGTATAGTTTTGTCTTTGTTTTTGCTATAATTTTAATGTTTGAATTAACTTGAATCTACACAGAGACCAAGTTTGGTCAAGCATAACCACCATCGGTTTTGCCCAACTGGCATCAGTTCTGCCCAACTAAGCTTGGTTCTATGTGACCGACATCAGTCATCATACAGGGGGAAAATGGCTAACAAAACTTTGATTTTGAATCTTTTTTTTTATGTTTATACTCTGCCTAACTTTTATGTTTTAGGTTTTGAGTAAATTTTATCTAGTTTTGAGCTAGCCTAACATTTTTAATTTGTGTGGTTTTGCCTTAGAGTTTATAGGTGACCAACAATGCTCTTAATTGATCGGCATCAATTCTTCATGATTGGCATTAATTCTCTTTGAGACTGACCAACATCGATTATCTTGAACTGACATCAATCAAAATTGACTGACCATGGTCATTGTGTTTTTCAAAATAAAAACCTGAGAGCTCCTTTTCTAATGTTTGTTTTTCTCATCATCAAATATGCTTCTAAGCAAGGAGACTCTCTATAATTTTTGCACGGCCAAAACATGAACTAAATAAGAATTTGCAAGTTTAAGTGATTTATAACATTTCATTTTGGTGTTTAAAATGAACTTAGGCTAAATCTTGAATATTTGGACTTAGGTGCTTAAAATGAACCTAGATGTTTTATGTTGAAGTTGTTTTGTTAAATTTGTTACTGTAGACACCTAAATCTGGCCACCAATAACCTCCAACTAGGCTTTTGACCAATTTCCACCTAAAGTGCATAATTTGGCCTAAAAACACTAAAGCACATTAGAAGATTTGAAATTAATATATTCAAGCATTGATTTTGGGTAGGGTATCCATAAATGGGGCAATAAAATATATGGGCCAGCTAACTTTGATCAAATCATTTTGAGTCAAAATGTTAATTTTGCACCTAGGTGCTCTGGATTGCTCTTTCCTATCAAATCCCTTGAATGAGACACATGACTTTGTTATTTGTTTTTGGTAACATCCTAAATGGAATAATGGATCTAATGCATCTGACATTGCCTTCTAATTCCAATCCAATCGAATTTTGGACTAATAACAAGGCATTCTGATCAATTTGAGTAATTTGTGCACAAAGTGCTTAAACATGCTTAAGAACTAATTAACCCAACTCAAGGCCTAATCAAGAATCCCATGGAAACTTGTTGAATACTTATTTTTGGAAATAAATATTGAATATTTGCATCATCAGGTGACCTCATTTTTTGGGAAGACATCCCTAAGCCATAAATGCCACAAATATCAAGATTCATGCCCTCCATGCCTCATCAATGCCTTCCATGATGCCCTCCATGCCTCTTAATTACCCCTTCTTCCAATGTTATGATAAGGATAATTTTAAATTTAATTTCAAAAATATAATTAATCCTCAACCACACATCTCAATCTCAGGATGGATGGTTTAGCTTGATTCTAGACATTCTCAAAAATATATAAATAGGAGGCCTTACCACATCATTTTGAACACATGATTATGCAAAGTTATAATGCAAAATTGATTACAAAGCTTCATGAAACTAGTGTTATCATGCTAATTGATTCCAAGCCAAGCCAAGCCAAAGCTAGAAGGAGCCAAGGAGAAGAGGAGATAGCTAAGCCTCCTTTGATGAAGACTTCATGAGCACAAGCTGAGCAAGCCACTATAACAAGCATTTTGGAGCATCCAAGAAAGGTAAAAGAAGGCTTATTTTGAATTTTAGTTGTGTGTTTTATTCATGTTTGTTAACTAAGCTCTCCCTAGTGTCTAGGCCTAGAGATGTTATGTTATTTAGTGTGTTTCTTTCATTTTGTTTTCATTTTGGAACTAACACCATACTAACCATCATCTCTTGAGTCAAATTCCTAGATCACATATGGCATACTTGGTGGGACCAAATGCATCCCACACATGAATAATATCATTATGAAACTTTAAAATCTTCATTTGGATCATTAAAAATCTTTCAATTTGATTTTCTAAATTTATTTTGCCATTTTTCTTTATCACGGGTTTACACAGTAACTGATGTCGATTAGTAAAACCAACATCAGTTAGATAGTTGTCATCGGTCACTATTGGTATAACCGATGTCGATTAGATAACCATCATTGGTTAGCTACTGTAACCATCATCAGTTATATAACCGATGTTGATCAATGTGTTTTTCTTAAAACACAAACCCAAGAGCTCTTTTTTTAAAGTTCATTGTTTCAAACCTAAAAGAGATTCAAGGATAAAGGACTTGCTAACATTTTTGTTGTAGGACCAAGCTTGACATTTGCTAAAAACATGTTTAGATCACCTTTTGCATGCTTAAAAATCAATTAGGAACCTTGTTATGGTGTTTAACAAAAAATTTAGATGTTTATGGTGAATGTTTTCAAAGTTTGCAACTAATACCAAGGGGTCAAATGAACACCACCTCATTTTGCATTTGGGCTTTAAAATGAACTCACCTTTTCAAGATTTTTGTATTCACTTAGTTGTTTAAATTAAATTTTTGTTTGTCAAAAAGAGGGATGTTGTGTGTATGCTCTTCCATTTGTCCCCTTTAGGGAACCCTTGGAATCAAAAACACCATTCCTATTGCAAGTAGCCTAGTCTAAGGCTTAGAAATAAATTCATCTAAAGTACTCCCTAAAAACTCATCAAAGTTTAGGTAACCTTGAAAATGACCCTAAAGTCTTTCTACTTTCACGCTTTCTTTATTTTTGTGCAAACTTGGCTTGTGAGGGGGTCTTTATCACCTCCCACAAGTTCTTTTGGGAAGCTTTGACCTAGGGTTTCACCTCCCAACATTAACTTCATTTTACTCCTAATTAGATTTGCACATGGGACGTAGTGGCACTTTGGACATTGCACTACACTGAGTGAATAGTAGGATGTAGTGGTTGCAAAAAGGACTAGACCTTTTTACAATAAGTCAAGTCATACAGACCCAAAATCCATGCTTTTCTTGGCATTATTTCACATGAAATTCATTGTGCAATTGATTCCCCTAGAACATTTGAAAACTTGTTAGATCTTAGACAAATCCCCACTTGTTGTGGAAGTATTGTTAGTGCAAGGTGCACCTCAAGGTCCATGTCATAGTACTGTTATTTAAGAGAAGGGGGGCTGTAAAAACCCTACTATATAATGCACATTTACTTTTGGATGGACACTTAAAATCCTCTCAAATAATGTATATATATGGATTCTAACAATACTAATCAACCTTGTCAGTTTAGAGTCCAAGAGCGATTAATCAGTTGAGTTTTGTTCTAGATTAAGGTATTGTTTGAAGTCAAAACATGGTGTAAACAAATAATTCAAACCAAAACACATGGTCCTCATTTTTATTTGAACAAAGAGGCATTATGTTGTCAGCATGAGATCATCAATTTGCCTTGTTCAAAGTTCATTAAAAGCTTGGGAGTCATATCATCCACTTTGGCACAATTATGCTTCTCAATTGAGTCTAGAACTTTACCAAAGTTGTTTAAGTCCTTAACTTATAATCTAAATTCAAAATTGCACTTTTATAAGTTCATAGGGTTGATGTGTTAAGTGGGTTCACCATTTGCACTAAACTTAAGGGAACTTAGGTTCAATTTCCAATTTGGGTTGAAGGTCATTTTAGACTCAAGATCATTATCACCACTTGATATAATTAAACCATTTTTTGCTAAAAACTTGCACTTTGAGTCTACGCACCACAACATTTTGAGTCAAGAAAAAGCAGTGTTATGTTGTCAAAATTGTGGGAAACTATCTTTGCCTTAGAGAGTTTTTGAAACAAAATTTTTTGAAACACCTTTTGGGTAGTGTATCATCATTACTCTACCCAAAACATTTCAAATATTGTTTCATAAACCCTCTTACATAGAGTTAAAATTTGTTCCTATAATTTCAGACCAATCTAAGTGTACTTTTGTGATCTTTTGTCTAACACAGTTATATCATTCACTTTTGTCTAACTTATTTGTATAAAGAACCAAGTTTTATATCATTATTTATGAGAAAATAAACTATCTCTGAAGTGCCTTTTGTTTCATACCTTATACCTCGTTGATCAAGTTCATATCCAAGAATCAAATGCCTAGTGTTTATTAAAAGTGTTTCAAATATGTTAGATTAAAACTTTCATCTATTTTTAAAGTCTAGATTTTGACATTGTTTTGGCCAAGAGTCCTAGCACATGCCTTGTTTGAGCCTACATTTTAACGCCATGTTTGGCCAAAAGACCTAGCATATAGATTAGACTGATTTGAAACACATTGACCTTAAATTTTGGCATTTTGATTTTTTGTCCATTTACTTGCTTTTCTTTGTGTTAATAGTGAAATGATAGATAATACATGCTAGCTTATTTCCTCACAAATATTTGCATAAACCTTTTGATCCTTTTGACAAAACTAGACCAAGTTGGAATTTCATCTATTTTAGATATTATCCTTTTTAGAGTTTGTAGAACTCTTTGACCTTTTATCACAAAGCATTGACTATGGATCCCAACATGTATTCCTACACTCAAAGTGGACTCATATACCATCTAGGTATTATTAATGTAGTTACGCAGGAAGAAATGGTGCAAGACCCCTACACATATAATATTCCTTATGAGATGCATTCTTATCCCTCTTATAATACTCAATTAGGGGCACAAAGCCAAGATCTATTAGCTAACTATTTGGTTAGCAGATAACCCTATTCAGAACAAGACCAAGAACAAACCAAAAAATACTTATCTACAATACCCATAGTGGGTGAGCCAATTTTTCAACAGTCATATTCTACTAATATGGCTTTCACGTATGATCCATTTTTGATTGAGAGACATTTGTTAGAGAACAAAGATGAGATTTTATTTAGAGCCATAGAGGTAGGGGCCAAGTTTCTAGCAGACTTCCCTCATGAAAATTTACCAAGCCTAGTAAGAGTGCCCCATAATATCATTTATGATCAACAGGCTTCTTCTAGGAATCTTATGTCTCTAGTCCAAACAATGTGTCAAGACCTTAATATATCTAATCGAGGCAAAAACATCATGGAAGACCATTTTAACCAAATGCAGACAACATATCAAACCTACCTGAATCTAGCACATAATTTCAATCAGATAAACATGATGAGCAAACCTCTTATTGACCCAATTCCTTAAACAAGAGTGTTAATAGAGCTAACTAGACAAGAGAATCCATGTTCTGACCCACTCGTGCAAACTGCTTTGGTAGATAACTTAATGTATATACCCATTATTGAATAAGTGTCTTTGGACTCTACGTATAATAATGAGTAAAATATAGTGGACAATGGGCAAATAACATCTAATCTCAATCAAAGTGGTACTAACACACAAACAACTAGCCAACAACATGTGCTTATAGTTAATCCCATGAGTGGATCATCATACCAAGGAATAGGATTTTCTACATCCCAACCTCAACCGGTTGCTTCCTCAAGTGTACAACCTATGAGATTAGGTAGTCAAATAGTGGCCAATGTTACACCTCAATTATAGAATATGATGAATCCTACTCTTCCTCAACAAGTAACCAGTAATATTCCACAACAAAGGCATAATTTAGTGTACCAACGCAATAGAGGATAAATACATTGCCACCTCAATCAACGTTAACTAAAGTTTCACCTCACCAAGTAATGACAAACATACCTTTTCAGTTGCAAACTAATATGCCAATCCAAAACCAAGCAATGACTAGTCAACAACATGCAAATATTGGTCAATGATAGATGTCAACTCTACAACATGTTTTCACTTACCCATAGAGATTCATGCAACATGGAAGTTTCTATGTTTTTCAAGTACCTAGTAGACAATCATTGGTTCAAAATGTGATACAAATTTAGAGATAGGGTCTTGGTTCACAAGTTCCCACTCAACAACAAGGTTAAATTAGTTGATAGCATGTCCCCTTTCAACCACAATAGGCACAATATAGTTATATCCCTCCATCCCAACCCCAAAATCTTCCAAGTCAAACCTTTATCACCAACCCAAATAAGAATATCACACAACCAAATATGCAATTTCAAATACATCTTAATCCACATATGCATAAACCTGGTCCATTCTCCAACCAAATTAATATACCCCAATAGGTATCTTAATCATACCCTAGTCAAAGTGCCCCACTTATGACTTTCCAACCATCTACCCAAACTAATATTCTTCCTCAAACCAATGTTCCTTCCAGTTTCCTATCTCAAGAATTATAATAGATGAAGGATATAATTGATACCTTTCAAGCTAGGAAACAAACTAAAAATTTCAAATTGAATGACATATGTTCCTATCCATTCAACATGGAATATTTGTAGATACCATTTTCTCTAGGATACAAACCATAAAAATTTGACAAATACAAAGGAAAAGGTGATCCTAAGGCCCATTTAACTGAATTCTTTGTCACATGTCTACCAGTGACATATACCTTTTATTATTGTTTTCAAGTAGCTTGGTTGGACAAGCCTTGGAGTGGTTTTTAAAGTTGCCCAAAAATTCAATAAAATATTTTGATGATCTTTTTGATAAGTTTGTGTAACACTTTTCTTATAATCTGAAGCATGATATTTCATTAGTGGACTTAATTCAATCAAATCAAAAAGATGGTGAGAGTTTTATAAGTTATCTACAGTGATGGAGAGCCCTTACAAGTTGTTTCACCCATAGTTTACCATATAAACAATTAGCTATTGTGTTTACTAAAAATTTACATAATGAGATAGCTTATCATCTAGAACTACAATATGCACATACTTTCAAAGAGATCATTGATAAAGGTTTGTTTATTGAGAAAAAACTCATCAATAAAGGAGTCATCAAGATTAATTCAACTAATAAAAATTAAGGTACCAATCAGGGAACTTACCAACATCAAGATCCCATTCAAGCACAAGAATCACAATTAGCATAGGCCAATAACCAAGAAAGACTGAAGCAATTCAACCGCAATAGGAATGTTGTGGGAAATAGAGTAACCGAATCTCATCATGTCCAAATGGTGCAAACATCATCTACATAACCTTTTTATCTTACACCTACCTAGCAACCTCTCCAACCAATGTTGCAAGCACAACAACCAAGACCTACACAACAAATACAGTAGCCTTTACCATTGCAAACCCCTCCTCCTAGGAGAAACATGCCTGCACATCATATATTTAGTGACCTAGGAGAACCTATTAAGTCTATATTTTGTAAGCTTACTACCACTAATCTAATTATTTGGCCTATACCAAAGCATTTTTTGTAAGGCATTCCTTATCCTAATTAGTATCCTGAAAATGAACTATGTGACTATCATCAAGTCAACAGGCCTAATCTATGAAGATGTGTCCAAATCAAGCATTTAATTAAGAATATGTTGGAGAATGGGGAGATAACATTGGTTAATGGTGCTTTTACTTCTAATCAAACTCTTGAGATTTATCAAAACCTCTTTCCCTGATATTACATTCAATAGCAGTAAAATAATCAGTAATAACAACAATAACAGCTAGTGCAACAACAAAATCAATAGTAGCAAAATCAAATGTTGAACCAACAGAATCAAAAAAATCAACAATAAAACCCATAATAACAA
Source organism: Torreya grandis (assembly GCA_037957365.1). Lineage (NCBI taxonomy): Eukaryota > Viridiplantae > Streptophyta > Pinopsida > Cupressales > Taxaceae > Torreya > Torreya grandis. The sequence continues at coordinate 4,099,412 of JARHVA010000836.1, read as the reverse complement.
AATAATAGACAAAACCAAGGTCAAAGTGGTAACAACCAATAAACCTACCATGTAGTTGCACATGACTATAATAGAGTTGTACGTCATATTGTAGGGGATAGCATCGATATCATCTCTATTAATCCTAGACCAAGCACTAATCATCCTAGACTATTTCTAAACAACAACATTTAGCCACATTACATAGATAATCTTTCCTTGATCTGGGAGTGCATACAAGCAAACCAGTAAACTAGGACTTTTCCCTTTGGACCTTATATCAACAACTCATCCTTGCCATGTGACTACATACGAGTACACTGGCAACTGAGACTTATCCTATCTAGTCCCATACCATTACCAATATTTATTAGTAATAATGATCTAATATTTAATCTTGATTGTACAATCACAACTTTAAGGTTGAAGACTACTATTCGAGGCCCAAAACCATCCAGTATTTTGCCTATCATCCAACCAACCATTCTGCCTCAGAATAAACCATTCACTACTAACCAAGACAAGAAGTTTGATATTGTGGAACAATTGTAGAATACATCAGTAAAAATTTCTATTTTAGACTTGTTATAAATGTCAATAATCCACAAGAAAATCTTGAATGATTTTTTGACCCAATCCACTGTCGCTAGTGATATATACCCTAATAAATTTCAAGCTTTGGTTGGACACCTAGCTCTAGCCCAACAAGTCACATTCATCCAAAGTGATATGTCTTCCCTTGGCCCACTCCATAATAACCCATTATACATAGAATTTTATATAAAGTAACATAAAGTGAAACATATCCTTATAGACAATGGATTAGGTCTCAATATAGTGTCTCTAAAGCTCATCAAGATTCTTGGGTATACAATGGTAGATCTCCAACCAAAAATGATAACCATCAAAGCCTATGATAATCAGGAAAGAGATTCACAAGGCACCATTAGTTTTCCAATTATCACTGGGCCTTTGACCAATGATAAACTTTACCATGTGGTTAATCTTGAGTTATCATACAATATACTTCTAGGTAGGCCTTGGTTGCATGAGATTCATGCAGTCCTATCAACATTGCACCAATTTATCAAGTTTTTCTACTCAGGGATAGAAGTGAATATTTTAGGAGATTTACACCCATATAAACACTACAAACATTTTGAGGCTAAATTTCAAAGATATAATTATGAGTACAACATGAATCCAAGTTCCAAGCAGGATAAAGGAAAGTCTATACTTATTGATCCTTCACCAGATAATTGCATAGATCCTAATACCTTAGATTCCCTTTCCCACATGTCACCTCCTAAAGCTTCTAATCATTTCACCATTTTAGATAATGGACTAGGAGAATATGTGACAAAGGATACATTTCATATTTCCAATCTTTCTTATAATCTGAAAACCTTTGGGCAACCTAAAGTCACTTCACATATGCAATAGCAAAAAAAGAACAAAGATAAGGGACATGTCACATTTATACCAACATCTAGCCTAGAACCTGACCCTCTTGAAGGGGATGAATCATGGTTATACAATGATGACCAAATTGATTTTTATAAAACTATCAAGTATCTTATTCCTAATAGGATCATGGAACATCACAATTATGAAGGAAGAGGCCTCAGATCAAATCAACAAGGAACCATCGAGCTAATTTCTATGACTAAGTATGAAAGACCTTATGGAATTGGATTAAAACTGCATGGGGGTGACCCCACATATCTTATTCAAACTCTATCACCAATGACTAGTGAGGATGATACTGATAGTGAATCAGAGTCTGATCCTAGCCTCATCTTTGATGACCTAGTTGAAACCAACATATTTGATAACAATGTCATGTGTACCCTTACCCTGGTCATTCATCATAACCCATTCTCATTATATTATCTCTAACTAATAGATTGGGACCAACAAGAATCCAATCTATCGATTGATGAGTTCCCGAATGATGAGGCATTTTATGACTTCTTAAGCCTTAGAGACAACATTTTATTAGGAGATCACAAATCAGGATTCTTAATAATCCTGTAGCTTATTTTGGAAAGTGGGTGAACACCCTTAGCCAAAAACAAATAAGTAAAACATTGAGGTCCAAAAATGAAAACCTCTTTGAGGTGCTTTCTAACCAGGGAAAAAGTAAAGATAAAGGCTAATCTAGTGGTGAAAACCTATTTCAGGTGTTATTAGATGGGGGTGTTCATTCTTCTTCAAATTTAGACCAGGAGACAACCAATGATGAACTTGCCTGTGTATCTAAGTTTAGTTTTGAGCAACAACAAATATTTGATCAAATTCTTCAAGAATTTTTTATTGTATTTATCACATGGATAGATCTCCCATTAGGGGACTCAGATTCATCATGCCTAGGAGAAGTTGAAGAGTAAGTCCTAACAGAGGACCCTGACATAGTCCAACAGTTCAAGTTATTGCCTATTATCTTAGAAAATGGTTCAACCTTTTTAGTCAAAGATACAATAGAGGTAAACATCAGGACTCCATCTGCCCTAAAATAGATAAAATTAGGTGCATCCCTCACTGAGGAGGAACTTGAAGTCTTTAAAACTCTATTGAGAGAATTTGTAGATATCTTTGCATGGACCTATTCTGACATGCCAGGTTTGGACCCCACCTTGGTTCTGCACCACTTTATGGTTAATCCTGATGCCAAACCAATAAAATAAAAGCTATGTAAGATGCATCCTCACATTGCTATATTGGTAAAGAAAGAGTTATAAAAACTCTTATAAGCAAGATGTATATAGTTTATTGACTACTCAGAATGGATCTCTAATATGATATCTATTAGTAAAAAGCCTGAAGGAATCAGAATCTATACTGATTTTTGAGACATCAACAAAGCTTGTCCTAAAAATGATTTTGCATTGTCTAATATTAACATGATCATCAACTCCATCATAGGTTATGAAATGTTTTCACTCATGGATGGCTTTTCAGGATACAACCAGATCAGAATAGCACCAGAAAACCAACATAAAATAGTGTTCACCACTCCATGGAGAACATTTTATTATTAGGTAATGTCATTTGGCCTTAAGAATGCTAGAGCTACATATCAAAGGGTAATGATTGTCACATTCCATGATATGATACATGATATTATTGAAGACTATGTCGATGATATATTAGGAAAATCTAAAACTAGGGTTGATTATCCAGTAGTGTTATGTAAGATATTTGAAAGATTGTTAGAGTACAAAGTTAGACTCAATCCAAATAAATGTGTGTTTGGCATAACCTCAAGCAAATTACTTGGCTTCATCATGTCTCATAGAGGTATTGATGTAAATCTAGCTAAAGTTCATGATATAACTAAGATGCCACCACTAACCAATTTAAAGCAACTACATAGTTTGTAGGGTAAGATCTAATCAATCTAATGCTTCATCTCTCAATTAGTAGATACGTGTCATTCATTTACACACCTTCTGACAAAGGGAGTTGCATTTCACTAGGATAATCACTGCCAAATAGCATTTCAACAACTCAAAGACTATCTTGCTAATCTACCTATTTTATTACCTCCTATGCTAAGTCATTCTTGTTATACCTATTAGCTACTGACCATGCTTTGGGAGCACTCTTGGCTCAACATGATGATAATGGAAAAGATCATACCGTATACTACCTAAGTTTTACCTTGGTTACATATGAACATAACTATGCACCTATTGAAAAAGCTTGTCTAGCCATAGTCTTCGCAGCTTAGAAAATGTGGCATTACATGTTGAATAATAAGACCATGGTCATTTCAAAAGTATTTCCACTCAAGTATCTACTATCTAAAATAGATTTACAAGGTAGAATGGCTAAATGGATCATGCTTCTCAGTGAGTTTGACATAGAGTATATCAATCAAAAGGTAATCAAGTGAAGTTTTTACTGATCAACTTGTTGAAGCACCTCTCACAGACACACAACCACTCACATTTCTATTTCATGATGAATCCATAATGGCCATCATTGACCCAACCCTTGAGGAGAATCCTTAGAATCTATATTTTGATGGTTCATTCACTGTACATAGATCAAGGTTAGGCCCATTATTTATTAACCATAAGGAGATTTAATCTCTAAATCATTCGAAATCACCTTTCCTTGTATAAACAACATGGCTAAGTATGAAGCACTTGTTACTAGACTTCGATAGGTAGTGCATTGGAACATATATCATCTCCAAGTTTATGGTGATTCTCAATTAATCATCAATTAGGTCATAGATGATTTTCAGACTAAAGATGACAAATTGGTTCCATATAAAGCTATGGTCGACACTCTTAAGTAATAAATTGCCAAAATTTAGTTTGATCACATACCAAGGGATAGTAATAAAACCACAGATGCCATGGCTACTATTGGCTCTCTAATTTGATAAAATGATAAAGCTAGAGAGTATCAGTTCTTTATCAAGAATTTGTTAGTACCAGATCATGAACCTTTAATTATTGTAATGATTTGAGATATTGTTGGTCCTAATTCTATATGGTACTTAGACCCTTATAACTACCTTATTGAGAAATTTATACCACCTAACCTATCTCAAAGATGAACTAAAGCCCTCAATAATCACTTCACTCATTATACTCTACTTGGATCCACCCTTTATCGTCATAGTTTTAATGAAACTTTGCTTCGTTGTTTAACTTTGACAGAGTCTACACTAACATTAAGAGAAGTTCACGAAAGAATACATGGAGCTCATTATAGTAGAGCATTCCTATCCAAAAATTTCTTGTGTACTGGTTATTATTGGCCCACGATGGATGCAGATGCTACTGCACATGTAAAGAAGTGTGACAAATGTCAATGGCATGCTAATCTGATTCATGCTCCAACCAAAAATCTAAAATTGATGTTGACACCATGGCCATTTTCTACATGGGGACTTGACCTCATTAGGAAGATCAACCCTACTTCATATGACAGCCATAAACATATCCTTACCACCACTAAGTATTTCACTAAGTGGGTTGAAGCTATACCCCTTACTTATGTGACTAGAAAGAAAATTTCCAAATTCATCTTCAACCATCTCAGTTGATGCTACGGTATCCCCTCCAACATTATATCTTATAATGGAGGATCATTCAAGAAAAAGGATGTAAACTAGTTAGGTATCGAATATAACATCACACAACATTTTTTTATAGCATATTACCCTCAAGGTAATGGCCAATTTGAAGCATTGAATAAAACCATTATCAATATTCTCAAAAAAATTGTCAATGACGTCGATCATTATTAACACCTGTAGATATTCCTTGCCCTTTGCGCATACCATACCAATCATTGTACCCCCACAAAATTCATTCCATACTCACTTGTTTATGGTACTAAATCCATCCTTCCTATTGAGGTCAAATTGCCTTTACTACGTATCTCTTTCAATCATGTCTTGGATGATCATGACTATCAATTAACTCACCTATAAGAGCTATACCTATTTGATAAGAAATACATAGCTATGCTCAACAATCTTCAAGCATATTAGAACTGACTCAAAGGCCACTATAATCAACATGTTAAGTATATAACATTTGAAATTGGTGATCTTGTTCTTAAAGAAAACCAAAAGAATACCATGGCTGAGAAGAAGCATAAACAAAAATTCAAACAAAACTGGATAGGGCCTTTCATCAATACTATAGATTATGGATCAAGAGCATACAGGCTTACCACACCAGATAGAGATGAACTTCTTGAGCTGATGAATATTATTCATCTCAAATGGTACTATACTTGAGCACTAAGGCATATTTTCTATAAGGACCATTTCAGTTATGTCATTTTATCACTACTCTTCTTTTTACAAATATCATCCTTATTTGTCCTCTTATCTATATCCACTTTTTGCTTCCATTCTATTGACCCAGTGTGTTCTACAGCCTAGCCCACTTGACCTTGGTTTTTGCCATTCATTAGGCATTTTCAACATCAAGATATATGATCAGTTTCATCAGTTAGTTCATGTAATTTAAACAAAGATCATATTTTAGAGCAGTGTGACAAAAATTTTGGTAGTTGCATCCTTCATTTATTATTCATATCCCCAGTCTTGCTACTAATTATAACCACCTTTGGGTAACCTAGTACCATTGATCCATGCTATTGTGTCCTAGTTATAACCACCTATGGGTAAACTAGGGGTAACATTTGTTTATTCAGCCTTGACGTACCAACATACCATTTCATATGCTCTACTATGCCTTTTTATCAATTGTGCCCATTTTGTTTGAATTGACAACTACACTAGTCAAATTCCTTCACTGTAGGGCAGAACTACAGTGACTTGAGGTCTTACTTTGGGACTATGTAGGCAGCACCGAATACTTGTTGAGGTTAGCTCAGTCACCCTTTCCACCATTCTCTCACCATTTTAAGAGCAACCTAATCCATGCTCTCATTTTTTTCAAGCAACCTAAGCCATGCTCTCATCATTTTACGAACAAATTAAGCCATGATCTCACCATTTTATGAGTAACCGAAGCCATGCTCTCACCATTTTACAAGTAACCTAAGCCACACTTTCACCATTTTACAAGCAACCTAAGCTATGCTCTCACCATTGTTTGAAAAACCTAATCCATGCTCTCATCATTTTATGAGTAACCTAAGCCATGCTCTCATCATTTTATGAGCAACCTAAGCCACACTCTCACCATTTTACAAGTAACCCAAGCCATTCTCTCACCATTTTATGAGCAACCAAAGCCATGCTCTCACTATTTTGTGAGCAACCTAAGCCATGCTCTTGCCATTTTGTGAGCAACCTAAGCAACCCTCTCTCCATTTTACAAGAAACCTAAGTTTGAATGCTCTCACTATTTTGTTAGTAACCTTAGTTTAAATGCTCTCATTGTTTTAAGAGCTTGAACCATTTTAGTGTCTCATCATTCTTGATCAAGTTGAGATACTTCAAAAAAATTCCAAAAACATTTGAAAAACCATTAGAAAAGAAAAAAAACATTGACCACTTCTTTGCCTTAAGGATTCTGGGAACCCTTACTAAGTTACAAGCAAATCACTTGTCATTTAGTTTCCCCATCCTTTTTAGATTTTTTCTCTCATTTATTTTCCATTTTTCAAGACCATTCCTATTCTTCTATCACATCCATTCTATTTTTTTCCTTAGTTATCACATTCTGTCCATTCCCTAGGAGAACTACATTTGGCTTAAAGTTTTTTATTAGATATTACATCCATGAAACTATGTAAGCAGCGTCCACTTGCCTACTGCATATGGAGATACCTCGATCACCCCTTTTATTTTCTTTTATTCCCCCATTTTATATGTTTTTTAAGTTGTCACCTATTTTCTAGGGGTAATGTTTGTATGGTTTTTATTGCATTGTTTATTTGTTTGTCTCTATTTATTTTGTTTGTTTATCTACTTATTTGCTTTTAGCACTGTTGCCTTGATTTAATTTATGTGTGTTCATTAGGTGATTCCTTGCCCACACTTATACTCAAATCCATCCATATTCATATGTTTACATTATCATCATGGTTTCTATTATTGGTGCATTATTTTCTATTGAGTATTGGATTATGAGAGTCAATCCTTATGCATATTTCAGTCAAGTCTTCATGATGTTATACCATGATGCCTACCAACACGTGCTACAACAAACTTAAGCTTTAATAAGTCTATTATATAATGGTGGCATCTCTTCAACACTAACATCATGATTCCATCCTAATCATATCCTAAATAGAGTAATTAAACATGAAAGAATTCTAACCCTTATTAGTTCAAACAAGCATCTCCCTACTAGTAGGTTGTTCCAATTCATCATTACCCTTTGTGTCAAGTTATCATCATCTTCAACCAAGTTTATCATGTTTTCCATAATCAGGGTCCAATTATTATAACTGCCTATGGGCAAATCATTACACACTATCCCACCTATATTTCTCAATGTTATAACCACCTTTGGGCAAATCATTGCATTGCCATCACTTTATGTTTTCTACCCATACAGGGGCATGTTATTATCTTATTTGTTTATCCTAAAAGGGGCAGCTCCATCTTCTCAATGATTATAATTGACTTTGGGCAATTCAATGTGTTATCATACCACATTGCCACTATCAAAGTACAATGCTTATAACCACTTTTAGGCAAACCATTGTACACCATCCCACTTGAATTCTCAATGATTTTGAATACTTTTTCAATATAGTTGTGTTTTTACCCCATCATCTTTTTTTTTTTCCCTCCTTTCCCTTATTTCTTTTTGAGGGACCATTTTCTAACTTACTTGTGCTTACAGTTCCCTTAAGGGGGCATCATATAGTTAATTTATCATCATTGTAGTTGTAGGCATGCGATACCTTTTCATTCTTTGAGAAAATTTTATTGTGCTTATAGCTTGCAATGCCTTCCCAAATAGGGGCAAACTGTAGACACCTAAATCTAGCCACCAATAACCTCCAACCAGGGTTTTGACCAATTTCCACCTAAAGCACATAATTTGGCCTAAAAACTCTAAATCACATTAAAAGATTTGAAATTGATATATTTAAGTGCTGATTTTGACTAGGGTATCCCTAAATGGGGCAATGCAATTTATGGGCCAGCTAACTTTGATCAGATCATTCTGAGTCAAAATGCCAATTTTGCACCTAGGTGCTATAGATTGCTCTCTTTTATCAAATATCTTGAATGAGACACATGCCCTTATTATTTATTGTTGGTAACATCCTAAATGTAATAATGGATCCAATGCATCTGACATTACCTTCTAATTCCAATCCAGTTAAATTTTAGACTTATAACAAGGCATCCTCATCAATTTGAGTAATTTGTGCACAAAGTGCTTAAATATGCTTAAGAACTCAAGGCCTAATCAAGAATTCCATGGAAACTTGTTGAATAATTATTTTTGGAAATGAATATTGAATATCCACAGCATTAGGTGACCTTATTTCTTGAAAAGACATCCCTAGGCCATAAATGCCACAAATATCAAGATTCATGCCCTTCATGCCTCATCAATGTCTTCCATGATGCCCTCCATGCCTCTTAATTACCCTTTATTCTAATGTCATGATGAGGAACTTAATTATAAAAATTAAATTAATCCTCAACCACACATCTCAATCTCAATATGGATGGTTCAGATTGATTTTAGACATTCTCAAAAATCTATAAATAGGAGGCCTTACCACATCATTTTGAACACATGATTATGTAAAGTTATAATGTAGAATTGATTACAAATCTTTATAAAACTAGTGTTACCATGCCAAATTGATTCCAAGCTAAGACAAGCCAAATCTACAAGGTGCCAAGGAGAAGAGGAAATAGCCAAGCCTCCTTTGATGAAGTTTTCATGAGCACAAGTTGAGCAAGCCACTACAATAAGCATTTTAGAGCATCCAAGGAAGGTAAAAGAAGGTTTCTTTTGCATTTTAGTTGTGTGTTTTATTCATCTTTGTTAACTAAGCTCTCTCTAGTGTTTACGCCTAGAGATGTTATGCTAGTAAGTGTGTTTCTTTCATTTTGTTTTCATTTTCGAACTAACACCATACTAACCATCTTCTCATGAGTCGAATTCCTAGATCACAGTTACATGTTTTGCACTTAATCCAAGAGGCCAAGTCACTTATTTCAAACATGTTGTAATCTTTCTCACATTGTCTTTAGGTGTTTAAAAAGAATATAGTTCATTTTTTATGCCTGAGATGCTTTTCAAAAAAATTCAAGATTCAACCAATGCCAAGGGGGGCAACACATTCATTTTTGGTGCTTTAAATTGAACTTTAATTCACTTAGTTCATGATTTTGTGAATGAACATCTTATGTCATGTTTTATTTGGAATTATTTGTTTATTTTCACAAAAATAATATCATGTGTATGCCCCCCCCATCTTCTATAGGGAACTCAAGTAATCAAAAGTGCCTTTTCATTACATTTGGTGCCCAGCCTAATGTGTGGAAAGAAAGTTGTCTAGAATCTCCCAAAAACCCATATGGTTTGGGTGATCTAAAAGCAACCCTAGATTATTTTCACTAGTCATTTATTTTCATGTAATTTAACTTGTGAAAGAGGTATCATTACCTCTCGTGAGTTCTCTAGGGAAGTATTAACCCGAGGCTTCATCTCCCAGTAGTGTTTCAAACCCACTCCATGATGAGGTATAAAAATTAGGGTACGCATATTGTGAGAGCCAAGGGGTTGAGTAGCTAACCTCTCCTTTCATAACAAAGGCTTGAGTTAGGTTTGGTAAACTAGGGGATTCTACTAAATAGTTCACAAATGGAATCATCACACAAAGGAATAGACCCTTGCATGATAAGTTGATTGGTATGAACTCAATTGATGTGATATTTCTCTTGTGTTAGCCACACTTGGGATCAATATAGACGATCGTAACTTGTAAGTTTTAGTAAACCCCACTTGCCATACCTTGATAGTATCTTGATGATACACTTAGTTGTATTTTTATCATTTATTCTTTTATTGTTTGCTATTTTATGTCCAAAACTTTATTTGTTTATATGCCATGTCGAAAATGAGTTTATTTATACATCACTCCTTTATTTGAGGAGGCATTATGTTGGATATTTTATTACACACTTTTGCCATAAATTTTTGATAAACTTGTTTGTATGTTTCTTGATTGAATAGGTAATGTTATTCTGCCTAAATCATTTCAAACTTTTATGCCTTAGAGTCTTTTGAAACAAAAATGATTGTCACATATTTTGAGAGTGATAATGTTGTTACACTGCTCAATTTATTTCAAGACTTGTTTGTTCCTTATGTCAATTGTTAGAACCAATGCCATGTATGCCATTCTATTTTGCCTAGCTTGTTTGTTTATTTTAATGTGTCTAGTTTCCCAAGTTGAATTTTTAATTAACCTTTCCAAGTTTGGATTTAAATACTGATTGATTTCCATTTAGGCCTCATCTCATAGAAGATGATACACAAATATTTCTCTTTTAAGTTGCGTAACTTAAGTTAATTCATTACTCAACTTTGAAAACTATAGCTTAGATATTTGTTTAGTGCCTTTGTGCCATTCAAATTTTGTTTACCTTATTTGTTTAGAAGAGCCTAGTTTTCATCATTGTTTATGCCTTTTTTAAGAAAACAATCTCTCTCCATATGTATTTTTCCTTATGCCTTATGCTAATTGATCTAATTTATGTTTGATTCCATATGTCGGGTTTATGCTAAAGTGTTCCAAGTTTGTTAGATTAAAAATTTCACCTTTTTTTTTAAGTCTAGCTTTTAACACCACGTTTGGACAAAAGTCCTAGCACATGCCTTTATTTTAATTATATATTTTGACATTGAATTTAGCCAAAAGTCCTATCACATGCCTTATTTTGAGCCTAGATTTTGACACTGCATTGGCCAAAAGACCTAGCAAATTTTGTTTTCCTAGTTTAGACCTATTTGGAGCATTTTGAACCTAGATTTTGGTATGCTAGTTTTTAATTAGATGCTTGACCTTTTGTGTATGAGACATTTTATGTTAGACATTTGACATTAGACTATTTTGTACCTAGTTTTTAGCACAGACCATTTTTGGAAATACAGCTCCCCTAGACCAAGTTAGACTAGATTTTGAGCTTTTTTGTCCTTTGGACATTATTTTTCAAAGTTTTTAGAACTCTAAGCCTTTTTATGGAGCTTTCATTATCAACATGGATATGTATAACTACACTTATGGTGAAGTCACAAACAATACAAGATATGATGGAATGGTGACACAAAATGACTTTGATTTTGATGACCTTATTAAAGACCCTTATGCAGATAATGTTATTTTGGAAGAGGATCCATACCCTCCTTGTAATCCTCAATTTGAGGAGCAAGACTAAAATTTTTAACCATAGGGTGCATTGATCCATTCTTAAAGCTAGTTGTGGGATTATACTCACCTTTATGTGACCACCCAATCCCCCACCTATATCATTAAGCCTCCTTCAGATTGTGTGAGCTATCAAGCTTCACAACATCCAAAGAATACCATTACCATTCTAGAACCTCATCCTTTGGCTTGTGTGAGTAACCAAGCTCCATAACACCCTACCCTTATCATTCAAGGACCTCATCCTTTGGCTTGTGTGAGAAATCAAGATTCATGATGCCCTACCCTTATCCTACCAAGACCTCATCCTTTAGCTTGTACGAGTAACCAAGCTCCATGACACCCTATCATTACCATTATAAGACCTCATCCTTTGGCTTGTGTAAGTATCCAAGTTCCATAATGCCCTATCATTACCATTTCAATACCTCATCCTTTGGTTTGTGTGAGCAACTAAGCTCCATAATGCCCTTTCATCCTTCTAGTACCTTATCCTTTGGCTTGTGTCAGAAACCAAGATCCATAGTGCCCTTTCATTATTCCAAGACCTCATCCTTTAGATTGTGCAAGCATCCAAGCTCCACAACACCCTTTCATTATTCTAACACCTCATCCTTTAGCTTGTGTGAGTAATCAGGCTCCACAACACCATACCATTTCCATTAATGGACCTCATCCTTTGGCTTGTACAAGAAATCATGATCTAAAACACCCTATCTTTACCATTTTAAGACTCCATCCTTTGGCTCATGTGAGCAACCAAGCTCCACAACACCATACCATTATCTAATTATTGATCACTATTCAACTATTACCATCCATTTCCCACTTTAGAAAACCTTTACCAATTATCCAGCCCCAACCAAACCAATCAGTACCCTAACTTCACTAATTAGGACTTCAATCGAGCCAATCATTTGAATAACAAGTTATATTCAAAATTGTTATTTTACGAACTATTATAAACCAAGGCCAAGAGAACCAACCAATCCAATATGTTGTTGTTGAACCAACCATTTATGATAAGTCAACCTATGATGAATCACCTACTGATCCTATACCTATTTTCAAGGAGTCTCACTCTGATGAGATGGTCTTTACCAAGTCACTTCTTAATTATTATAACTAACTTTGGGCAAATAATTACCTCGACCATATGCCTATTTTTCAAGAGCCACCCTCTAACAAGCCAGTCTCTATAGAGTTATCTTTTAACCTTTGTCTCATCATTAAGGAGTGTCACTTTGACAAACCAATCTTTGTGAAGCCCATTATGCCATCACAGGCCATTACTTGTCCAATACCAAGCATTCAACAAAACATCATTATATCAATATCCACATTAGATGAATAATCAAAATTATAACCAAGTTATATTCTTGAATCGACGTCAGATTTAGAATTAGAAGTAGAATCAACATTAGTCTTGATATCAAATTTAGATTTCATTGAGTCAAAATTAGATTCTACATTAGAATACGTTCATGGCTATTATAGCATTGGTTATGCATGCCTCACAAACCAATTTAAATACATTTGTATCCTTCTACAATTTTTGAGGATGATTACTTTAGCTTCAACACAAGTTATCTTAGTATATTTTATGAGGATTGTGCAGCCTCTCCTCATTCTATTACCATTCCCCTTTCCATTACCACCAACTAACATAGCCATTAATTGACATTTCACCTCCCACAAGTGTCGATTGAGATTGATAGAATCACACCTTAATGAACTACATCCATGGTGACATCTCAGTTGAATAACATTAGGGAGGCCAAAACCAAATTCATGTAGAAGAAGAATAATCTCCCAATGAAACCTTTTTGTAGGTGCTAGGGGACAATCAAATTTCAAACTCATCATCTTCTAGTGAAACCTTTTTAGAGGTGCTAAAAGACAATCAAAGTCAAAATTCAATGTTCCTTAGTGAAACCTTGTTTGAGGCACTATAGGATAATCAAGACAACTTTATTGGTGAAAACCTCTTAAAGGTGCCAATAGTTGAGCATAATAGTTCTTCATTGTTTGATGAAGACATTATCAAAGATCTAATAATTATATCTTCAAATCTATAACCTAATCAAATGGTAGTTACTCTTAGTCCCAAACAATAGAAAAAATTGGTGGTTCTATCAAGAGCATATTTGGAAGCCTTCAGCCCCACCACATCTAAATTTATGTCAAATCCAAAATCAGTAACATTGTGTGTGCTTGAAAAACCCAACATTTATTTATTTTCCAACCATCACACATTCCATTAGCATCCATAATTCTATTTCCCAATCAAACCTATCATCCAATATTTATCCATATTTACCACCCTTGGCCACACTTTCCTTTGCATAGGCTACAAAGATACCTTGTCTTGATGTTTGAAAGAAATAAAATCAATGACCAATGAAGATCACAACAACATCATTTGCATCCAAATCTATAGCTAGCTCTTAATAGAGCTATTCAAACAAGGTATGTGCTAGAAATTTACATGATTGACTATTCTGGTGGTCTTATTTGCTAATCAATATGTGTATCTCTAAATCAATAGGAACACCAAAAACATTCACCTAGGCCATAAACATATAACATAACATTTTTATTTACCTTTCCTTTGACCATTGTTTTGTACCCTACCATTTGCCTTATCACTTAAGGGTAGCCCTCCTATAATTTTATCTAATTATCATACCATCATCATCCTAAACAATGATATACCATTTTACCATGTTATTTAAGACTATTAGACTAAAGTTTGTTTTTAGCCATCCTACCTAGCCTGTTTGACCTTGGTTCATCCATTGGTTCCACTTTTAACATGAAAAAACAAAAAAGTTTTAGCAATTATTTCAAGTATTCTAGATAGATGTCATATTTTAGAGTAGTATGACAAAATTTTGGTAGTTACATCCTTCATTTCTTATTTCATTCAATACCATGCCTTAATTATGTGGGCCTAATTATAACTGCCTTTGGGCAAATCAGTGTCTCATCAATATTGCTACTAATAATAATTGCCTATGGGAAAATTAGTATCATTGATTTATGTCATTATTTTCTAGTTATAACCACCTATGGGTAGACTAGGAACAATATTTGTTTATTTTGCCTTATCATACCAACTTGCCATTCTTATGTCTTATTGTGTCATTATGCCAATTATGTCTATTTCATTTGAATTGGCTACTACACTAGTTAGATTCCTCCACTATAAGGATGAATGACTATAACCTGAGGCCATTTTGGGACTATGTAGGTCATGCTCAATTCATGTTAAGATTAGCGCAGTCTCCCTTTTCCATATGCTCTCACTATTTTATGAAAAACCTAAGCCAATACTCTCACCATTTTGCGAGTTTTGACCATTTAGTATCTCATAATTCCTAATCAGGTTGAGATGCTTAGAAAATTCCAAAAACATTCATAAAATTTCAAAATTCAAAAACATTTGTCCTGCCTAAGCCTAATCAGTCATCCTCAATCTACCTTATTGGGGAAAATTCATTATTATGATGCTTTCTTTTGATTTTATTTTTAGGTTTTGTATGTTTTTGTTTTTTGTTTATTTGTTTGTTTTTTTGCTTGCCTATTTGTTTGCTTTTAGTACTATTGCCCCAACTCAGTATATATGTGTTCATTGGGTGATTCCTTGTGCATTATTCTTGAGTCCATGAAGAAAACTCTTGGAGCATTCAAGGAATTTAAGAAAGTTTGTTTTTCTTGCATTTTAGTTGTGCTTTGTCAATTGGTTTTCTTCACTAAGCTCCCCCCCTTGATGTAGGTAAGATAGTGTTATGCATGTTAGTGTGTTCTTTTCATTTTAATTTTTATTATCAAACTAACATATTATCTAACCACCCTTCTTGGATTCCTTGATCATAATTATAGCACATGTGGCTTTATTAGTAACATGAACATACAAAATCAAAGGTTTATTTAAATTAGGTTTTTCAAGTACAATAGTGCTAGCTATCACATCTTTCACATTTTCAAAGGATGCATTTGATCCTCTATACCAAAAAAAATTGATTCTTTCTTGGCAAAATCTGCAATGGAATAGTTTTGTCACCAAAATTAGTAATAAATTTACATATAAAATTATTTTTTCCTAAAAAAGAAAGTAGACCAAACTCATATTTAGGAGGAGGTAAAAGTTTAATTATTTTAATGTGACTTGGGTCAATATAAATCTCATCCTTATGAATCATGTGATCTATAAGTTTACCTTCGATAACTTTAAAAATAAATTTCTCAAGATTTGGGGACATAATAAAAATTTTATGGTGAATGAATATTTCACATAAGTGATCAATGTGTTTTTGACACTTTTTAGAGTGAATAGTTAAATCATAAAGATATAATTGAATAATAATGCCAATTAAAGCATTAAAAGCTACATGCATAGCTCTCTGAAAGGTAGCTCCAACATTGATTAAACCAAATGGAATTCTATTTAAAAAAAGGTACCTCTCTATGTGGTAAAGGGTTTATCAACAAGATTAACTAAAATCTAATTATAACCAAAAAATCCATCAAAGAGATACATCATTTCAAAACCAAAGACCTGCTACAAAATTTGATCAATATTAGGTAAAGGAAAATTATCCTTTACACTAGCACAATTTAGATCTTGAACATCAAACAGAGGTGAATGCCACTATTATTTTTATGGACATGAACTAGGATAGCTACCAGGTCTAAATAACTAACTGGGTAAATGACACCATTATCAAACATTTCATCTACCTCTTTGTTGATGGTGTTTTCCAACAAGGGGTTGATTCTACATGGTTTTTGTCTTACTAGGTTTTATGGGGATATCATGTTGTATTATTTTTCTATCATAACCTCTTACATCTTTATAAGATGAGAAAAAAATGTCAACAAACCCTTTAAAGAGTTTTAATAATAACATTTTTTATTTTTCTATGCATTGGATGCCAAAATAAACATATTTAGGGTCATCTTAAATTTTAAGATTTATAGGGAATGGTTTCTCCTATGATTTTCCTAGAATATTTTTCTAAACTATATATTTTAAGTTGATCATGAGTAAAAAGCATAGATTCAAGACTCATTAAGCCTACAAGTAACTTATTACTCAACTATAAATAATATATATGGTTAAGAATGTAATCATTACTATCAAATTAGTTATTCTTCATTAGAAATTCAATGTGTTCATCACACTCAAAAATAGGTCAACTATTATAACAATCAAGAATTTTAGGTCTATAAACTTTAGATAAAATGCAATATACTACAAGTTCCAATTCAATAATGGTTAAATTATAAGTCTATACAATAACTTTATTGGCACGTATATTGAATTATCTAAACATATGTCTCAAATTAAAAGGCTTTAAAACTTACCATCAAAGATCAAACCTTTTGAGTATACTTATGAATTCATGACTTGTTGGTATTATAAATCTTTTGAACTTGTCTAGTGACTAACTCATAATCACCAAAAATTTCTAATGTTTAATATTAAGTTCAATACATTTTTCCAAACTTAGGCATAAGGTGTGGATATCCAATTCTGGCCACAACTGGCTTTCAACCAAACTTTAGACTGATTCCTACCAACCATTGCAAATTAAGCCTAAGAATCACTAAACATCCCAAATTTGTTCATGCATTATTTCATGTAAATTATCACTTATGTTCTAAATAAAGAGAGAAAATAAACTCAATACGGGTATGGTTGAAAAACCTGTTTGTTTATGCACATGTTGAATCAAAAAATTGTGAAGAGCTCCTCTTTGGCTTGGGAGGAAGACCTACAGATAAGAAAACACTAAAGAAAACTTATTTGTTAGATAAATAGTTGAGTGGATTGCCTAGCGATAGCTAGATCCTAAACATGAGAGCTTCCTTAAGGTATGTCAATCCACACATTTTAAACAATCAAGTTGATAAACTAGAAAGAAGGTACTTGCATTAATAATCAAAAGGTATTAAAATGAGTATAAGAAAGCTTATTAGAAAAATAGACTACTTCTTAGTGATAAACTAATTAATACTAGTGCCAACGGGTTTGGGTATGCTTTAAAAAATTAGAAAGCGGTCTGTGAGTGGTTAAAAACATATAAAAGTGGATTTGGTTGGGTATGGGTAGGTGAAATTAGCTTGTTGGCTTTTCTACCACTGGTGATCATCAGCAGTTGGGGTAACCGTCGGCAGTTAGGCCTAATCATTAGTAGTTGGGTTCAACCATTGGTGGTTAAATGTGGAATTATGGGTTTGATTAATTAAAGATGACAAGATTTTATAGATGAATTTTTGGAATTGGGCAAGGGCTAGATTGATTTCAAAATGGAATAAAGGTACATGAATAATAGTTAAAAGTATGTGTCTTACCAAAATTTGATTGGGTGGATGGTTGATGTAGTTAACCTAGTGGTGGAATATAGCTTGATTTCAATAGAGTAATGGTACTTGAAAGCTTGGTTGAGAAATGATGATATGTTGGCTCTCAATAAAATGGTTGATAATGCTTGATAATGCTAATGATGTCAATTGACCTGATTAACCTGCAAAATAAAACTCTTGAATGCCTAAGAACTTAATAATTATTGTAGATGGATTTGACCTCCCAGGCCCCTCTCTCTTATAATCATAAGCAAGAGGTGGAATTGAAGGTATAACTAGGTCATCTAAACATAATTTATGCATATAAAGGCTCATAACATAAATTAGATAAGTTTATATTTAGAAAAGGGTTGGTAGAGCTTACATGTTGTTGGTGAGAAAGAAAGCGAGTCCTGACTATCGATGGTCAGGGGTTTCCAAGGCTAACCATCGACTATCACCCTAACTATCAATGATTAGGGTCCACAAGAATAGGGTCCTACAGGTTAGGTTTACTCAATTAGGTGTAATTGAGTGAATATTAGTTGGTTTAATCCTAATAGGTGTAGGTTGGTCCTAAGAGGGTCCCATGGTACTTCCAGGGTTACTTCAACATTCAGAATCATAGGTATGCAAATTTTTTATGTCTATATTTTGCCTTTTTTTATTATGTGACTTGTGTGAATGAGTTTCAAAACAAAAATAGAGTATGGGTCATGGGTCTAGGTGCCTCGAGAGTGGAAGGAGGTGTTTCCCCTCAAACTGGGAGTCAGTGAGATGAAGTTAAAATGGGTATGGGTTTGATAAGTGGTAGATGGTGAGTCACTAGGTGGTGACATGAGGGTGGGTATTTAAGATGTAAATATGTGCATAAAATGCAACAAAAGGTGTGATAGACAAGATTGCACATAGATAAGGTTATCAATATTGGTAAAAATAAGGGCTAGTGCTAAGAAGGACAAGGGATGAGTGAACTGCATGACCGCCTATAGACATGGTGGTTGGGAACACTCATAAATGCAAGTCTCTTATACATATTCTATGTTTTTAGTGGGTATCCAAGGTACAAAATAATCTTAGGAAAAATACAAATAGGTCAAGTATCATGAGTATCTAAGGTAGGAAGTGATCCCTATGAGACACAAGTAGGTTGGGATGTGCGAGGTGACATAAAATGTAAAAGGGTCAACATTGCAAGATTGTCGTTAAAGTCAAAAGACCAAGCAATAAGTGTCATGAAATTGCACACTATATGGGCCAAAATAAACCAATGATGAGGTGATGAGGTGGCAAAGTTGGTGGGAAAAAGTCATCTCCAAATTAGGCAAGAGCCTAGTGTAGTTATGTTAGGATTTAAGAGGTTGCAAGTAAAAAGTAGAATTAGGGGTTTAAAGGGTTTCCTGACCATCAATGGTCAAGATCCCTAGAAGGTGACCATCGATGATCACCCTGACCACTGACGGTCAGGGGAAAACCTAAAAATATAGGGGTAAAAATAAAAAACAAAAGTTTATTTATCATTATAACTATTGGGCATTGTTTGACTGAGCTCTGAGTGATTCAATGCTTTGTGAGGAAGGCATTTGTTGAGGTAGGTGTTGTTCAATGGCCAGAAGCATGTGGGTGATTGTGTGGGTCCAAGATGTAGGGAGCATAAGGACACAGTCAGGTGCTTACTCATGGGCTCAGACTATTGATTAGGTCATGGAATGAGGTAAGGGTGCATTTAAATTGGTAGTGTAGTTTGATTTTTTTGTTTGGAAATTACTTGGGTTGGGTAGGTGTGAAAATTATTGTTGTGGCATGTGTGCCTTAGGTAGGGTTTTTTGGAGGTTTTGATCAAAATGGTGGGTAGGGTGTCAAATTGACAAGATGGGTAGGTTAATTAGGTGGAATGTTAGCTGGGTAGGGTTATTAGGTTACTGCATTTCAAGTTTGTTTATGATTTTGGGCCTTGGGGTTTTTGGGCATTATGGCTATAGAACGCCCATATGTGACCATCTATAGTTAGGTCTAACTATCGATTATTAACATCTTAGGAATGAGGGGCTCCCAACCATCAATGATCATCATGACCATCGGTGGTTAGCTAGGATAGGGTAGGATTTTCAAAAAGTGTTTAGGTCTTAGGTATGGTATTTAGGTTTAAAGTTTAATGGTTAAGGTTAAGATAAGTGATTAGGCCTAAAGTTTGGTTAGTTAGGTTGGGTGAAAGGGGTAAATGGGTTGTGGTTATGATGAGGCCAAATATGTTAGGGTTAGGGGTGTATTTAAAATATAGGGTAGATAAGACCAATTAGGGTCTAAGCCAAGCTTATTATTTTAGTGCAGGTTTGGGAGCAGATCTAGATGTGTGATCGTGTGTCATGGATCTTCCCTATGCTAATCATAGGGATGACTATTGATGAGTGGGCACATATGGAGGTAGTAGGGCTAGGAGGGATGAGGCACTACCAATGTGTGCCTAAAGATACATTCATGATAATAGCACTTATCGAGAGATGGGATCCCACTACTAATAACTTCTTGCTACTAACCAATGAGATGACTATTCTCTTAGAGGATGTCTATAAGATCACTCATCTCCCACTACATGGTGAGGCAATATAATAGATTGATCAAGAGGAGTGGGATGAGTATGTTGAGTACTTATATGGAGATGATAGTGACTAGGTCCACTAGCACTCTAGAGGGTTTAGTTATACAACACTTTACGAGAGGGATCCTAAGAAGAGGAGACTTATGATGATGTTGATGATCATGGTGATTTACTTTAGGGTTATAGATTATAGTGGTAGGAGATTCCCCTATGTATTATTGGTATTTTTAGTTGAGCTATTGCTTGGGAGGATAGTATTCAATTGGGTCCCAATACTGTTGTTCTAGATTTATAGAGAGTTGTGGGGATTCAGACACCACAAGAGGTATGGCATCAGTTTATGTATAGTTATACACTATTTGGCTTACAAGCACATCCAAGTTCTGAGGCCTATGGGATTGTTGTGGATAGGGTACACACATTTGGAGTTCCTTATGGGCTTTATGAGGTGGAGGGATGACTATGCTATATCAGGGGCTAGAAGTGGAGCACATGATGTTGAGTAGTTTAAGGCTACCCTAGGTGGATTGGTAGCTATAGACATCATATGGATATTATATTTATAGTTCCCCATGTGGCCAAGCTATAGGAGGGAGACCCTCACTATACAAAGCTACAAGTGGATTATGGACCACCAAGAGGGTGAGGTTGAGTTGATTCCCTTTGACTGAGTGTAGTAATAATTTGGCTTGTTATAAGGTGTACTAGATCCACATCCATGGTATAGGAGGTAGGACTCAAAGGTTTAGTTATCAGTGCCCTAGCTTGTTTAGATAGTTCTAGATGGTAGGTTTGAAGAGCTTCTTATTAAGGCTCCCATAGATGATGTAGGGTATACAAATAGATATATGGCTTGGTATCAACCCATTTATGTAGTGGAAAATGTAGGTAGAGATGACAGAGGGGTGGCATCGATGGTTATAGATCCAATCAACCAAGGTGGATAAGTAGGGATAGCAACTTTTACAACTTTTGCGGAGGGTAGTTTTAGAGGCCAAACAGTGCTTACGAAGGGCAGGAAAGCTTTTTCAAGAGAGTCTCCCGAAAGACAAGTGCCCTTGCAGAGGGTAGGAAACACTTGCAAAGTAAACAAGGCAAGTTGGAATTTCCTTCGGAGAAGTGAACAAGAGAATTTCTTTGGACAAAATGTTTGAAGGAATTCCTTTGGACATTTTGTCCGAAGAAATCCTTTAGAAGAAAATCCCACAAAAAATAAAAGACTAAGGCAAAAGGCATAGACTTGATTCTTTCAGACTTTTCTCTGAAGGAATTCCTTCAGACCAAAGGTATGAAGAACTTTGGGAGAGGCCGCGGGAAAAAATCTCGATAAAAAATTTTGAAGAAGCGAGCAAGACAATTCTTCTAGACATTTTGTTTACAGGAAAATGGCCAAAACAAATACCCAACCGAAGAGAAGAAAGCTGAAGGAAAGGAAAAGGCTACAGAAATTCCAAGAAGTGACGGGCCTAAAGACGTCAAAATTAAGCATGGCAAACTAGCTGTTGGAAGTTTAAACACCCAGCGATGGGTGTGCAGACATCAAATTTAAGGCAGTGAAATAGCCATTGATTTTGAAAAAGCTTAAGGACAGGCTACGAGTGAAATCAGTAACCCACCAATAAGATAGCCTCAAGGGCTAAAGAAGATACAGAAGACAAAACTAGGAAGAGACAAAGTGCAAAAATGGACAAATAGTCCAGGTGGCAAAGAGAGGTGTCGACTCAAGGATTTACTCCTACAATTGGAACAGTGCTTACCAAGTGGTCATCAAATGGTGCAAATAGTAAGTGGTGTGACCTATTTTCTCCACTTTACATTTATGAGCAAACAAACCACATGAATATATAAATGAAGTAGTCTATTTGTAGAAAAGAGGCATGGCCCATGCTTTCACATTAATGTTTGAATGCCAAAGTCAAAGCAGGAGCTGACACAGCATTATCTTTCAAGCAACTTCCTCTTCTCGATGCTCTCAACACACATGGGCCAGGTTGTCAAAAGGCACCAAAGTCTTTTCTAAAGGGGCACCTTTATTTCTTCTCTCTCTATATAATGTAAACTTCTCATTTTGAAAATGATGGATCTTCGTAGCCTGTAAGGCAAAGCTCTGCCCAAAAAAATCTCTGGGCTTGTAAGGAAGAACTCTGCCAGATTTTACCTTGAATCGAGACATAGCATTTTTACCTCTATTTGATCTTGCACTTTCGTATGTGTCTATGCCTTTGTTCTATGTTAATTCATTTTCTTTTATGCTTTCACAAGATGATTTCAGCATGTCTAGTGCATTGTGAGCTTTTCTTTTGTAGGTTTTCCAAAAGTGTCCCTAGAGGAGTGTAGGTGCCTGTGAATAGGCTACCATAGTGTGTCTAAGGATGCCTTGTTAGTTCTCCCTCCCTATATATCCACGGACCCCTAGCTCACTGATGTAGAAGGATTTCTCATGTCAAATGAAGTGTATGGGAGCTTGTTCTTGGTGAAAAGTGTATGTTCGGGCTAAGTAGATCAACTTTTTTGGTATATCACCTTTTAGTTTAGGTTTAGATTCTATTTTCATCATCCTTCTCTCTTTTCAAACCCCCCTATTTCATTTATTTGTTAGCATTAGGAAATCCAAGACCTAAAAGATACATCAAAGCGAGCTAGCCCTTATCTAGAGACTCTCCCCCCAATTTTGCCAGGCCCACAGGCAAGAGGGGAGTTTCCATTATTGCATGTGGAAGGTAGGAGCTCAACCTCCTGTCGAGGGTGCAATCCACTGCATCAATAGTTTTTGGCATGCCTGATGGGACCAACTAGGACAAGTTTTGTCCAAAGAGTTGAAGGATTTTTGGTGTGTTCTTCAACCAACCAGCCTTTGGAGGCTTTTTCATCAACACCAATGGTGACTCCGAGTTGAATCAACTAGTTAAGCAGTCCAGGTGCCATCAAGAAATCACATTTTTGTATAACTTTGGTGGAGCTCATGTTGCTATGAAATCACCTCAAACTCTAGTGTTACTTCCCTCATTGTTGAAGAGTGACTAGGAAAGCTATTTGGGGTGATTCCATTACCAATCTGAGCTTGATCAAAAAACTATATAAAAGAAAACAAGGTCCATGGTTCTAAGCAATGGATTATACATGCCAAAATATGTTTTCAATTAAATCAGCTCTTCTTGTGCATGATTAGACCCTTCCTAGTCTTCCTTAGCTTCCTCATGTCTCTCAACATGATGGCAAGATCCTGACTTGGAAGTAAACAGTGGAAGCATGGGGTAGGAGGGATGAGAAGAAAGGTTTTGCTCAAAACCTTGAAGAAGATAAAGCTACTCCTACCCATCATGATGATGCTTATGACCTCCAAGAAAGGCTTTTCTAGGAAAACATAGCTAGGAGAATTGTAGAGTTAGAGTCCAAAGCAAGATTCCTCAACCAACATGTGATGGACATGTCTGAGCACACCCCATCTACACACCTCCAAGAGAGCTATCAGGCCACACCTGATATAGATTAAGTGCTAGCCAAGTGGAAAGAGGAGAATCATTCGATTCTAGCTCAAGGACTACCTCCTCTTCCACATGTTTTTTCCACTTCATCCCTTCTCAAGGAGGAACCTGTCTTGCAGGAGGCTAGTGAAGAGCAAAAGATCCAATCTACAGTTTCTCAAGAGGATATTATGGATGTCAAAGAAGATGAAATCATCATGGAGGCTCCTTTTGAAGACATCATCATCAATGGAGAAAACTTAGGTCACACATACATGCGGATGTTCCAGCAATATGAGGAGGAACATAAGCATGGTGAGCTCTCTCCCCCCTTGTTTAATGAACTTCCTTATTGCTTCAATGACATGGATGACCATGCCATGGAGCTAGAGTTGGAGGAGGATCAGGAGAATGTATTTGAACAACTAGAGACTTTGATCCTTGAGCGATAAAAGGAGAGGTTGGCCTCTCTTGAAGAAAACCTTGAAGAGAGTTTTGAACAAAGTGGTGATGTACTATGGGATTAGCAATTAGTTTGTGATTCCATTTCAGACATCACAATAGTCACCCTTCTTCAAGAAAGCCTTGAGGGAGTAGAGGATGAGTTTGATAGGACCTTCAATGGAGCAAAAGGGAATAGGTCAAACCATGATGCACTGCAAAGGGACAATACACATCAAATGGCTTATGTTAATGAACCAATAGCCATCGATTTCTTGGTGAAATGCACCAGCATGAAGGACCAATATTCAACAAGCTTCCAAGAACAAGAAGAGTACATATATGTTAGAAGCATGTTTGATTCTGATCCACTCAGATACAAGCCAATCCAGGTGGCAGGCAAGAGGAGCAGGTCACCAAATTGTTGGGGATCAACAAACAATGTTCATTACAATGCGAAAGCAATAAATGTGGAATTAAACCAGAAAGATAAGTAACTAGAATCAGATAATATCAAACAATAAGAGATAAAAAAACCATATTGAAAACTTGTATTAAACTCTTTACAGAAGGAATACAATTGAAGAAACTTCTTTTCTTTCACACCTCTCTTAGATGTACAGATCTCTTACCATATCTCTTTCCCTCAAGAGCTCTCTCTCTCAATTACAATCAACTCCAACAACCTGGATTGATACACATATACAATCTTGTACTGTTCAACTCAACATTACACACACTAAGCTATGAAGAATTATCCCTATTATATAGAATTATGGATCATGAGCAATGCAATTACAACCAATAGATGCACCTCCTAATCAAGAGCTCTAAATAGTCTTACTAAAGATAGAGATGTAGACTTAAGACTAACACTTAATCCTACCATGCAAATACTCTGTTTTGTCCATGGAAATAGCATTTTGGATGCACAGGTGACCGACGTCGGTCCCTGCCTGTCTGCCTGTGACCGACGAGGGCCGATCCATGACCGATGCCGGCATCCCTTGGTCGACTCCTGACCGACGTCGATCACTCCTAATCAACGCCGGTGACTGTGTAACACCAGCAACCTGCAAAATACTCATTTGGTGAAGCTTTTAGCTCCACACCTTAACAATCTCCCACTTGGAGATAAACAGCTGCACTAGTACCTGTACAACATCTTCTAGCTCCTCCATCTTCAACTCAATCATGAAGACCAACAAAAGTTGAATGAAGATTCAACTTCTCCTTTGTTACCGGCTTGGTTAACATATCAGCAGGGTTCTTATCTGTATAGATCTTCTCCAGCTTCAACTCACCATCCTCCAATACCTGTCTAATGA
The DNA here is from genome assembly GCA_037957365.1 of Torreya grandis. NCBI lineage: Eukaryota > Viridiplantae > Streptophyta > Pinopsida > Cupressales > Taxaceae > Torreya > Torreya grandis. The sequence goes on along the minus strand of JARHVA010000836.1, from coordinate 4,073,397 downwards.
AGTGGTACCTAAGTTGTATATGCTTTGTTCTTGAATGAAAGGCTGAATTCTTAGCCAAATGAATTGCACTCTGACTATCACTGTATAATCTACAACTCTCTTGCTCCTTTCCTAGCTCTTCCATGAACCGTGTCATCCATATCATCTCTTTGCTAGCCTCTGTGACTGAAATATATTCTACTTCTATAGTTGACAAGGCAGCAACCTTCTACAACTTTGATATCCAGCTAACTGTTGTTCCACCAATAGTGAAAACATATCCTGTGGTGCTTCTCCTGCCATCCAAATCACCTGCCATATCTGAATCTACATAACCATGTAGAGAAGTATCTAAACCTCCATAGCACAAATGCCTACTGCTGGTCCCTCTCAGATATATAAAGATCCACTGAACTACTTTCCAGTGTTCCTTTCCTAGATTGGCCATATACTTACAACTCTCACTGCTTGGGCAATATCATGTCTAGTACAAACCATTGCATACATTAAGCTCCCTACTACGAAAGCATATGGAACTCTACTCATGTACTCCACCTCATCATGTGAATTAAGACATTGTTCTTTACTCAATTTAAAATGTCCAACCAAAGGTGTGCTTACCGGTTTTGCATCCTGCACATTGAACCATTTTAACACCTTGTTCACAGAATCCTCTTGAGACAAAATCAACCTATGATTTTTCTTGTCTCTCTTAATACTCATTCCAAGGATTTTCTTTGTTGCTCCCAAATCCTTCATGGCAAATGTGTGAGCTAATTTCACCTTAAGCTCAAAGATATCCTGCATGTGTGATCCTACAACCAGCATATCATCTACATACAACAATAGAATAATATATCTACCACTATCCAATCTCTTAAAATACACATAATGGTCAGATTGACACCTACTATAGCCATGCTCAGTCATAAACTTGTCAAATCTCAGATACCATTGTTTAGGAGCTTGCTTGAGGCCATACAAGCTTTTCTTCAATTTGCACACTAGCTTCTCCTTACCTTTGACCTCAAATCCTTCTGGTTGTTCCATATATATTTCTTCATCCAAATCTCCATGAAGAAATGTTGTCTTAACATCAATCTACTCAAGATGCAAATCCTCAATAGCAACTAAATACAATACAGTCCGTATAGAAGTCATTTTAACAACAAGAGAAAAAATCTCACCAAAATCAATACCTGGTTTTTGTGCAAATCCTTTCACTACCAACCTGGCTTTATATCTCATCTGTCCATTCTCACTTTCCTTCAATCTATAGATCCATCTGTTCTTCAATGTCTTCTTTTCTGCTAGCAACTCAACCAAATCCCATGTCTGGTTCTCTTTCAAGGAATCAATCTCCTCATTCATGCCTAGCTCCCACTGATTCTTGGATTCCACCTGTATTGCTTCATCAAAACTCTCTGGTTCTCCACCATCAATAATCAATAAATAGAATAATGAAGGGGAATATCAAATTAGAGGTTTACTTACCATTTTTAACCTCTCGATGGGCGTCTGAGACTCATTCACAACATGTTGTCTACCCAAATTCTCTGACAGTGACCGACCTCGATCACTTCCAGGCCTGTAACTAGCTGACGTCAGTTCTCCCTGACCGACATCGATTCCATCCTGGTTGATGTCGGTCACTATATGACCGACATTAGTTCCTGTATTACTAACGTTGGTTCTTGCCTGACCGACATCGGTCTCTATGTTTTCTTATCTGTGATAATTCTTTCCCACGAGCTCATTTTGAACCGTTACCTCATCCAATTCTCCATTGCTCTGCCTAGATTGATTCAACTTCTTGAGCTGATCACTATACATCACTTTTTCATTAAAAACAACATCATGGCTCCTAATTATTTTGTTAGTTCCTAGATTCCAAAACCTGAATCCAAAATCATCAGAGCCATAGCCAATAAATGTGCATCTCATAAACTTAGCATCCAGCTTCTTTCTATTTTCCTTATCAACGTGCACAAAGGCTTCACAACCAAAAACTTTGAGAAATGAGAGATCTACCTTTTTACCTATCCATGCCTCTTCTAAAATTCCACCATCCAGAGCTATAAAGGGTCCTCTGTTAATCAGGTACACTACAGTATCCACAGCTTTTGCCCAAAACTCTAAGGGCAAACCAGCATGCAATCTCATACACCTTGCACACTCCATTACTGTTATATTCATCCTTTTAGCAACTCCATTTTACTGAGGTGTCCTTAGAACCATCCTTTGCCTACGTATTTCATGCATATAACAATACCAGTTGAACTTATGGCTGCAGAACTCACCACCATTGTCAGATCTCAGGCACTTCAATCTCCTACCTGTTTCATTCTCAACCATAGCTTTCCAAATCTTAAAAGTGTCAAAAACATCATATTTCTTCTTTATACAATTAGACCCATACCTTTTTTTTAGCATCATCTATGAAAGAGACATAGTACTGTGATCCTCCAATAGAAGCAACCTGAGCTGGTCCCCACACGTCTGTGTGAACAAGCTGCAACTTATGCTTCTTCTTTGTTGATCCAGTCTTGAGAAAACTCACTCTCTTCTATTTCCCAAAAACACAGTGCTCACAAAAATCTAGATCTATGCTTTTCAAATCTGAAAGCTTACCTTTTGACTTAAGAATGGACATTCCCTTCTCACTCATGTGGTCAAGCCTAGAGTGCCACAACTTTGCATCCACATCTGAAGTAGATAATACAGAAGGAGAATTATCAGTAATACAATTACATAAATAGAGAGTACCTACTCTCTTACCTCTAGCCATTACAAGTGCACCTTTGGTCACCTTCTAAAATTTAGCTGTGAGAGTTACTGTACAACCTTCATCCCCTAACTTTCCTGTAGAAATCAAATTCCTCTTCAAGCTGGGAACATGCATGACATCTCTCAACACCCATGTATTGTCATTTTGCATTTTTAGCTGCACTTTTCCTTTGCCAACAATTTTACAAGGCTCATCATCCCCTAAATAAACTATTCTAAAATCTCCATGGACATAGTCACTAAAATATTCTCTATTAGGGGTTGCATGGATAGATGCACCAAAATCTAAAACCCAAGATTCTATATTATTATGCAAAGAGAATATAAGAGCATCTTGTGCAATACCTGCAACTTTTGCATCTTCTTTACCTTTATGTTGATTGTCTTCTTTAGGCTTTGACCAGCAATCTTTGCTTATGTGCCCTATCTTTCCACAATTCCAGCATTGTGGCTTCCTGCCATTTTTCGATTTGGATCTACCTCTCATCTTTGACTTAGACTTTGATCTCCCTTTATTGCCCTTCTCTTTTTGCCTTCCCCTGCTCTCAAAACTTAAAGCGTTCCCTGATGTTTCCTCTGTGCTTTTCCTACGAATTTCTTCATTCAAGATTACACTAACAACATCCTCTACTTTTAAAATATTTGAAGCAGATGTAGTATTACTAACTGCCATTACCAAGCTATGCCAGCTTTCAGGCAAAGAACATAATATTAAAAGAGCCTTAATTTCATCATCAAACACTATTTTGACTGAATTTAATTGATTTACAATTCCATGGAAATCATTAAGATGATTAGATACAGATCCACCTTCCTGCATTTGTAAATTAAATAACTGCTTCATAAGATATACCTTATTTAAAGCTGAGGGTTTTTCATATAAATTTGTTAAAGTAGTCATCAACTCTACCGTTGTCTTTGCCTATGATAAATTAGATATCACAGTAGATGCCAGACTCAATCTTATAGATCCAAGAGCCTTTCTATCAAGAACTTCCCATTCTTCATCATCCATGTCTTTGGGCTTCTTTAAAACCCCACCTAATGGTAAGTATAGATCTTTCTGATACAGATAATCCTCTATCTGCATTCTCCAATGTTGATAATTCTTGCCATTAAACTTCTCCATTCTCAGTTTACTTTCTTCTGCCATTGCTTTCTCCCACTCAAACAGAAATCCCTGTGAGTAACCTATAATCAATACACACTAACCAGATCTAAAACACCTGTTAGTCAACCTGAGCTTTGATACCACTTGTTGGGGATTAACCAATAATGTTGATTACAATGTGAAAGCAATAAATATGGAATTAAACCAGAAAGATAAGTAACTAGAATCAGATAATATCAAACAATAAGAGATACAAGAAACCACCCTGAAAACTTGTATTAAACTTTTTACAGAAGGAATACAATTGAAGAAACTTCTTTTCTTCCACACCTCTCTCAGATGTACAGATCTCTTACCAGATCTCTTTCCCTCAAGATATCTCTCTCTCAATTCCAATCAACTCCAATAACCTGGATTGATACACATATACAATTTTGTACTGTTCAACTCAACATTACAAACACTAAGCTATGAAGAATTATCCCTATTAAATAGAATTAGGGATCATGAGCAATGCAATTACAACCAATAGATGCACCTCCTAATCAAGGGCTCTAAATAGTCTTACTAAAGATAGAGATGCGGACTTAAGACTAACACTTAATCCTACCATGCAAACACTCTGTTCTATCCATGGAAATAGCATTCTGGACGCACAGGTGACCGACGTCAGTCCCTGCCTGTCTACCTATGACCGATGTTAGCCAATCCATGACCGACGCTGGCATCCCTTGGTCAACTCCTAACCAACGTCGGTCGCTCATGATCGATGTCGGTGACTGTGTAACACTGATAACCTACAAAATACTCATTTGGTGAAGCTTTTAGCTCCACACCTTAACACAAATCTCCATTTCATTTAGCCACTTGTCTGGCACCATAAGTTTCTTAGCCAGCAATGAGACTTAAGAAATTTTCCCTTTGATCTAGGAGGGAGGAAAATATACCTAGTTACCTGTACATAGTGGTTTGCTTTCAGTTTTCTTTCCCTATTTTCCCTAAGTGTTGTTTGCACAAGTAACATTTTTAGCCTTGTGTGTGTTTTCCCTTGTGCCTGGGGTAAAAGCTTCATGATTGGTTATTGGGTCTATCGAGGTTGTTGCTGACCTTTTTTAAGTTGCATTTTGACTTCATGCCTAATGAATTCTAAGGCAACTAGTTTATAAGCATAGCAGGCATGCTTCCCTTGGAGGTCACCAATTTGTTGACCATTTTTGGTCTAACAAGCCAAAATTGGTCCCCTTCTTTCCCTACTGTTCTAATCCATTTCATTTTTTTTATTTTTTCACAAGTCTTCTTTTCTATGAACTCTACAAGCATTTCTACGAACTCTACAGGCATTTCTACAGACTCTGAAAGGACCTTTGCAGCTTTTGCAGATGGCAGGTTTAGAGGCCAAACAGCCCTTGTAGAGAGCAGGAAAGCTTTTTCAAGAGAGTCTCCTGAAAGACAAGTGCCCTTGTGGAGGTCAGGAAACACTTTCAAAGTGAACAAGGGAAGTTGGAATTTCCTGTAGATAAGTGAACAAGAGAATTTCTTCAGACAAAATGTCAGAAGGAATTCCTTCGGACATTTTGTCTGAAGAAATCCTTAGGAAGAAAATCCTGCAAAAAATAAAAGACTAAGGCAAAATGCATAGACTTGATTTATTTCAAACTTTTGTCTAAAGGAATTACTTCAAACAAAAATTTTGAAGAAATTCGGGAGAGGCCGTGGGAAAAAAGCTTGAGAAAAAACTCTGAAGAAGCGAGCAAGACAATTCTTGCAGACATTTTATCCATGGGAAAATGGCCGAAACAAAAGCCCGATCAAAGAGAAGAAAGTTGAAGGAAAGGAAAAGGCTACAGAAATTCTAAGGGGTGATGGGCCCGAAGATGTCAAAATAAAGCATGGTGAACTAGCCATTGGAAGTTCGAACACCCAGTGACGGGTGCGCAGACATCAAATTTAAGGCAGTGAAATAGCTATTGATTTTGAAAAAGCTTAAGGATAGGCTGCAATTAAACTCAGTGACCCACCAAAAAGATAGCCCCAAGCGCTGAAGGAGACAGAGAAGACAAAACTAGGAAGAGACAAAGTGTAGAAACAAACAAATAGTCTAAGTTGCAAAGAGAGGTGTCGACTCAAGGATTTACTCCTATAGTTGGAATAGTGCTTGCCAAGTGGTCATCAAATGGCACAAACAGTAAGTGGCATGACTTGTTTTCTCCACTTTCCATTTATGAGAAGACAAACCACGTGAATATCTAAAAGAAGTAGTTTGTTTGTAGAAAAGAGGTGTGGCCCATGCTTTCACATTAATGTTTGAATGCCAAAGTCAAAGTAGGAGCCGACACAGCATTATCTATCAAGCAGCTTCCTCTCCTCGATGCTCTCAATGCACATGGGCCAGCTTGTCAAAAGGCACCAAAGTCTTTTCCAAAGGGGTGCCTTTACTTCTCTCTCTATATATTGTAAACTTCTCATTTTGAAAAGGATGGATCCTCTTAGCCTATAAGGCAAAGCTCTACCCAAAAAAACATCTGGGCTTGTAAGGCAGAACTCTGCCAAATTTTACCTTGAATTGAGACATAGCATTTTTACCTCTATTTGAGCTTGCACTTTCATATGTGTCTATGCCTTTGTTCTGTGTTAAGTCATTTTCCTTTATGCTTTTGTAGGATGATTTCAGCATGTCTAGTGCATTGTGAGCTTTTCTTTTGCAGGTTTGCCAGAAGTGTCCCTAGAGGAGTGTAGGTGCTTACAAATAGGCTGTCATAGTGTGTCTAAGGATGCCTCTAGTAGTTCTCCCTCCCTGTATATCCATGGACCCCTAGATCACTGATGCAGAAGGATTTCTCATGTCAAATGAAGTGTATGGGAGCTTGTTCTTAGTGAAAAGTGTATATTCAGGCTGAGCAAATTTTTTGGTGTATCACCTTTTAGTTTAGGTTTAGGTTCTATTTTTAGCATCCTTCTCCCTTTTCAACCCCCCCTTTTTCACTTATTTGTTATCAGTAGGAAATTCAGGACCTAAAAGATACATCAAAGGGAGCTAGCCCTTATCTAGAGACCTTCCCCCCAGTTTTGCCAGGGCCACAAGCAAGAGGGGAGTTTCCATTGTTGCATGTGGAAGGCAAGAGCTCAACCTCCTGTCGAGGGTGCAATCCACGAAGTCAATAGGGACCACCACCAAGTATAGGTGCAGGCATAAATGGGGCTAGTGGTAGTGGTACAGGCCCATGATTATGTTGAGATATTTTATTTTGATGTATTATTTTGATACTGGCCTACGTGTTAATGTTGTGAGATGTATATGTTTTTGAGAGAGCCTAACATATCATGACATGTATTATTATTTGATGATTTGATGTATATGATGTATATTTCTAATTTTTATGTATGATGGATGCTTATGGTTTATGATTTTGGCTTATGGTTTCAATTCATGTTTATGGTGTTTCACTGAGTAGCTTCGGCATGTGATACTAGAAAGTTAGCTATGATGATTTGATTCTACTCATGGTTCTGATAGAATATGTTATGGATGAATACATGTTATGGCTTTATTTATGGTTATATGGGTGAAATGGGAAATAGTATATGCCCTGATATTTGGCTCAGCTATTTGGTTTATGATTGTGTAATGACATGCTTAATGATTGATGTTCATGGTTTGCTATGATATGTTGACTCATTGATAAATAAAGGCCATTACTTATTGGTAGAGTTTATAATGTTCATGCTGTTGATGTGATGTTTGTGTTTCATGCTCATAGTGATAGGCCTACATAAACTAATAAAAGATAATAAAATGAACATAATACCTTTTTATTGGTAAAGACTGACATGAAACCTAAATTTGGATTGGCTTAGTGAAAATAAGCCTTTCCAATGCTTCACATTAGCATGCTTATGTTGATAGTTAGGGATCCAAATTAAATTATTTCAAGTAAGCTCATAGTCCCATGCATATGATATGTGGAGGGAGAATGAGTGAAATTGGAATAATTAGGGAGACTAGTATGCCTTTTTCATAGGTGTCTAAAGAGGTAGTATAAACAAGTCTATGTCCAAATATAAACTATAGACTGATCGATATGAGAAGTCTACTAAAGATAGCTAATTGTGGCTTTCCAAGATTATTGTTGTTATGAAATCTGATTGTGGATTTCAAAACTCTTTTGCTCTTACTTTTTATTTTACTTTTGTTATTTGTTTGAGGGTCAGGGAAGTTGATCCATGCGGGAAGCTTCAAAGAAATTGCTAGCTTTACCAAATGCTTTACTCAGTCATCCTTCAAGGGAGTGGTCTAATTTATGTGCCTAGTACAATGCTTTTGATAGTTGTCCTTCAAGGGAGTAGTCCACCTTACATCTTGTAATTTTGAATAAGTTTTTAATAGTTGTCATTAAGAGAAGCAATCTACGAATGCTAAGAATGACCCATCATTCATTTTTGCTATTTAATATTATTTTTGATATATTTGATTTGGTATAGACTTAATCAGACATGCTCAATGGATTACCTTTATGAAGGCAAGACTAAGCTGATATGAAGGTTTAGTAGGTGAAAAGGAGGTATAGGTGAAAATAACCATAAGAACCGATCTCATGGAGATGGGAATTACTATGAGAATCATTCCACCGATAGAACTGTGGTATCCACAGTATAAAATTAGGTGATAACTCTGATAGATAATCACATGATTCAATTTTAGTTGGTTGCCCCTAAAAAAAAGAAAGGGAAATGAATGTGGTTGCAAGGGACGAGCTTAAGTTAGATAAATGATGATTGTGATCCCTACCTAACAATGAAAGGGACACAAGTGTGAAGCATTAAGAGGTTCAGATTATGGTTTGCCTTTGAGAGAGGATAAATGATAAGCTCTTGATCCATACTTATGGGTAATGATGTAGGGTCCAAGTTAATTGAAAGCAACTTTACCCCTTTTGCTTTTCTTTATATTAGTTACATGTTGATTTTCTTTGAGGACAAGATATTCAATGTTGAATTCTTAGAATTTTAGGTGTTTGTTATAGGCACGTTTGATTCATTCTTGATAGACATGAATATGGGAAAGAGCAGCCAAATGATGCTCATTAAGTAGCTCAAGTTGAGCTAAACATTTTTTATTATAATCATTTTTTTAAATAAGGTCATGCAAAGATATGTAAGAAGAAGGTGTTTGGACCTGATGAGGTAATACAGCCTTGACCCTAAACACAAGAGTGAAAGGTGTAACACCTGTAGAAGTTTAGATGCTAGTGTGATATGCCCATAAGGTGAAAGGGATATGTAAGTGCCAAACCTGACCTAAGGCATTAACCATTTTGTTAAGCATGTTATTAAGGGTTTTGTTAGAAGCTTCAGCTTATCCATTTGCTTGTGGGTGATAAGGTGATGACAAGCTAAGGTTAATACCAAATGCATCACAAAGGCCTTGAACCTTTTTTTTTTTGAAATATTTACCATTGTCAATGATGATATTATGGGAAACACCAAAATGGTAGATGATTTAATAGGTAATAAATTCAATAATATTTTTAGCTTTTGTCAAGATAAGGGGAATAAATTCTACCCATTTGGTAAATATTTGGTCGTGGGAATGATAGAATGATGTCATTGTGAAGAGTGGCGATTGATTTCACCGATAAGGTCCAGACCCCATTGTGAGAAGGGCCAAAAGTCTACTGAAACATGATGACTATTATTAGGCACGTGATGTAAATTAGCATGTTGTTGACACTTGACACACTTTTTCACATAATCATAATAGTCTTGGTTAAGGGTGGGCTAGTAATTACATAGGCAAAGGATGTGTATATCTACAATGAGTCCACCAATGTGGCCCCCACAAATACCCTCATGTGTTTCTTTAATAGCATGAAAGGCTTCTGGACTATGAAGGCAATAGAATAAGGGGCCATCAAAACCATGTTTATAGAGAATTCCACCCATAATGGTATAATGGGAGGTGCCTTGGATGAATGCTCAATAAGCATTCCTAGAATGTCCAAAAGTAATTACACCAAGGTGAAGGTAGTCAAAAGTTTATCGATACCAAAGGTCAGGCAGAATATCTTCCACACTAAAGATGGTTGGCATGTCTAATTTGGTATAAGAAGGTTTGGTGAGGTGATGGACAATGATTGATAGTTTGGACTTTGAAGGTGTTGATGGGATCTGAGAGGCAAGGGAAGCCATGGTATCAAAAAACTTGTTGGTGGATCATAGGGTGGTTTGAATATGGTAGTATTCAAATGAGGCTAGGAGTTATGTGACTAGTTGTCTATACAGTTGCATTATTTCATTCTTACATTGGTAAACGTCATTGACTTAGTTGACTACAAGTTAGGAGTCACCAAAGATATTGATTATTTTGACTTCCAAGGCTAAGGCAGTTTGGAGACCTATTACTAAGGATTCATACTTGGCCACATTGTTGGTGCATTCAAAGTCAAGTTTAAATGACAAAGGAAGTGGTTTGATAAGACCCAGGAAGCACAATTGATTACCATGTACAAGCAACTAAATGTAGAATTTAACTAGAAGTAACAAGTCACTAGAATTCAAAAACAACACAGAATATGAGAGACAATACCCAATTGTATTAATACTCTTCCAGAAAGAAATACAACAAAGAAGATGCCACAGTCTTCTTCATTACACTCCTCTAGGGCTCCCACACCTCTAGGGCATAAATAGTAAATCTCTTTAAGAGCTCACTCTCTCAATCACGGTCACAACAAATAACTCAAACACAGAGCTGTTATTCACCTCCAACCAGTCAGTATCACTACTGTCAGTACCAACAAGTACACAACGTACTCCAAGTAGATCTCACCTGATCTTGCTCCTTGATGTGTTGTTGTCACCTTTAATCTTACTACCCCTCAGATCTCCTTTGACCTTGCACACACACACCTACAGATCAACCAACCTTACTTACCACATGTAGATCTCCTTCCTAATCTTGCACACCTGCAGACCAACCTAATCTTACATACCATGAAAAACACTTGTCCTCCAAACTAGCACCCCTATGGATCTTCTACCAGACCTTGCTCTCCCACAAATCTACCTGATCATACACACTTGGCACTATGGCACTATGAGGAGCCAAGCTTGCTCTCTCTATCTAGCACCCAGGGAATCCCTGCTTTAATCCCTCACACTTTACAATACAGCCCATGAGTCTATTATATAGATCTCATGCAAACAATAATTAGACATCCAATTACAATAATTAGATCTGTAACTCAAAGACTAAAATTAGCCTTTAACATGCAAACAACTGGTTCGTTAACAAACTATTCATGAACTAATAGTTATAGAACCGCACAGGTAATCAATGTCGGTCCCTGTCTGGCTGGAGATGACCCACGTCGGCTGATACTGACCGATGTCAGTTTCTCTGCTCACTAGATATGACCGACGTCAGTTGATCAGACTGATGTCAGTTTCTCTACAACTCAGCAACCTCTCAATAACCTCCTCCATGTCTGTATCAGTGAAGCTTTTAGCTCCATAACCTAACAATCTCCCACTTGGAGATAAACAACTCCACTATACATGTACCTGTACACCATCTAATTTGTTTCCTAGCTTATATCCCTCTTCAAGATCAATCCTAAAGACCAACCACCACACATCTTGTGGTGCACCGTATGTCATCCAAGTAACCTACCACATCCACATCTACAAACCCATGTAGAAAATAACTTGACCCTGCATAGCATGTCAACCTGCTGGTGGTCCCTCTTAGATACCTGAGAACCCACTGAACTGCTTTCCAGTGCTTCCTTCCCGAATTGGCTACAAACTTGTTGAAAACACCCACTACTGGGGCAATATCAAGGAGTACACATGTACTCAACCTCATCATGTGATTAGGGACCCTGTTTTGTGAACTGTCCATCCATAGGTGTGCTGCCTAGTTTTGCATCCTACACTACCTTCACACAATCATCCTGTGACAACATCAACTTGTGATCTTCCTTGTCTCTAGGATTACTCATGCCAAAGAATTTCGCTACTCCCAAATTCTTCATGGTACACCACTAAATGAACTTTACCTTTAATTCAGCAAAACCCTACATGTCTGACCCCACTACATACAGTAACAGGATAATGTCGCGACCATCATCCAACCTGGTAAAGTAAACACAATGGTTATAATGACACTGACTAAAGCCATGCTTTGTCATACACCTGTCAAACTTGTACCACTATCTTGTAGCTTGCTCAAGACCATATAACCTGGCCTTCCATCTCACGTGTCCATTCCCTTTATTCTTTAATCTGGGAATCCATTCACCTTTCAGTGATTTCTCGACTGGCAACCCTACCAAAACTATTGTTTGGTTCTCCAAGGAATCAAATTCCTGAGTCATGCCATGCTCCCACTATTTCTTGGACTCTACCTGCATCAAAGAAGAGGAATAATGAATTTGAGGCTTACTTACCCTTTCAGTCCTCCACATGGGTGTTTGAGACTCCTTAACAGCTTGTTGTCTGCCCAAAATCTGTTCCAGTGACCGATGTCAGTCACCACCCAATCTGCATCTGACCAACGTTGGTTCCATGTGACTGACTCAACTACCAATGCCAGTTCCCTGACCAATGTCAACATCCACCTGCCCAACACCACCGACTTCTTTGGTCTGCACATGATCGATGTCGATGTTTGCCTGTTCGACATCGATTCCTCCTAACTGACATTGGTACCTGTGTTTGCTTGTGAGTGATGACTTTTTACCCCTGAGCTTTCTTTGAATCATACCCATGTCCAAACTGCCCTGCTCAGAAGTATTAAGCCCCATCCGCTGATCTCTATCCATCATCTCCTCCATGAACACCAAGGCTTTCTAGTTCTTAAGTTTGTCAAACACATCAGACTTCTTTTTCCTACAATAAACACAATCCTTTCTTGTAGCATCACACTGCTCACAAAAATATCAGTCTATGCTCTCTGAAGCTGAACTCTTACCATTTGACTTAAGAACATCCATTCCCTTCTCACTTATGTGACCAAGCCTACAAAGCCACATCTTTGCAATAGAAGTGGAATCAGTAATATAAGTAGGTAGATAAAGAGTTCCTACTTTCTTACCACATGCTAATTCAAGTGCATCCGCTATGAGAGTTCCTGTGCATCTCTCATCACCCAACTTTCTCATAGAAATTAGCCGCATCTCTAGGACTGGGACCTGCATTACCTCCATCAACACCCATGTGTTGGCCATCTACAATTTCAGCCGCACTTCCCCTTTGCCAATACTTTGACAAGGCTCACCAAGCCCTAAATAAATCTTTCCAAAGTCTCCATGGACCTTAACATTGAAAAATACTCTATTTGGGGCTGCATGGAAAGAGGCAACAGAATCTATAAACCAAGATTCTACTTTATCCAAGGAACATATAAGAGCAACCCATGCAACAATACCTATAACAACTGCTTCTTCATTCCTTTTATGCTGATCCGCAATCAACCAACAATTTTTTTTACCTAATCTTTCTTTCCATAACACCGTAATTGACCATTTATGCCTTTGAGCTCCTCCATTCTTAGTGTACTTTCTTTTGCCATTGCTTTACTCCCACTCAATCAGAAACCCCTGAGAGTGACCTGTAATCAAACACAAACTTGCTCCCTACAACCTTAGCTCTGATACCACTTGATAGGACCTGGGAAGCACAATTGATTACCATGTACAAGCAACTAAATGTGAAATTTAACCAAAAGTAACAAGTAACTAGAATTCAGAAACAACACAGAATATAGGAGACAATACCCAATTGTATTAATACTCTTCCAGAAGGAAATACAACAAATAAGATGCCACAATCTTCTTCCTTACACTCCTCTAGGGCTCCCACACCTCTAGGGCATAAACAATAAATCTCTTCAAGAGCTCACTCTCTCAATCACGGTCACAAAAAACAACTCAAACACAGAGCTGTTGTTCACCTCCAATCAGTCAGTATCACTACTGCCAGTACCAACAAGTATGCAACATACTCTAAGTAGATCTCACCTGATCTTGCTCCTTGATGTGTTGCTATCACCTTTGATCTTGCTACCTCACAAATCTCCTTTGACCTCGCACACACACCTACAGATCAATCAACCTTACTTACCACATGTAGATCTCTTTCCTGATCTTGCACACCTGTAGACCAACCTAATCTTACATACCATGAAGAACACTTGTCCTCCAAACTAGCACCCTTATGGATCTTCTACCAGACCTTTCTCTCCCACAGATCTGCCTGATCATACACACTTGGCACTATGGCACTATGAGGAGCCAAGCTTGCTCTCTCTATCTAGCACCCATGGAATCCTTACTTTGATCCCTCACACTATACAATACAGCCCATGAGTCTATTATATAGATCTCATGCAAACAATAATTAGACATCTAATTACAATAATTAGATCTGCAGCTCCAAGACTAAAATTAGCCTTTAACATGCAAACAACCGATTCATTAACAAACTGTTCGTGAACTAATAGTTCTGGAATTGCACATGCGACTGACGTCGGTCCCTGTTTGGCTGGAGATGACCAACGTCGGCTGATACTAACCGATGTTAGTTGCTCTACTCACTAGATATGATCGACATCAGTTGATCAGACTGACGTCGGTTGCTTTACAACTCAGCAACCTCTCAACAACCTCCTCCATGTCTGCATCAGTGAAGCTTTTAGCTCCACAACCTAACATGGTTCATCGATGAGGGGGATAAGGATGATATCAGCTCCTCTACCATGCTGACATTTAGAACCATCAAAAAACATGGTTACGTGATTGGTAAAATCTGGTTGAGATAGACTTGTGATTGACTCATCTAGAAATTTAAGAGGGGGAGGTTGGGTGTTTGTTAGGGGTGAATCAGCGAATTGGTTGACAATTACTTTCCCCTTGATTGATTTTTGCTAGAGGAACTAAGGGTCAAACTTAGTTAAAAGCATGAATGGCATATCCATACATTAGTTTTGGTGTGATTTGGAGTGTATGTACTTGAGGGGGTCGGTATTAGTTATGATAAACATTTTTTGGATAAGAAAGTAGTGTTATAGTTTGGTGGCCATGAAGACTAGGGCCAAACATAGTTTCTCGATATGTGTGTATCAAGTTTCATATTCAACAAGTGTGCAGCTAATGTAATAAACAGATTTTTCCTTTTATTATTCATCCCAATGGGTAAACATCACTCCTAGGGAATGGTTGTGGTAGAGATATATAGGTAGAAAGGTTAGTCATCCTTAGGAGGTGTAAGGACAAGTGGAGATAGTAGGTACTCTTTGAGTGCATCAAAGGCCTTTTGACAATTAACATTCCACTTGAAAGAGACATCCTTTTTCAAGAGATGGTGGAAATGTTGACACCAATCACAGAGCTAGGAGATGAAGTGATGAATGGATTGAAGCTTCCCCTACAATCTATGGAGTTGTTTAAGATTGTTTAGAGGTACCATTTGAGGATGGCTTTGATTTTGGTCAGATCAACCTTGATTCCTTAAAGGGAAATGATAAAGCCAAGAATTTTTCCTGACAAGACCCTAAAAATACATTTTTTGGGATTGAGGCAAACATGATAGTAGATAATTTTCTCAAAGATAATCTTGAGAATGGCTAAATGGTCTTTATGAAGCTTGGACTTCTTGAGAAGGTCATCTACATAGTCTTCAATGATTGTATAGATAAGGTCATCAAAAATATAGGTCATGGCATGTTGGTAGGTTGCACCAGCATTCTTAAGACCGAAGAGCATCACTCTATAAGAGAAAGTCCCTTATTGGGTGATAAAAGTAGTTTTGTGTTGATCTTTAGGGGCAATCAAAATTTAATTATAACCTAAGAATCCATCTATGGGAGATAGCTTCTTGTAGCTCACTGTAAGATCAATAAGTTGGTCAATGCTAGGTAGAAAAAAGTCATCATTTGGGCAGGTGAGGTTGAGATCATGAAATTCCACATAAATACGTAGTCCTCCTATAACTTTAGTGATAAGCATGATATTTGAAACCCATTGGGTATAATCAATGGGGTGAATAAAGTTAACAAAAAGGAGGCATTGAAGCTCTTCTTTGACAATGAGGACTATGCAAGGATGCATTCAATGAAGTTTTTTTCAAATAGGTTTGGTGTCATGATTGGTTACAATGTTATGAGTGGCAATAACTAGGTCAATGCTAGGCATATCAGTTATGACCAAGTGAATGTAATATTGTGGTCTTGGAGGAAGGTAGAGAAGTCCTATAGTTGTTTAAGGGTGAGTGTTTGGCCAAGTTTGATGGTATGGGGGTTATCCAAAGTTCCCAAGTCAATATCTATGGTAGATTTATTCAATGTGGCTAAGGTATCTATAGGTAAAGATTTGTGGATGGATGAATTCAATGCATCAAGGTAGGTGAGAATAGCATCATCATCCTAACACTAAACCATGTTAATGGTAGGAGAGTCTTCTCCTATGACTTCGGGATGGGTCAAAGGGATAGATATGGGTACCCCTTCTTTTTGACAAGTTAGGAAGCTGAGGGTAATCATGTTTATGCAAAAAAAAAAAAAAGTTAAGTGGGATGATGTCCTCATCCTCACCCACAAGTGGAGAGGGTGTTGGTGAAGAAGGGGTCTCTTCTTCAACAATGGTAGGGGTAGTTTATTTAGATTTCTTCTTATTGGGTAAAATGAAGCTGAGGCCATGATTCTCATGAGGCTTTTGGGCCTCAATTGAGGTCAACATGTATGGGTCATGCTCATATCATCCCAAACTAGATCCCTTTCAAGCACATCTGTGAAGGTATAGTTTGGCAAAGTCTGGGTTATCCAAATAAGATAAGGTGGAGGTGAATGGTTGAGGTGGAGAGGGAGTGGTGGTAGCATTAAGTGGCTTGAAAATTCCCCCATAGATAAAGTGGGTTTGATAGTTTGAAGTCCCCAAGGGGGTAATGGCTCCAATGTTGGGTTCATAACCTAGTTGGTGGTTGAGTTTCCCATATTCTTGGGGAGTAAGGAGAGCATCAAGGGTGATGAGATGGTATCCTCCATGGGTAAGGCATTATAAGGTAGGTTTTAAAGGGTCAAGGATGGGTATCTGGTCCATGGGGATAGATGAGCTAGTGGATCCCTTAGTGGAAGGGGAGGAAGTAATAGCTTTGACTTCTATGGCTGAGGACTTGAGGGTGGATGTTTATAGTGCTTTAAATGGAGGTAGGAGAACATCATTAGGTTGATAGATCATATTGCATGCTACAAAAGGGATAGGGTTAGCTTGTATGGTAATAACTTCACCTTCATGTTCAAAATTGACATAATGGTAGAGGGTGGAAGGTACACAACCCATGGCTAAATCTAAGGTCTCCCTAGCAAAACATTGTATTGGAATTCACCTTCAACCACATAGAAGAGTTTAGGGAGTGTGAGAGGTCCTAGCCAAATATGAATGATGATGGTTCCCAAGGTAGTGTTCATAATGTCATTAAAGTATCTAAGGATGGTTGAAGTTTCATACATGACATTGTCTAGTAGCTTGAGTTACTCATAGGCATGGGAAGAGATGATGTTGATACTAGCTCCCCCCATAGATTATAACCTATTTGATGCAAGTTTGGTTGATGTGGGTTGTAATAAAAATAGGAGGATTCGAGTCTTTAGGGTGGATAGAAGGTATCTCTGAGTCCTTGAAGGTGATAACAGTGGAGATCTAGAAAGAACTAATGAATGCCTATATATGTTAGGAGTCTCTTAGTCTAACGTCAATGGCTTACATAGCCTTGATCATGGCCTAAAAATGGTGAGGTGAGGTGTAAATGAGCTCATAGAGGCTAATTTTAGTTGGGGTCTAGTGAAGTTGTTTAAGGATGACTCTCTTGATGGATTCGAAGGGGTTAGCCTCTGAAGTGCCTAAAATGGTGACTTTGGGCATAGCTACAAACATGGAGGTTTGAATATGGTTTCGTTTAGGGTTAGTTGGTGAGTATGTCCATGGAATAGATACTTTGGAGTTTCTTTTATCCTTTTTTTGTGATCATGTGACCATATTTAATGGTATGGATAGAGGGGGAAGGCATGATGGGGGGTCAGGTAGATTATTCATTACTCTGAGGTGAGAGTGGGGGATTAAGAATGTGTTGGTGGCTAGTTGTTAGGTGTAATGGTAGAGGAATGGATGGAAGGTCTTCAACCAAAATATTATCCTCATCATAGAGCTGGTGGATAATGGCCTAGAGAGCTTTGTAATTCTCTATGTCATGCCCAGCTATCCTATGATAGTAGAAGATTTGATGGTCATTATATCAGGTTGGCTTCAAACCAAGATGATCAAAAGGTCTAATGGGAGGTAATGTGAGGTAGGAGGTTTGCACTAATCTTTGAATAATGGTTGTATAAGATTCTACTAGAGGTAAGGAAGGTTTTCGACTCACAATTTTGGTTGATAAGATGGGTGTGTGGGTGGTAATAGGTTGGGTGAGAGATGGCTTGGGTAAGGTGGTTATGGTGGATGGTTTTGGCCTAGGTATGTTGGTAGTTGGGGTGGACAGGTTTGGTGGTCTGACTGGTTTTAATCTGGGAAGGATCAGTGCATCAGATAATAAATATGTTGGTGTAATCAATGGTACTGGGTGACATATGGTGAAAGGGGGTTACCTTTTAATTAAAATGTAAGGGTGAGGCCTTCAGATAGAGGTCAAGGTAGAGGGAGGTAGAGGCTTATTCATGTGTCCTTTCAATGTTTTTATCCTCTTGGTTGGTGTGGGTCGAGACCTGGGTATAGGCTTGGGTGAAGTTAAGTCTACTTTCAAGGATGGGTGAACCAAACTCTGAATAGGGAAGGCACCAAGATTTTTGAAAGGTTTGGTTGGTGAGGTGGTGGTTGTTTTGGTTGACTGAGAAGGTAAGGGGTTGTTACAAGTTTTGATTAGTTTAAGAGGCGATGGAGAGATAATGGATTGGTTGGTAAGAGGTGTGATAGAAGGTTTAGGTTTGTTGATGGAGGGAAGTCCTAATTGTTACTAGAAAGTGGTTCAATCCATGTCTAGTTTTAAGGTTAATTCCAATTTCTATACTAATGTGGAAAAAGGTTTGTGTATTGGTCCTAATCCATGGGTAGTGGATGTAACAAATAGAATTGTAGGTTGGGGAGGATGCTTGGTAGGTTGGTTGATATCCTAAGGTGAGGAAGGTAGGGTTGGGATAGATAGCTCCTCCATTAGAGGTGTTGGTAGAACCACTTCTCCTCTCAGGATGATGTTTATAGGTGTGGTGGTTTGTTTGATAGTTGGTGGAGGTGGCAAATCAGGAACATTTATTTGTTCAGATGTGCTAGTTGAGGTAATATGTGATGATTCTCATGCTTCTATGAGGGTAGCAAAGGAGAAAGGATCCTCTATGATTTGGGTCAACAAAGGGGGGTAAGGTGACCCCATCACCTTGGTATGTGGGATGGGGAAAGAGTAGCTAGATGGAATGATTGGGTCCTCATGGGTATGTGTATTATGAATGATATTGACTATGTGGGTATCATGAGATCACTCGATCGGTATGTCCTCATTTTTTCCAAGGGCATGGCTAGGGAAAGGTTTCTTGGAGATGTCAAGAGCTTGATTTTGAGGGGCATTGGGATTATCCAACATGATTTTCCCTTTGTCGATAAGACTCTGAATAATATTTTTAAAAGTATTACATTAGTTGATGTCATGTCCAATGACCCGATGAAAAGCATAGAGGTCATTCTCATTGTACCAAGTAGGTGTTGAAAGAGAAGAATCAAATTGCTAGGGAGGTTTGATGGGTGGAATTTGTATAAGGTTAGCTTTTAGTAGCTTCTCTGGAACTGTGTAAGATTCTCTAAGTGGAGTGAATTTTTTTTGGTTGCCTCAGTTTGGGTTCTTTTTATGTTGGTTAGAGGTAATGGGAGAATTTTTTTGATTGAAATTGGGTAGAGGGGTGGTTTTAAGGATGATGGCATTCACAATTCCCATGGTCTTGGTTTCGGTATTGGCTTGGTTTCCTAGTTTGGAGGAAGAGGTTTATTTGGTCTTGAAGGTAGAGTTCTTGTTTCGTAACTTTAATTTACCCTCATCTATGGCCCAATTTTCTAGCTTATGTGCCATGGTAAAAGCCTCATCAAAGGTTATAAATTTTTGGACACGTAGTATAGAAGATATATGTTTGGCATAAGCTCAAGCAAAAATTTCTATAAGTTTAGGTTGAGGCAGGGAAAATGAAAGTTGATTAATCAAGCTTCTCCAACAAGCAACAAAATTGGTAATGGACTCATTATAAAATTGCTTGATACAATCTATGTCTATGATAGAGACCTTCTTGGAAATGATAATGAAAAAGTGATCTAAGAAAACATGTGCTAGTTGGGTGAAAGAAAAGATGGAATGCTTGGTGAGGGCACTATACCAATTAAGTGTTGAGATGGATAAAGACATGGGGAAGGTTAGAAGGAGAAGGGCATCATTGTAATAAATCATGTAATATGCATGCCTAAAATCCCTAAGGTGTTACTAGGGGTCTTCCTTGCTTTGAAATTTGGTAAATTTTAGAAGCTCCCATTGAGGAGGGTAAGGTTTGATGGGGAACGAAGTGTGAATAGGTTTGTTACAAATCTAATCATAGGATAGGATGTTATGAGCTCCTAAAATGGATGACTCAAGGTTGTTCATCTTATCCATGAGCATTTTCATTAGGTTAGTTTGAGGTGGTGCACCAAAAGGATTATAAGGCTGATATTATGGTTGAGATTGGGAAACATATAGATAATTGTTTGGTGGCTGAGAGGCTACACATATTAGAATGTGCATACTATAGGTTGGATAGGGTAGGTGGATGATGGTGGTTGGGTAATGAGTACATACCCTTGTGGGTTAGGGATGTATCTTAGATTCAGTGCAATGGGTAACTCTTGAGAAGTCCCTATGGATTGGGCATGGGTGGTAGTTGGGTTGGTGACAAGAGATGAGGTAGTGACCTTTATGCTAATCGGTGGTGAGGTAGAAGGGATAGATATACCTAAGCTTGGTAAAGGGATATTGATTAATGGGCTAGGTTTGATAAAGGGGAGGTTGGTAATATTGGTGGTGGGTGCTCCAGCTACAAGTGGGGCATGATGGGTCAATGGTTAGATTATCCCCAAGGTGGAAGGGTTATTTATAGGGGTGGAAGGTGTAAGGGTAATGGTTGTTTGGAGAGGTTAGTTCTGAGTCATAGCACCAAAGAGGTTAGTAGATGAATATGCCTGGGTGGTCAAAGGTTGGGTGGTGATCATGGAAATAGGGATACCCTTCATGAGGTGGGATGGCATGCCATAAGGAGGATCCTAAGGTGGATTTGAAATTAGGATATGCTGAAAATAGGTGTTAAGATTGATTTGATCAACATTTTAGGTGATAATTCAGGGGATGGCTCTACCCCAATTGGTGGTAGAACTTTTGAGAGGAATAACTTTTGCACCATAGCTCTATTTGACTCCCCGTTTAAACTTTTGGAAAGAAAAGAAGGAGGGGAACACCTGAGATGGAATAGAGCTCCACTTGGTGGGTTTTGACCCTTGAGAACTAAATGAAAGTGCCCCAAATTTTAATTTTAGTAGTGCAATCTAAAAATAGTAAGTTTCTAAAAATAGTAATTCCTCAAATTATGTATTGTTGTAAATCAATCAAGTCAAACCACTTAATCTCCATAGAGATTGGTGACTTTACACATCCTCCTCATACCTTAAAAATGTGTATAAATGAAGATGTAACCTAAAATGGAAATCAGACATCTCTTCTCAGAGATAGGCATATGTTTGGATCTGCAAATTTGATCAATAAAACATCTCTTCTCATAGATAGCATTATTACAATTGTGTTGTTCTTATTTCTTAAATTATATTTCAACCAAAGCTTTTGAGTTTTGGATCAAAGATAGTGTTGAAGGGCCAATGGATTGTTGTATAGAAAGGTGGTAAAATCCATGTCTCTTTGGGTAAATACCTGAGGGAAAGTAGGGCTTCCCAATGGATGAGGTGAATCTTATACCTTGGAGATGTCCTCCATAGATGAGGAGGTAGAAGAGGTTAATTTAAGTGATGGGTTTTGTTCTACTAGGTCTCTTCAATATTGATGAGTGAGAACCATACAAGAAAAAAGGGAGAGAAAACAAGAAAAAACTCACCACTTAAAATGATCAAGGCAATCGAGACACATTATGAAATACGTTAAGCCTAGAGGTTAGTTTTAATCTCACCTTTGGTTTATGCCTTAGTTTATGAGAATGTGTGATAGAAGTTGGCTTGTAGATCAGGTACTATAAAAGCAGTCTATGGTTGGTTTCAAGTTGTTTAGGTGCTCAAAATAATCTATATTAGAATCAATACATGGCTTGGTATTAGGGCCCCTCACTTCATGATCTCACAAAGATAAGAGTGTCAGGTGCTTAGCCAATATATATTGATATACATAGTTTATACTCAAACTAGAGAGATGAGTTAGTTCTCCGCTTGGTAATGACCTCTAAGTAGGATCGTTGAGAATGGGTAAGGTGACCGATAGGTGATGAAATCTTAGTCAAGCCTTGTCTCAAATTATTTTGATGTTTGATTGATGAAAGTGGTCTAGCTAGTGTGTGCAATAAAGGTGATGCTATAATAACATTATTGTGCTTTAATTCAAAGTGAACTAATGTTAAAAGCAAGCAATGGATGCAATTGATTTTAAAATCCAAAATAAATATTAATGTCAATTATGAGCACAAATAGAGAGAAGAGCATACAAATGCAAAAAAAAACATGAGTAAAGACTCTAGGTCCCACCAGGCGTGCCAAAATGTTTCATGTAAATTTTCACTTATATTGTAAAGAAAGAGAGAAAAGAAACTCGATACAAGTATAGTTTAAAAACCTAATTATTTGTGTGTGCATTGAATCAAAAGATTATGAAGAGCTCCTATTTGGCTTGGGAGGAAGACATGTAGATAAGAAAGCACTAAAGAAAACTTATTTGTTAGATAGATAGTTGGGTGAATTGCCTAGCAATAGCTAGATCCCAAAAGTGAGGGGTTCCTTAGGGGTTGTCAACCCACATATTTTAAATAATCAAGTTGATAAACTAGAAAGAAGGTACTTGCATCAATAATCAAAAGATACTAAAATGAATACAAGAAAGCTTGCTATAAAAATAGACTAGAAGTGATCTAATTAGTGATAAACTAATTAATATTAGTGCTAATGGGTCAAGATATGCCTCAAAAAATTAGAAGGGGGTCTGTGAGAGGTTGAAAACATAGAAAAGTGGATTTTGTTAGGTGTGGGTGGGTGAAATCAACTTGCTAGTTTTTCCCATCGGTGACTGTCAGTGGTTGGGGTAATTGTCAGTGGTTAGGCCTGACTCTCGGTAGTTGGGTCTAATCATTAGTGGTTGACTATGGAATTTTGGGTTTGATTAATAGAAGATGACAATATTTCACAAAATAATTATGGGAATTGGGCAAGGGCTAGATCTATTTTGAAATGGAGTAAAAGTACATGAATAATAGCAAACAAGTACATGTCTTACCAGAAGTTGATTGCGTGGATGGTTGATGTAGTTAACCTATTAGTGGAATCTATCTCAATTCTAGTAGAGTAATGGCACCTAAAATCTTGGTTGAGAGATGATGGCAAGTTGGATCTCAATAAGATGGTTGATAATGCTTGAAACATTGATGACCCGAATAATTGACCTACAAAATAAAACTCTTTAATGCATGAGCTCCTGATAATTATTACAGATGGATTTGACCTCCCAAGTCTCTCTCTCTTATAGGCATAAGAAAGAGGTGAAAGCGAAGGTGTAACTAGGTCATATAAATATAATTTGTGCATGCAAAGGCTTATAACACAAATTAGATAAGTTTATATTTTGAAAAGGGTCAGTAGATCTTAGATGCTCTTGGTGAGAAAGTGGGTCCTGACCATCGACAATCAAGGGTTTTAAGGCTAACCATCAATGGTCACCCTGACCATCAATGCTCAAGGTCCACAATAATAGGGCCCTACAAGTTAGGGTTACTCAGGTAGGTGCAACTGAGTGCATATTGGTTGGTTTAAGCCTGATAGGTGTAGGTTGGTCCTAAGAGGGTCCTAGGGTACTTCCAAGATTACTTTGACATTTAGAATCACAAGTGTGCATATTTCTAGTGTCTACATGCATCATTAATCAAATCTCATAATCATGTTGAGGCATCCCTATTTGGGACACTAACCTATATACAATAATAACTTCTCACATATTCATCCCTAATCACCTTGCAGCATAATGACTATCAATTTGGCCTATAAACCCATTAAGTGGGGCACTTGATCAAATCTTGAAAGAGCTAAAAATATAATCAAAATCAATTAACAAATCAAACAAGGTTAAATGCATATTTGAATTACCTATTTACAATTAATGAATATCTAACAATGGAAATTCTAAAAATCAAAATATCAAGCCTTTTCATCATGCCTTTATGAGTTGTTAAGCTCTTTGAAAATATCTTAAAATATCTAATTTCGGATTCATGCCCAAAAATAAAAAATCATAATCACATGAAAACTATTAACTCAACTGGAGTTATTCTTAACTCACCTGGGGTTATATTGAACCCATTCCAACCTAAACCCAACCATAACTCACCTTGGGTGAGAGTTAATTCTTAAGGATATAAATACAAGGCCATACCCCTTCATTTCTAATCTTGGATATTTTAGAGTTATTATGTAGGATTTACTCCATAAGCCTCATACAAGTAATGTTACCATGCCCAAATCTTAATCCAAGCAATCAAATCCAAGGTGCCTAGGAGAAAAGGAACCAATCAAGCTTCATTTTCAAAGACTTTTTGATACACAACCTGAGCAAACCATTCAACAAGCCATTTAGATCTTCAAGGAAGGTAAAATGAGGTGTTGTTTTATGTTTTGTTATGTTTTCATATGCTTACTTTTTACCTAAGCTCTCCCTAGTGTCTAGACTAAAGGTGTTAGTATTCTAGTGTGTTTATTTAAGTTTTATTTCTTGGACTAACACAAGACTAACCTCTCCTCTATTTTAATCCTTATCCACATGTTGGCATGTCTGATGGGATCTGCACCACATGAAGTTGCTCCCAAGGCCTTTTAGAACACTTTACTAACAATTTTCATGTGAAAATTAAAGCTTGTTGATCAAAATAAGTGAAAATTGAAGACTAAAGGACATTTTTCTAGAAGTCACAAGTTGCTTTGTGTAGTCACAATTTTGCTCTCTAAAATCACGATATTACATAATATCACTAATCTTATAGTCATGCTTTTATCATATTTATTGCATTTTTGTGTCTAACCATTGATATTTTCACTATTTGTTTATGCTTGCATGGAAACTCATGATATTGCAATATTGTTACTTTGTAAGTCACAATATTGCTAATTTTTTTAAGGTTTTGTGTTTAACTGTGATAGTTTGTGCTAACAGTTTCATGTTATAGGTTGAGTTGTGATATCATGACTCCAAGAGTAGAAATATTGCCTTTATTTATGCATTATTGTGCTTAAACTAGAGATATTGCACTAATACTTTATTTTCATTCAAGTTGTGGTATTGTCATAATAATTGTGGTTTTGTAGAGAGAGTCATGATATTGCTCTGTGTTTCTGTAGTTTTGCACTCTGCTTAGAAATCAAAAACCTGAGAGAAAGATTTAAGAAGCCATTTATTCACTCATGATTTTCTTCTAAGCATAAAGACTCCCTAACATGTTTTTCATGACCCAAAGGCCTAAGGAAGATATTTAAAACACTTCTAACTTGCAAATTTAATATTTCAAATTGGTGTTTTAAAAAACTTTTTTGCTTAAGTCATTTTTGTTTTTCAAAGTTTTCAACAACAAACACCAAGGGGCTCAAATTTTATCACATATTTTATTTTGGTTTCATGAAATGCATTCTCACATTATATAAATACTCCTAAGATATTTATTTTTTATGCTTGTTTGTTGAAAGTGTTTGCTAGCAAGATGAGTGATACGTGTATGCTCTCCCCCAATCCCCTTTAGGGAACTTGGGTGACCAAAGATGCCCACTCTTTGATTTTGTCACTTTGGTCCAAAAGCATGGAAGGAAATTCATTGAGGCTTTCCCTAAAATTTGTATGATTTGGGTGACCCGAAATTGACCCTAAAGTCCTTCCACCTGTATCTATTTTCATGCATTTTGGCTTGTGAGCGAGAGTTCATCACCTCCTCACAAGTTCTCTACAAAAGTTTTGACCCAAAAAATCATATTTTGGCATCATTTCAACCCCGATCTATGGTGGGGTATATAAATTTAGGGTGACCCACTAGCATGCTTATTTTGAGCAGTTAAAACAAGCTCCATTAGTGATACTCAGCCTTAGACCATAGGAGTAACTCAAACATTGCACTACACTGATAAATTGATGGGTGTAATGGTTGTGAAAAGGACTAGACCTTTTCAAAACAAGCCAATTGACATAGATCCAAATTATTTGATTACATCTCTAGTGTTAACCACACTTGGGACCATCTAGAAATTAATAAAAAAGAATAGTTAGACAACCCCACTTACTTTGAACATACTACTGATGGAGAGATAGTATCCTGAAGTTCCATGTCGTAGTACAAACCCTTCAGAGAAGAGGAGGCCTAAAAACCCTAATTTTCATGTGCTTTTACTTTTTAGATTAACAATTAATATCCTCTCAAGAGTAATTATATTGATGAAATTTGACACTATTATGCAACCTTGTCTGTTTTAAGATTTAGGACATTGCACTTAGGTGTTTTGTTATTTCATCCTTTCTTGCATGGTTTTTGAGTCTATCTATTTGTTTGTCTTACCATGCTAGAAAGAAGTTTTGTTTACACATCACTCCTTTATTTACACATCACACCTTTGACTTAAACTTCTTGTATAACATTTATTATGTCATTTAATTGAAAAGGGTGTCATTACGCTGCCCAATTCAATATATGTCTTATGCCTTTGAATCTTGAAACAAAACATTTATCATATCTTTAGAGAATGAAAATGTCATTACACTTCTTGATTCATTTCAAAGACTTATTACCTTGTATCCAAATATCTAAATCATGTGTGCCCTTTAGGATTTATACCTAGTGTCATCATGTTGTTCATTTTTATCTAGCTTGTTGTTTGTTTAAAGAAGCCTAGTTTTCTATGATGAGTTCAAAATTATCCTTGATAAGTTTAAATCCAAACATTGATTGGTTTATATATAGGCCTTGTGTAATTGTGGCTTAAATCATTTGCCTTTCACTTTTGGGTTGTGTAACTTATGTTAATTCTTTATTTAATGTGAAAACTATTTTTGTGCCTAGATTTGGGAAGGGGTCTATCTTTCATGTGCCTAGATTCCATTGTCTTTTACCAAATGATCAAGTTTTTATTTAAATCCAAATGCCTAGTTTGTGTCAAAGTGTTTCAAATTAGTTAGATTAATCTTTTACCTCTTAGAGCTAGTTTGTTTTAACTTCTAGCTTTTGTGCCTTTTCCAAAAGACCTAACAATACCTGTTTTAAGCCTAGATTTTTATGCCTTGTTTTCAAAAAAGACCTAAAAAATAAAATCTTTAGACCTAACTTAGACTTATTTGAAACACTTTATACCTAGTTTGGCATTCCATTTTTTATTCATCTACTTGACATTTTTGTGTAAGACATTTGATGTTATACTATTTTAGACCAGGTTTTAGCATGAACCTCTTTAGAGATATAGCTCCACTTTTAGACCAAGTTCAAACCATGTGAACTTTGTACATTGTTTTTAAAGAGTTTGTAGAAATATAAGGTTATTTTTGTGAAACATTCATCATTGATTTGAATATGTCTTGATATACTCATTTAGGAGCCATGTACAATCTAGGATATGATAATGTGGTCACACAAGATGAATTTGTTTAAGACCCTTATGGTGATGATGTAGTTTGTGAGATGGATCCTTATCCTCCTTAAACTACTCAATTTGGGGAATAAATCTAAGATCATCTAGCCCACTATTTGGTCAACACACCTCCATATTCAAAGCAAGACCAAGAATAAATAATGTAATACCTTACTAGTGTACCATCGATTATAGACCAAGTTCAATAATAACCATACTACATTATTATGCCATTGACATATGATCCTTATTTTCTTTATTATCACTTGCTTACAAATAAAGACAAATTTTTAATCACAGACACAGGTAGGGGCCAAGTTTCTATTAGACTTCCCCCACAAAAATTTGCCTATTCTAGTTAGATTGTCTTTAAATATACCTTATAACCAAACCATCGAGCATGCCTCTTCTATCAATCCTCAAGCGCTCATGCCAATGTCATATCAAAACCCATGTATGCTTATAATGGGAAAAGGCCTCATGGAGGACCACTTTTTACAAATGTAATAAGCATGCCAAACATATTTGAACTTAGTACACAACTTTAATAACATGGCCATGTCAAATGCTCCACTCATCAAGTTAACTCATTTAATAGGAGTATTAATCAAATTGATAGGCCAAGATAATTTGGGTATAGACCCATTCATGCAAATCACTTCAATTGGAGACATGTTCAATGCCCCAATTATTGAATAAGTGTCTACTACTTCTACATAGACAAATGTGACAAACATAGTGGATAACATGCAAGTGTCATCCAATCTAAGCCAAAGTGGTTTAAATGCATTAGTAACTAGTCCACAAAAAGTGCCTTTAGTAAACACCATAATTGGTCTGTAATAATAGGGGGCAAGAACTCTTGTGTCCCAACCATAATAAGATACCTATAATCCTCAACCAACTACTTCATCAAGCATGCAATCACAAGGATTAAGTAGTCAAATGCAAACTAGTGCCTTGCCTCAATAAAATGTGATGAATATTACTCCACCACAATAGGTGACGATTAACATTCCATAATAATAGGCATAATCTTGTATACCAACTTAGCAGAGGTAGAACATTCTTCCACCTCAGTAGGGGGGAACCAATTTTCCACCCTATAGGATTTGGAATGGTTCTTGAAATTACCAAAGAACTCAGTATCTAATTTTGATGACCTTTCAGATAAATTTGTGTAGCATTTCTCCTACAATATCAAACATGAGCTCTCATTGATAGATTTGAATCAATCCAAGTAGAAATTTGGTGAAAGATTTACAAGTTATCTAGATAGATGGAGAGAACTCACTAGTAATTTCACCCATACCTTACCAAATAAACAATTAACCATTCTGTTTACCAAAAATTTGCATAGTGAGATATATTACCATTTGGAGTTGTAGTGTGTACACACTTTTAAAGAGATCATCGACAAAGGTTTGTTAATTGAAAGGGCCCTTATTAACAAAGGTATTATCAATCTCACCTCATTGAACCAAAATTAGAACCAAAATCAAGTCCAAGCACAAGCATCAACACCAGCCCAAGCCAATAATTATGAAAAATCCAAGAAATTCAACCATAACAAGAATGTTGTTAGAAATAGAATAACTGATTCACATCATGTCCAAATGGTTCAAACACCATCTACTCATATAATTCCATAAATGCAACTTACTCCTCACCAATAACCCATACAGCAAGCATAGCCTTCACAATAATTTAGACCAGTTAAACAAATATAGTAACCACTACCTCTATAAACCCCTCCTCCAAGGAGAAATGTGCCTACTCATCAAGTCTTCAGTAACCTTGGAGAACCTATTAAATCCATGTTTCACAAGCTAGTTATTGCTAATATGATTAGTTAGCCAATTATGAAGCATTATCCTAAGGGTATTCTATATCCAAATTGGTATAGAGAAAATGTATGTTGTGAATACCATTAGGTTCATGGACATAATCTACACCATTATGTGCAAATAAAACATCTCATTGAAAATATGTTGGAAATTGGGGAGATTACATTGGATAATAGAGCTTCTACATCCAATCAAAACCTAGCTATCTACCAAAAATCATTTTCCACAACATAAAAACCAACAAAAACAACAACAACAAAGGCTAGAACAATAATAATAATAATATCAACAACCATGAAAACAATAATAATTATAATAGTAATAACAACAATGCCAATCAAATAGATGGAATTAAGATTAAAATGATTCCAATACCCAATAAACTTACCATGTAATTGCACAT
Source organism: Torreya grandis (assembly GCA_037957365.1). Lineage (NCBI taxonomy): Eukaryota > Viridiplantae > Streptophyta > Pinopsida > Cupressales > Taxaceae > Torreya > Torreya grandis. The sequence continues at coordinate 4,043,364 of JARHVA010000836.1, read as the reverse complement.
GACTACAACAAAGTATAGGTCATATTATAAGAGGTCGCATTTCCACCATCACCATTAATCCAAGACCAAGTGATAATAGAATAGGACTGTTGCTAACCAATTCCAATCAACCCATATATGTAAGTGATCCTTTCTTGATTTGGGACCACATACAAGTGTACCAATAACCAAGGATTATTACTTTTGGACCTTATACCGATAACTTGTCATTAACCTAAGACCACATACAAGAGCATTGGTAGCTGAGACTTATCCTATCTAGTCCCCCTCCACCATCATTTCTTAGAAATAATAGCCCTATATCTAATCTTGATTTTGAAATCACAACTTGATGATCAAAAATTACCATTCCCAATCCACAACCACCTACCATCCAACCAATCCAACCCATCGTTCTAGCTTAGAAAAAGCCATATATTATTATTACAGAAATGGCATTCAACATTATGGAACAACTTTAGAAGATTCCTAGACAAATATCCATTTAAGATTTGTTTCATATGTCAACTATCCACAAGAACATCTTGACAAAGTTTCTAGGCCAATCACAAGTTCCAAATGAAATAAGCCCAGATAAATTCTAAGCTTTGTTTGGACATTTATCCCTAAGCCAATAATTGACTTTTAACTAAAGTAATATGTCATCCCTTGGCCCTCTCCATAATAATTTTGCATATTAATGTTGTCATTATGTGGCACAAAGTGAAACATGTCCTCATACATAATGAATCAAGCCTGAATATTGTTTCTCTGAATCTCATCAAGCATTTTGAATATATGACAGCTAATCTCTAGCTAGAAACAATCACTATCAAGGCCTATGATAATGAGGATTAGAAATCACAATGAACTATAAGTTTGCCAGTTATCATTGGGCCTTTGACCCATAATACACTTTGTCATGTGTTAGACCTAGACCTATCATATAATTTGCTCTTGGGTAGACCTTAAATACATGAAATTCATACAATCCCTTCAACATTTCACTAGTGTCTCAAGTTATCTCACTCAGGTATAAAGGTCACCATCCATGGAAATTTGCAACCTTATGAACATTGTAAACATTTGAAGGCCAAGTATATAACCATTGTTTTGCCCTAGATTTGATTCCCAAAAAGCACAAAGGCAAATAAATACTTATTAATTTGATAGAGGATAATTGCTTAAACCCATATAGCCTTGATTTATCTTCCCATATGCCACTTCTTGAATTGTCTTATCATTTTACCATCTCGGCCAATGGCCCAAGAGAGTATTTGACTCATGACACATTTCACATTGCCAAGCTTCCATAGAACCCCAAGTCCTATGGAAGACCTGAATCCAAGCCACCTTGTATGGAATGGCAATGAAAAGGAAAAGGCAAACTTCATAGTCCATCTATTATCATTTTCATACTGACTACTAGCCAAGAACAGGACCCACTAGCAAATGATGAAACCTGGTTATATAATGACAAACTAGTTGATTGTTACAAAAAATCCAAATACCCCATTCCTAATAGGATAATGGAGAACCAAGCCTATGAAGGAGGAGGCTTTGGTCCCAATCAATAAGGAACACTCAAGTCAATTTTTATAGCATGATACAAAGGAACCTATGGTCTTGGATTCAAACCACCTAGAGGTGACCCTATGTATCTTATTCATGTTCTAATGCCAACTAATAGTGACAATTATGCTAATATTAAAGCATAGTTTGATCATATCCTTTATCAAGACCTTGAAAATACCAATTTGTTTGGCATGCATGCCATTTATACCCTTACCCTAGTTGTTCATAATAATCCACTTCCTCTTTATCACCCTCAACTTATAGCCTGGGACCAACAAGAATCCACATTGGTTATAGACAAGTTTGAGAATGATGAGGCCTTTTACGATTTTATACGCTTAAGAGACAATGCTATGTTAGGAGACCATAAATCAAGGGTTTTATTAAATTGGATCCTACAACCTATTTTAGAGAGTGAGTGAATTCCTTTAGCCACAAACAAATAAATAAAACATTGAGGTCCCAAAGTGAAAACCTCTTTGAGGCACTTTTAGACTAGGGTAAAATTAAAGAGAAGGGCTAGTCTTTTGGTGAAACCCTATTTCAGGTGCCATTAGATGGGGGTGCTCACATTTCCCCTAATAAATCTCAAGAGACTACCAATGATGAATTTGCTTATGGATCTGAGTTCAGTCCTGAAGAACAACATGCTTTTGACTGAATTATCCAAGATTTTCTAACAGTTTTTGTAACATGGCTATCCTTACCATTGGGAGATTCTAATTCATCTTGTTTAGGAGAACTTGAAGAACCAGTCTAAAATAGAAGACTTTATAGTTAAAGATTAATTCAAATCATTGCTAACCATTCTAAAATATGATTCGACTCTCTTTGTAGAAGACACTACAAAAATTAACATTGGGACTCTAGACGACCCAAAACGGATCAAATTAGATGCATCCCTTGTTAAGGAGGAAAGTGAAATATTTACAACCCTTTTGAGGTAATTTATTAACATCTTTACTTGGGCCTATTCAAACATGTCTGGTTTGGACCCCACCTTGGTTATATACCACCTTATTATACATCCTGATGCCAAACTTGTGAAGCATAAATTATACAAAATGCATCATCACATTATTGTATTATTAAAGAAAGAGTTGAAAAAACTCTTTAAAGAGCCATGACCATCATATTTCAAGATATGATGCATGATATTATTTAAGACTATGTTGATGACATATTAGGTAAATCAAAGACCAGGGCTGATCATCTAACTATATTACGAAAGATATTGGAAAGGATTCATGAATACAATGTCAAACTCAATCCTAAGAAGTGTGTTTTTGGTGTTACTTCAGGCAAACTATTCGGATTCATTATCTCTCATAGAGGTATTGAATTTGATCCTACCATAGTACATGCCATTATATAGATTCCACCACCTTCTAATTTGAATTAGTTCCATATTTTTTAGGGCAACATTTAATCTATCAAACACTTCATTTCTCATTTAGTCGATAGATGTCATCCATTTACAAACTAACTACAGAAGGGTGTCACATTTCATTAAGATGAATAATGTCAAAAAGCCTTCCAGTAGCACAAGGAATATCTTGTAAATCCACCTATTTTGTTGCCACCTATACTAGGAAATTTGTTCTTACTATATCTATCTACCACATACAAAGCCCTAGGGGCACTTCTATCTTAGCTTGATGATAGTGGAAAAGAGCATGCCATGTACTATTTAAGCCATACACTGGTCATGTGTGAACACAACTATATGCCTATTGAAAGAGATTATTTAGCTATGGTCTTTATAGCATATAAATTAGGATATTATATGCTTAACAACAATACCATAGTTATTTCCAAAGTAGATCCGCTCAAGTATCTACTATCTAAGACAATTTTACAAGGCCAAATGGCTAAATGGATCATACTTCTGAGTGAGTTCAAGATCAAATACATTAACTAGAAGGACATAAATGGACAAGTTATTGTAGATTAGCTAGTTGAATATCCCCTTATAGATATCGAACCACTAAATTTTCAATTCCCAAATGAGTTCATTATGACCATCATTGAAACACCTCTTAAGGAATAACACTAGAAGTTGTATTTTGATGGATCATTCACATCATATGGATCGGGGGAGGGCCTATTATTTATAACACCATAGGGGAATCTTATCCCTAAATAATTTTGCATTAGCTTTCCTTATACTAACAACATGGTTGAATATGAAGCACTCAATGCAGGGCTTCAATACGCAATATAATGGAATATTCAACATCTTAAGGTTTATGGTGATTCTTAATTAATCATCAATCAAGTTACACACCACTTTTAGACCAAAGATGATAATTTGGTGTCATACAAGGCCATGATTGATACTCTCAAACAATAGATTGATGATGTACAATTTGAACACATACCGAGGGCTAATATTAGAAAAGTGGATGCCTTGGCCACCACTAACTCTTTGATCTATCACATAGACAAGGCAAAAGAATATCAATTCTTCATTAAAAATCTTTTAGCACATGGCCATGAACCCTTAACCATCACAATGATATGTGATATTATTAGTCCTACCTTTATATGGTATTCAGACCTCTTTACCTATCTTCATAACCATGTTATGCCACCAGACCTATCACACAAAAAATAAAAGGCCTTCACCCACCAAGCCTCATGATATGCCTTACTTGGACCAACCCTTTACCACCATAGCTTTAATGGAACTTTAATTCAATTTTTAAATTTGGCAGAAGTAAAATTAACATTATGGGAAGTTCATGAATGAGTATGTAGAGCCCACACTAGCGGGGTTATCCTAGCCAAAAATCTCCTACATATTGAGTATTATTGGACAATTATAGATACAGATGTAGCTGCTTATGTCAAAAAGTGTAACAAATGTTAAAGGCATGCAAATATAATTCATTACTAGCTAAAACACTAAAACCAATGCTTACACCATGTCTATTTGCAATATGGGGCATCAATCACATTGGGAAGATTAACCCTACCTCATTTGATGGCCATAAACATATCCTTACCACTACCAAATATTTCACTAAGTGGGTTGAAGCTATACCCCTCATTTACATGATTGGAAAACACATTTCCAAGTCCATCTTTATATATCTCATATACCCCTATGGCATCCCATCTGACATTATATCTAATAATGGTAGATCATTTAAAAAAAAGGATGTCAAAATGTTATGTCCCAAGTATAACATTACTCAACATTTTTTTAATGCATATTACCCATATGGTAATGGCCAAGCAAAGCATCTAATAAAACCATTATCAACATTCTTAAAAATATTATCCATGATGTTGGTAATGATTGGCACCTTCAAATCTTTTGTGCCCTCTAAGCATACTACACTAATTACCATACCCCAACTGGAGCTACTCCATATTCCCTAATTTATAGCACTGAGACCATTCTTCCCATTGAGGTCGAGTTACCTTTTTTGTGTATCTTGTTGAAAAATGTCTTTGATGATGAAGATTATAGAGTTGATCACCTACAAGAGCTCGAGTTATTTGATGAAAAATGCATGGACACTGTCAACAACCTTCAAGCATACCAAAAATGACTTCATGGGCATTATAATCAACAATTCAAATATAAAGAGTTTGAGCTTGGATACCTTATTCTTAAGAAAACCAATAGAATACCATGACTGAGAAGAAAATAAAGGCAAATTCAAACCAAATTGGATAAGCCCCTATATCATTGTTGTAAATTATGGATCTAGATCATACAGACTAGCTACACTAGATAGGGATAAACTTGATGAACCAATGAATATTATATACCTCAAGCATTATTTTACTTGAGAGACTTGACGTATTGTCTATGAGGCCAATTTTTATTGTACCATAGTATTGACATCTTTTTTTGTAACATACCCTATACCATTTTACCATACCTTATCTTTTGACCAACATTGTTTTTACGCTCCCCCCAACCCTTTCACCTTGGTTTTATTTCATTAGTTATTTGGGCACCTTTAACAAGGGGATTTAGACCAGGTTTCAACAGTTGATTCAGTATTCTAGATAAAGGCAGTATCTTGGATGAGTATGATAGTGGTTTGGAAGTTACATCCTTAATTTCTTGTTTCATTTCATTTTGAGTATTCTTGATTATAACCACCTTTAGAAAAATTAGTGTCTCACATCATATTTCTAATTATAAATACTTATGGTCAAATTAGTATCATTGACCCATGTCATTATTTCCTAATTCTAACCACCTATGGATAAATTAGGAACAACATATTTATCATGCCTTGAAGTCCCACCTTTCTATTCATATGTCGTATTGTGCCATTTGCCTACTTTTCCTATAATTTGAGAACTTGTTGATACCTAGTTGGATTCCTCCACTATAAGGTAGAATTACAGTGACTTAAGGTCCTAATGGGACTATGTAGGTAGTGATTGATTCATGTTGAGGTCAGCTCAGTCACCCTTTGCCATGCTCTCACCATTTTGTGAGTAATTTTAGTTTGAACACTCATTATTTTATGATTTGGACCATTTAGTATCTCGTACTTCTCAAATCAAGTTGATATGCATAGAAAATTCTAAAAACATTTAAAAATATCTTTAAAAATCCTAAAAATTATGAAATTGACCACTTCTTTATCTTCAATTTTTTGGTAATCCTCATTAATTCACAAGAAACCACTTGTATTTTAGTTTGCCCATCCTTGTTGGCCCCTCACCCTTATGCTCTTTCCATTTTGTGATTTCATGTTTTGTGCATTATGCATTCGACTTTGATATTTTAATGGCCACTACGCTTCATCTCATGCTCTCATAATTTTGTGAGACCATTCCCATATTTCTCTATAACATTCATCATGTTTTTCTTATCATCAATTTCTTCTATCCCATATATGGGGAGAACTACATTTGGCTTAAATTTTATGTTGGATATTGCATCCATGAAACTATGTAGGCAACATCCACTTGCCTAGTGCATCTGGAGTTAGTTTGGCTACCCCATTCCTTTTCTTCTATTTCCCCCATTTTGTTTGTTTGTTTTGTTGTATAACCTGGGGGCAATTTTCATTATTTTGTTAATCTATATCTATGCTAACATTGTGATTAACAATTATTTGTGTTTGTTTCATGTTTGTTTTGACTATTTTGTTCACCTTTTGTTTATTAAGGTTTTTTTGTGCTTTTTATTTCTTGATGTTTTGTTATGTTTTTGTTTGTTTGTTTGCCTATTTGTTTGCTTTCATTGTTGTGCCTTGACTTAGTATATATGTGTTCATTGGGTGATTCCTTGCGTACTCTACTTTAGTCCATCCATATTCATGTCTCTACATTACCATTTTATCATTGGTACATCATTTTCGATTGTTTATTGGATCACATACCATTCCTTGTGCATATTTTGGCTACATTCTCATGGTTTTTTTATCATTATGCACACCATCACATGCTACAACAAAAATCAACTAAATAAATCTTACAAGCAATGTGGCCATGATACTTGTCCTTGGCACTTGAAACATTCTTGATCTATTCAATAATTTCCCCCATACAGATTAATTACATCACAAAAGAATTTTCATCTTTGCTAGTTAGGGCATGCATCTCCATACTAGCAGGTTGCCCAAATTCATCTTTCTCCTTTGTAATAGCTTATTCTTATGTCATGAGCATGGATTCAGTTCGTAAGCCCCATTATCAAATTTGTCATATTACTCACATCATAGTTCTAATAATTATAACCTCCTTTGGGCAAATCATTATGTATCATCCCACCTATAGTACCAATGATTATAATCACCTTCGGCCAAATTATTATGTTTCTATCCTACTTGTTGTGTCAATGATTATAACTGTATGTGGGAAAATCATTATGTTTCATTTTCATTGTGATAATGCTTATAACTACCTTTGGGAAAATTGTTATCTCTATCTGCCCAATTGGGGAATGTTTTCATCCTATCAATGATTATAACCACTTGTGGGTAAATCATTACTTTCCCTTTCATGATTATAATTTCCTTTAGACAAATCATTCTCTTGTTACCCTTATCATTTGGCTAATGATTATAATTGCCTTTGGATAAATCATTATCTTTTTACCTAACTATGTCGATGATTATAAATGCCTTTAGGCAAATCATCCTTTTTATCTTCCCAATTGATGTAGCTCATTATTTCATTGATTATAACCATATGTGGGAAAATCATTTTTTTTATCCCCTTTTACCTTTTTCATCCCATCATTTTCCTTATTTTGAGGGATCAATTGCCAACCTTCTTTGTCGACCATGCCCTCGAGGGGGCATCCATAGATCATCCATTACTATTGAAGTATTAGGCATACAATACATTTTCATTATTTTAAAATACTTTATTATGTCTATAGCTTGTAATGCCTTCTCAAGTAGGGGCAAATTATAGACATCCAATTCTAGACACAACTAACTTCTGACTGGCCTTCAGATTGATTCCCACCAACCATCATATTTTAAGCTTGGAAATCGATAAACATCCCAAATTCATTCATGTATCATTCATCAAAGATCAGAATAGGGATGAGGTATCCCTATTTGGGAAACAAGCCCATATGCAACAATAACCTCTCATAGATTCATCCCTAATCACCTTGTGGCATAATAACTATCAATTTGGCATATAAACCCATTCAGTGGGGCATTTGATCAAATATTGAAAGAGATAAAAGGTTAATCAAAATTAATTAAAAAATTAAACAAGTTTAAATGCCTTGTTGAATTATCCATTTATAATTAATGAAAATCTAAAAATTAGAATTCTAAAAATCAAAATATCAAGCCTTTTCACCATTGCCTTTATGAGTTGTCAAAATCTTTAAAAACATACTAAAATATCTAATTTGAGAGCCATGCCTACTAATTGAAAATCATAATTGCATGACAACTATTAACTCAACTAGAATTAGTCTTAACTCACCTAAGGTTAGTTTGAACCCATTTCAACCTTGAATCCAACCTTAACTCACGTTGGGTGAGAGTTACTTCTTGAGGCTATAAATACTAGGCCATACCCCTGAATTTCTAAGCTTGGATATTGTAGAGTTATTATGTAGGATTTACTCTAAAAGCTTCATACAAGCATTGTTACCATGCCCAAATCTTAAGCCAAGCAATCAAAATCCAAGGTGCCAAGGAGAGAAGGATCCAAGTAAGCTTCATTCTCAAAGACTTCTTGATGCACAAACTGAACAAGCCATTCAAGAAGCCATTTGGAGCTCCAAAGAAGCTAAAAGAAGGTGTTCTTATATGTTTTTGTTGTGTTTTCATATCCTTAATTATTAATTAATCTCTCCCTAGTGTATAGGCTAGAGGTGTTAGTATTTTAGTGTGTTTATTTGAGTTTTATTTCTTAGACTGACACAATATTAACCTCCCCTCTATTGTAATCCTTGTCCACAATAGATACATGTGGCTCTTCATCTTCTAAATAGTTTTTCTTGTTCCATATTTTTAATTTTTGTAGATCCATTCTAAGGCCCAAAATTCTTTTATCATCTTGCACTCCATGTTATCCATTATCTAGGTTTTTGGTTTAGAATCCTTGCTTTATCTCTTCTTGATTTAGCTCCCTTTAGTTCACATCCCCATAGTGCCCTAAGCAACTACTCCATATTAGCTAAAATTCACACCATTGCCTTCTCTAGAACTAGAATTTTCAACAACACATGGAGTTGCTTCAAAGACTTACCTATGATCCCTTTAACAAAAAAACAATATGCAACTTCAAATGCAATATACCTCTGAATAAAAAAAATTTAATGTACATGGAAATTTTAGTCTTCATCCAATGGTGAATCTCATGGGTTTATTCAGTGTCTATGTTGCACAACCTTTTAATATTTTCTTTACCCCACATAAAATTTTATATTTCATGTGGTCTAGAATAATAATAGTAAATTCTAGATAGCCATGCTACCAGTAACTCAAGAAACTCACACCAAAATATTTCATACAATTATCCATGAATGTGATAATAAATAATATCCTCTATAGAAACTCATATTATTATAGCTTCTTCCTCTATGAACTTATATATTCTTGTGTCTACCTAATTCTCAAGGTCCCTTTGACTAGTTAACCATTTCAACATATTCAAGTCCTATCAATGAAATTATTGTTAATTATGGTCCATAGAATCACTCATGTCTTATATGTTGTAGTCTATAAATGTCATGATGATACTTTGAATTTTTACAGTAGATTAAAGATAGAATTAAGGTTAAACATATTGCAATTTCTTATGTAAAATAATATTATTACTATTCATTAATGTATATGCACATATGATCATTTGAAGCAAGATAATCCTAGGTGTGAAGTAATCTTGCATAATTTTTGGACAACTAAGTGTAGATTTAAAGATAAGCTCATAAGAGTATTAGTGCACATAAGAAAGAAAAAGATAAATAACATAGAATAATAGTGTGTGATTTATTAACCCATAAGTCATACACAAATGATGCACGTGTGAATCACTCCAACATGCAAATGAGCCTTTTAGAATTGAGTGAATGGATAGGCAAAAAATCTACTAAAAAATTAATAGGTTTAACCTGAATGACACATCACTTTGATAGATCTGCATGACCACTAAAATTTTAAATGGAATATGATAGCATAGAAGGTGGAAATCTAAAAATTGAGACAATAAAATCAGTCAATTGAGATTTTGGTAGCTTTGTTTATTTTGAGTCCACACTAGTAAACTTGGCCTAAACACACCAGTGGACCATTCATTAACTTATCATTAAGCTAGTAGTTGTCAAATTTATGAGAAGTGGTCTTCGACCAATTCCAAATCCCATAAATAGGGGATTCGAGGTTCATTTTAAGGACCATCATGCAAGAAAAGGAACTCTATTATCAATTACATACTAAAGCATATAGAGAGAGAGTAACAAATACAAGGCCTAAGAAGATGACCTTGTGTGAGTCTAAGGACTTAATCATTATAATATTTAAATTGTTTGTATTAGCTCAATCACAATATAACCCATAGCTCATGTTTAATGTGAGGTTGTATGTAACTTTGATTTGTGATAAGATACTAAAGTTTTTTGAGTTTATGAATTTGTGTGTGAGAGAGTGTATGTTAAATAATAGGGTGAGAGGAACACTTGATGTGTGGTTTGGATTCTCTTCATTGGGAACTCAACCCATGACCTACATCATCATTCTTGGCATTTAATAAATTCAACTGAACATTATATAGGAATACATTCATTCACAAAGAAGATACACTCAATTCATGAAGGATTTATATAAGATTAAGATAAATTCTATAATAGATTATAGATTCAATTAGTTCCATACAATTCTCTTTATCTCATTTTACCCTTTTCTTTTACAAAAGAAGGGTATAGAAAGGTCATGAAGAAATTATGTCTCTTAATCTTCTTAACCTTTCATTTTCTAAATTGAAGTACTCACGAGAACCATTCAAAATTCCGTGTGATTAATTATCTTATATGAAACTTAATTTATATAAAATATGCAATGGTGTACACTTGTCACATGCTTAACATAAAAAAATGTGTTTCAACTATACTTCACACCTTCTTACTAACATACTTCATAGGAGTAATCAATGTCTCAACTCTTACCAACCAAAATCATCCTCCACTTCAATTTTGACCTTTTTATTCATATATGTAACCCATGGTGGGAACAAAGATTTTAGTGCATTTATGGCCAAAACAGTTTGAATGACAAGACTGAGAGAGTGAACTTAGCACACTTTGGATAGATTTCTTAACAACAACAAGAGTTTTTTCAACATGTTATTCAATATCCTTATCAATATTAGAGTTGAGTGGTACCAACTTTAGATAACCACTTGGAATGCTATGAATTTAAACATGAGGTCTGTCACTATAAAAAAATTCAAGGTGTTGTTATGTGACCTTTGCCAAATAGTATCATTATATGGTCTCCAAACTGGGTGTTGAGGAGGATAATAAGGTGTTACATTTTTAAAAAATTACACCATCAGGTCATTGATATCAAAGTGAAAATATACCCTTGTTCCCCATTCGTAATATCTCATAAACTCACCAGGGGCCCTTTTACCCTTAAAAAGGCAAGCACAAAAATTACTAGGTTGTGGTAGGGGATATCTAGATTGATGTTTTCAAGCATTATCTCTTTTAGAATTTTAGGATTCTCTATTCCACTTATACATTCTAGGCCAAATTTTCCAAGTTAAAGAAACCAAAATAATTATGCATGTTAATAACTTAACAAACTTAAGAAACTTGTGATAAAAATAAATCATAGTGTTATTTTTATAATAATAAACATACGCCCCATCAAGACTACACACATTTTGTTTTTTTTAATAGGAGAAACAACAAAAACATTCATACTAATCACTTATTTCCACTACAATCTTACAATAAATTATATTGTGCTAGAAGTTTTGTAGAGAAAATGGAAAATTGTAACCCCAAAATTCCCAATAAAAGATTAAAAGCCATTTTGACTTATTAGAAAATAAATGTTTTCAAAGCTTGATCTATGGTTACAAACACCAGTATCTTAATGATTTCTTCATCTATTAAAGGAGATAGTTATAATTTGAGAAACTAGGAACCACTTTTAACTGTAAACAAAAAGTACGAGCTTGATTTTAAAAAACCTCTATAATTCACCATAGTTTTATCTTCAACAAAGATCAAATGATGTGAAAGAAACAAACCCAAAACCCTCAAAGAAAAACTAAATGCATTATCTTCATCTCAGTTAATATAAAACTATCAATCACTAAAATGATCATGAAAAATCTTTTGAAGTTTGTTCTTAAAATAATCACATAACAAAACTATAGTCACCAACCTACTAAACTTCCATCAAAATATTACTGACTCTACATGAATGGTTAAACAATCCACCTTTTATATCATGGCCATGGCATTATTCTCAAATATAATTGATAGAAATAGGTGCAGAGTTAAGCCCTAGAGATAAAAAATTTGCTCCTAATTGATAACCACTAATTGACATAAACACATTGTTGTGTCTTAATCCTAATGAAAATTGAGAGTTTATTAACTACAAATAAACCAAACATAATTACATGAACAAATGGCCATGGCATCACCTTGTAAAAAAAAATGTTCACCACTTTCAAGGTTGAAACTTTGTAAGGGAACAAATCAAAAAATTATTTTCTTGTTTTTACCATTTCTAAATCAAAATAGAATAATTGAATCATGACAAACCTGTATTTACATTCTACAAGTAAAAGAACAATTTCTTCTTCACATAATGCACATACTTATATTGGACTCCATGGAGATTTTATCAATAAAAAAGTGAGTTTTAAAGGACACAAGTAAGCATAACCTAAAATATAAATATTTTTTAACTTCAACACTAAGTCAAACCCTTTCAAAGAAAATAAGTTTTCACAAGTTTATAAGTCATGATTACCCTCCTCCAAACAAAATGTGTGAGTGTATGATGTTGCTTTTAAAAAAAATGGACAAGTGCAAGACATATTCATTAAACCACTAACAATCCACCAAAGCATGACATATTTTACATAAAAATAAACTTATAAAACCATACATGAAGTTTATATGACCTTTGAATGACACTAAATTAAACTCCCTTCATTGAGTGTTCATAATACCAATTTGATAGGGCTTCACCAAGACTAAAACCTCTTTAAAATGAAAGACCAAATAAAAATCAAATATCCACTCACTTATCTTACTCGACAAGCTTCTCAACATTCTTGAGGCACACGTCATTGATTACGAGAAATTGCCAATTTCTAAGATACATTATACTATCTCATTTAATGCCTTAGATAACACCTGCAAGGTTCTTAAATGAAGTTACCACCTAAAATTTTGGATTTTGATATTAACTAATTTTGATGTAAGTTGATTCAATATATTGAATACTTAACACTTCCTCACCTTATGTATTAATCCACAAAGTATTGTATAGTAAGGGTTCCTACATATACAGACATAACCCTATAATATGAATTTCATGGCAAAGTCTAAAATGACATGCCATCCAACATAATGTCATTATATTACTTGGGTGCATATATGTGTTTAAACTAATTATCATACCTTTATTAAAATAAATGAACACCTTTGTTCTTCTCTGGTTTCTTGTAGACTTACATTATAAAGGATACCTAAATTGAGTGTATTGATTATATTAACACATTACAATCAACAATCTATCAATCAAAAAGAGTGTCAAAAAAAAAGCGTCACAAGTGACATTTACATCCAAAAGAGCTAGTCACATTTTATCTTAGCATCTCAAGAAGGAATTGTGCTTCCACGGTACACTCAAACTTATTTTATCCAACTAGAAAATAGTGTATCACAAGATTTGATTCAAACTACAGAAAACCTATACATGAATAAAAAAAATGAAAAATGATGCTCAGTAATCAACTAAAATAAAATTTGGCCTCTACCACCTAGTGTGAAAATGTTAATTAAATTAGGCATGGATCAAGAATGTGAAGTATATTTTTGAAGAAGAGAGGAGTGTTAATGTTTGCATCAAAAGACAATATTGAAATCATTATATGCATTTAAAGACAATGTGTTCATAATCAACCTTTTGGGTTCCATAGGCATGCCCCCACCCCCAAACCAAGGCAAAATAAACAAGCAAGCCTTTGTAAAGATCCATCTCTATATAAATATGAGCATGTGTTATCATGAAATTATCCCTTATTAACAAATATAGGGCAATGGATTCCTGTAAGAACATTTTTGATGTGTTATATGTTTGGAAGAATCCAAAAATGCAAAAGAAAATTTGGCAGCTTGACCCATAAAGGAAAAAAATAAAATGTTTGATCAAAGGATCAAAATTTGAGAACTAAACCTTCATGAAGATCCCAACTCCTTATTAAACCAAGGCCCCTTACTATAAATTAAATCTTAGTCTTTTGGTTTTTAAAAACATACAATGAAAAACCCTTGGGTAAAAGGGTAAATCTCCACCTCATAAGAGATGAGAGGAGATCAATATTAACCTATTCATTCATTTAAAATGGGAAGAGGGGAGAAAATACATTCAACTTTTGATCATAGAACTCCATGAAGGGAAGTTAGTATAGTGTTAGTTCAATAAATAAGACTCAAATAAACACACTAACACTTACACTCCTAGCCTAGATATTAGGGAGAGCTTAATAACAAAATCAAAATAAAAGCACAACAAAAAAATAAAAGAAAATAAATCTTTTACCTTTCTTAGGAGCTCCAAATCTTTGTTGAGTGGCTTGCTCGGCTTGTGCATCAAGAAGTCTTTGGTAAATAAAGCTTGTTGGCTCCTTCTCTCCTTGACACCATTGACTTTGGCATGGATTGTGATTGATTGGCTAAATATTTTAGCATTATAACACTAATGATATGAGTCTCATGGAAAAAATACTACATAATAACTCTATAATATCCAATCTTAGAAATGAAGAGGCATGGCCTTGTATTTATAGCCTTAAGAATTAACTCTCACCCAAGGCGATTCAAGGTTGAGTTTGTTGAGCATTATTTCTATTATTGAGAAGTGTTGTCATTAATGTCAAGATTGATGTCATTGATGTCAAGATGCATGGTGTGTGAGGTATGATCTTGTATACTTGATATTAAGACTCAGCATAAAACATAGTGAGATATGAAGATCCTTAGTCAAGCTCTAAAAAGCTGTCAGGCAGCTCTGAAGACATTATGGTGAAGCTCTAAAGATCATATGTGGGGTATGATCTTATATGATTGATGTGAAGACTCAACATAAAACATAGTGAGCTAAGAATATCCTTAGTCAAGCTCCAAATATCTATCAGGCAGCACCAAAGATGTTATATCGAAGCTCTGAAGATCTATCTAGGCAACTTAGAAAACACTTTAAAGACACCCAGCTATACTATGTAGATTAATATAGAAAATCCAAAGATATATATTATACATATATAGATTCTCCCCCTTTAGATAAATTATTTTATACATTACTATTCATATTAATAGTCCAAAATTATCTGATAATGTCTCTCCATTGAGAGAGAATTTAAAGGCAACGTGATGATTCTTCTAAGGTTGATGTCAATTTTCAGGTCAAGGTGAGCATGTTTTGAAGTACTAGTATTTGAATACAAGGTGTCTTAAGAATCATAGTCGTATCATGATCATGTGCATGGTGATTATGAATCAATGTGTAGAATAATCAAAGTGTGTTTTGAACCTAGTAAGAGACTTGAGAATGTTTGTACATATGATGCAAAGTCTTTTATATGAAGCATGGTGCCCTAGAGAGATGGCTTCACAAAGGCATAAGAGTATATATATAGTTGCTTAAGTATGTATATGATTCATTGGATCACCCAAGAGAGTTTTCAAGTGAGCCTATAGGAGTAGGACCTACAGACCTAACATGCAACTAGATTAGTTCTAGACATTGCCTGACCTAACAAGGTGTCATGATGTATTGCCAATACATATTAAGTATGTATGGTAGTATTTATAATGCTAATAGGTTTTGTGACATGTATATGATGTGTTGAAATCTTGGACAATGGATAAAAGGTTAGTTTCAAGGCCTAATGTGACTTACAGGTCAAAGGTCTAAGAGAACAAGAGAGAGATGGTGGCCAGATGGGGTATCAAGATCAATTTCTAAGGTAAGTGTGAGTATTTGAGCATTAACAAAGGTGATTAAAGTTTTTTTAAGCATTTTCATGAAGTTTCATGTCAAAATTGAAGGTTAAAACAAGAAAAAGTGTCTTAAGGTCTTATGAGTGCATAAGATGAAGAATTGTCTACCTGAAAAGGTTTTTCAAGTGTTTGTTGGCACATGCAGCATCTAAATGAAGACTTGATACATTCATGGTAGATGGGTAAGGGTCCTATCTCAAATTTCCAATTATTTATTTCTGTAATAAGGGGCTAAGCTTTATGAATGATCGTTAAGACTATAAGACGGTTTAAACCCTCAAAGAACCTTAATAGTGACCTGATGTGAAATAACTTGTTCTAAAGTGATAAAAATGGATTGTTTTGTCTAGTTTAGATATTGGATAATTAATTAAAATCTATTAGGCATCTCCAAGTGTGATTTTTTTAGGAGAGTGAGTGGACCCTATAGGAAAGGCCTTGTTTGTTAGATATTTGTTATAGCAGGTAGAGTTGACCAAGTTAAAGTTGTTAATTAAATGAAGGTTGAAGATTTTGAATTTTATATTATGTCCATGGTGGTTTTATAGTAGGTTATATCCCTTATGTATTCTAAACTGATCATACAAGTTGACCAGTCACTAACAAACCTAGTAGTGCAAACAGTGAGAAAACCAGGCAGAAGTGAGAAGATGATTAGGGATGTGTTATCATGGATTAAGGATGAATAAAAGTACATGAATATGTTTTTAAATACTTATAATACATTTTAATTTTTAAGAGAAGTTTTGTATGTCATTTGATATGATGAAAATGTTGCTCATAAGTTGACCTATCTAGTGTAGATAAGACAGTGAAGGTGTGAGGTTGAGAGATTGGTCTGTAAAACCAATTTTACCATATGAACATGTTATCTATCTATTTTATATTGGTATAATGATCTTTTAATATCATCCAAGTTTTAGATTATGGTAAAAGCAGGTTTTGAAGGGGCCCCAAAACCCTAGTACAAGGAAAAAAGATAGAGCAACCAAAACACAGACAAAGTCTAAAAACTACTACAAGGAAGTAGCAAAAACAGGTTTTAAATGGACCTGAAACCATCGGAAAGACAACCGGTCACAACCCAAATAAACAAAGATCTGGCAACACCATAGACATAGGAAGACAACAAGAAAACAAAGAACTAGACCAGATTCTTTACCAGCAAGAGGAACCAGATTATTCATCCAATTCCAATATCATTTTCATTGTTTCTTTTTCTTTCAAAACAGTATCCTGGGTAGTGGTTTCCACCAGCATTGCTCCTTTTTGTGTTACCTTCTTTCTAGTACTTTGTCTCGTTCTTTTGCTGGGTCCCTCCAAAGCTTTAGTCTCCTCACTGGCTCTTTTACCAATATTGACAGCAGCAGCACAAATATTGGACGTAGCTTCCTCCATTTTCATTCTATTGTCCTTAATTAGTTCCCGGAGGTTTTTCTCATAGGCTTTGAGCTTGGCTGGGATCTCTCCTATCTGATTATCCATATTGTTGATTTTGTTCCATACCTCTTTCAGGGTATCTTCCATTGTTTCCACTTTCCTTTTGAGGTTCATAACCTCCCTGCACATCCAAGAATCAAATTGAGAAGATGCCTCTACTTTGCAATTAACCCAGTTCATTGGTGTATGTGTTTCATCATTCAATTTTTTTCCCCTCCATTCCTCAAAATTTTTATTAGGACTGTTCCTATCTTCTTCAGTGATATCTTCTCGACCCTTATGTTCCCGCTCTTTAATTCCATTTTGAATTTCCATTTCCATATCTTGATTATCATCCTGCCCTGTAGTTTCCTTTTCGTTCTTTGATGCTGGGTCCTCAGCAGGGTCATCCCGGACAAAATCAAACTCTGCCTCTTTATGGTTTTCCTCAGTGTCTTCAGTTCTGTTTGCAGAATCCTCCTCTGTATTGACATCATCTTTTTCATTCTTCTCAGGACATTCTTCATCCTCATTAGAGTTTGTAGCCCGACTTTCAGTTCCTTCTTCTTCCTCCAAGTTTTCCTCACTGGGTTTATCAATACTCTCCCGCTCCATATCTTCTTCTACAATTTTCTTTTTAGTACTAGGGAGCTTGATTTTGCCTTTC
Source organism: Torreya grandis (assembly GCA_037957365.1). NCBI lineage: Eukaryota > Viridiplantae > Streptophyta > Pinopsida > Cupressales > Taxaceae > Torreya > Torreya grandis. The sequence goes on along the minus strand of JARHVA010000836.1, from coordinate 4,025,020 downwards.
TCAGTAACACATTCACTCTTTTTGTTCCCTGACTCCTTATTTTTCCCCTGTTTAGGGTGCTTAACCATAGCATTATTCTTACAGTAGCCTTCGATTAATAGAATAAGGCCTTCATGATGGATAGGGCACGTTTCCTTTTTCCTATGAGCATATAAACTTTGGACCAAGGAGAAACGTAGATAAAAGGGAAAAGACAAACTAACCTTGTGCCTGAAATGGTTAAGGAAGACAAAGTGGAATTTGTGCACATGCTTACTTCTTTCATCCAGAATGAAGTACTCCCTTATGCAGCTTAAGACATCCCTCCATATCCCTTTAATCTGATCCAATTCAAAGAAATCCCCATTCTTGACCAGTTTCTGCTCTTCCACTTCCATTTTGGGGAACCTACAGAAGGCCTCATTCAAAATGCTTGTCTGTTTGGAGAATTTGAGTCCATCAGTAGGCAGCCCAGTAACCTCAGCTATAAAATCCTCTGTTAAGTTCATTGTGACACCATGCAGGGTGACCCTTTCATCCTTCCAATTTTTGAAAAAAGCCGTAGTGATATGCGGTTTCGATCCATGAAGTCTTTCCAAGTAGCTCGCAACTTTTAATATCATCCAAGTTAATTTTAATTCTCTTAAAGTGTTTACACAAGTATTTAAAATTATCATCACCATGATTATGTTTCAAGGCAAACTGGTAGTTTTGGGTAAGCAGGTTGCAGTAATGGGTTTGAGACTCTATACCATGAGTTGATATATATAATGCACATAATTATGTTATTTTTGACTTTAATTATCTATACATGCTTTATATAATCATTAAATTAAGTGTAAGATGTTGGAACATTGAAACCAAAATGGCTTGTCTAGTTGAGTAAGGACTGTGAGAGAGAAGGTCAACAAATTCATCTGCAAAACCAATAGTTGCCACTAGAACTTGTGATATATCTATTGGAGATTTTTTTGAGGATTTTTTAATATCATATACATATATTTTAATTCTATTAAAGTGATTCTACATGTGTTTTAAGTTATTATTTCTATGATTGTGTTTTAAGGTTAGTTGACAGTTCTAAGTGAGCTTCTTGCAGAGAAGAGTTTGAGCCTGTATACCCTAAGTTGAAGCATATTATGAATTTTTTGATGAACCTAAGATCATGATTTTTATAAATATATGTTTTTTTAATTATTTTTTATATTTTTGTGTTTATTCTTCATTTATTCAAGATAGACTTTATAGGTATGCACAAGCCTTATATAAATAAGACTAATGATGTGCTCTAAATAATGGTTTGAGATAAAAGTGTTATAAATCCCATATAATATTATTGGAGAATAATATGATTTTTTCCTACCATGTAAGGTTTTTTAATATGATCCAAGAAGATCAAATGGTAGTGTGTGCTAAGTAGGCCTAATGGAATTAGGTCTCCATGAGACCTAAAGCAGAGATAAGGCCTAATTGAATTAGGTCAGACCTAAAGGGACTCAAATCACATTTGATACATTTATATGATTTCTTAAGATATATTCCATGGCTGACTTAGGAATATAAGAATTTTTGGCTGACTAATAAGGATATGATCAAGTGACTTGTATAAATACTAAGAAATTTTAGGCCTATTCTGAGAAGTGGTGAGAATGAAGAGTATAAACAAATAATATAACACTTTGTAAGCATAATAAGGTCTTATAGAAAATAATAGTAGTATATAGGATTAGTTATGAATATTTGAAAAAGGTTCTGCATATGAGGATCAAGGCCGTATGACCTAATCAAGTCTTGAAGAGACCTAATTGAGCAAAGAAGGCTAGAGACTAGTTTGAGAAGGATAGAAGTATGTGAAGAGCTGAAGAAGGAGATCATCATCTATTATATGAGAAATAGAGGGTTCTAAAAGTGATCAAATATTTGATGTGGTTGTGTTGGTGTTGATCTATCTATGGGTTAGGCACCTCCTTACAAGTGGGTGCTTGTTAAAGCTTAGTCAAGTTGGTCCTTGGCTAGTTGGGGTTGGTGCTCCAAGTGAAGATGGTGCTTCACTAAATGTTGATGTTTGAATTATAGGAAAATATTCTATTTTCATCATTAGTGGGTTTTATTCCCCTTTTGGTTTTCCCACTCAAATAAGTATTCTATGTGTTATGCTCTTTCCTCATGCTCATGACTCTTAATGTGTTGTTACTTTACTATATTTTTGATAGTTCATGAATGATAAGATAAATTTGTAAAAGTTTTTGAAGACTGATTCACCCCCACCCTCTCATTAATTATGTTTCTAATAATTTGTATCATATCCTAGTCCTTTGTGATAAGTCTAATAGCTTGAAGGTGATCCTGAGAAGCATGAGATATCTTGTGATCAACAAGGAGAAGACAACATGTATGATGAAGTATAGTATCATAGTGAAGAAGGAGAAACTGAAGTAGACCTTAAAGTTGAGCTTATAAGATCCCTTGATGATTTGAAGTATCAAAAGAATACTATCAATAATCTCAATAGTCAATTAGAATATGTCAACACAAAGTTCAAGTCAAAGGAATTTGAGTATGACCAGTTGAAGGTTGAGCATGTATAGCTAATAGACAAAATGAGAAAGCTTAAGAGAGAGCATGAGAATTCAAAATAATTCAAGAATATCATCATGAAAAAACCAATCATTCATCCTAATGAAATGAAGGATAAGTAATCTTGGAACCATGGTAAGTACACTAATGTTTTTTGCTATATTTATCACAATGCATAAATAATGAGGTTTTGAGACAACAAAACTGCTAATATAGTTGGAAAGGGTGTCTTGAGTTTAGATCATGGAAAGACCAAGATCCAAAATGTGTTGTTTATGGAAGGTTTGAAACATAACTTTCTTAGTTAAATTTAAATGTGCAATCAAGGACACACACTAACCTTTCATGCTAGAGGGTGTGAGATAAGGATAACCAAATCTAGAAGGTTAATTTCCAATGACAAGATGATTGAGAATAACCTATATGTATTAAATGAGATCAAGAAGGAGAGACATTCTATGAGAAATATAGATGAAATTTGGTTATGGCATAGAAGGCTAGGTCACCTAAACTTTGATAACCTAGTCAGAATTAGAACTAAGAAGTGTGTGAAGAACATGCATCAAACCTACAAACATACTTTGCAAGGCATGTCAACATGGTAAGTAGACTAGAAAAATATTCAAGTCTAATGAGTAATCCACTATAAAACCCTTAGATTTAATCCACGATAATATCTTTGGGCCTACCAGAATTCAAAGCATTCAAGGAGATAACTACTTCATGTTACTCATTGATGATTACACAAGAATGACTCGAGTTGCATTCCTAAAAGACAAATTAGAAGCTCTTGGCACGTTCAAGGCATTCAAGGCCCTTATTGAGAATGAGAAGAATGGGAAGATCAAGTGCCTAAGATATGATAGAGGAGGAGAGTTTTGGTCCAATGAGTTTTATGACTTCTATGAGGTTCATGAAATAAGGAGACAATTCTCAATAGTTAGGACACCTTAGCAGAATGGGGTAGTGGAAAGGAAGATTATGATAGTTCAAGATATGGATATAACTATGTTGAATGAGTCTATATTATCTAATGGATATTGGAGAGAGGCAATAAGCACTAGTGTCTACATTTTGAATAGAATATAAATAAGGACTAATGGCAGCAAGACTCCTTATGATCTACGGAAGGGTAGATCTGTAAATGTAGAACACTTTAGAGTGTTTGGGAGCAAATGTTTCATTAAAAGAGATGATGAAGACTTGGGTAAGTTTGAATCTAGATCTAATGAAGGCATATTCTTAGGATAATCACCAATGAGCTTAGCCTATAGATGTTATAACAAGAGACTACAAAAGATGGTGAAAAGTACCGATGTGAATATTAATAAGACAAGGAAATTTCACTCATAGTCAAAGAATAATTTATAGAATTTGGACTTCAAGAATGATGAGAAGAATATAGAGGTTAATGAGGAAGAATAATAAGTTAAGAGAGACAAAATTCAAAAGGACCCTTAAGACAAATTCAAAGAGATCATCCTAAATCTCAAATCATTGGCAATGAGAATGCATGTAAATAAGGAGAAGATTGGTAAGTAATTTAAATCAAAAGAATGTTACTCTATTATCCAAGATTGAACCTAAGAGTCTTATAGAATCAATCAAATACAAATTTTAGATAGGTGTTATGAATGAGGAGTTAGATCAAATAGAGAAGAATGAGACTTTGGAGCTAGCTCTTAGGCCTAAAGACAAAAATGTCATTGGCACAAAATGGGTATCTAGAAGCAAGTTGAATGAAGATGGATAAGTCACTAGGAACAAGGCTAGATTGGTATGAAAGGGATATGCATAAGTTTAAGGGGTAGAATTTGAGGATACCTTTGCCCTAATAACAATATTAGAGTCTATTAAATTGATTCTAGCATATGAAGTATTCAAAAGATTCAAGGTATACTAGATAGATGTCAAATCTACCTTTTTGAATGGGAATCTAGAAGAAGTGTAAATTGAGAAACCTGAAGGGTTCTCACTATCAGATGATAAAGACTATGTTTGTAGACTGAAAAAGGCTTTATATGGTCTAAGGCAAGCTCCTAGAGCTTGGTATGCTAGGTTGGAAAAGTATCTATTAAATCAAGGATTCAAAAAATGAGTTGTGAATAGTAATCTATATATCAAGACAAAAGATGACCATCAATTGATATTAGTTGTCTATGTGGATGACATCATCTTTGGTGGAAACAATGAGAACATGACAAAGAAATTTTCAAAAGTGATGAAAAAATAATTTGAGATGTCCATATTAGGAGAACTAGCATTCTTTCTTGGGTTACAAATCACTCAATCTAAAAAAAAAGGTATATTCATCTCATAAGCCAAGTATATAAGAGAGATGTTGAATAAGTTTGAGATGGAGGATTGCAATGCCGTTCATATACCCATGATCACATGATGTAAGCTAAGCAATGAAGATGAGTCTTCAAAGGTCAATCAGACATCATATAGGTCAATGATTGGAAGTTTATTGTATACCACTACCTTTAGACCTGACATCATGTAAGTAGTAAGTCATGTGGGAAGGTTTCAAGTAGATCTAAAGGAGAATCATCTGTAAACAATCAAAATGATACTTGGGTATCTCAAGGGGACTATGGAGTATAGATTGTGGTATCCAAGAAGCAAGGAGTTTAATTTGACAACCTACACAAATATAGATTGAGCAAGAAGTATAGATGATAGGAAGAGTACCAGTAGAGGAGCCTTCTTCCTAAGTGGGTGCCTATTTCAATGGATAATCAATAAGTAACCATTAGTAGCCTTTCCCACTTGGGAGGCTAAGTACATTACAACAACTTCATGTTGCACTTAGGTCCTATCGATGAAATAGACCCTAAAATACTACAAGATGGAGTATGATGGTCCTAGCCCTATCTATTGTGACAATACAAGTGTTATAAGCATCTCAAAGAACCCTATCATGCACTCAAGGACTAAACATATTCCCATCATGTATCATTTTATAAGAGAGCAGGTAAGTGAAAAAAGTGTCAAACTTGAATATATTTCTACACAAGATCAGATTATAGACATCCTAACCAAACCACTTCCAAAGGTAACTTTTAAACACCTAAGACAAGAATTTGGTGTAATTCCTACCCCTAACAATCATTGAAAAAGTCAAGTATTGATGGGGATCTAATCATGTTCATTAGCTCCAAGAACAGGTGAGTTATTCCAAGAAGGAATGTATGGAGATAGGGGGAACATGTTTGATTTGTCTCATAAACTCATAGTTCTATGTGTTGAGTATGTTAGTTTCTAGGAGTGTGATCAAAATAATTATTGACATCACTTTGTCATTTATGTCAAAGGGGAAGAAATACTAGTATGGGGAGATAAGGATGATCAGTGTTCAGTATGGTTTTCCATCAATGACAAAGGGGGAGATTGTTGATCAGTGTTTTTATTATTAAGAAGTGTTTTCATTGATGTTAAGGTTAATGTCATTGATATCAAGATGCATGGTGTGTGCGGTATGAACTTGTATCCCTGATATAAAGACTTGGCATAAAACATAGTGAACTACAAAGATCCTTAGTCAAGCTCCAAATATATGTCAGGCAGCTCAAAAGACATTCTATCAAAGTTTTAAAGATCATGTGTAGGGAGGGTATAAGCTTGTATGTCTAATATGAAGACTCAATATAAAACACAGTGAGATATGAAGATCATTAGTTGAGATCTTAAGATATGTTAGGTAACTTTGAAGATGTTATATCAAAGCTTCAAAGATCCACCTAGGTAGCTCTGAAGATGTTCCAAAGAAGCTCTAAAGATGCCCAACTATACTCTACAGATTAATATAGAAACTCCAAAGATATCTATTGTATATATTTAGATTTTACCTATTTATATATATTCATTTAGACATTAATATTCATATTAATCATCCAAAATGATTTGAAAATGTCTCTCTATTAAGAGATAATTTGAAGGCAACCTAATGATTCTTCTAAGGTTGATGTCAAGTTTTAGGTCAAGGTAAACATGTTTTGAAGTACTAGTTTTTTAATACAAGGTGTCTTGAGAATCATAGTAATATCATGAGCATGTGCATGGTGAGTATGAATCAATGTGTATAATAATCAAAGAGTTTTTCAATATTAGTTTCTAAAGTTAATAAGTGTTTGAACCTAGCAAGAGACTTGAGAAGGCTTGTGCATAGGATGCCTAGTCTTGTACATGAAGAAGCATGGTGACCTAGTGAGATGGATTCATAGAGGCATAAAAGGTTGTATATATTTGATTGAGTATGCATATGAGGCATTGGATCAATCAAGTGATTTTTCAAGTGAGCCTACAGGGGTAGGACCTACAAACCTAACATGCAACTAAACTAGTTATAGACCCTGCCTGATCTAATGAGGTGTCATGAGGTATTATCAACGCATATGAAGTATGTATGTAGGTGTTTAATCATGTTAAGATATTTTTTGAAATGTATATGATGTGTTAACATCTTATATAGTGGCTAAAATGTCATTTTTAAGGCATAATGTGACTTCCAAGTCAAAGGCCTAAGAGAACAAAGAGAGAGATAGAGGCCAGATGGAGTATCATGATTAGTTTCCAAGGAAAGTGTGAGTATTCAAGCATTGAAAAATGTGATTCAAGTTTTTTTAATCATGTGCATGAATTTTTAGGTCAAAATTAAAGGTTAAATAAATAAAAAAGTGTCTTATGGTCTCACGAGTGCATAGGATGAAGAGTTGTCTACCCGAGAAGGTTTTTCAAGTGTTCATTGGCATGTGCAGAATCTACATGAGGACATAAGTTATTCATGGTAGATTGGGAAGGGTCCTATCTCAGATTTCCAAGAATTTATTTCTAGAATAAGGGGCTAAGCTTTATGAATGATCGTTAAGACTTTAAGATGGTTTAAACCCTCAAAGAACCCTATTAGTGACCTAATGTGAAAGAACTTTTTATAAAGTGCTTAGAATGGATTGTTTTGGATATTTTAGCTATTAGATCATGAACTCAACTCTCTCAATAATCTGTATGTGTGATTTTTTTGTAAGGAGAGTGAGTGGACCCTATAAGAAAGGCCTTATTTCTCAAATATTTATCGTAGTAGGTAGAGTTGACCAAGTCAAAGTTACTAATTAAAATAGGGTTGAAGCTTTTGACTCATATCTTATATCCATGGTGGTTTATAAGTAGGTTATATCCCTTAGGGGTGTTTAAATAGTCATACAAGTTGACCAATCACTACTATGCCTAGTGGTATAGACGGTGAGAAAAATAGACATAAGTGAGAAGATGATTAGGGATGTGTTATCATGGATTAGGGATGAATCAAAGTGCATGTAGATGTTTTTCAAGAAATTTAATACATGTTCATGTTGGATATAATTTTTTGAGGTTAGTGTATATGGTGAAAAGGTTGCTCATAAGTTGACCTATCTAGTGTAGATAAGACAGTGAAGGTATGAGGTTGTGAGATTGGTCTGCAAGACTAATTTCTCCATCTAACCATGTTATTAATCTATTTGAGATGGTCTAATGATCTTATAAGATCATCCACATGCATTTTAAGTCTCTAAAAGTGTTTACATAGGTGTTGAACATCATTATCACCATGATTATGTTTTAAGGCAAACTGGTAGTTTTGGGTAAGCAGGTTGAAGCAATGGGTTTGAGACTCTATACCATGAGTTGATATATCTAATAAACATAATGATGTTTTTTTTTACTTTAATGATATATCCATGATTTTTATATTCATGTAAGTAAGTGTAATAGGTTGGAATATTGAAACCAAAATGGCTTGTTTGGCTGAGTAAGGACTATGAGAGAGAAGGTTAACAAATTGGTCTGCAAGACCAATAGTTACAACTAAAAATTGTGGTATATCTATTGAAGGTTATTCTAAGGATGTTTTAATATCATCTACATACATTGGAAGTATCTTAAGTGATTATACATGTGTTTTAATTTATTGTTTCCATGATTGTGTTTTGAGGTTAGTTGACAATTCTGAGTGAGCTTTTTGCAAAGAAGAGTTTGAGCCTATATACCCTGAGTTGAAGAATATTATGAAGTTTGTGATGACCTTAAGTTCATTAGGTTTCTAAATATATGATTTATTTCCATGATTTTTTAGCAAATTTGTTTTTATGCTTCAATTATTCAAGATAACCTTTCTAGGTATATACAGGCCTTATATGAACAGTACTAATGATGTGCTCCAAATAGTGGTTTGAGATCAAAAGTGTTATGAATCCCAAATAAGCTTATAAAGGGTCTATTGGAGTGGCATATTATATGTTCCTACCATGAGAGGTGTTTTAATATGCTCCAAGAAGATTAAAGGGTGGCATGTGCTAAGTAGGCCTAATGAAATTAGGTCTCCATGAGACCTAAAAGAGAGATAAGGCCTAATTGAAATAGGTTAGACCTAAAGGGACTCAAATAAAATTTGATCCATGTCTATGATATGTACTAAGATCCATTCCATGGTCAACCTAATAAGATAAGAATGTTTGGTTGACTAAGAAGGATATGATAGTGTGACTTATATAAATACTAAGTAATTTTAGTGATCCAAAACTTAGAAGTTTTGATTGACAAATAATTCAAAAACACAAAAATAACATGTTAAAAATGATTTCTCAAAGAAGAGATGTTTTATTACTCAAAATTTCAAATACAACTATATGCTTATCTCTAGGAAGAGATGTCTGGTTTCCATTTCAGGTTACATCTTCATTTATACACATTTTGAAGGTAGGAGGAGCATGTGGAAGGTCACCAATCTCGAGGGAGATTAAGTGGTTTGACTTCCATGATTTATAATAATATAGAATTTGAGAAATTATTATTTTTAGAAACTTACTATTTTTAGACTGCACTACTAAAATTGGAATTTAGGGCACTTCTATTAGGTTTTTGAGGGTCAAAACCCACTAAGAAAAGATTTATGCCATCTCACTATAATCTCCTCATTCTTAGCTTTCCAATGGTTCAAATGGGGAGTCAATCAAAGCTATGGTGCAAAATTTATGGTTCCCAAAAGTTCTGTCATCAATTGGGGTAGAACTGTCGCCCAAATTATCACCTGAATTGTTACCTGGATCATTCCTCCCTCTTTAAGAAGTAATGGTCCCCATTGCATCAATATTCCTCATTGGGTGTGGTAGTTGTGTCTTAATTTGATTCTCTATGAGCCACTCACCTTGGTGGCTAAGTTGGCCCATTTTGACCACCCGATAAAGTAGAATAGAACATCCTCTAATTGTCTTCATTCAAGTGTCCACAATATAATCCTCCTCCACTGGAGCAAAACTCTATGGATCAAGCTCATCAATGTCTATTTGTTCTACTATGACTGAAGTGTTCAATAGAGGTTGATGATATGGTTTTAGGAGCTTCACATTGAATATTGGATGCAGACCAAGGTAGGCTGGCAGGTTCAACTCAAAAGCATTTTCTCCAACTTTTTTGGTGATGGTGTAGGGACCATATCACAGAAGCCAAATTTTGATGTGTGGGCCTACAAGTTATTCATTTTGAAGGTGCAACCAAACTTTTTCATCCACAACAAAATGGTGTGTAATCCTATGTTTTTCATGGCATTGCTTATACTTCTGATTCATCTTCTCCAAGTTGTCATGAACCTACTACTAGATGTGTTACATTTTTTCAATGAACTTTGTTTCTTTTAGTGCCTCAGATCTCCCATGAGGTGTGTATTCCATGGTGGAGAATGGAATGATGATATCAATCACTGCCATGGGTTGGAACCTGAAGCATACTTGGAATGGGTTGTGCTTGGTCGAGCTGTGCAGGGCCCGATTGTATCCATGTTATATGAAAAGAAGCCCCTCATCCTATATGCATGGATGTTTGGAGTGATACAACTAATTCATGTGAATAATTAGGTGGTTCACCACTTATATCTAACCATCAGTCTATATATGGAAGGTTGTAGACTTCATCAACTTGGTATCCATCATCTTCCATAGAGTGGACCAGAAGATGCTCAGGAACCTATTGTATCTATCTAAGATAGTGGACTAGCGGAGATCAAAATGGAGCCATACATGACTAAAATATAGTTGAACAATTTCTTCAATAGATATATTTTTCTTACAAGCAATCATGATAGCCATTTTTGAAAAATGATCAACTACCATAAAAATACAATCCTTGCCATGTTTGAAGTGGGCAAATCTGAGAGAAAATCCATTGAGATAGATTCCCAAGGCCTAGTTGGTTCTGGCAAGGGTGTGTACAATCCTTGATTCTTATTTTTTAGCTTGGCTATCACACATGGGGTGTAATATTTGAGGTACCTTTCCACATCCTTCTGCATATGGGGCCAGTCGAAGTGTTTTTAAATAACTTTTAATGTCTTCACTACACCAAAGTGTTTAGCTATCCTATTAAAATGTGCTTCCCATATCATCTTTTATTTCTTTGTAGCTTCTTGAAGTACTTGATATGTATTAGCAAAGGTAGGATCTACTTCATATAGAACACCCCAAGTGGTAGTCTCATGTTTGCACAGGTCAAGAAATATTATGAGTGTAGTATTTGGTGGGTGGCTCAGACACTCTATGACCATATTTGAGCTCCCCTTTTTGTGTTTGATTATCAAATATAATTTCTACATATATGTGTTCCACTTTTGATGCCTCTCATTTCATACTTTTCTCTACATCTAGATGAATTTCAATAGTTTGTGGTCAGTGTGGATGACCATCTCCTTCCCCAAGATGTAGTGTTTCCATTATTTGTAGGCTTGCACAATGGCATAGAGCTCTTTGTCATATGTCAGGTATTTCCTGACTGTATCGGTGAAATTTTCACTGTGATATGTAATAGGATGGCCATGTTGCATGATGATAGCTCCCATGGCATATTCAGATGCATCTATCATCAAATCAAAAAGTTGATGCAAGTCTGGCAAGGTAAGAATAGGGGCTGAGCAAATTATGTTCTTCAAATTCTCAAATTCCCTTTGTTGTATTTTGCCCCACTAAAATGTAGCTTTAGCTCCTCCTTTAATCACTTGGGTTAGTGGCCAAGCAACATGTGAGAATCTAAGAATAAACTTGTAAAATAAATTGACCCATGAAGTTGTGAAGTTCTATGAGGGTCCTTGGTGTAGGCCATTCTTGAATAACCTGAATCTTCTCTGGATTGACATGGACCCCTTACTCATTCACAATGTACCCCAGGTACTGAATTGTTTTCATCTTAAATGTGTATTTGTCAAGATTTTCATACAACTTGTGATCTTGAAGAGTTTGACGCACCTTATGAACATGTTGCAGATGTTCCTCCCATGTTCTAATATAGATGAGTATATCATCCAAGTAGACAACCATGAATGAGTTGATGAAGGGTCACAAGATGTCATCCATCATCCTCATGAAAGTTGTAGGTGCATTATTCAAGCCAAAAGGCATAACCAACCATTCAAAGAGTCCCTCCTTAGATTTGAATGTAGTCTTTCAAACATTAGTGGGATCGATGGGAATTTGGTGATAGCTAGATTTGAGATCAATTTTGTTGAAAAAAATTTCACCATTGAGTTAGTCTAGTAGGTCATCAATTCTAGGGAAGGGGTAGCGATTCTTCACAATGATTTTATCTAGGGCTCGATAGTCAATGTAAATCCTCCATGTTCCATCTTTCTTTGGTGCCATGATAATCAGGCTACCACAGGGTGAAGAGTTTCACCTGATGTGACCCTTTTGAATCAATTCTTGAGCCTACCCTTTTATCTCATCATTCTCCATAATTGTCTATGATACACAAGACTATTAGGCAAAGGTGATCCTAGGATCAAATCGATAGAATGTTTTACCTAGCAGTGAAGTGGAACTCCTGTGGATAACTTGAATAAGTCATCATATTCCCCAATGATTTGTCCCATCTACTTCTATTATTGTGTTGATTGTGTAGTCAGGACTACAACATCGACCTTATTTGATTTCTATGGTTTGAACACCATGAGAATGAATTGATTTATCTTCTCCACCAATCTCTTACATTGCTTGGCACTAATTAGGGAGATAGATGTGGGAGGTGGTACATCTGGTACCCTATAGCGCCATGTTCCAAGAGTGAGGGTGATTCTTTGGGTTCATGATTCATAGATTCCATGTTGATCATACATGAATGGCTGACCAAGGAAAACATCACAAACATCTAGATTGACCACATCACACAAGACATCATCTTGGAAAGGTTTTATTCCATATGAAAGAAGACACTGATGGGTGACACGAAGGTCTTTCCCTAGGCTCAACCATCCAATATTGTATCAATTTGGGTGATGCTTCATGGATATATTTAGACTTTTCAAAACTTTAGCTAAGATTAAATTCTTGACTCCCACTATCAAGAATGAAATGTAGAGGCTTACATTTTACCTATAATTTGGAGTGAAACAACCTTTCCTTGTCATTTGGTCTTTCCTCATGGGTCTATGATGAAGCAACGATGGTATCGAGATCAACATCTACAATCTCTTCTTCATCTTCTTTGGCTTCAAGGTGTGTATGAAACAGAGTAGTAGATATCAAGTATTTTGACTCAAAAGGCAGTGACTTGATGGCTCAACATTTTTCTTTAGAGTGAGTTCCAATTTTGTGGTAATCACACCAATTTCTTATCTTCCCCTTCTGGGGTTTCCTATCTTGAAACTTCTTTTGCTTCCAATTTTGGCCTCTTGTTTGACCTTCCTCATCACTTTTCCATTTTGAAGGCTAACTTTTCATATTCTTTCTTCCATGCTTCTGCTCAATCTTCACTACGAACTTGTATGCCTCACTGAGGGTTTCCAAATTGAAGAGATCCATTTCCCCCCATATGTACCATTGTAGTCCACCATGACATTTGAGAGTCTTATGTTTCTCACTTTCTTAGATGCCTAATCTCACAGACAAAGAATGAAACATGTCAGTGTAATCTTAAATAGATTCTTCCTTACCTTGGTGAATTTGTTGCCATTGTATGTACAGATCATCATATGCTCCAATGGGATAGTATTCTTCCTTTACCACTTCCATGAAATCATCCCAAGTAGGTTCCACCTCAAGGCCAATGTCATCTATACTAAACCTCTTTTTGTACACTTCCCACCAATTTTTCATGGGCAATGATGCTTTCAAAAGAGTAAAAGTGATCTTTTCTCTATCAATGAATTTATTTAATAAAAGTAAGAAGACAATTGATCCAACCAATTTTATACTGCATCAGCATTGATTTTGCCTTCAAAAGTAGGGATATCAAAATTCACCTAAACCTTAAAGGGTGTTGGGGCACTGAAAGGACATTCCATGGATGAGAAGCCAGGAAGTGCAGATGAGGAGCTAGAATTTCCCATTGGGATTTGTTAGAGAATTTGGGTGAATTATTGTAGCATCTACACTTATTGCCATTGGAGGGCTTCATTCACCATTTCCTTGAAGGGATTGTATGTCTCGGTGTTATTTGTCATTTAAGGTCATTTGGAGTGAATAGGTTGATAGTTTGGAAGCTCTATTATTTTCCACCCAAGCTTCAGGTAGCCAAACCTCATCCTCAAGATCATACACTCTCAAGATAAACCACTCTGATACCACTGATCCAAAACTTAGAAGTTTTTATTGACAGATAATTCAAGAACATGAAAATAACATAGTAACAATGATTTATCTAAGAAGAGATATTTTATTACTCAAGATTGCAAATACAACTATATGCTTATTTTTGGGAAGAGATGTTTGATTTCTATTTCGGGTTACATCTTAATTTTTAACATTTTGAAAGTAGGAGGAGGATGTGAAAGGTCATCAATATCAAGGGAGATTAAGTGATTTAACTTCCATGATTTACAATAATATAGAATTTGAGGAATTACTATTTTTAGAAACTTACTATTTTTAGACTGCACTACTAAAATTAAAATTTGGGGCACTTCTATAAAGTTTTCAGTGGTTAAAACCCACTAAGAAAAGCTTAGTGTTATCTCACTGCATTTTCCTCATTCTTAGATTTCAAATGGTTCAAACGGGGAGTCAATCAAAGATATATTGTAAAACTTATGGCTCTAGGAAGTTTCGTCATCAATTAGAGTAGAAACATCACCCGAATTATCGCATCAATAGTTGTGCGGATCATTTAGGCCTATTTTGAGAAGTGATGAGACTAAAGAATGTAAGTGAATAATATAACACTTTGTAGATAGAATAAGGTATTATAGACCATCATAAGAGTACAGAGGTTCAGTGATGAATGTTTTATAGAGGTTATGCATATGAGTATCAAGGTCATATGACCTAATCAAGTCTTGCAGAGACCTAATTGAGTAAAGAAGGCTAGAGACCAGTTTGAGAAGGATAAAAGTGTGTGAAGAGCTGAAAAAGGAGATCATCATTTATTGTATGATAAATAAAGGGTTTTAAAGGTGATCAAAGGTTTGAGGCATCTGAGTTGCTGTTGAGTCATCTAAGGGGTTGGTGCCTCCTTACAAGTGGGTGCTTGTTAAAGCCTAGTCAAGTTAGTACTTAGCTAGTTGGGTTTGGTGCTCTAAGTAAAGTTGGTGTTATACTAGATCTTGATGTTTGACTTATAGGACAATAGTCCATTTGCATCATTAGTGGGTTTTCTTCCCCTTGAGGGTTTTCCACTTAAATAAGTGTTATGTGTGTTATGTTCTTATCTCATGCTTATGGCTCTTAATGTGTTGCTAGTTTACTATATTTTTTTATAGTTCATAAATGATAAGGTAAAGTTTAAAAGTTTTTGAAGACCAATTCACCCCCACTCTTAGTCATCATGTTTTTAATAAAGTTAAGGCTTGGAATGGGTTCAAACTAAACCTAGGTGAGTTGAATCTAACTCCAGTTGAGTTAATAGTTGCAAAGTAATTATGATTTATAATTACTAGGCATGGATCTCAAAATTAGATATTTTAAGATATTTTCAAAGACCTTGACAACTCATGAAGGTAATGATGAAAGGCTAGGATATTTTGAATTTTTGAATTTCTTTTTTTAGATATTCATTAATTTCAAATGGATAATTCATCTAGGCATTTAATCTAGTTTAACTTGTTAATTGATTTTGATTAGCCTTTTAGCTCTTTTAAGATTTATTCAAATGTGAAAGTGCCCCACTTAATAGGTCCATAGGCCAAACTGATAGTTATGATGTCACAAGGTGATTAGAGATGAATCCATGAGAGGTTATTGTTATATATAATAGAATATCCCAATTAGGGATGTCTCAA
This sequence comes from Torreya grandis, assembly GCA_037957365.1. NCBI lineage: Eukaryota > Viridiplantae > Streptophyta > Pinopsida > Cupressales > Taxaceae > Torreya > Torreya grandis. Next base: position 4,009,230 of record JARHVA010000836.1, on the reverse strand, counting down.
CATGATTATGAGCTTTGATGAATGATGCACAAGCAAATTTGGGACATTCAATGATTTTCAGGCTTAATTTACAATGGTTGATAGAAATTAATTTAAAGTCTGGTCTGAATCCACTTGTGGCTATTTTTAAGTGTCAACAGTTTGCCCCTGTTTGGAAAGGTGTTGCAAGCTATAGGTATAATAACATATTCTCAAAGAATGAAAAGGTCCTATATGCCTATGAATTTAATGACAATGGATGAATTATAGGTGCCACCTCGAGGGAATGGTTGGCGAAAAACGTCAATGATCAATCCCTCAAAAGGAGGAAATGATGGGACTAAAAAGATACAATGAGGTGGAAAAAGACTGATTTACCCATAGGCGGTTATAATCAATGGCATATGGAACTATCCCAGTTGGGTAGATAAACATGATGATTTGCCCATGATCAGTTATAATCATCTATTGAAACTTGATTTAAATATTGTGGCTCAAAGTGCTCGTGGAACCAATGGAACAGAACCAAAGTCTAAGGGGTTGGGTTAGGGAGGGTAAAAACAACTTGGTCTAAATGGGAGGTATGGTAGAATGGTGCATGGTACAAAGAAGAATGTTAAGATTATGGTACAATGGAAATGGGCCTCATATACAATAGTCAAGTATCTCAAGAAAAATAATGCTTGAGGTGTATAATGTTCATCGACTCATCAAGTTCATCCTCATTTGGTGTAGAGAGTCAGTATGCTCTGGAGCCATAATTTTAAACAATGATATAAGGGCCTATCTATTTGGGTTTAAACTTGCCCTTGTGTTTATTCTCAACCATGGTATTCTATTGGTTTTATTTAAGAACAAGATCACTAAACTGAAATTTTATATGTTTGACCCACTAGTTATAGTGGTCATGGAGTCGATTCTAGTATGCTTGAAGGTTTTTGACTATGGCCATGCATTTCTCATCAAGTAACTTTAGCTCTTGCGGGTGAGCTACTCGATAATATTCATTGTCTAGAACATGTTTCAAAGAGATGCACAAAGAAGGTAACTCAATGCCAATGGGAGGAATGGCCTCAGTGCCATAAACTAGGGAATATGGAGTGGCTCCTATTGGGGTACTATAATTAGTGTGGTATGCTAAGAGGGAATGAAATATTTCAAGCTATCAATTGTGGTTATCATCACTAATAATCTTTTTAAGGATGTTGACAATGGTTTTGTTGGATGCTTCTGCTTGGCCATTACCTTGTGGGTAATAGGTAGTAGAAAAATGTTGAGTAATTTTATACTTGGCACATAGTTGTTTGACATCCTTATTCTTAAATGATCCACCATTATCAGATATAATGTTGGATAGGATACCATAATGGTAGATGAGACGGTTAAAGATGAATTTGGAAATTTGTTTTCCAATCATGTAAGTAAGGGGTATAGCTTCAACCCACTTAGCAAAATATTAAGTAATGGTTAGGATGTATATATGGCCATCAGAAGAGGTAGGGTTTATCTTCCCAATGAGATCGAGGCCCCAGGTAGCAAATGACCATGGATTAAGCATTAGTTTTAGTTTTTTGGCTAGGTCATGAATTAGATTAGCATGCCTTTGACATTTGTCATACTTTTTAACATACGCAGTTGCACTTATAGTCATAGTTGGCCAATAGTACTCTATATGTAGGAGATTTTTGGCTAGGATGTCACCACTTGTGTGGGATCCACATACTCCATGAACTTATTGTAATGCTAATGTTGATTTTCTTGAAGTTAAATGATGAAATAGAGTTTCATCAAAGTTATAATAGTAAAGGGTTGGTATAAGTAAGGTATAACATGTGGTATGGTGAATAAAGGTCACAGATTATTTACGTGATAGGTCTAGTGGCATAATATTGTCATGGAGGTAGGAAAAAAGGTTTGAAAACCATATAGAGTTGGGAACAATAATATCACAGATCATTACGATGGTTGAAGGTTCATGGGTTGACACTAGAAGATGTTCAATGAGAAATTGGTATTCTCTTACCTTGTCTAGATGATGGATCAAAGAGACAATGGTGACCATGACATCCATTATTCTATTATTGGCCCTTGGTATGTATTCAAACTGTATATCAATAATATATTATTTGAGAGTGTTGACCATGGCCTTATATAGAACCAACTTGTCATCCTTGGTCTAAAAGTGCTATATAACTTGATTGATGATTAACTGAGAATCACCATAAACCTTGAGGTGTTAGACATTCCATTATACTACCTAATGAAGCCATGTAACATGTGTTTCATACTCAACCATGTTTTTAGTACAAGGAAAGATGATTCATAATGATTTAAGGATAAGATCCCCCTATGGTGTAATAAATAAAAGGCATATCCCCAATCCATGTGGTATGAATGATCCATCAAAATATAGCTTTTAATGTTGCTCCTCAAGAGGTGTTTCAATTATGGTCATAATGGATAATCTAGGAATTGAAATGTTAGAGGTTATGTATCTACAAGGGGAATTTTAGTAAGTTATTATGCAAGAACTTATACTTTGATGACCTTCTGGTTGATGTATTCTATCTTGAACTCACTGAGAAGCATGATCTATTTAGTCATGCAACCTTGTAAATCCATTTTAGATAGTAGATACTTGAGTGGAAATACTTTTGAAATAACTATGGTCTTGTTGTTTAACATGTAATGTCATGGTTTTTGGGATACAAATCCCATAGCTAAATAGGCTTTTTCAATGGGCATATAGTTGTGTTTATACATGACCAGTGTATGACTTAGATAGTACACAGCATATTCTTTTCCATTATCATCATGTTTAGCTAGAAGTGCCCCCAAGGCTTTGTCTATGGTAAATAGGTATAGTAAGAATGACTTTCCTGGCATTGGTGGCAATAAAATAAGTGAATTAGCAAGATAGTCCTTCAAGTGCTGAAAAACTTCCTAGCATTCTTCATCCCAATGAAATGTAACACATTTCTTCATTAAATGTGTAAATGAATGGATTTTTTAGCCAATTATGATATAAAACCTCTGATAGATCAGATCTTGCCTTGCAAACTATGGAACTACTTTAAATTGAAAGCTGGTGACATCTTAGTAGCAGGGTGTACTTTGGATGGATCAACTTCAATGCCTCTATGAGAGATGATGAAGTCAATTAATTTGCCTGAAGTAACTCTAAAAACACACTTCTTAGGATTATGTCTGACCTTGTATTCACATAGTCTCTCAAATATTATTTATAGTGTTGTTGGATGATCGGCTATGGTCTTTGATTTTTCTAGTATGTCATTGATGTAGTCTTCAACAATATCATGTACCATATCATGAAATATGATGGTCATGGCTCTTTGGTATGTGGCCCTAGCATTTTTGAGATTAAATTGCATAACTTGATAACAAAACATTCCCCATAAAGTGTGAATGCTATTTTATGTTGGTCTTCTGGTGCAATCCAAATCTAGTTATATCCTAAAAATTTGTCCATTAGTGAAAACATTTTGTACTCAGCTATGGAGTCAACAATAATGTCAATTTTTGGTAGAGGAAAATCATCCTTGGGGTAGGCCTAATTTTTATCTCTGAAATTAGTGCAGATTTTGATTCCTTCTAGTTTCTTACTGACTAACATGATATTCAAGATCCACTATGAATAATCAATCAGTTGAATAAATATCACTTTTAAGAGTTTTTCCAACTCTTTCTTTACAAATACGACAATGCAAGGATGCATCTTGCACAATTTTTACTTCATGGATTTGGCATCAGAGTGTATAATAAGATGGTGTACAACCAAAGTGAGGTCCAAACCTAGCATGTCAAAATAGGCCCATGCAAATATATCAACAAATTCCCTTAAAAGGGTTATAAAGGTGTCACATTACTCCTCAATGAGGGATGCACCTAATTTAATCCATTCTGGATCATTTGTAGTCCTGATGTTGACTTTTTGAGTGTCTTCTTCAAGAAGAGTTGAACTATCTTATAGAATGGTTGGAATGATTGGAATTGGCCTACAATGGTAGTCTTTTTTTGGACTAGCTCTTCAAGTTCCCATAGTTAATATGAGTTTGAATCTCCTAATGGTAAGTATGGCCATGTGATAAACATTGTCGGAAATTCTTGAATGATTCATTCAAAGGCACGTTGTTCTTCAAAACTGAACTTGGACCCATAAGTAAGTTCATCATTGGTGGTCTCATGTGCTTCATTAAGGGAAATGTGAACACCCCCATCTAATGGTGCCTTAAACAGGTTTTCACCAAAAGATTGGCATTTCTCTTTACTTTTATTGTGGTCCAAAAGTGCTTTAAAAAGGTTTTCACTTTGGGACCTCAAAGGTTTATTTATTTACTTATGGCTAAGGGTGTTCACCTATTCTCCAAAATAGGTTGTAAGATCTAGTTTGATTAAGAAACCTTGTTTATGGTCTCTCAATAGAACATTGTCTCTTAGACTTAGAAAATTACAAAAGGCCTCATCAGTCTCAGACTCATCGATAGGAATTATGGATTCTTGTTGGTCTCAAGATATAAAAGAAGTAGAATATGGTGAGTAACTGGGCTAAGGGTACAAATGACATGGGTGTCAAATATATTGGTATTGGCTAAGTCTTCATAAATGCTATGATCAGACTCTACTTCATTGTCAACATCATCATCACTAGTCACTGGCATTGGAACATGAATAAGATATGTGGGGTCACCCCTAGGCAGTTTAAATCTGAGACCATAGATTCCTTTATAATGAGTCATGGATATTGGATCAAGTGTTCCTTTTTGGTTTGGCCTAAGGCCTCCTCCTTCATATGCATGATTGTCTATGATCTGATTAGGAATAGGATACTTGTCAGTTTTATAAAAATTAGCCAATTTATCATTATACAACCGAGATTCATCATCTACAAGTGGGTCCTGTTCTTGGCTAGTGGTCATTGTGAAAATGATAGGAGCTAGATTATGTAGTTTGTCTTTTCCCTTTTGTTACCATTCCATGCAACCTGGTTTGGATTTAGTTCTTCCATAGGACTTGAGTTATGTGGAAGCTTGGCAATATGGAATGTATAGTGGGTCAAATATTCTCCTAGGCCATGAGCCATGATGGTAAAATGATTGCACATTTCAAGAGGTGGAATATGGGAAAATGAATCAAGGTTATCTGTGTCAATGCAATTAGCCTCTAGAAAATCAAATAATTTCTTTCCCCTTATCCTTTCTGGTAACTAGATTCAAGCCAAAATGATAGCTATAGCTTTTGTACTTAGCTTCCAAATGCTTGCAGTGTTCATAGTGATGCAAATCTTTGTAAATGATGACCTCCATACTGCAATGAGAGAACTTGAGAAACTGATGCAATGTTGAAGGGATTACATGAAGTTTATGTATCAAAGGTCTACCCAAGAGAAAATTATATGACAAATCTAGGTTTAACACATTGCATAATGTATCATGGGTCAAAGACTTGATGATAACTAATAAGCTAATAGTGCTTTGTGATTCCTACTCTTCTTTGACATAGGCCTTGATAGTGATATTTTCTAGTTGGAGATCAGTTTTTGTGTATCCAAGAAGCTTGATAAGCTTCAAAGACACAATATTTAGGCTCAATCCATTGTCTATGAGGACACACTTCACTTTGTGATGTATTACGACAACTTCAATACATAATGGATTATTATGAAGAGGTACAAGGGATGACATATCACTTTGGTTTAAGTATAACCGATGGCTTAGGGCTATGTGTCCAACCAAATCTTGTAATTTATCAAGGAAGATGTCATTAAGAACTTGTGATTTGCCTAAAAACTCCATTAAAATATTCTTGTGTATGGTAAACCTACGTAACAAATCTAAAATGGAATTTTATGCGGGTGTCTTCTTAAGTTATTGCATAATATTGAATGTATTTTCAAACACATTAGTAAATGGTTTATTTGTAGCTAAAATAGTGGGTTGGATGGGTGTAGTGGTAGATGGTTGTGGGCCTAGAATGGTAATATTTGACCACCAAGCTATGATTACACAATTGGGATTAGATATAGGACCATTGTTGATAGAAAATGATGGTGGAGGGGGACCAGATAGGACAAGTCTTGGTTGTCAGTTGATTTATTATTTTTGGGAATAATGGAGTTTTATTCCTATTAAATAAATAGGTTTGAGTATGATAAATTAGTAAATAATATTCCCAATTAAAGCTATTGATTTGAGAAATTAAATCACAATTAGACCTTTTCTGAAAATAGCAGTGAGAGAGAGAAAATTAAACTTAGCTTATTTTGGATTGTTTCAACTGAGATAGGGTCTAGAAATTTATGTGCAAGACTAGGACACTATCAAAAATAAGATCTTGGACTTTATTTTTTTATTGGATAGGAGCATTGGAATTGGACACCCTGGGCTATGGTGCTATAATCCTTCTCCAGTGTTATTGTCCTAAGGATTTAAGCTTTATGAGTTTTGTTCACCTACTTAGTGTGAGCCTATGTATCAATTTTTAGGTCCTCACTATCAATAAAGCTCCCTGTAGAGCTGATTCTTCATGAACATGTATCTTCTATGCAATTAGAATAAACTTTAGCAAATAGGGAAAAGGGGTTAGTGTGTGTAATATGCACTAGACGTGCTTCACATCCCATGTATCAACACAATGCTTACATACCAATTCTCTGAGGAGGTATCAAGCTATATGTAGTTCTCCCTTTAAGAGTGCTTGGTGCAATAGTGAATGAAATGCATTAAATGCTAAAACTAAGTATGTTTGAGATGACTAGGGACTGGTGTAAGTTCTTGAAGTAGATTAAAAGTGTATAGGCTAGTTGTATGTAGAGAATAAGGAAGATTTCTTAAGTGGTCTTTCTTGTATTCTTACTTGCTTGAATGATATTTGCCAACCCTTTCTAAATTATCTTTGAATGGACTTTTATATGGATCTATTGGTCATGGGTTAGATGAAACCAGACTAGGCTAACATAATAAACAAGAGGAATCAGGGAAAATGGTAATCTAGGCTCAAATTATGAATGGATAGGAGCACTAAAAAGGGGACACCCTAGGGTTCAACACTATAGTCCAACTTTGGCACTATTATCTTGAGCAGATGGGACCTGGGAGGATGGATTAGTCATAAAGAGAGGGTCCTGGCTCAGACGGGATCAAGTGTGAAAGACCACAAATGACTTCGAATTAGTGAAAATAAGCCTCTGAGGGTCATGCGAGCAAGCAAGAGGGACCTAAGGATTGAGTGTCATTATCCATGCTCAAATTACCAATTTTTACATTTAATATGACTACATTTCCCCTCCTTATTTTAGTGATGCAGCAAAGTGAAATACCAGGATAAAGGATAAATAAAAAGCATACCTAAACTTACCTATAAGGGTGGAACTCATGAAGCTTGTGTGATGCTAAGGAATGTTAAGAAGTGCATAGAGAGCACATTGTGCAAGTGTGAATATGTGAAAGGAAAACAAATAGTAGATTAGTTCTTATTACATGAAATAGAAAATAAGAACATACAAAGCTGGGTAAGAGAGAGAGAGGAGGAGAAAGGAATGAATACACCTCACCAGGTACATGAACCAATATAAAACCTATTATGATACTAAGTAATGTTGAGTAATGTTGTATATGTTAGATGATGTTATACCAAGAGTAATAGCATGAATGCAACTGAGAACTCAATTCCCCAAAAAGTGGCTCAAGAATGCAAAGGCTAGCCCTTTAACTCCATTGTCACCTACTAAGTGAAGCTAGATGAACATGAATGTGTTAATCAATGTTTGGATTGTGTGTCCAATCCCTCTGAATAGGTGGCTCAAAAATACAAAGGTTGGCTCTTTGGCTCCATCATTTCCCTGTGAAGTGAAGCTATGAACTGATATCGATATGAAGAAGTATGTCGTATGAGATGGCTTTTGAAGTCCATAAATGCTTTATAAATATGAAAATATGCCATAGATAGTTGAATGTGTGCTAAAAACTAGGCCAATATTAGCCAACTCAAAAAACATGGAGATTATGCTTATATGAAAGCCACTCTAAAACTAAAAATTTGGCTTATGTGGAAGCCACTCAGGAACTCATGTACTTAGGAATGTAGAGGTTAGGCTTGTATGAAAGCCACTCTAAAATGATTCCAACCACATTCAAATGGAATAAGGCATGCAACTATTTAAAAAATGCATGGGTAATTCTAAAAACTAAAAGAAAAAGAAGCAAAAGTGTTGTACAATCTACCTCCAATCACTGGTGTCTGAAACATGGATTATGATCTAGAAGTTATACCAACTATCGTATCTAAAATTGGAAGTGAGAACCAATCATGCCACATATGATTCCCCTTATATCTGGATTCTTTGATAAAACTATACTAAAAACTATTGATCTGAATTGGTTTGATTATACAAAACTATAGTTGAACCTACCTTTTTGCCTGCTTTTGGAAAACCTAGTTTTTTTACTATTTGGATAAGAATGCAAAAAATGGATACCCTGATGTCTGGTGATATAGTCCAACCTCAGTGCTATTATCTTAGGCTAAAATTGATTATTCTTCTAGAATCTTGACTATCTACCTGGTTTGTTCTGAGTGGTTTGATGACTAGTTGTTTTTCTGGTTGTCATGAAACTAGATTTTTCAATTGATTAGGAGCTCTAATCTCTGTCAAAAAACCCCTATTTGTTTCCCCCACTTCAAAGGGTAGGAATAGGTACCCTATAATGATTGCCCTAAAAAAAAAGCCCTAGAAGTATGTTAAGCTAGAAATATACATTATTTAGCAATGTTAATTAATAAGATATCTCAAGATATAACATGGTTTGATTTAAGAGATTGTAAGATCAACAGGGGTATGCCTAGATAGACATAACAATGTAATAGCATGTGCAATTTACTTGAATTGAATTGAATTGAAATTAGAAATGTTAGTTGTTAGTTCATTTATTGTTAGTCGGAGGGATGGAGCATGATGTCCATCATGGCATCTAAGAGAATAGGAAACTGCATGATATGGATCATGGCATTGCAACAATCAAGAAGCAATCGATCAACAAGCACACAAAGCAAGAAGCAAGAAGCACATAAGGGTGGCCAAGGCCTCATGCAAATAAGGGACATGGGTACATGTCACTCAAACTAGAAATCAAGCATACAAGGCATGTTCCAATGCCACATACACATACAAGTGAAACAAGCAATGTTGGCACAATGGCCACAGGCTCATAGAAGAGTACAAGCAAAGGAAATTGGCAAATATCCTAAGGCACATATAGCAGACAAGCAAGAACTGGAAATACAATCTAACAAGCTATGCTAAGCAAGAAGAGAAAGCATGTAATTATTAGAAATACAAGCATATCTAACTAATCAAATCAAGAGTGAAAGTATGCAAGACATGTTTAGCACAAGACTAGGTATATGTTAAGAGATACACAAATACTAGATATTAGTTAAATGTCAATATAGTAATCTATGTGATCTAGTAATCAATGCACATCAACATGATAACTAGAGTGTGTGGTGTAAAAATGACATAACATAGATGGTGCAGTCATGTAGAATATGCCCATAGTGGGTATATATATATGTATGTCTCGATGTAGAAGTAGGATGCCCCCTCAATGGGTAGAGTGAAGCCATCAAATAGTTGTATGTCACTATACACACTCAAAGAAGATCAAGTGAAGCATGGTAATGTAGATAAATAGACATGCAATATCATGAAACAACAAATGTAAGTCCTAGCATGATATTAGCAATTTAAAACATGGATGATGCATACAATTGAAATGTTTTTGGTGTTTTGATTTTTTTAATGTTTTTGTATTTTGAAATGTTATATTATTTTTATATTTTGAAATATTTGAGCTATGTACAATCAAGGAGAAAAGATTATGTACAAGCAAAGCTAGAAAGAGAATATGTACAAGCATGTAAATAAAGCAATATGTACATAAAGATATAAAAGACTGGGCTGAAGTGGGGAAGGGATCCAAGGATGGAGGCCATTGGGGATGGAAATTGAGGAAAGGGTCATGACCATCATCAAATGCCTCAAGATCATCATCATAAGTATCATCATATGCTACAGATGTTGTGTTCATAGTGTCATTGTGTTGAAGGTGAACTAAAGGTTACTCTGGTGGTGGAGATGTTGACTCTACTCTAGGACATTTAGCCCTGATAGTAGATGAATTTAGTGGAAGTGGTGGAGATAGTGCTGCTAGTGGTGACATAATTTGAATAATACCTCGATCATGTAGTTTATCTAATCTATAATATAAAGAGCTATATGAGTTTGTGTCATGTCCTGTAATCATGTGAAAAGTACAAAATGGGTGACCATCCTACTATGATAATCTACTAATAGATATATGTCATATTGTAGGTAATGTGATGAATCCATAATCAAGTAATATCTATAACATAAACTGTGGTTGATGTTGTGTGCTGCCTGCCTAAATCTAAATAACTAGCTTTATATGCATAAAGGTAACCATGTGAACTGTATGTGCCAAGTGATTTATCTATGGTCGTGAGTGTTGAGTATATCCTGAGAGTGTAGTCTGAGATTATAAAAGTGGTGTAGGATGTGGAATGAGATCTCTAGAGTCATCTCAGTATTCTCTTGGGCTAACTAGTGTAAAACTCAATCCACACAAATAGTCATTTGTGAGTGTGGGTACCTTATCATCATCTCAAGAAGCCTATGAATCCATATCAACATCATGTACATATGGTAACTCAAAATTTACCACAAGGGGTAACTGTGACATAAGTGTCTTATCATCTGTAGTAGTAGAAGATGGTACTACTACAAAAGTATCTATAACTAGTGGAGTAACTATGAAATCAATTGGAATAACTGATATTATTGTCAATGATTGTGAATGTGTAACAAGTGTCAGAATTATAAGTGATGGAGTAGCTAGAATGGTTAAAGCTCCCATAACTGGTGGAGTATCTAGAGCTAAAAGTATGACTGTAAGTGGAGTACAAGAAGTGCTAGTCTCTCAAACCTCATATGTATGTATCTAATCAAGAGAAATGTAATAAGGTGGTGGTTGTACTATGAGATAAGGTGTCCCATCTGGCCAAATAGTCGAAGATAACTTTATAGTTCGATAATATCTGAATGGTTGCTTGTCTGTTGGACATGTGTATAGATATCCCTCATGGGGAAACTTAATACACTGATGGAGAGTATAAGGAATGGCCCTTATAGTATGTATCCAGGGTCATCCAAGTAAAATATTATAGTGGAGAGGACCTACCATGATATCCAAAGTAATGGTGTCCAATGTCTGTCATGGTATATCATCGAATCCTTGAATTTTATTATATGATTTTTTCATTGATGCCATATCTATGCCCATGGCCTATAAGAATGTGATATTACATATATTAAGTATGGAACCACTATCAACAAGAACTCTCTTGACTATACTAGTTTTGACTTGAACTTATATGAATAGTGGAAATTTTTGATCAATAACTCTCTGACCAGGCATGTCCTCGTTGTCAAAAGAAATTACATCTTTTATAGTTTTTAAAGTGTTGACCATTTATGCAAAATAAGAAGGTTTTGAAGCTAAGTGAGTGCCTAATAAAGAATGTCCTTGAATACATTAGCTTTCTAAAGTAGTTATGTTGGTTGAATATTTTCTCGATCAGCATACTGATAAACAAAATAGGTCTGATCAGCCAAAGTAGGAAGATTAGTCGTCCAAATGTGTAGGTTTACCACATCAAAAGGAGACTAATCTCTCCTATCATCAAGGGGAGGCTCCTTATAGATATGCTATACATATATATATATATATATATATATATATATATATATATATATATATATATATATATATATATATATATATATATATATATATATATATATATATACATATACATATATATATATACATATATATGTATATATATATATATACATATATATGTATATATATATATATATAAACAAAAAATAATACTCAAGGGTAGGACAAACCATCCATCTCTCTTTTTTTAGAGATGATGCGTACAGATCAAAGGAGAAATCTCAAGGGAAATGATAGAAAGCACTCCTTTTCTTTCAAAAGAACTATTCAGCAAACCACAAGAATACTCTTGGTAGTAAATGCAAAGTGTAACCAAGGACATAGTAACCAGCAAATCGAGATGCAGCACAAAGTCTCCGCCTGAATTGCTCAAGAGTAAGATACGAAGGACAATGAGGGCACAAAGTCCTCCCAAGGTCCTTTACATAGAAATGAAAAAAAACACACTAAAGGCAATTATGGGGGCACAAATTCTCTCCACGGTTGACTCTTCAGGACACCTTCCTGACTACTTTCACAAATTCTGCTTATTGAATTAAAGGAACAAAAAATATATCAAGGAAAAAGACATAACAACAGTTTCCTCAACAACAAAGATATTACAGCACAAAGTCTAAAAAGTCACTTGCTTTCTTATTCCAATAACAAAATATGATCAACAATCTGAGCTCAAAGTCTCAATAATGCTTTTTAATTTGGGCAGAGTTTCGTTTTTGATTGTCCGAAAGAGATGCTTTTACAATAAAAGAGAGTCCCTTATATAGCCTCTTCAAGGACTCGATAACAGTAACACATCATGTTGCATTGAAATTTGTTAAGAAGATAGGCTGGAATTTAAGGGCATTTACCCATTTGCTTTTCTCAATGCAGAGGAATAATTCACGCTATTGAAATTTTGCATCTTTCAATGTCCACCTCGCGATCTAATCCTTCTTCATCATTCCTCTTTTTCTAGTTAAGTGAATCGGGTCCTCGATTCAATTCGATGCTCTACTCCTTAGTCACTTCCTGCTAGTCTTGGCCTTAAATCCTATGAATGCATTAAAGTCTATAGATTACAAGGATCAATGACTATTTTATGAGCTTTCAAATTTACGTTTGCGTGCCCGTCACTACATTTTCAACGGCTAGTTCGTTGTCTTAAATTTGACATCTTCAGGCGCGTCACCCCTTGGTCCTTCTTTGGCTTTCCTATTTTTCATCTTCTCAAAGGGAAGGTGACCCTTCAATTTGGTAGTTGAGAGTCCCCCACAAGGGCAACTGCCCTTTGGGGTCCTTCGGCGGCCTTTTATCTTCGGCAATCTATCGCAACTTTCCTGCGGACTGTCTCCACGGGCATTTTCCCTAGACTTTTTTGCGGCCATTTTCCCCAGACTTTTCCATGGGCATTTTCCTATGGACTATTTCCTACAGACAAAAAGTCCATAGAATTGTTTCATTTTGTTCTGTTTGCCTTGGTCTTTGTGAATTCCTTCAAGATTTCCTCCCGCGACTTCTTTCCCAAATTCCTTCAGACTTTCTGTCCGAAGGAATTCCTTCAGACAAAAAGTCCAAAGGAATTATGCCTTAGTCTTTTTTGAATTCCTTAAACAAAAATTTGAAAGAATTACCTTTGCGGCCTTCTTTAAAAATGACCCTTTCGAAGGGTACTTTTGTCGATCAAGTGCCCTCCGTAAGGGCACTTGTCTTTCGAGAGGCTTCTTTGAATTTTTGCATTAAACCTCTTGGTTAAACCAAACATTGAACCAGTCCGTTGAACCAAGTCGATGAACCGCTCCACTGAACCACTTCATTGAACCAAGTCGATGAACCAAAGCAATGAACCAATCGGCAATGAATTAAAAGCATTGAACTGGTTGGTTGAACCAAATGTTGAACCAATCCGTTGAACCAAGTCAATGAACTAAAATGGTTCAAGCTGATGAACCATTTGATTGAGCGAAGTGATGAACTTTGCTGATTAAACTTTGTAGTTGTGTTGAGAGATTTTAAACCTGTTAAACCAAATGCGTTGAACCTGTTTGTAGAAGACTTTTGAACCTGTAGAAATGAACCTATCTCCATAGTCTGTAGAAAACAATCTGTAGATTTTCTTTTCCTGCTGAGTCCATAGATTTAAGCCTGCAAAGTCTGTAGATTTTTGAGAAGCTTGAAAACTGAGGAATTTGAATGCCTAGGGCAAATTTTGAAAAGGGAAGAGATAATTTTGGCCTGTAAGACCAAAATAGTTCAAATGTTGTCCCAAAAATGAGTGATATTTTTGGGGGACAACAGCTGACTCTAGTTGGGGAACTTTTATCAATTACAAAAAAGAATTGAAGGGAGTAGAATCCAAAATCTCTAGTGCCTTGAAGTATGCCATTGGGCTATGGAATCATGCTAGCCAAAAATGGAATGCATCAAAAATTGAAACAAACAAAGCAAAATAGAATTAAAAACTATACAAATATACATATGTATAGATGAAATGATCTGATACTTCAAGAATTAAAGTATTTTAGATGCTGCTTCTTGAGAGATAGTGAAAATAGTGCTCTATCTTGGTAAACCACTAGGAAAACATTTTGTCCCCAAAAACGGTGATGGGCGAATGGAGCTCTCCACTAGGAAACTAATTTTCTACGTCTTCCTCTTGGTCTTTTCTTCTTTTTGCTCCATGGCAGGACGTGGTCTTCAAATTGAAAACCATAACTCTTTGCTTTCTTGGTGAAGGGTTCCTTAGCCTAATTTTGATTTGCAGTAGCATGGTCCATTACTATAATTGGTTGCTCTTCTAGTTTAGTCTAGCATATAATTGGATTGTCCACATCAAACTCCTAACAAATTATCAATTTAGCATCTCCTTTGATGTGAAGGAGTTTGATTTCTTCATCTTGAACACTCTTCAATCCGAGCAACAGAGATTCACATCCAACTGTGTTGTTGATGTTGCTAACTTGAAATTTGCATGAAGGAAGAATATCTCCTTGAGGAGATATCAACACAGTCCCAACTCCATCTTCGGTGAAAGAATTGCTGCCATCAAATTCCAGGATCGAAGCATCAGTAGACGTTGATCTCCTATCAGATTTCTCTTCATTAGAGATGGGAGATCCTTCCTTGTTTGTACTATGCTCTACCAATTCTCTTGAAGTCTTGTTTGGATCAATTCTTGGATTTTCAACTATAGGACTTTCATCTATAGAAACATGAACATCCTCTGTGGTCAAGAAATAATTACCCCTACTTGAAGACTCAAATAGAATTTGTGTTGCAGGGGCTGATGTTTGGGTAACCACATATTTTGCCTCTTTTTTAGAGAGCAATCTCTTCATTATGCCTTGCACAGGGATCCTTGCCTCAGATAGGTCCATGCTTAGTTTTCCTCCCACATCCTTACAAAAATTTTGTCTGAGCAAAATGCCATAAGATGCTGGGACGTTAGCCACCAAAACAGTCATCTTGATCCTCTTATCTGGAAAGGCTGCAAATGCAAATTGGGCATCTTTGATTTGCCCCAGTAATGGTACTTGCTTGTTCTCCATGGAAAAACATCTCCCAAATGTCTTGGTCAGTGTGAGACCAAGAGACTCAACTACTTTAGCAGGCATGACATTGTCAGATGCACCTAAGTCTATAATACAGTTGCTCAGCTTGTGGCCATTAATTAACAGGAAAACATAGAAAGGTTCTATTTTTCTAGGAGTAGCTGGGGGAGTAATGACAAGATTATTCATAATAGGTGTGTTTTTTGGAGAATCAGGAGTTACATTTTTAGCTTATTACCCTGTAGGGACGGTTTGATTCTTGACATATTGGACCAACTCATTCAATTGATCAGGATTGGACTACAAATATTCAAATTCAGACATTTGTATTTTGGTCTTTTTGACATGATCAATTATGTCAAATGGCTGAATTGAGCTAGGTACAAAAAATGGTATTTCAACTTTTTGAGTTTTAGGAGGGCTGGTTTGCGAAATTGAAGTAAGGTGAAATTGATGTACTTATATTTTGGGTGATCATCAGATCTTTTGACTGAAAAGGCAGAGTGGTTCCATGCTCAGCAATCGTAACTGTTGGTTGAGGTTGCTCCTCTATCTTTCCTTTATTAGCTTGTTGGACTGATTGGTTCTTGGACCTAGTAAACACTACATATGATCCATCAAAAGCTTCTCCTTTAATTCTAGGTTCATCCTGATAATTTAGGAAACCAATGTGGGAGTCGCCAGCTGATTCTTCTTGATTTTCTATAAAGATATCAGCATCATTTTCTTGATTCAATTCAGACTGGAAAGAGAACTCTGATTCTGCTTCAAGATATCTCATTACTGAATTAGTTGGAGGAGCTTCTAGGGCAAGTTTCCCTTGTGGGGGAGGAAGGCGATTTTGTTGCCCTTGATTCCTGGTAGCATTGCCCTGATATGACTGATTTGGGAATGTCCTTTTATATGAAGGAGCAGAAGACATTCCTTGAGCCATTTGCTTTTTGAGAGCAAGCAACTCATTTGCCAATTTATGCACCATTGGATCTGTGGTGCTTGTAGATGAATATTCAGAAGATGATGAATCTCTATTTCTATTTGGATCTCTTCTTATCTTCCCTACTAAGATGAGATCATCTTCTATCTCAGTGGCCAAATGTTGAGCTACAGCAAGATCTATTTGACCAGCATGTCTAAAGAGAAAACTTACTTCAGGTAACTGAGAATTAATGAAGAAGCATTTGAGATTCTTAGCTATAGGTCAAGCAATTACAGGAACTCTATTTCTCAGTTTGTCAAATTTGGCTATGAAGTCTCTCATTAGTTCATGAGGCTCTTTCTTCATTTGTGTAAGTTGAGCTAGAAGTGTATGTGCATCTTCTGTAGGTTTGAATCTGGCTTCAAACTTATCTTTGATAGTATTCCAATCAGTCATTAACCGAGCTTGTAGATGATAAAACTAATTTGTAGCAGCACCTTGTAATGTTTCTATAAATAGCTTGACTATTACATCTTCAAATTCTATTCCAATTACTCCACAAGCTATGTTGAAGGCTGCAATGTGTTCATCAGGTTGAACTTTCCCATCACCATAGAATTTGGGAAAATTCTTCCTTAAACTGTGTGGAAGCTCATGTAGAGGTGGAGTAAGATTGAGAGGACCAAAGGCATTATCCCAGGGGCCTTGAACTGTCATTATAGGATTATGAAAAGGAGGAATAACAAATCTCAGAGGGGTAATTATTGGCAAAGCTTTATCAACAACAGAAGTAGATACTTCATCTGGCAATGGAGATCTGACTTTAATAAGAGGAAAGCTCTTGGTTCGTTGGAGATGAGATGGTGAAGGAAACAAATCAAAATCACTTTGTTGTACCAACTCGAATACAAGGTCAATGATACCTTTAGCCCTTTGGCTTCGTGTATACCTTGAATCTGCTAGATTGTGAAACAAAAATGGGAAAAGAATTGACCTTACTTCAGTTTGAAGCTTGAGGCTTTAAACTGCGCACTCTTTCTCGGTTAGCTCTGGTTTTGCAGACCAGATAAAATAACGGAGGTGGAGGAAGATGGTAAGGCTACAAATGGATAATGGGTAAGACATAAAATAGAGTCACTAGAATCTGTAATGGATAAGGGTTATAATGATAATGGGTAAGACATAGGTGATGTTTCAATCTGAAACTTGAGGTTCTAAATTGCACAAAATTATGTATATCCCCAGCAGAGTCACCAAAAATTATTGGTTGAATATTTTGTTGATCAGCGTACTGATAAACAAAATAGGTCTGATCAGCCAAAGTAGGAAGATTGGTCATCCAAATGTGTAGGTTTACCACATCAAAAGGAGACTAATCTCTCCTCTCATCAAGGGGAGGTTCCCTATAGATATGTTATATATATAAAAATAGAAAATAATACTCAAGGGTAGGACAAACCATCCATCTCTCTTTTTTCAGAGATGATGCGTGTGGATCAAAAGAGAAATCTCAAGGGAAATGATAGAAAGCACTCCTCTTCTTTAGGAAGAACTATTCAACAAACCACAAGAATACTCTTGGTAGTAAATGCAAAGTGTAACCAAGGACATAGTAACTAGCAAATCGAGATGTAGCACAAAGTCTCCACCTGAATTGCTCAAGAGTAAGATACGAAGGACAATGAGGGCACAAAGTCATCCCAAAGTCTTTTACACAAAAATGAAAAGAAAACACACTAAAGGCAATTATGGGGGCACAAAGTCTCTCCACATTTGACTCTTTAGGACACCTTCCTGACTACTTTCACTAATTCTGCTTGTTGAATTAAAGGAACAAAAAATATATCAAGGAAAAAGACATAAGAACAATTTCCTCAACAACAAAGATATTACAACACAAAGTCTAAAAAGTCACTTGCTTTCTTATTCCAATAACAAAATATGATCAACAATCTGAGCTCAAAGTCTCAGTAATGCCTTTCAATTTGGGTAGAGTTTCGTTTTTGATTGTCTGAAAGAGATGCTTTTACAATAAAAGAAAGTCCCTTATATAACCTCTTCAAGAAGGACTCGAGAACAGTAACACATCATGTTGCATTGAAACTTGTTAAGAAGATAGGCTGGAATTTAGGGGCATCTACCCATTTGTTTTTCTCAATGCAGAGGAACAAGTCACGCTATTAAAAGTTTGCATCTTTCAATGTCCACCTGGGGATTGGATCCTTCTTCATCGTTCCTCTTTTTTTGGTTAAGTGAATCGGGTCCTTGATTCAATTTGATACTCTACTCCTTAGTCACTTCCTACTGGTCTTGGCCTTAAATCCTATGAATGCATTCAGGTCTGTAGATTACAAGGATCAACAACTATTTTATGAGCTTTGAAATTGACGTTCGCGCGCCCGTCACTATGTTTTCAACGGCTAGTTCGCTGTCTTAAATTTGACGTCTTCAGGCGCATCACCCCTTGGTCCTTCGAATTTCCTATTTTACATCTTCTCGAAGGGAAGGTGACCCTTCAATTTGGTAGCCGAGAGTCCCCCACAAGGGCACCTACCCTTTGGTGTCCTTCGACGGCCTTTTATCTTCGACAATCTCTTGCAGCTTTCCTGCAAACTGTCTCCACGGGCATTTTCCCTGAACTTTTTCATGGGCATTTTCCCCAGACTTTTCTGCAGGCATTTTCCTGTAGACAAAAAGTCTGCATAAATTTTTTGCAGATAAAAAGTCTGCAGAATTGTTCCGTTTTGTTCCGTTTGCCTTGGTCTTTGCAAATTCCTTCAAGATTTCCTCCCGAGACTTCTTTCCCAAATTCCTTCAGACTTTTTGTCCAAAGGAGTTCCTTCAGACAAAAAGTCTAAAGGAATTATGCCTTAGTCTTTTTTGAATTCCTTAAATAAAAATCTGAAAGAATTACATTTGCGGCCTTCTTTGAAAATGACCCTTTCAAAGGGTACTTTTGTCGATCAAGTGCCCTCCGCAAGGGCACTTTTCCTTCGTGAGGCTTCTTTGAATTTTTGCATTGAACCATATGAGTGAACCGTCTGATTGAACCAAAGCATTAAACCGCTTGGTTGAACCAATCCATTGAACCAAGTCGATGAACCAAAGCAATGAGCCAACCGGTGATAAATCAAAAGCATTAAACCGCTTGGTTGAACCAAACATTGAACCAATTTGTTGAACCAAAATGGTTCAAGCTGATGAACCATTTGATTGAACTAAAGCGATGAACTTAGCCGATTGAACTTTGCAGTTGTGTTGAGAGCTTTTAAACCTGTTGAACCAAATGCGTTAAACCTATTTGTAGAAGACTTTTGAACCTGTAGAAATGAACCTGTCTGCATAGTCCGTAGAAAACAAGTTCGTAGATTTTCTTTTCCTGCTGAGTCCATAGATTTAAGCCTGTAGAGTTCGTAGATTTCAGAGAAGCTTGAAAAATGAGGAATTTGAATGCCCAGGACAAATTTTGAAAAGGGAAGAGAGAATTTTGGCCTGTAGGACCAAAATAGTTCAAATGTTGTCCCAAAAATGAGTGATATTTTTGGGGGACAACAAGTTCTAACATGGAAATATTAGTTGGAGTGTTTCTCATCTGATCAACAATGTCATATGCCGTATATAGATCTGTCAGTGTAGGTGGGTTGGGCTTGGGATAGGTAGGAATAGAAGGGTGATGGGGCTTTTGTCTAGGTGGAGGAGGCATAGTGGCACGTTGAGTAATAGCTCTAACCACATTATTTACTATCTATATAGAAGTAGTAGTAACTATGGGAGGAGAGCAAAGATAATTGATGGGTCGAGGTGGTGGAGGGACAAAAGGTGACAATTGGGCTCTTTGGCGATGGGTAGTGACATGGGGAAGAGTAAAATAGACCATGCAACATGACTCAACATGGGGTAGAGACTCCAAGGGAGGTGATGCAAGATATGTATTAATATGTTTAATAATAACTTGCTTAACGTCATCCTATATAATGAAAAATAAGCATGAAATGCAAAGAATGAAGCTTTATACTAACATATGATAGACTTTATCATTTATGTACATGATAGGGCCCATTATGGTTTCCTTATTATTTACAATAAATATAAGAAAAATTTATAAATAAATTAGCATCATTTTTGCAATTTGATTATGGATGTAAGGTGTACCTCAAGAAGCAAAATAGGAGCTAATACATGCAATTAGGATTTTGACAATAATATTTTTGCAAAATACTACTAATTTTTTAAATTGAAATTCAATTTCTGAGTAAAGTATTCAATAAAAATTAATAAATTTATGAGAAAGTGTTTGATTTAATGGGACCTAGTAGATGCAATTAGGGTTTTAAGAAAAATATTTTTTTTGAAATTATTATGAATTTTTAAAATTTGAAGTGATTTTCTAATTTTAATATGTAATTAAAAATTTAGAAAATGATTGGAAACTTACTAAAAGATTACTAGGAGCTATTTGATGCAACTAAGGTTTGAAATATATTTATTTTAGAAATTACTATTGAATTAAAATTAAATTTCTGATTTATATGTGCAAGCAAAAAATCAGGGAATTATTGGATTAATGCTGGAAAATTATTGGGATCTAGTGTATGCAACCAGGGATTGAAATAAATTTATTTTAAAATTTACTACAAAATTTTAAAATTTGAGAGGATTTTTTGATTTTAATATTCAATAAAAAATCAAAAATTAATGGAAAAAATCAGCTAGAAATTTACCCTATGGTTTCTAGAGTTTTAATGTGAAATTTGAAGTAAGTCGGGTTCGCTAAATGATTTGTTATTTTTGGGAATAATGGAGTTTTATTCCTATTAAATAAACAGCTCTGAGTATGAGAAATTAGTAAATAATATTCCTAATTAAATCTACTAATTGGTGAAATTAAATCACAATTAGAACTTTTCTAAAAATAACAGTGAGAGAAAAAATTAAACTTAGCTTATTTTGGACTGTTTCGACTAAGATAGGGTCTGGAAATTTATGTGCAGGACTAGGATACTATCACAAATAGGATCCTGGACTTCATTTTTTGATTGGACAAAAGTGTTGGAGTTAGACACCTTGGGCTTTAGCACTATAGTTTTTCTCTGGCATTATTGTCCTAATGTTTAAGATTTTTAGGTTTTGTTTGCCTACTCAGTGTGAGCCTGTATACCAATTTCCAGGTCCTCATTCTCAACAAAGCTCCCTATAGATTTAATTCTTTGTGTACTTGTATCTTTTATGTAATTAAAAGAAACTTTGGTAAATGGGGAAAAGGGGTTAGTGTGTGTAAAATGCACTAGACGTGTTTCACACCTTGTGTGTGGGCACGTTGCCTACATACCAATACTCCGAGGAGGGATCAAGCCATATGTAGTTCTCCCTTTAAGATTTCTTGGTGTTGTTAGGTTGTGGAGCTAAAAGCTTCACTGATGCAAGTAGGGAAGGAGGCTGTAGAAGGGTTGCGGAGTGTCACAGACGCCGGCGTCGGTCAGGCCAACCGACGTCGGTAGGATCAGACAAGAAGGCAACCGACATCGGTCAGAAGTCAGCCGGCGTCGGCACCCCCCAGGTAGACAGGGACCGATGTTGGTCACCTGTGGTTCGGACTGCGAGTGTTTTACGGGCAGTTAGCTAACGAACCAAGTGTTTGCATGTCAAGAGCCAAATTTAGACTAGAAGCTGCGGATCTAATTTGTAATTAGGTGTCTAATTATTATTTGCATGAAATCTATTTAAGAGACTCATTGGTTGTATTGTAAACTATGTGCTAGAGAGTAAGAGAGCAATAATATAAGCTCTTTCTGTGTGTGAGGTGAGCATGGTGTGTTCCTCCTAGTGCCACAATACCAAGTGTGGGTGCCGGATTGGAGAATCAGCAGGGTTCTTCATGTATGTATGATCTTGGTCATCAGGTGAGCATGGCTACGATAGGAGATCTGCATGGTAAGTAAGATCATTGATTTGCAGGTGTATGTGTGTGCAAGGTCAAGGTTCATAGGTGTGCAAAACCAGATTGATTTGTAGGTGTGCAAGATCAGAGAGGACAGCAACACAATGGGGAGCAGAATCAGGTGGGATCTACTTGGAGTACGTTGAGTACTTGTGGAGTGCATGGAGCACTTGTGGAGTGCGTGGAGCATAGGTGTAAGGTGAACACCAACTCTATGTTTGAGTTGGGTGTTGGGACCTAAGGGAGAGAGCTTTGAGGGAAGATTTGTTGTTTATGTCCTAGAGGTGTGGGAGCCCTAGAGGTGTGTAAAGAAGAAGAACTGTGGCAGCCTTCTTTGTTGTATTTCCTTTTGAAAGAGTTTTAATACAAGTTGTGTATTGTCTCTCATATCATGTGTTATTTTTGAATTCTAGTTACTTGTTTATTCCGGTTAATTTCTGCATATTAAGTTGCTTGGTAATCAATTGTGTGCTTCCATTATTTATATCCCAACATGTGGTATCAAAGCTAAGGTTACAGGGAGCAGGTTTTGTGTTTGGTTACATGTCACTCTCAGGGGTTTCTGATTGAGTGGGAGTAGAGCAATGGTAGATCAAAGTAAGCTAAGAATGGAGGAGTTGAAAAGCACAGATGGTCACTTACGGTCCTATGGAAAGAAAGAGCAAGTAAAAGAAAATTGTTGGTTGGTAGCAGATCAGCATGAAGGAACTGAAGATGCAGATGTTGCAGGGGTTGTTGCACAAGATGCTTTGGGAGGTTTCTTGGATAAAGTTGAATTTTTGATAATAGATTTTGTTGCCTCTTTCCATGCAGCCCCAGGGAGAGGAGCTGGTGAGCCTTGCCAAAGAACTGGCAAAGGGGAAGTGAAGCTGAAATTGCAAGTGGTCAACACATGGGTGTTGAAGCAAGTCATGCAGGTCCCAGGTTTGGAGATGTGGCTAATTTTTTTAGAAAATTTGGGTGATGAGAGATGCACAAGAACTCTCACAGCGGATGCACTTGAATTAGTTAGTGGTAAAAAAATAGGTACTCTTTATCTACTTGTTTATATTAGTGATTCTTTTTCTGTTGTAGAGACGTGGCTTCATAGGCTTGGTCACATGAGCAGGAAGGAGATGCATATTCTTAAGCAGAAGACAGATATATTTGACAGGCTTAAGAACTAGAAAGCCTTGGTGTTTATGGAGGAGATGGCAGACAGAGACCAGTGGATGGGGCTGGATACTTCTAAGCAGGGCAGTTTGGACATGGGTTTTAATTAAAAGGAGCTCGCGAGTAAAAAGTCATCACTTACAGGAAAGCACAGGTACCAGCATCGGCAGTATGTAAGACCGACATCGGTCATAAGGACCGACATCGGCAGCAGGAGGACACCGGCGTCGACAGGGTTGGTAGTCAAGACAGGCGCAGAAACTGACGTCGATTGGATGCAGATTGTGTGGTGATCGAGGTCCGTCATTGTAACGAATTTTGGGCAGACAACAAGCTGTCAAGGAGTCTCAAATGCCCATATGGAGGACTGAAGGTGGTAAGTAAGCCTCAAATTCGTTGTTCCTCTTCTTTATACTAGTTGCTGACTGCAGAGCAGGAAGGATCCAGGAAACAGTGGGAGCATGGTAGGAATAGTATGCAGGACCAAGAAGGAGATTTGGTAGGGTTGCCAGTAGGTATAAAAGTACAAAGACGAATGGATACCTTAGTTGAATAATAGAGAGAATGGACACGTGAGACGGAAGACCAGGTCATATGGTCTTGAGGAAGCTACAGGACAATGGTACAGGTTTTGACAGGTGGATGACAAAGCATGACTTTAGTCAATGTCAGGGTAACTACTGTGGTTTGTCTTACTAGGGGGATGGTGATTGCAACATCATTCTATTGTTGTATGTGGATGTTATGTTTGCTAGCAGGTTTGTACATACAAGGTTTTTCTAAGCTAAGGGTAAGATTAGTTCAGTGGTTTGCTATGAAGAATTTGGAGCAACAAAATTCTTTGGCATGGGAGACATGGGAGATCACAGGTTGATTTTGTCTCTAGTGGTAGCTGATGTGAATCAGGTGTTGGCGAGGTTCATTACGTAGGATGCAGAGTCGGAGCACACTAAGGGCTGGACAGTTCAGTGTCCAAAATCACATGAGCTCTAGTATAGACCTGAGTTTGCCCAAGCAATGGGTGTTGTCAGAGAGGAGCCAATTCGAAGAAGTGGGTTCTCAGGGATTTGAGAGGGACCAGCAGCAAGGATTCATGCTATTCAGGGTCAGGACTTCACTACATGGGTTTGTAGGTTCGAATGTGGCAGAGTACTCGAATGACAAGAGGTACACAACAGGTTGTGTGGTGGGTTGTCTTCAGGATTGATCTTGAAGAGGGATACAAGCCAGGAAACAGATTAGATGGGGTACAGGTATAGTGCAGTTGTTTATCTCCAAGTGGGAGATTGTTAGGTTATGGAGCTAAAAGCTTCACTGATGCAAGCAGGGAAGGAGGTTGTAAAAGGGTTGCGGAGTGTCACAAACGCCGACGTCGATTAGGCCAACTGACGTTGGCAGGATCAGACAAGAAGGCAACCGACGTCGGTCAGAAGTCGATCGACGTCGGCACCCCCCAGGCAGATAGGGACCGACGTCGGTCACCTATGGTTCAGACTGTGAGTGTTTTATGGGTAGTTAGCTAACGAACCAAGTGTTTGCATGTCAAGAGCCAAATTTAGACTAGAAGTTGCGGATCTAATTATTGTAATTAGGTGTCTAATTATTATTTGCATGAGATCTATTTAAGAGACTCATTAGTTGTATTGTAATCTATGTGCTAGACAGTAAGAGAGCAATAATATAAGCTCCTTCTGTGTGTGAGGTGAGCATGGTGTGTTCCTCCTAGTGCCACAGTACCAAGTGTGGGTGCTGGATTGGAGAATCAGCAGGGTTCTTCATGTATGTATGATCTTGGTCATCAGGTGAGCATGGCTATGATAGGAGATCTGCATGGTAAGTAAGATCATTGATTTGCAGGTGTATGTGTGTGCAAGGTCAAGGTTCATAGGTGTGCAGAACCAGATTGATTTGTAGGTGTCAAGATTAGAGAGGACAGCAACACAACGGAGAGCAGAATCAGGTGGGATCTACTTGGAGTACGTTGAGTACTTGTGGAGTGCGTGGAGCACAGGTGTAAGGTGAACACCAACTCTATGTTTGAGTTGGGTGTTGGGACCTAAGGGAGAGAGCTTTGAGGGAAGATTTGTTGTTTATGTCCTAGAGGTGTGGGAGCCCTAGAGGTGTGTAAGGAAGAAGAACTGTGGCAGCCTTCTTTGTTATATTTCCTTCTGAAAGAGTTTTAATACGAGTTGTGTATTGTCTCTCATATCATGTGTTATTTCTAAATTCTAGTTACTTGTTTATTCCGGTTAATTTCCGCATATTAAGTTGCTTGGTAATCAATTGTGTGCTTCTGTTATTTATATCCCAACATGTGCAATAGTGAATGAAATCAAGAAATGCTAAAACTAAGTATGCTTGAGATGACTAGGGACTGGTGTAAGATCTTGAATTGGCTTGAAAGTGTATAGGTTGGTTGTATGCAGAGAATTAGAAAGATTTATTGAGTGGTCTTGCTTGTATTATCAAGAATTGGCTTGCTTGAATGATATTTGCCAACCTTTTCAAAATGATCTTTGAATGGACTTTTATATGGATCTATTGGTCATGGGTTAGATGAAATCAGACTAGGCTAACACAATAAATAAGAAGAATCAAGGAAAATGGTAACCTGGGCTCAAATTGTGATTGGATAGGAGCACTAAAAAGGGGACACCCTAAGGTGTAGCATTATAATCTAACTCTGGTGCTATTGTCCTGAGTAGACAATACCTGGAGGGATGGATTAGTCATGAAGAGAGGGTCCTGACTCAATTGGGATCAAGTCTGAAAGGCCATAGATGACTGAGAATCAATGAAAATAAGCCTATGAGGGCCATGAGAGCAAGCAAGAGGGACTTAAGGATTGGGTGTCATTATCCATGCTCAAGTTACTAATTTTTGCATTTTATATGACTACACTAGTGCACTTGTATGTGGTCATAAAATAAGGATGAGTTATCAATATAAGGTCTAAAAGTAGTAACCCCAAATTGCTAGTTCATATGTATGCAATCCCAAGTCAAGGAAGAATCATTGGCATAGGTGGGTTGATTAGAATTGGTTAGTAATAATCTTGTTTGGTTAATACTTGGTCTTGGATTGATGAAGATGGTGTAAATGGATCTCCCACAATATGACCCACAACTTTGTTGTAGTCATGTGCAACTATGTGGTAAGTTTATTTGTTGTTGGCATTGTTTTGGCCTTGGTTTCATCCATTCAGTTGATGTCAGTTCTATTGCTACTAATATTATTGTTATTGTCTCAGCTATTGACATTATTGTTATTGTTATTTTGGACTTTGTTGTTGTTATTGTTGGTTGTTATTGTTATGTTATGGAAAAGGGTTTTGATAAATACCCATGTTTTGATTAGATGTAGAAGCTCTATTATCCAATGTTATCTCTCCATTTTACAACATATTTTGAATGAGATGTTTGATTTGCACACAATGGTATAGATTATGTCCATTAACTTGATGGTATTCACATAATTCATTTTGTCTATACTAATATGGATAAGGAATTCCCTTAGGATAGTAATTTAGAATGGGCCAACTAATCAGATTAACAATGAATAGTTTGTGAAACATGGCTTCAATATGCTCTCCAAGGTTACTGAAAACTTGGTGATTAGGCCCATTTTATCTCAGAGGAGGGGTTTACAAAGGTAAAGGTTGTTGCATTTGTTGAGCTAATTTAGGCTACTACAAAGGCTATGCTTGTTGAATAGGTTATTGGTTTGGAGTAATTTGCATTTGTGGCATTGGTTGGGCAGACAATGTAACCCAACAACATTATTATTGTGATTAAACTACTTGTATTTTTCATAATTAATGGTCTAGGTTGGTGCTGACACTTGCGCTTGGATTTGGTTGTGGTTTTGATTCTAGTTATTTCTTTGGTTTTGGTTATAATTTGATGAGGTGAACTTGATAATCCCTTTGTTAATAATGGCTTTTTCGATCAACAAACCTTTGCCAATGATTTTCTTAAAAGTGTGTGCACATTACAACTATAGATGGTAGGATATATCACTATGCAAATTTTTGGTAAACACAATGGCTAATTACTTGTTTGGTAAATTGTGGGTGAAATGACTAGCAAGTACTCTCCATCATTGTAGATAGCTTGTGAAACTTTCATCGGCCTTTTATTTGGATTGAGTCCAATCCACCAATGAAATCTCATGTTCAATATTGTAGGATAAATATTGCACAAACTTGTCTGAAAGGTCATCAAAATTAGATACTGAGTTCATCAACAATTTTAAGAACCACTCTAAAGCATGTCCTGCTAGACTCTGATGAAATAAAAGTAGGAGGTATATGTCATTGTAATCCACTGGATGGTAAGCAATAAAAAAAATTGTTAAATGGGCTTTAGGGTCTCCTTTACCCTTGTACTTGTCAAACTTTAGTTGTTCATGCCCTAGAGGATTTGGTGGATCCACTAATTCATTCAAATTGTTGTTTATTACCTCCACTTAAATTTGATTGTTATCAATGAGATATTATATCTTATACTTGAAGGTAATGCATTTATTTGAAGAATGTCCTATAATTATATGGTAATCACAAAATACATTTGCATCATAATTTTTAGACAATGGTCATGAAATATCTAATATTCTAATGGGAGGCAAAGTAGTCATATTACACTCAAATAATTTATTCAATATATTTTGTGGACATTCACTTAACCTTGTAAATTTCCTATGCTCCCTTTTATCGAATAATATGAGTAGTTAGATGGTTATTCTATAATATTAATAATATTCTTATCATCATTCTTATGTTGAAATTCACTCTTATTACTTCTAGCCTCAAATTTATCTTATTTTAAAACTTGTTTTCACTATAAATTTGGGTATTAGACCCATACTTAAGCGCATTTTCATGTAAAATATTGACCTCAAAGTCTATAACCACCTAACAAATCTCATATACAGAATGGTAAATGTTAAAAACTAATTTTTTCTTGGAAGTAAAATATGACCAAAGACAGTTTGAAGTTCAGTATCTAGTAATTGATGAGTCATTTTGGATACCATTTGATCCTTGTTTGATTTCATCTATTTATGAAAATGTAACCTTCATACCAATACTAATTGAATAATGAGCTAAGGAGTCATCAACTATTATTATAAAAGAATGTATGAATCCACATGGTAAAACATAAAACCAAGCAAGTGCATAATCATTCAAGTTAATATGAAATAACTTAGTCAACAATTTATCATTATAGGAAAAATCTATGCAAGAGGCATACAAAAATATAATATGATAAGAGAGATCTCCTTTTCCATTAAATAATTGAAACTTTTGAGCAATAAATCTTATTGGAAATGGATATGCAATCACTTCATAAGACAAGGGATTTAAAATAATATCCTTATAAGTGACATTATGTTTTGGTTTTTAAGATCCTTGAGAAAGAACCTTAATATGATTTCACAAGTCACATAATACATGTATCATAGTGTCCATTTTGTGATTGTGAGTAGATTTAGAGGTGGAATTTATCAGAATAGATGCATTTTTCAAAGAAGCGATTTGAGAGGCCTTTTAAACAACAAATGGTTAAACAAGAGGAATATGAGAAGCATATTGAGTGTTTTGAAGCAATTGAGAATTACTATGAGCAAGTGGAGGATCTTTAAAAACTTGAGAAGAAAAAATAACATTTTGAAAAGAAGGATAATCATTATCAATATTAGCAATAATAGAAACATGAGGAGGAGTAGGTTTAAAATAATTTTGAGAAATGACAACATTATTAGGCATAGTGTGCAATCCTTTACATGAGGCAAGTATTTGATCTAAATTATGAATAGTTGTGTATTTGTTATCAACCTTATAAGGTACAAAGTACACCATAACCCCATCTTCAACCTCTTGACATATGGTTTTGCTCATGAAATCTTTCAACACATGCATCGATTCAACTATCTCATTAGGGTTTTCCATAAGATGTTTCCTAAAATGAGCAATATTTTCAACCCTTTCTTATTTACCTAGGTAAGCTTGTTGATTATGATCTATTTCATATATATTATCAATTTGAGATCCATCTATGCTATTGTCATTCAAAGTCACAAAATTATCATTTGAAATAGAAAACACAATCTTTGGAGCAATACTAATTACATTTATAACTTATATTTTATCTTTCAAACAATATCTAGAATTAACCAAAGGAATTTCAATGAAATAAACACTTTTCCTAGTTGGGTCCTTATAATCTAATCAATTTTGGTGACATAAGAGAGATCAAATATTGAACACATGCACACCATACAAAATCTCTAGGTTTTGAAAAATATTTGTACAAAATTAACCTAGTGTATGCAATAATACACAAAGAAGCTAGGGATAATAGATTTGAGATAATACAATCGAGCAAACCTAATAAAAATTAGATGTACCCTAAGAAAATAAGATCTACTACAAATGCAAAAAAATCTAATGCGAGAAGCATTAAACAACATGCAAGATAATGGCAGTTCACCAAAAATGTAGTATAGATATATGGATATCAATCAAATTGCATCACATATATCCAAAAATAATTAACTAGGTCTAAATATACACAAAACATTAAATAAAACATAATAAATTAATCTAAATCTAGAGTAATAAATGACTAGGAAAGGGTTTATAAGAACATCTAGATTTACAAGAAATCTAGAAATAATCATCATAATATGAATATAAAAAATAGGGTTTTTTGGGCGAGACGAAGAGGACCTTGAAAACTTGTCATGAACAAAGTAGCTCCCTAGAATCACACCCTACACATTTATGGGCTAAAAAATTGTAGATAATAAGTCTCTAGTAAATGATATGAGGTCAAAATTATTTTGAGGATTGTGTTCCTTGGGTTTGGGGCTTTGAAAATCTCACTAAGTACTTTCAAACTTTGTACTGAGCACTAAAAAATTACACTTATTTTTCAAACACTAATAGGGTAGATGGACCTACAAAAAGATGAGGAAATGGATTTTTTTGGAGGCATGTGCTCAAGGTTAGTATGGTTTTTAAGCACTGATTACTTATTAGACCCCAAAATGGTATACAATATTGAAGACAACACCCAAATTAAATACAACAATAATTCAATGAGATAGTCTAGTGTGTTGTAATGTATCTCTATTATATGATCTTTAGTGGTACAAAAAATGCTCTCTAAATGCTTGATTTATCTAGAATGCTTATAAATGCTCAATAGAATGTTGGGACGATAATGTTAGATGCAATTTTATATTTCCTTTAGATCATGGGATGTTTTTTCTATCTTATTCTAAATGCAGTAATGTACCTATATATTTATAGACATATTGAATTCAAATGAGGACCCTATTGGCATGTAAACTAACATTAAACAAGTGGAAAAAGTGGACAAGACATGACCACTAAACCCCAAGGAACCTTAATGGGAAAAAATAACATGCACCATAATTTTACAATGTACATTTATGGGGGATCACTAAAAACAATAGGAGGGAGAGAGGGAAGAAGAGAATGGAAAATATAGAAAAGGAAGGGGGAATAGATGAAAATGATGGAAAACATGATAATAATGCTTGATTTTGACCCATAGTTGACAAAAACATAGGTGCCCTAGAAAAATTCAATTTTATAACTAATGAATTCCTATTGGCCATTTTTAGGTGTCTACATACATGTCTTCAACCTCATATACACTACATGAATATATGTATTTGTTTAATTTTTATTAAGTGTGAAGGTTATGAGTATCTATTTTTTGAAATTCTCTTGAGACTCACATATGATCTAACATTTTTTATAGGTAAAACAAGGGGTTTCATCAGGCCCTCATTACAATTAGATGAAAAGATAAGTGAGGACATGAATAGTGTTTACTCTCAAAAATGAAATTAAGAAAACATGTTTAATTTATTTCATTCATCAACCATAAAAATATTACATTTAATATCACCCCAAACTATAAAACCTGATATAATTCATCAATAAAACCTCAACCTACAACCAAGAAGGGGAGAATAACTAACCCATTCCTTTCCCTGATCTAAAAGTTATATGGTTTGAAGGATCATGTTTTCCACTCTCTTTTTCTTTGCCTAACCTTAGTTCATCATGTAAAAGAGGTCTCTAAAAATACTTGTAAAGGACAAGGTCTCAAATGGGTCTTGTTGTTTGCAAAATCTGTCACTCATTTTTGGCACAACATATGAACTATTTTGGTCCTGCAGGCCAAAATTATCTCTTCCTTTCTCAAAAAATTATTATGAGTATTCAAATTCTTCATTATTCAAGATTTTTTAGTTAAGGGATTAGTAGGTTCAATGGCTTCAATAGGTGAATTCTCACAAAGGAACAAGTTCCCAACACTTAGGCATTTTAAAGCTTGGTTCAATGCCTTGGTTCAACCAAAGCGTTCATCGGCAAGCTTCAAAGGAAGGATTGAACCATTGAACCTTGAACCAATTGGTTCAATGGGTTTAACGATTTCAAAGGTTCAACAATATCGGTGAGCTTAAAGAGTTAAGCACTTCAGCAAAGGTTCAACAAGTTTGACTGCTTCAAGGTTCAATGGCTTCAAAACACTTAACTAAAAGAAGAAGGCTTTAACCATTGAACTATTAAACCTTGAACCATTTTCGTTCAAAGGTTCAACAAGTTCAATAATTCAACGAGCGGTTGGTTCAACGCGGTTGGTTCAAGCGATCAATTGAATGAGCAGAATAAAGGAATGAACCGTTGAACCAAAGTTGGTTCAATCGGTCGGTTCAATCAAACGGTTCAAAGGAGTGCCCTAAAGCCCAAAGGCCAAAATACCCTTGTGGAGGGCAGCGAAGTAAGGCTAAGTACCCTTGTGGAGGGAAATGAGCAAAAGCGGACAAAGAGATTTTATTTGAAAAAATGAACAAGGCAAAAAAGTTGGAATTCCTTCAAAAAAATGAACAAGGCAAAAGATAAAGCGAATTATTTCAGACAAAATGTTTGAAGGAATTCGCTTGAAAGTAAAAAGCCTAAAGAACAGCTAACTGAAAGCAAGCGAGAAGATTTCCTTCGAACAAATTGTCTGAAGGAATTCCTTCTGACAAATTGTCTGAAGGAATTCCTTTGAACATTTTGTTTGAAGGAATTGGAGCCCGAATACCCTCTGAAGGAATAAAATCCCAAAGGCTGCCCAAAGGACCCTGAAGGGCAAGTACCCTTGCGGGGGGCTCTTAGCGACCAAAAAATGGACCTTCTCAAGGCCCAAAGGGACACCTTCCCTTCAGGAAGTTTTAAAGACATTAAGGCCCATGACTGACTTTTACGAACTTTGTAAGCTCGATTTCTATGGACTCATTTCTACGGACTCCACAGGGCGATTTCTACGGACTTTATTCTACAGACTCTATGGGCTCAAAACTACGGACTCTACAGGCTGGGTTCTATGGACTCGTTTCTATGGACTCTGCAGGCTAGGTTCTACGAACTCATTTCTACAGACTTTGTAGGTTGGTTTCTTGGTTCTACAGGCTCAATTCTACGGACTCCGTAGGCTTGATTCTACCAACTTGTTTTTATGAACTCTGCAAACATAGTTTCTATGGACTCTTCCAAAACTCAGGAGACTTAGAGAAAACAAAGGCTTTTAAAGAAGAAGATGAATCATTGAACCTTGAACCAAAATGGTTCACAGGTTCAACGGGTTCAAGGGAAGCTCTGAGCAAAGATAAGAAGCAGAAGTTTCCAGAGACTAGTTCAAGGAGAAGGTTCAAGCGGATGAACCAAAGAGGCCACCCGAACCGTTGAAATAGTTAACATCTGACATTCTCATGGATGTCAAATTAAAGCTAATAAAATATCTGTTGATTTTTAAAAGTGGCACAAAACATGAAAACAAACTCAACGCCCAGCTAAAGAAGGAGCCAAAAAGGCCAGTAAAGGGGGAAAAGATAGCCCAAGGGCTCAAACTATAATAGGAAAGAGGGAAAGACTATAAATATCTATGTTGCAGTTATTCCAGTAGGTGGAACAGTCCACCAAGTAGATATTTGAACTTGCAAACATTGAAGGCGTGACCTATTTGTCTCCCTTGGAGTAAAGGCAAGGTGGACAGCTGCGTAGACATCAGGTGATAGACCAGAAGACTCAGGTCTAAGAGAAGACATTTGAGATGAATCGACATGCCACATTTAAGGTGGCTACCCTATTCCAGCATGGGCTCTTTGACAAAACTGAAAATGCATTCAAGACATTGAATGTAACATGGGTTGTTCCATGGAACAAAGTGCCAAGCCTTTCTTGGCTGCTATATATTGTATTCTCTTACTTTATGCAAAAGAGACTTTTTTATTATAGAAGCAAAACTCTACCCAAATTGAGAAGCGATTATTGAGACTTTGAGCTCAGATTGTTCATCATATTTCTTTATTTGAATGAGAAAGCAAGTTACTTTTAGACTTTGTGTTATTATAGCTTGTGTCATTTTAGGATATTGTTCTTATGTCTATTTCTTGAATGCATTCTTGTCTATTTTATTGAAATAAGTAGAACTAGTGGAAGTAATCAAGAAGGTGCCCTGAAGCCAACTGTGGAGAGATTTTGTGCTGTCTACAATTGCCTTTAGTGTGTTTGTTTGTTTTTTATTTCTATGTAAAGGACCTTGGGATGACTTTGTGCCATCATTGTCCTTTGTATTTCACTCTTGGGCAGTCGAGGTGGAGACTTTGTGCTACATCTCAGTCTGCTGGTTACTACATCCTTTGTTACCATTTACTTGTCACTACCTGAAAGAACTCTTGTTGTTTTCTGCAAGATCACTTCTGAAAGAAGAGAAGTGCCTTCAGTGTTTTCACCAAGATTTTCTCCTTTGTTTGTGAACATCATCTCTGAAAAAAGAGAGATGGATGGTGTTATCCTACCCCTGAGTGTTATTTTCTAATATATATATATATATATATATATATATATATATATATATATATATATATATATATATATATATAGCTCCTCATATTTATAGGGAACCTCCCCTTGATGAGAGGAGAGATTTGTCCCCTTTTGATGTGGTAAACCTGCACATCTAGCCGACCAATCTCCCTATGCTGTGGTTGAAGAGACCTATTTTACTCATCATTTATTTGGTGACAAAATATTCACCCAACAGGTCTCAAACCTCTAAGTAATAGATTATGTAGTAGCAACTAGCTTCTTGGGTTCAACCTTGTATTCAAACTCCTAAATTTGAGGGGTAGTGCCTTGCCCAATGTAATAACCTCAAAATTTTAAAATTTAAAAGTTTCAAACAATTGAGGATATGAATACTAATTCTCATAACATTGATTAAATCTCATAAACATTCGTCTATATTTATCCATCTTAGGGCTTAGTCCTTGGAGGTAAACTGTCCTTGAGCTCATTCCACACATGTTGATCTGTACCTAAGACAAGTTTAACCACAACCATAAATAAGCCTAAGGAAAAATAAGAGAGGTTCACATGGCCCTCAAGAAATGATAGCAAGAAAGGTAGGCATGACACAATAATGACTTCATAATTACTTATATCGTGGTATAAAAAGATAGGGCATGACTTGCTTGAATAATAGCGAGGAAACCTAGTTATCCAAAGTGAGAAGATGGACTCACTTTATCATAAAACCAAAAAAATGAAAACCAACATTGCATATAAAACTAATAATGGTTTTGTTTTTCCCTTAAGAGGGTAAAGTGGCACAACAATACCAAGATTAATTATAATCCTCACACATTTTTTAATGAGACTTCTAGTTTCTTATTTTCCACACCAATGTGTTATTTATATAATTTAGCACATGCATACAAACTAATTAAAAATATGTTATGCATCAAGATTTGTATAAACCTAGCTTGGTATCTTAGGCTTTCTCATAACATAAGATC
Organism: Torreya grandis; assembly: GCA_037957365.1. Classification (NCBI taxonomy): domain Eukaryota; kingdom Viridiplantae; phylum Streptophyta; class Pinopsida; order Cupressales; family Taxaceae; genus Torreya; species Torreya grandis. Next base: position 3,973,995 of record JARHVA010000836.1, on the reverse strand, counting down.
CAAATCAATGGCATCGTGTCTCAAGTCTAACAATAGCTAAAATATTAAGACTTCACATAGAACTTCTAATCATGCATCTAGGGGCCAACCCATAAGAGCTAAATGGGAGCAATCCACCAAGGCACACATAACAAAATCAATAAATCCTTAATGCATCAAGAGATTGTTTCTATAGCCTAAGGTTATTCCTTTTTAAATTAATTGTATAACTATGATGTAATGCATAATCTTGTAATTATGACCTAATCAAATTTGTGATCAATTGAGACAAAGGCACATATGAAGAGTCATTTACAACATATGCAACTTCTTAAAAAAAACTAATCTCAAGCAGACACAACTTAACAAGACTACTAAAGGACATAATGATAATAAAATAATCCACTGTGAATTATATCTAGTCTGCCTTGGGCCCAATATCAATCAATACAGAGTACAAGAAGCTTACATACCAAGCGGTTTCTATAGAATATCATCCTTGATAATGCTAGTAAAAGTTCATAACAAAATAATGTAGATACTCCAATGAAGTGCTACCACCAAGATGCAATTAAATGATCATGATAATAATATTAATCCCTTTTAACTTATTAAATTAAGAAACACATGGTGCTTAGACAAAATAAGGGGTTATAGTAATTGTATGGACCTTCTTACTATTACACTAGTATCACAAGGAAATCAAAAAATCTAAAATTATAATTATCCATGCCACAATCATACTTCCTTGTAAAACTAGATATAAGGCTTCTAAGAAATTAGAATGCACCAAAATGGAACATAATAACCATTATGATTCATATACATTATATGTTTGTAGCTATCTTTTCTAAAATAAATCAGAAGATACCTCACAAGGACTTAATAATATAGGTTTTAAAGCTCACTCATTGTAGTGACCATGATTTGTGCCTCAATAATCCTTAACACTATTATAAACTATGCTACAATTTCTAAAAGCCCAATAATGAGTACACCTAGCTATGCAATCCATGAACAAATATTTGACTATCAGGGAAAAAAATTTATAAACTTATAATAACACCTTAAAGCTTCTCATTGTAACCCTAGTCCATTCATGGTGGGTTATTTATGTCTTCCGTATGATAGACTCATTATGTAATTTTAAGTCTTTTCAATATTCCCTACTAGGGGAAGTCATGTATTGTTCATCAATTGAGTAACTATTTTTTTATCCAAACTTTTAATAATTATCGTGCAAGGGAAAAAGCCTATACTAAATTTATACATGCCATGGAGATATTTCGTGCCTCATGATTATAAAATTTCCAATCAGTAGAATGGAATCCCACACTTCTAATTATAAAGTTACAAGACAATAAAAAACATAAGGGGGGAGTTCAATTCACACTCAGGAAATTTAATAGCCCTTTTTGCTCATCGTAATGCACACTACTCTAATGTTAAATTTTGATATAATAAACTATAAATCCATCCATAAGGATCATTCGTGCATTATAAATTAAAGCAAGACAACCTTATGTCCACCAATATTCAAGTAAAAGAATAAATTTAAATTTTAAAATTCAACTCATTAAATTGTTTGTATGCGAACAAGACATGGAAGCTTAGTTAGCCTATCACATAGCTTAAGGGAGGTAATAAATTAGTTCACAACCTAAACTAATTCACATTAAACTTTATTTATAGTTCTATACAAACATAGACCTGATCAATACTATTGAAAAGCCATAATCTAGTTTTTACTGCCTAGAGAGTAACGACAAGAAAAGTTTCATTGAAATTAAAATATATTTCGATTCATAATATAAGGCCTCTTTGATTAAGGTAAAGGATAAGCCATTGAGTCAAGTGACCCTATTACAAGCATTCATTCATAAGTGAAGCACAGTGGCAAGGGTAAATGCCTCCAGTGTTTTGTTAACACTTGCTTATTCAAGCACGCATATAAAACTAATCAGAAAGTTAGTTTCATATCATCCAAATGTCAAATAATGATTGTTGATCAATGAGTAAGCCTTGTGTTTTTTATGACCTCCAAAAATACTTTACTCATGTTCTAAAGCAAGAAAACAAGCATAGTGAAATCAATATAAACTGGTAAGTTTTTTTTTATAAGCTCTACAAACACCCATCTAAAGGTATGCTCTCATGAAGGTTAAATCCTTAAAATTTTAGCACAAATATCAAATATCATGATTTCAATTAACTTAATCATTATGATTCCTATTGCATATACGAAATCAAACTTATTCAACAACAATTTTAATGTCAAGCTTTCAATCAATCTATTAGACTTGAGTACTTATAATAAATCCTACAAAAAAGGTACAACTTATAACAAAAAGGTTATAATTTATAATGCCTACTAAACATATTAAATGCCTCTAAACTAAATGATAAATCCATAAAATTGATTGATGTAAATTTCTTCACTCAAAAGTCAAATGATCTTCACACAGTTTTATGTTACTAAAGTAACAATCAATCATTACTATAGTTTTTTAGAATATAATTGTATAGTAATTATGTTCTAAAATGCTTTCAAGTGTCTCAATTTAACTAATGCAATTTTTTCAATATGTGAACAATCATGAAGTCTTATAGCTTGTTTTTAAAAATGCAAATTTAATGACAATTCTAAAAAGAATTAAATATGAATTTTAATTTTCAAATACAACTACAAATTCCTAATTCGTTTGATTAAAACACTGTAACCCAATATTTTTCCATAGAACTCAAATTTTAGATTGATTCATAAAAATACTTAAGAAGCTAGTATTAGGGATCAAGTTAGATGAATAAGTATGAATCATCTTAGCCACCATACTAGTACTCTAGTTAGCTAATCTTGAAATTCAACACATAATTCATTCTTAATGATGAATTTATTATTATCAATATTATTTTTCACAACAAGTCAGTAATCACAAATATACCAACAAAGTTTTTTCGACCAAAAACACACCCATAAGTCAATTTTATCATTATCATTTCAAGGTTTACTTTGAGCAAGACTAAAACACTATAGTTAAGTATACGAAAGTGAAATCTAACTTGTAAATGTGTAATATTACCATGAATAGATGGCCACACTATTCTGGCAAATTGTTCAATGAAATTAACATCTTTGCTTAACTCATAAAAGTTACTTCCACACTTAGAATTATGTTTGATAATCTAGACTGAGATTATCCACAACAATTTTTTTGATAAACTATTAATTTGTATACCTTTATACTACTATGAAGAGTAAGTATGTTAAAGTTCAAATTAATCCTAAGGCCATCAATACTGGTTTTTACCTAGATTCCTATAGCTTGAAAAATAGAAAAACATTGAGCTAATAATCTATAATTTACATGGTTGTATTTAGAGAATGAAAAAAACAACCTTATATGGCATTATAAGTCTAATTATTGCATACCCTACATAGTCAACAACTACATAAAACAAGCAAACAATAATTAAAAAGGTAGTAAATTCTTTGATTCAACATTATAGGGGTTTAAATAATTAAATAAAATAGAGTACTTGTATCAAAAAGGAAACCCAACAAGATATAACTATACACACGCAAAAATCCTTCTATTCTTAAATAATCAATTAAGAACACCAAAGAAGTTAAGCTTTGTTTAAAATAATTCTAATCTAATTATGAGGTATCCACAACATTAACAAGAAAGACATGAAATTTTTAAATGGAAACCCTTTACCTGATATACCCAGGATAAGATATACATCTACCTATACATTTAATACATATGTATCCACATGTATACCTTGAAGGTGAGAAAAAAACCCATTAGGGTCTATGCCTTCCAAGTGAAACAATATTAATAGAGCAAGGGTTTAAGGTTTAGGAGAGAATACTTTCCTGGAACAATAGAGATGCCTAAAACATATATTAGTTGAATCATTAAAACCTTATGAAAGCAACAATCATTAAATCAATTTATCTCCTTTTATTCTTAGTTGATGAATGGTATAATTTGTACCTTTAATACCTATTATAAACTTAGCAACTTAAGTGTTATACCTTGGTAAGGATTGAAAAATAATTTAAATGTGGGTTCTAAGCATGATGCCACCACTTTATAGTGTTTTAATACCACTTAACATCTTTCAGCCTTACACAATCAAGATTAGAGCTTTAAGGTGTTGTATCGATCATTAGCAAGATAATCATATATGTTTTCAATCACAAAATGATGTTTATTTAAACACAAAAGATGAAATGCAAACTAACAATATCCAGAGTGATGCTTCCTTTTAAGTTAACAATGTGTTCCATCTTGCATTCACATGCGATGATCAATCGTGAAACTTATTAAAACCTCTCAGTACTTCACACAACCACCCATGTTATTTGGTTCTTGACAAGATCTAGCTTCGAAACTTCGAGGCATATGACATCCTTAGCTCCTTAAAGAGGCATTGTCTCAGTGCCTTAGAATACAATTGTAGGTAGTTGGCCCTTAAGATCAACTTTCGCTCCATACAATTACTCTCTTGTATTATACAAAATCAAGCATTCCCAATTTTTTAGTTTGTGCAATTATAATTAGAACCAACAATACTAGAAATAGGGAAAAATTATGCTACTACTTCCACTTCTATCGAAAAGATGTCATTAAATAAACCTATAAAAAATATTTCAGCAGGCTATAACATCACAATTCAGCGAAATTTTTAATAACCGTTTCAACATCAAAGTAAAATTATGCTACTACCTCTTTAAAGAGGCACAAACCCCACCTTGAAACCCATAAATACTACTTGTTTCAATAGACGAGAAGCATTATAACCCATCATATTTTAATTTATATATATTCGGTTCTATATTGTGAAAGTTAAGTCCTACCTTACATATAAAGAAACATCTAATACTTTGTAAGAGCGAACAATTTATAATCTTTAGAAAAAAATAGTGAAATAAAGTTTCATAGACACATTAACATTTTTGTTTTAAGAAATTAAACATAATGAACTATATCACACTCTAATCTAACAGAGGGGCTCCATACTGGGGGCTACTATTTCTGCAGTTATATATATCATCACAAATTTACAAATTGCTTACAAAATATTTATGCCTTAAAATTAGGAGCAACTATTGTTTAGGAAGAAGTTTTTGAGAGGTGGAAAACATCAAAGAGCTAAACATTTGTATAATTACTCCTAATTTTTTTATTATCAATTATACATTTGTATCTAATCATTTTTTATTTTTTTTCAAACAATCTTTTTTAAAATTAAAAATTACTTTTTTTTCAACAACATATATTACACAAAATTTGAAGACTCACAAAACCACTAATATAAGAAATAATTTCTCAATAATACACCTTAAAAATAATTAACAAACCCTCGCCAAAAAAACACCTACTTAACCTCACCCTCAACCTTTTTACTATTAAAAAAAACTACTTTACTTCATATCCATATTCTTTCTTATCTTATCTTAGGTGATCATGTTTCCAACATGATGCTCTAACCTCTTATGAAACTTACAATCCACTCAAAGTTTTGTGGTTGATGGAAGGGTAGTTGCCACCTTATTTATTATCAGTAGTATTATTATTATTATGATTATTACACAAGATGATATAGTTAAGAGAGATTATTGGATAGAACTCACATCAACAAAATTGTTTAAAAATGAGTTGGCACCCAAATTTACTTAAGTCACCCGTCTTTTGGACCAATCATAAAATATGCATTTAATAATACATTCAAAGACCAATGAAAATTAAATTTCATATTAATTGGTGAATGGAGTCTTCACTATTTATCTGACCAAAGCGAGTCGTTTCCTTAGGTGTTCGGCCTCCGTCAAAAGACGGACCAAAAAAGTGTCAGATAACGGAATTAGATACCGCGGGGTTAAAATTAGAATAGTATAAATGTTATGAACGTGATTAAGTGAAGCTAAATCGTCTTATAAAATTTAATTAAAGTCTCCTTAAATATAAGCGATAGGGCTCAGTGTTTTTCATATTAAATAATTGAAATAGATAAAAATATAAAGATGATTTGTCCATTTTATGGATATGTGGTAGTTGTTTTAAATAGACCGTGTAGTTAAGTTATCCAACATTAATAATATTTATTTGTAATCTATAAATAAGTCACGATAGTTATTTTAATTAAATTTCGTGGTCATTTCCCAATATTATTAATAATTCTTTGTAACTCATAAGTTATAAATCACCATGGCCTTTAAAAGAAATGCCTATAATTAAATGCCTTTAGAAACAATTTGAAGGTACTTTGTTGAAAGGCATGAAATAAAATGAATAGATCATTATGATCCATTTTCTCCACTTAGTACGATCATACAAATTTTGGAAGGCATAAGAGTTTTTTCCAGTCAAGATTTTCCTCTAATGTCATTTTTGTTGGGGTTGGATGTTGTCCATTTATATATTTATAGATATTCCCTACCATATGATTATTTTAAATTGTTCCCAAAAGTAGCGCTCGAAAGGCCTAAATATAACAAAGAAACAACTTAGTATGAAATTCATATGGGTTAGACCAATTAAAAGTGAATATGAGTTGTTGATAATTACCACACAATAAAATATCGTGTGTAATAGAGGTGTCTGAAATGTTGTGAAGCTAAAACTACCCCTATCATTTTTTCAAAAAATTATTGGTAAACGCTTTTGAGCTAGAACTATGAACCAGATAATGCTTTTATAAAGTCTAGAGCTATAAACCAGAGACACAAATTTTCACTGGAGCTCACTTACCAATCTAGGATACAACAAGGAGGCCTAGATCCCCCAAACCAATAACAAAGGCAAACACCAACCTCAAGAAAAAACAACGAAAAATCATAACCTACAAAATAAGAGAAACAATACACTACCAAAGGAAAGAAAGACCAAATAAGAGAAAACCATGAACAAAACATTAAGAAAATAATGACAATAAAGGAGGCTCACCACACAAATACAACAACAAGGCTATAAACAATGAAGGAACCCAACAAACAAAGTAGTACCTGTTGCCAAATCCTAACTGAAGGGAGCAAAATCAATTGCATGAAGAAATCATCCTTATCCTAGGAAGGATTTATTCAATCAGTTTTAGATATCCATCTTTAATCATCTCTTCTGCCTCCATTCTCAACCTTTTTGCTTTGGTTCTATGACCTCTTCATTTAGTTGAGGCACCTACATCAATATTGAGTTTTCTCTCTTTCAGGCAAGGTGGGGGAGAAGTGGGTTTCAATTGCACCTACTCTCGAACAAGTTCTCTAGACAGAGATCTAACATCATCAAAACCTAGCTCCTCCTCACGAGCCACGATCTCCTTTGCAACATCCTTAACCACCGTAGAATCAGTCCCTAGGGAGGGAATGGAGAAAGAGTGTCTAGAGTAAAAATCTTCAAGATTACGCCATACAAAGTCAACATCAAATGGCCCCTCTTTCATCTTCTAGACTCTTTGGCATCCACTAGACTTCAGAAAAGAATAAGGGTTCGCTCGATGCCGAATTCGATTGTAACAAAAACCTCTAAAAGGCAACCCATCATAGTTGAGGAAATGATACCAAGATCCTCGTGAAGATTCAACCTTAACTAAGAAGAATAGGTGTTTAGACAAATCAATTAAAGCACAAACTCTAGTTGTGTTGCCTCTACTATAATTTTCCTCCAATTCGACGATCCCACTTGATTGATCAGCAAAACAACAATAACCTGATTACGTAACACAAGTTGCAAATGTGCTTCAATATATGATAAATGTCGAAACGTAAGTTCCTTTTAAAAGGAAAATAATTCAAATAAGGTAAAAGGCCTTAATAATAATAAAGTGTGTAAGTTACGAGGCACTCAAAAAGATTGCCTTCTTTATATAGGCATCTAAGTGGAAAATCAATTCAAATCTTTTGATTGGTTATAGTCCAAAAAAAAATATTTGGAGTGAAAATTATATACCTTGTCTTAGAAGAGACTAAAAATTAGTTCTTGAGTTCTAAAAGATATTTATTATTCATTATAAATATGAAGATATAATTTTTTTTAAATATTAAGTAAATAAAGATTTATTTAAAGTATGTAACATATTTATTCACCAAAAAAAATAGTACATGAGCAATAAAAAAAGCATGTGCTATGAAATCACACTTCAATCAAAATGCACACTTAGAGTTAAGTCAGGACCAACCCCAAGATCAAAGTATTAAATACACACTATTAAGGCCTTGGGGAAAAAAAAATGATTATAAGCATGTGCCACTAGCACTTGGAAAAAATCATAAATAAATAACATATCCATAAATTAAAACCCTACTAGCCACACTGAGGGAGGAGGAGAAGGTAACAAGTTATTTGACTTATCATACCAACTACCACCATGGGGGTGTGTAGTGTCATGCATCGGATCCCAACAATCATGTTTTACATCTTTTTCTTTACTCTCTTCCTATGTTTGGCGACAAGGAAATGATATTGCCAAACACAAATAGGGCATTTTCCCTTGACCAGCCAAGTTTATAAGTTCAAATCTTATAGGTCCATATCCAGTTAGGGGTGAAGGCCACCCACAATGCTCTCCAGAGGGTGAGAGACTTCCACATGGAGGTGGCATGGAAAACATATAGTGACCATGTGATTTGTGTTGCCTTCTACCTCATTCCCTCCACCCTTGGTGCTTATTGGAGAATTTTTCTTAAGAAAAATCAGTTTACACTCTAATAATAGTACATGTGACATTCCTTTAATGGCCAATGAGGGTGTGAGGGCATTCTACCTCTAGAGCCACCTTATCTGCTTGCACTTGGATATGTAACATGACACTAGATAAAACAAAAATAATGTTAGCAATAGAATACATTTATCTAAATGTTATTTATTAAATAATAAAGTTGATATCTTTCCAAAGTTGAAAAGAATCTCAATATGAAAAATATGTCATATTTGCTTGAACTTCACAAGGAGCTTAACAAAATCCCTAAGAAGGATTGTGTTTCAAGAGAAGGGTTTCAATCTAAAGGGATAATCATTTTTAAATGTTGCTTATAATTGTTCCTTGGCTAAGCGAGTGTGCTATAAAATATGTATATGTGCCATTAAATTCACCTACAACCAAGGCATCAAGTTATAAGGGATGCATCTAAAACATGTATACATGTTGTCAACTTCAGTTATAGCTAAGCCATCATATTATGAGCATTGCATCCTGTCAGATTCATCTAAAACCTTTTGAACTTGCTAATATAAGTTCATAATAGAACATAAAATTTAGTTCGTTATTGGTGATCGTAGTGCTTGGAAGAATAATAATAACTAGTAAAATAATCTTAAACACATATATCTAAAAAACATCGAGATATATAAATCTTGAGATGCTTATCTTAGATTTATCACATACCACATTGATTAATGGCTTTATTACTTTCTTAGATTTTTTTGTTGTTGACTAATGATGGATGGCCTCAATCTAGCTGCACCACTCTATCATGCTAAAAAAAACTCTTTTTAGAAAAAAATATCAAGCTCCAAACTCCATCGTATGCCCAAGAGATATTATGTTTTTTCAATCGACTTCTCCTAAACCCTAAACCTAAGGCCAAAATTGTCCTATGAAGGTCAAGTGGACATTGAATTTAAGGCGTTCATTAATTTTTACCAAATCGTGAACATTATTGTCCATCACCACCCCTCCGTTGTCATTGTAGAATACCTTTCGATGTAGTAATGATATTAATGTCCCTGAATGACAGACTAGAAAAGTATAATGTAAAACAAGGAATAGGGAATATAAGTGCAACTTTAACGACCTAAAAGAGAACAAAATCTAATAAGGACATACACCTGAGAGGAAATATGTGAAAACAAATCATATCCTTTGAAACTTCACACATCTTCTCGTGTCTACAAAGCCTATCATTGGGTCACTTCCCACTCAAACTTGAAGATTAAACAATGTAAATGAAAGAAGTGATCATCTAAGTAGAAAGTATTATGGAAGCAAAGTATTTGACAAGATGTTAGCAAAGATCAAATACCTCTAGGAAAATAGCCAAGCATATTTTATCCTCGTAAGCCATGAATCTCTAGAGAGAGTTATATGAGTATCTAAAAAGGTAAAAGAATTGCTCCCTGATTTCATAGTAAGGAGAACGTCTAAATACAAAATGATAATTGGTTTTAGTTTGTATGAAACAAATATAACAAGTATAATGCACTTGAAGAATATAGTGATTTATCTCTATGCAGAGATAGTGTAAAGAAACTCTAAATCGTGTTGATGAAAGCCTCAAAGTGTAGGGTATTTGGAGTCTAATATCACTTGGAGGTTGGATGAGTTCATCCTTATAAAGGAGATAATAATTGTAGTAGCGAAGAAGCTTTGAGGAAAGAGGTTGTTGAGGCTCTAATCATTTTGACCATAGGTGTACTCTATAGATCTCATCTTTTGAAATACTCCTATTTATCTCCCCTTTAGATAGATGTGTTATATCAATTAATTTTTTATGTGGAGGAAGTTTGGTAGTGTTAATATCTATCAGGGATAGCAAAGCGTAACCCTTTGGCATACTAGACAGGGAAGATATCGTGTTGTGCTAACTACGTAGAGGATTTGAATGCTTTATATGAGTATATATAAAAATCAACCATAAAGTTGGCCATTCATTTATTCGTGAGCATCATAGTCTCCACTTGAAAGATCACAACAATGGTGAGTGGGGTTGTAACAAATTCAATGAAAATGATGTCATGTGAAACTAATATTTTAGCTTGGAGATGTTTCATAACATTGAGGTAAACACTCTTTCAAGTCGGCTTCAATCAACTTTCTTAATGTAGGGCCCCCAAGTTTTGGCCCCATATAGAAAAGCAGGTGTAGCAAACAACTGAAGTAGGCAAAGGTATGTCTAGTTATCATGAAACTAAATCCCAAAACGTGTTATTTCTCAAGAGTGGTAATGACAATATACCCTTTGCACAGTTTCAACTCAATATTCGAGGCCTAGGATAAGGACCGTACACATATGAAGATACCATCTCAAACCTCTACCTTGTATATTCAAGGAAAACATGTTTGGCATTATGCTTTGAAGTGTTAAAAACCATGCCTCTTGTTATCTCAAGATTTACATGAAGATCATGTGCATTACAAAAGGATGTTAAGATATATACTTGTATTTCTCGAGAGATTAACCAAGCATCTTTGATCCTTGTAAGGCATGAAGGTCTAGGGAGGGTTATATGAGTATTGAAATAGGTAAATGAAGTGCTCCTTGATCTTGTAGCAAGGAGAATATCTAAATACAAGATGATAATTGGTGTTAATATTTATGAAACAAATCAAACAAATACGATGCACTTGAAGAATACGTGATTGTCTCTATGCAGAGATAGTGGGAACAAACTCTAAATTGTGTCAATGGAAACCTCAAATTGTAGTGTAATTGGAGCCCAATGTCGCCTACATGTTATATGAGCCCATCCTTATAGTGAATATATGTACTGTAGCAGTTTTGAAGCTTTGAGAAAAGAGAGTTCAAAGGCTTTGATAATTTGGACCAAAAGTAGGTTTTATAGATTTCATCTTTGATATCCCTATTTATATATCTTTTATATAGACTTGGGATATTAATTAAAAAATTATGTCGAGGAAGTTTGTCGATATCAATATCTATAAGGCCTAGAAAATTGTAACCCTTGGCATACTGATGAGGGTAGATCTCGTATTGTGCCAACTACATAGAGGACTCTAATGCTTGATATGGGCATCCAAAGAAATCAACCAAAGAGTTGGCCATTCATTTCATCCTTTGTATCATGTTACTGCTTGAAAGATCACAACATTAATGAGTGGGGTTGTACCAAATTATACAAAAATGTTGTCACGAGGAACCAATCTTGTAGCATATGAATGCTTGCATAACACGAAGGTAAATATTCTTTCAAGTCGACTTCAGTCAACTTTCCTAAGTTAAGGCCCCCAAGTTTCAACTCCATATAGAAAAGTAGGTGTAACAAATGAGTGAAATAGGCAAAGCTTTGTTTGGTTTTCTTAAAACTAAAGCCATAAACACTCTTTCTCAAGAGGGGTGAGGGCAACATGCCCTTTTCCTAGTCTAGACTCAACAGTCGGGGCCAAATTGAAGCATGGCCTAGGAAAATGACAATATACATATGAAGAGACCATCTCAATCCTCTAACATGTATATGCAATAAAAACATGTTTGGCATCATGCTTAGAAATGTTAAAAACCATACATTTTATTTTCTCAAGATTTACATGAAGACCATGTGTATGACAAAAAGGTGCTAAGATATATAAGAGTCTCTAGAGACGTTCCTCTGTGTGGGACATCAAAATGATGTCATTTGCAAATAAAATAAGAAAAACACAAAAATTGTACAACAAACAACCGTTTGTACATAAGAATTTTGATATGTTTTTCTCAAACTCATCTATGTATAAACTAAAATGTGTAGAGCAGAGTGAAAAACTCTACTTAACCCCAATGGTACTTTGTGCCCCTATATCTCACCAATATTTATAATATGAAATTTACCAACAATGAACTCGTAAAATGTCATAATAAGTGATATCATCAATTTTAGAAGACCCAAACAATGCTAAGACATCAATTTTAGAAGGCCCAAACAAATGCCAAGAGAATAGTGTCAAAAAGCTTTGCCACAAGCTACAAAGCAATAGTAAACACTAACAACCTAGTCCCATGCTAGGGGCCAACGAACTGTGTTTAAGCAGTTACCACTCAAAAATTACAGGTTTTTTTTTAACAATTCATGGTTCCATGTGTTTTTATTTATTTTTGCTACAAGGATGACTAGTATGTTCAGAAGAAACTGGAAATAAAAAAATAGAAGGAAATTTTGGAGGCAAGCTCATGCACCTATGCCAAATCTCAGAAGACAACAAAATTTTAGCATCAAGTTGAATAAAATTTGTGCCCCCCATTGCTTGGATGGGTTGGAAAACCTCCCCCGTAATAGTAGTTATTTAAAAAATTTCGAAAAGTTAAATATTTAACGATTAAAATTCAGAGAAAACAATTACACAAGGCCTATTTTCATACTTAATGGAAGCGGTAACCCCCAGCATGGGACCCCTCTCTAAGACATCATACACTAGTGTAATGAAGAAGGAAAGTGAAGTTGTTAATACATCACAAACTCTTCTTGCGGGTCATACCACATAAAACACCTCGCCTCACATGCGACCGCAAGGGTAAGCCTCAGCACCCTATCCACGGGACCATAACAGAGCCTTAACACCCCACCCACATGACCGTGAATGTAACAGATTTCCAATGGCTATGAAAATGCAAGTGGGAACCGTTTGCGCGCTTTGAGTTGGTGGGGGTGGAAAACACACAGGCCATAGTGATCTTCGTATTCATATTCGTATACCCCGGCCCACACCAGATTTGCTCACAAAGCAAAGAAAAAATAAAAATAAAAGCACAAACATATGCCTACAATCCTCCAATCTCACCACAGAGCATCCTTCGAATGCATTTGTTGGCGTAGGCCCCAGATTTGACCTTAAATCCCTTCGATTTGTCCTCCAATCCACCATAAATCCCACTTCAAATCCATCTTTTGGACTTGGATTTGGCCTTAAATCCTTAAAATCGTAAGCGGGCTATTGCTAAATTTCCTTTAAATTGCCACCTCCGGACACTCGTTTTCTGAAAATCCTTGAAATCCCAAGTGGGCTATTGTCAAAATTGCCTTTAAATTGCCGTCCTCGGACACCCATTTTCTGAGAGGCCCCGGTACATCACATTTACATTGATTGGCTAACAATGTCATACGAGGAAGAGGAGACTCTGGAACACACCCTCCTAGTAGTGAGAGAGGTTTCTGTGTACAAGATCCCTCCCAGAAGCACAAGCGGTGGTTATAAATGTGGTGAATGGCTGCAATCTGATAAGATTTGGTCAGGCAGACTGAGAGTTGTCTCTTGCAAGGATAGGTGCGAGATTAGGCTCGAGGATCCCAACTCTGGTGAGCTCTTTGCTGCCTGCAATGTTTATCCAGGTCAGAGGGACAGCTCCGTGGAGAGTGTGCTTGATTCTTCTCGCTATTTTGTATTGAAGATTGAGGATGGGAGAGGCAAACATGCATTTATTGGCCTTGGATTTGCTGAGAGGAACGAGGCCTTTGATTTCAATGTTGCACTGTCTGATCATGAGAAGTACATCAAGAGGGAGCATGAGAAGGAGGGGACTGAAGAGGATGACGATGGTAAAATTGATATTCACCCTGTAGTTAACCAGAGGTTAAAGGTAAGCAATTTCCACCCATTCCATCATGTCACACAATTCGGTTCTAAAATGTTATTTCCCATATGTCCCTGCCCCCTCAAACAAAGAAGGAAACGGACAAAAAGAAAAGGGGATGCCCACATACATTGAAAGTCTCTTTACTCCACTTTTTCGTTTTGCAATGATATGCTTATTTGTTGATAAGCTGCTAATGGAATAATGCATGCATATAAAAGTTTCACTTTTGAATTTCATGTTTTGGAATTCGTAAAAATATGGCTCAAGCTCGAATAATTCACTGTTTTTAGAGAGTAGAGCATCATATCGAATTCTGTCTTTCTCAAACTCCTTGTAATGTGACTTTGATTGCAATTGCGATTGCACACAGGTTTAAACATATGAGTGAGCCAATCCCTATATTTTTAGACACAATCGGCAATGCCCAAAGTAACCACCCCACATAGATGCAACAACATAGGCATTGGCACCCCAAATGTTTTTGCGTCTCTTAACGTATGCCAGATTTGGGTTAAAGATGGATCTGTACCAGTTATTGTCCTTGCATAAATAGTTTGCTTTTCCCTTTTGAGGTGGCTGTAAATTTTTTATTCATGGAGCCGTTAAAAATTATATTTTTATCTTGCATAATTGATTTGTTTCAGGGAACAGATCAACATGATAGTTTCTGATTCATGAATTTGCAAATTGAATAGCTTCTGAAACAAAATGTGTGTCCATGTTTAGTATTTTTACCGAACTCATTTTCTCCCCTGATCTTGTCACCATATTTTCTAGGTCAGGATTATCAGTAAAATTTTGTATGATTTACAACTCTATTAATGGCCGCCTTTCTTTATATCTATATATTTTCCAACTTTTTTACCAGAAGTAAATGGCAGGTGGATAAGGTAAATGTGCGATTATGAAATGATTTATGAACTCCTTTTCAGTGTTATCGAAATCATAATTGGCAGTTAATCGGCAATGGTAAAAAAAGATCAAAAATTGGAAAAATTGGCAAATCAAAATTTTGAGCATTGGCTTCTTTGCTTTCTTACCTGAAGATGGATCCAGTAGTAAGATCTGAAATGTTGGACAATAAAAAAAGAACTCTACCATGTTATACACTGCAGAGAAACTAAAATCGAAACAAAAAATCATAGTTTATTTTTATTTTTAATTTCAAGGAGTGGCTTGCTGATGTGGGCCTTTTTTTTTGCAATTTCACGACCTTTTGAAGAAATAGCCAAATGTTTAATAAGTTGACAATTTATTGTTTTTGGAAAAGTCCAGCTCAGGAATTGAATTGCGATCAGTTGCAAAGTTGGCAATCTCATGAACATTGCTGTTTTTATGCAAAAGCGTATCCATTTAGAAGGATTGAAAGGGGCATAACATAGATGCCCGCTGCCATTTATTATTTCCTTAGCTATTTGAATTGCAAAAATATGTCTTAACAAATATTAAACCTTATCTCACTCTCTCTCTCTCTCTCACACACACACACACATCATTTCGATAGCAGATTGCCTAATCTATCAAACCATACATAGTGAATACAGAGTCATATTTATTCGGAGTGGTACTCAGGATATTTTAACTCGTTTAGTAGCAACTAACATGATTAAAATATATGGAAACCTGTCTCAAAATTTAACTAGTCTTTGCTCTTAAATCTGCATTTGGAAAATTCTTCATTGAGCACAGTTATAACATTATCCAATGCGTAAGCAATCAAAATGAAAACTTACTTCAGCCTTTGTATACATGCAGGATGTTTGTTAGAGAAGCTAGTACCCCAAAAATGAGCATTTCATGTAGAAATTGCGGCTCATTCAAACATTTTTTCCCCTTGAAAAGTAACTTAGTTGGGATGTAGAAGGTGGATGGGTAAAATTTGCACTATTTCTCTAAGTAAACTGTAATATACAAGTTAGGTGTTTTTGTATTGAAGATTCAATCCACTAGCAGTCTAGGCCAGAAATATAAGCAGCTTTGGAATGGCTCTACAATTGAAAGACCTAGAAAACTTGCCTTCTGTATCAGTTCAATATTGCATATCTTTTCGCATCAAATGAACATTTTTCATTTACAGTATCAGAATGGGCATGTAACATGCCTACTGTAGTTGTCCTTTTGCATGGCCCTAACTGTCATTGGTTCTTTGTTGTAAGCCTATATTATTTTTATTCTGGAAGCCTTGTTACTATCATTGTGGTTGGCACGTCCATCCCTAAATTTACTGCAATTCATAACTCATCCAACCTTGTTTTTGTTGATTGCGCTAGCGTGTCTAGACCTAAACCTATTGTTGCAATTTACATGCCCAACCTTGAAACTGTCATTGTGATTAGCTCTTGCAATCTTGGAGTTATTGGGTTGACTCAATTAATTGCTTAATTACCCATGGTCATTTATTTATATTATTATTAGTCTTCCTTCCATGTTTGGATTCACATTGGGTCTTTCTAACTCTTTATATTGTTTCCTATGCTCTTTCTTTGCTTGAAAGAGATATGCGTAAGACCTAGGGTAGTGCAATAATGAAGTCCTTTATGGAATTTCTCTTCTCATGCATTGTAAATGATGAGCATAGAACATCTCAAAATTTCTCGTGGAGTCTAGAAGGATAGCCAATTACTCATCAGATCCCAGGAAAATTCCTAGATTTTGACGATTCTCGACACTTAAATTGGGCTTCCAAGGCTGGTCATCATGTCTAGCATGTTGCAAATTCCACATACAGGCATGCATGATGGATCATACACATGACATTTAGTCATAACGCTATAGTATGAGACTATGGTCAATAGATATGCCATGATAATCAGATTATGTTGCAGATAAAACAGCATGGAAGTCTGTGCAGTATGGTCCTCATTCGGGGGTTATTTTCCTTCAAAAAACATATGGCAATGCAATAAAAATGGTAACAACATGCATACATGGCCTTCAATTGCAATAACAAGCTGAATTCCTCACAAAAGATGAATAATGTTCAACAAACCACAAAATGAGTCTCTGTAGTCAGGACCAAGCTGCTGGACCTGAGAATCCTGAAAATGATGTTGTAGCAGGTCTCATATGTTACTGATTTACTGCTATTATTGCGTGCTAGGAGAGATGAAAGATAATAATGTGTTTTTGGAATGAAAGCCTCTTTCTTTTGTACTTTGTTACCTTCTGATAGCTCACGAGGGATTCCTAGATTGGTTGACTTGACTTGTGCACATATATATTCATTTCAGATATATTCCACTACCATGTGAATTTATTGGCTAATGCTTAATATAGCTGATTGGCCGTTCAATGGGCATTCTTTAGAACAATAACACTTATTGTCTTGCTGCATGCACACACGTAAACCCTAAGTCTGCTATGCGAGTGCCAATTTGATTATTTCTATCATTTTAGAGGTTTAATGTCTTTCCTCTCTTTGAAAGATTCACTGTCCAACGAGGCCCGGCTCATGAGCAATTGCTGCAGATCCTATGCAGCCTTCTCCAATGGCTTATTAGATCACCCTATCAAATATTCCTTTATCTATTTCTGAGCTTTCTTAATCTTCAATCCATAATTTCTACAGGCTTGGAAGATTCTTGTTCCACTTCCTGTACATTTAAGTGGGAATAATATTATAAATTCTTGAAAGTGCCCTTTTTGAGAAACTTCATGAACAATTGTATCTATCTATATAGGGGGCAATTGCAGCTCATAAGCAACTTCATTTATTTTCTGCACAACTGTAAATTGCCAAACAAAACCTTGGTGACAATTTAGTACACTTTCCTGTGAAGATTTGCTGTTCATTTTTCCTTTTAAATATAATTTTTACCTACCTCAAAAGGTGATGAATTTTTGAGCTAATCTTGATATAGCCCTGCTCTTGCCTAGATCCTCCCCATATTTGTCCTTCAATTTTTCTATTGATCCTGCATTTTTTAGAGCATCTTTAAAAGAAATTTTTGTATTTCCTTCAAAAAACTTCTACATTCAATTCAATAGGTGACAAAAGATCAAATCTACATGTAGCTCTGAATGGAGGCACCAATACCTGATTTCTTATTGTCGTTATATGTGAATTCCATGAAAGGAAGTCTTTCTTCCGACAGAGTCTTACGAGTTGCCGCATGTGTTCTTGAAATTCAGCAGGGTGCGCAAAGCCTTGAATAGATCCTCCCAATATTTTTCTATAAACTTGGAATGTTTGTTGCTCACAATATTTTTCGGTAAATCGTATTTTTTTTATGTCCTCCTTTGCATTGTGAGTCATTTCACAAAGATTGAATCTTTACATATTTGTTAATCTATCGGCTGCCACCAATAGTCAATTATTTTTTCTTCAAATAATTTCATCATATATTACACCAAATAAGCACGAGTTACATCAGCTGAGCATAAATTACATGGAAAGTCTCGGCTTATGAAAGCTAGAAAAATTAACATATGAGCCAAGATTATACATCCTTTTAAAAACCATTAATTCTGGATTTAATGTGCATAGGCAGATTCCTCTTAAAAAATATTTAACTATCCTAAGTGGAGTGCACAATTTTGTTCATGGAAACCTGTTTTCCATCTTGTCTTTCAAGAAAATCAATAGCAAGTCTATCACATGCCAATGCTCTTTGCAACTGTCTCCGATCAACCAGGTGTCTCCTAAAGTAGGACCTTGCCAAGAGGGACAATAAATAAGAAACTAAATTCTGCTTGTAACCTGTATGCATAAAATTTGTATACTTATAATTAACCATTATGAAATACATAAAATACATTAAATAATGCCTAATTAAATAAAACAATCAGACATAGATGGAGATAGAGGACTCTTAGCTTTATAAATTGATGTTGCCTTCTACCTTAATTGTGTACTTCAACTCCCACCCTCTTGAAACCAATAAATCCTGCAATATGAAATTGATAAGGGGGGGATTTGGGGGTCTGCGTGATAGCCTAGGGTTAGTTACTAGAATTTGGTAGCTAGACCCTATAATTTGTCAGACCCCACACAGAAAAATTGGCAGTCGATAAAAAAAACTTGCATAACAGAAATATCTACAGCCCAGTGCTCCAAGTGTGCTCACCTTAGAATGCTTGCTAAGGATTACATGAGTGCTTGACAGGTACTTTGTTATCAAATGAACCTAATTACTTGTCTATTTAAATGTGACTTGAATTAAAACTTTGAAAAATTTGGTGCGTATGCCAACCTCCAATGACTAGGAGCTAAAAAGGTGGAAGATTTGGACGAACGCACCTGAATTTAAAGGGGACCTAAGCAAACATGCTAGGATAAGCACGAGGCTATGTGGGGGTTGCATGGAGGGATCAAGCATTGGAAGTCACCATAATGGTTCAATAAGGCCTAATTTGGACCAATCACCCATACATAGATAAATGTGCATAGCTTATAAAAAATAATGTGAAATAAATGCCCAAGTGGCCGTATTTGAGTGTTTACATTTTTTCCCACTTTGAGGTGCATGCTTAGCCACAAAGTAGGTGGTGAGCACACACTTCCTAATAGATATTAGAACATATTGAAAGGATATAAATATTGTTGCAAATTTGAGTCTTTGATTACTAAAATGTTGATTCTTGGGGCCTGCAAAACCACACTTGCCTTTACTGCACAAACATATGTGAGCAGAATATAATAATTGCTAACTATAAATTGAGATACCTCTTTGGCCTTGGTTCATAATGGAAGTCCCATGGGTCTGTCATATTGTCGAAGAAGGTAGAAAGATGGAGTAGAGTTGAAACCTTATGTGTTGTCAAGCAACAGGTCACCACATTCGGAAGCGATTCTGAGTCTCTAAGTATGATTATAATTGAAGTTGGAATTGTGTAGTCGTCGGGCAACGAGTCCTCAATTCCACAACACTAATTATCATGAGTAACGTGCCTCTTTGTTCCTGATATCAATGGAATCCCCTTGGGTCTTTTATACCTTTCAAATTAAATTAATTGATAGGAAGTCAAAGTAATCTTTGCATTTCATGTCATGGTATATTATAAAGCAAATTTATGACAAAGTATGAAACATTGTAAATCATTGCCTTTGTCATAGCATTTGCATTTATGTAAAATATTTGCAATAGTCAATAATATATAACTCGTGCATAAATTATTGATAAGCCCTTGAACCACTAGACTTGAAAATTTATATACCAAGACAAATAAAAATAATAAAAATAACTTTATTCATTCACTCTTTATATCATTTTTTATGAATATGTCTGCATTTAGCACCGGCGTTTGTTCATCATGTAGAAATCATTGTGGATTTTCAAGCAAACTAAATTATAAGAAAAATAGTACAACTGAAAAATTGAAAGAAGAAAGGTCAAATGAAAAGGGAATTATAAGAGGAGATAAAAAGGTACAACCTTAAAGCAAAGCAACCTTGAAACATAGACCAAACACGCAAGTTACAAAGTCAACATGAAGATAAGCTACATTAACGAGAATGACACAAAATACACATAAATACTGAAAATTGACACATCAAAAGAAAATAGATTGAAATTTGGAATAAAATAACATTCAATCATTGAAAAATAAGAAAACTACGAAGTGCAAATCGAATAAGCTACAACCCAAGCATGTGATAAAAAATGAATCTCAAATGGCATTTGAAGCAAAGAGAAGAAAGTCCAAGAAAACAAGAGATAAAGTCGAAAGAAAAAAGGGTTTCCAAAGCACTAAGCATTTTGATGATGGCGAGTCATCCCCTAAGAGGTTGTCTTCATCCATGTTTGTCCACGTAGAAACATCAATCTTATATCTCATTGATTCTTTGATAATAACTGAACTTGAAGATGCTTCCCTTAGTTCTGTGACCATGTACATTCTTTTTGGAGTAGATTTGTGAACTTGCACCTTATTCTTTCTTATTTTGAACATATGCCTTGTTTTTTCATTGCTTGTAATCATACTTGGTTCTTCCTCTAAAGCCACTTCTTGTTTCTCCTTCTTTATAAATTCCTCGTCACTTTGAATAGTTACCACTTATCTCTAATGGCCAAATTTCATACATTGGTGCACAATTGAAGGAATTGCTTTCATTTGATGTATCCAAGGTCTTTTGAATAACATGCATGGTTCATTGCTAGGCACTATATGAAATAGGCTTTGAGACTTCTTTGGACCCATCTGAATAGGCAAAATTATGCAATCTAAACCTTTCTTTTCTACACCATCATAGCTGTTAATTATTGCTTTTGTAAATGCAAGATCATCTTCACAAAAATCAAGGCTACAAAGGAACTTATTGGTAGAAAATTCAAAGTTGCATGAATCTATAATTATTTTTCTTCACCTTTTATGAAAGCTTTAATGCATAAATGACCATTGTAAATGTTATCACTTGGAATGTCATTCTCATCAAATACAATTTGTCGTAGAGCCCCTGTCTTTTTATTTGATTTAATTGTACCCATGAAGCTATCAATTGGACCAGATTCATAGTCAAATGCCACTTCACTATTGCTCATATTTTTCTTGTTAATCACATCCACATTTGCATTGTTGCATTGCTCATGGTTGTGATTTGAAAGAGGATTTATATAAAAGTGCAAATGTTGAGTTGGAGGAGTTACTAATTGGTTCATAGGGTTTGTGACATTGTTTTTTCCCATGTCTGTTTGGTTGCTCTCAATGAGATTTTTAAACTTATGCTTCAATGCAATGTATCTGTTTGATGAGTGTCCTTGAACTCTATGATAGTCACAAAATGCATTTGGATCAAAGTCTTGGCAAACCTCTTCAAGTATCAAGTTATCTCACTTGAGGTGAAGTGTCCATGTTACTCTCAAGTAATTTCTTCAAAAGTTTTTGCAGAGTCTCATTGAGCCTAGTGAATTCTCTTCTTTCTCTTTATTGGACTAAGTAACCTTGTGAGATGGTTGTTTCATGGTGTGAACTATGTTCTGAGAGTCACCCTTAGTTGGAAACCCACCACCATTGCTTCTACCCTTAAAATTCAACTTGTTTTCAAAATTTCGAGGAAT
Organism: Torreya grandis; assembly: GCA_037957365.1. Taxonomy (NCBI): domain Eukaryota; kingdom Viridiplantae; phylum Streptophyta; class Pinopsida; order Cupressales; family Taxaceae; genus Torreya; species Torreya grandis. Next base: position 3,951,729 of record JARHVA010000836.1, on the reverse strand, counting down.
TATAAGAAGAATTATTAGAACTAGACTTGAGAACATTTGGCATTCAAAAGTTTAATTCCAACTTCTCTAATATCATTGCTATCGGGTAAACTCAAAGAATCAGTCTTATTCACAACTTGGAGAGCTTCTTATACAGATGTTTGTGCCTACTTATGAGGAGTCTCACCTTATCACTCCAACTAACACTCTCTATTCTAATGGGGCGAATTGTTATCACAATTCACAATCACATACATATAATCTAATATATTAATATACCCATGTAGTACTAATTACCTTAAGATTTCTCCAACAATTGCAAAACTCATCAAAAGAAGGATACAAATTGAAATAACTCGTTCTTTAATAATTGGAAGAAAATTATTAACAAGAAGACTTTGGAGTTTACTATATGGTGGCTCATAACTCATTTTAGTAAACATTATTTTGAATTAAAGCACATAATTGCTAAGAAATTCATTGGTGCTTTGTCTATTTTGAGATAATTTAGCAAATGTAACTTTCACAACAATATGCTTTTGATTGAAAGCATGCAAATATTTTTTAAAGATAAAAAAACATAAATATATGCTCGATTAAAAAGGGTAGGTGGTATGAAAGCATACTCTGAGCAAAAAGCACATTGAAAGGCATACTCTGAGCAAAAAGCACAAGAGTCATAAGGCCCAATGCCACTGAAAAAGCAACATATCAAAGAGAACAAAATGAAAAAGTCCAAGTGATGAATGCACAAAAAACTATATATATATATATATACAAACCCCATAATAAATTAGGCCATTGGCGCAACCAACGCCATTGAGGAGGAGGCGGCGGCGATGGACTATTAGGTTTATTTCCCCAATTGCTACAATGAGGGTGCATTGTATCAGGCATGGGTTCCCAATCTTCTTGAGCAATATTTTCTTCATCTACCTCCTCAGCTTGTGGCCAGGGAAAGTGAGCCAAGAAATCATCCACAAGGGTTTTAACATAATTAATGGATCCAAGTGGATGAATATAAAACCATTCAAGGGCATAATCCTTTAGATTTCAAGGAAAAAGCTTAGTCAATAATTTATCCTCATAAGAAAAATCTAAGCAAGAAGCATAAACAACTTTAATATGATGTGCAAGATCACCTTTTCCATTAGATAATGAAAAAAATTGGTGCAACAAAGTTTGGAGGAAAAGGTGAACAAGAAATTTATGAGCCAATGGATTAAGAAGACTATCATCGGAAGTGACTCTTCTACTATTTGATTTTTGCAACCCTCAAGAAAAAGCATGTTTTTTTTTTTGCATGTCATGAAGAGTTTGCATTGTAATAGCCATTTTGAGATTTTGGAGAGATGGTGTTTCAAAAGAAAAATCGATGGAATGATATAAAGTGATGATATGATATTTGAAGATTGGAATGAATATGGGATTAGGGGTGAAGTGGATTGTGGAAAATGATTTGTGAAGGGAATTGACATAGGAATAGTAGGTGGAGAAGTAACATGAGTCATGTTAGATATGGGGGGTAATTAAACATGCAATTGAAGTTGTGAATACACTAGGTTTTGGGAAATAAGAGGATTAAGAGATCATTTAGAAATGGGAGGATTAGGAGATGATTGGAAAATGGCCATACCTTGAGACACACTTTCACACACAATTCCTTTTATAACATTTGTCATATTTGCAATCTTAGGAGGGTTTTTCAAGATGAACTTCTTAAATTGGGCCCTAGGGGGTTCATTTGGCCCATTAGTGGGATTTTAAGTATTTTGAGACATAGATCGACTACTTTCAACATTAACATTGGCTTGAGCATTCATATATGCATTGGATCAAAATATGAGTGACTATGTTAAGATCCACATTTATAATAATAGAATTATGTAGAATATAATGTAGATCATTACAACACAAGAGACATTGGTGGGTCAAGATGCCTCAATATGTAATATATTAAAAAATTGAATAATACCCTCATGGTAGAGCAACACAATACAATACTCCTTAAGGAAGGAATAACTCCACTATTCCACTTCGAAGGGGATATCTCCATTATCCTTCTAACAAATAAAAGACTCAACACTTCATTTCCTTTACAATAGTATTCATCTCCTTTATATAGATCTCTATTATTAATAATGGATGGGTAAATTCTTAATCTCAATGTAGGCCGACTCAGTACCTAATGTACGAATTCAACAAGTTATTTGTTTGATCCAATATGTTTGACCCATACAACTTGAACTAACTAAGGGGGATGTGTGTCACATGTCGACATCTCCATTAATCCATATACATTAATATATCATATTTCTAGGTACATAGCATACCATCTCTCCTTGACATGTTTCGTCCTCGAAACATGAGAAGAAACCAAGTAACGAGTGTGCTTCAAATTATTGCATACTTGTCTACATGCTTGATCATCCAACCACCCGTATGTGATCTTGGTAGGAGATAACTCCCCAACCTTGTTTCCAAATTTCCTTATGCTACTTTGATTCTATTCTTGATCGTAGTTGTACTTCCTTGGTGTCCATTAATAATGATTTCCTTTGGTTCTGTGTTCTATATTTTGCTGTGCTATTATGATCCCATGCACAACCATAGTAGTTATTCTTTGACTTCCATGCATAGCCTTATTGATTTCTTCTCTGATTCCGTAGCCATAGCGTTTTTTCCTTTGATTCCTTGTACAACCATGGTGATTGTCCCTTTGATGCTCCTTGACATGCCTCCATGATTGTTGCCTCTCATGATGATATAGGTGTCTATATATTTCAACCTTAGTATCTTTTTTTGATGCTTTGACCTTATCAAACTTTTCTTCTACCTCTTCCACCTTTTCATTTGGTGGTGCCTTTGTCTCTTCTGTAGATGAAGTGGTTTTCTCTACTTGTACTATTTTTTCATATTGTTTTTCATCTAAATCTTCCTTATGCTATTCTTTACTATCTTCAACTTTATCCTCATGGTCTACCTTGACCTTTCTTTGTTCTTCGCCAAGTGTGATATCTTGCAAAGTGACCTTTTTTTTGTACCAAAACTTCATGAACTGCTTCTGTACATTGATATTAATTATTCCCAAAGTCTCTAACCAATGATATCCAAGAACAATATCCAAATCATCCATATCCAAAGCATAAAAAATTGAATGCGAAACATATTTGTCCATAATAAGCTTCAAATCTTCAAAAACATGAATCTTCTTACCATCTACTCGAGAATCCTTGATATTCTTTGCTTGAACTTGTAGATGTCAGGCCACATCCATATTGATGAAGCTACACTTGTTGCTAGAGTTTATGAACACAATGACCTTCTTTTGAATGCATCCCATGAAATTGAAATATTGACGCATCTCTGTTTGGAGCTAAACTGTTTTAACCCTTATCATCCATCTCTCCTTCCTCATCATGATCCTCTACCTCTCCTTCTACATCATTTGTAGCCTCTTCCTCATCATCATCATGTTCCTCTTCTTTTTCTTTTTTCATCACTTGTATTCTCTCCTTATGACCATCATCATCTTGATTTTATTCCTCTTCTTTTTCATCTTCATCATTTTTTTTCCATGTCCTATTGATCTAGGAAAACCTATTTCATTTCCCCCACAATTGTTTTTTGTTTTTGTCCTAGCCGAAAAAACCAACTCAACACAAAAGCCTTGAAAAAAAGATGTAAACTTACTTGCTACAAATTTGTATGAAAATAGCTCTCTTTAAAAAGAACCACCACTCTTTAGCATCAATTGTCGGAATATTGTCATTGATGTCAAATGAACTATTGCCGGAAGTGAATGGAACTATTGCTGGAAGTGAACGGAAATGTAGACGGAAGTGAACGGAATTGTTGCCGGAAGTGAATGGAAATGTCAACGGAAGTGAACGGAATTGTCGACGGAATTGTCAACCTTGGCTGACCTATTGGGAGGAGTTATGACCGTTCGAAAGTACCTTTTCACTTGAAGAGTCACGACCTTAATTTGTGGCTTTCCGTGGGTAATAAATAAGTGCATAACGAATGGCAAAATTTGTAGATTCAAAAGTGGAAGATATATAAAAGAAGAGCATAATTTTTAAAGGCAAATTTTTGTGAGAATATTAAAAAGCAAAAATCAGCAAGTATAAGGAAGAGTATAGCAGCGAAAACACTCAAGTGTAGATCGAATCTAAAGGAGATAAAGCAAGTGTTCTATCATCCGTTGTTTTGACAACAAATTTGAGATAGAAGAGTGATTTTTTCTAAGAAGGTTGGTGCCTTCGTTTTGAAGAGATTAGTGTCTCTTGCTGAGTTGGTGCTCGGTGAAAGGGGTTGGTGCTTCTGTAGGTTGGTGCCTACAAAATTGTTTTTGGGGTTGGTGCTCCAATAGGTTGGTGCATACGAATATTTATATTAAGAGAATTTCTCTGTGGTTTTCTCCCGAAAGGGTTTCCACGCAAATCTGTGTTTATTTGCATTGTGTGGTTTTGCATTGTATTATTTGATTGCTTTGAATATATTAATTGCGGAGTAATTTGAGGTTTTGGATTTAAGATTAATAGTCGAAAGCGAAAAAATATCTTATACTGATTCACCTCCCCCTCTCAGTATAAGCTTGTGCTTAACAATTCATCCTCTCCAGAGCAACTTTGTAACTCCATGATCCACAAAAACTAGGGTTAATGGAAAAAACTTTAAAATCACAATAACTCACTCTAAATTGATCACAAAACCTCCAAATTTTTATTGTAGCTTCCTTGAATGATTGTAAAACTTAAGCAAAAAAAATACAGAAAATTCCCAAAATTTCAGCCGATAATTCAAACTTAAGAGAAACCTTAAAAGAAAAATAACTTGCTTAAAACTGATCACAGGTCCTCAAATTTTAATTGTAGCTTCCATGACTAATTTTACAACTTTAAGTGAAAAAATTGCAAAATAATATTTGAAATTGCAGCTAATATGACAAATTTATGAAAAACCATAAAATAGCAACAACTCGCTCCCAAATCATTATCAAATCTTAATTTGTTTACTGTGGCGTCCTTGAATGATTATCCAACTCTAGTAAAAAAAATTATAGAAAATTAACAAGGTATTGCAAGGTATAAGCAATTTTCCAAAATCAGGGTTCTGCCCATACAATTGCCCAAATCGAAGCTCTGATATCACTTGTAAGATCCACACATATAATAATTCAAATATGCAGGATATAATGTAGATCAACACAACACGAGATATTGGTGGGTCAAGATGCCCAAATATGCAATATATTCAAAAATAAAATGATAACTTTATGGTAAGGTAACACCATACAATACTTTTTAAGGAATAACTCCACTATTCCACTTTGAGGGGGACACCTTCAATATCCTTCTAACAAATAAAAGACTTAATACTTCATATGTTTTACAATGATATTTATCTTCTTTATATAGATCTCTATTATTAACAATCATAGTTACCAAGTTCAAAAACTTGATCCATTCGGGAGGGCAAAAAATCCAATAGTTTGGAATTCTCGAAAAAGTTTGGAAAAATCCAATCCAACATATAGACATATATATGTGAGCATAGTTTTATAAATATTCAAAATTGACAAATACAATGGAAGACATTAATAAAGTAACACAAAATGTTAATATTATATAAGATCTATGGATTTTGGGCATTTTTTTCCATAGAAAACCTTAAAAATATAAAAGTATTTTTTTTTTTTTTGAAAAAAAGGGCCGATTAGACGGACTTATCTAGGCCGGCCAAAAAATTTGGATCTAGTCAAATTTTGTGCAGATTTGACCGGATTTGATAACTATGCTAATAATGGATGGGTAGTCTCCTAATCTCAATGTAGGCCGACTCATTACCCAATGTACTAATTCCAGTAGTTACTCATTTGACCCATACAACTAAGGTGGGCATGTGCCACATGTCGGCATCTCCATCAACGCATACACATTAATATATCATATCCCTTTATACATAATAGTTGGTAAGATCTACACATGTAATAATTCAAACATGTGGAATATAACGTAGATCAACACAACACAAGAGATATTGGTGGGTCAGGGATGTCCAAATATGCAATATATTCAGAAATGGAATAATACCCTTATAGTAGGGCAACTTCTTAATGAAGGAATAAATCTACAATTCCTCTTCGAGGGGGACACCTCCAATATCCTTCTAACTAATAGAAGACTCAACACTTGATATGCTTTACAATAATATTCATCTCCTTTATATAGACCTCTTTTTTTAATAATGGATAGGTAAACTCTTAATTTTAATGTAGGTTGACTCATTACTCAATGTACTGATTCCACAAGTTACTCATTTCACCCATACAACTAAGGGGATGCGTGTTACATGTCGGCATCTCTATCAACCCATATACATTAATATATCATATCCCTAGGTACATAGCATGTGATCCCTCCTTGACATGTTTCGTCCTCAAAACATGAGAAGAAACCAAGTAATGAGTGTGCTTCCAATTGTTGCATACTTGTTGCCGTGTCCTATCATCCAACCACTCATATGCGATTTTGGTAGGTGATAGTGCGTGATAGTGCATCAACCTTGCTTCCCTATTCCACAATGCAACTCTGATTCGAATCATGATCATAATTGTACCTCCTTTGTGTACATGCATAATGATTCCCCCTCTGATTCCAAGTTCCATATTCCACTGTACTGTTTTGATTCCATGCATGACCATAATAGTTATTCTTTGGCTTCCATGCTTAGCCATAGTGATCTCTCTATTGATTCCATGTTTCATATTTTGTTCAGCTATTTTGATTCCATGCATGACCATAGTAGTTATTTTTTGGCTTCCAAGTGTAGCCATAATAATAGTTCCTTTTATTCTCTGTATAGCCAAAGCGATTATTGCTATGACACTACTTGACATGCCTACATGATTGTTGCCTCTCATGATGAGGTGGGTGTCTATATTCCCCAACCTTAGTATCATTTTCTGATACTTTGACCTTATCAACCTTTTGTTCTACCTTTTCCATCTTTTTATTTGGTATTACCTTTATCACTTGAGTAGATGAAATGTTCCTTTCTACTTGTACTGTTTCTTCATATTGTTTTTCATCTGAATCTTTCTTATGCTCTTCTTCACCATCTTCAAGTTCATCCTCATGCTCTACCAGGGCCTTTCTTTGTTTTTTGCTAAGTGTGATATCCTACAAGGTGACTTTCTTTCATTTGTACCAAAACTTTATAAACTGCTTCTAGACATTAACATTAATTGTTACCAAAGTCTCTAACCATGGATATCCAATAAAAATATCCAAACCATCCATATTCAAAGCATAAAAATATGAATGCGAAATATAATTGTCCGCAGTGAGCTTTAAATCTTCAAAAACTTCAATCTTCTTACCATCTACTTGAGAATATTTGATATTCTTTCTGCTTAAACTTGTAGATGTTGAGCCATATCCATGTTGATATGTTACACTTACTGCTAGGGTTTATGGACACAATGAAATTGAAATATTGAAGTATCTCGCTTTGGAGCTAAAATATTTGAATCCTTATCATCCATCTCTCCTTCTTCATCATCATGATTCTCTACATGTCCTTCTACATCATTTGTAGCCTCTTCATCATCATTATGTTCCTCTTTTTTTTTTTCTTCATCACCCACATTCTCTTCCTCATGACCATCATCATTTTTATTTTCATCATCTTTTTTGTTTTCTTCATCCTCTTGTTCTTTATGTCCCATCGATCTAGGAAAACCTGTTCCATTTCTTCCCACGAAAAATTATTTCATTCTTCCCCTAGTCGAAGAAACGAACTCAATGTAAGACCCTTGAAAGAAAGATGCAAACTTACTTGCCACAAACTTGTATGAAAATAACTCTCCTTGAAAAAGAACCACCATTCTCTAGCATCAATATAATCCTCTCTAGAGAAATTTTGTAACTCCATGATCCATAAAAACTAGGGTTAATAAAAAAACCTAAAATTGCAATAACTCACTCCAAATTGGTCACAAAACCCCAAATTGTTTCTTGTAGCTTCTTTGAACGATCGCATAAATTTGGTAAAAAACAATAGAAAAATTATTGAATTTTTGGCTGATAGAGGGAAATTAAGATAAACGTTAAAATAACAATAAGTTGCTCAAAACTAATCATAGACACCCAAGTAAAGAATATGTCATTTATCAAACATGTGATAAATAACATATGTAAACAGTGTAATATATCAATCATGTCATGTTTAGGTCATGATTTTGGATTTTTTGAATATTTAAATGTTTTTGTGTTTTCTGACTTTTTTTTGTATTTTTGGAATATTTAAAATTTAGCCAAGTCATCCTCATTGGGATTTAAGTCGACATATCCTAGCTTATCCTTGAGATTACATAATTGCAATGCTTTTTCTTCTTCTAGTTCTTAGTATTCAAATTATATATTTTTCGTTGTCTCTGAAGGTGGTGCTTTTTGATGGTAAGCATCACCTTTGTGTCGAATCTTGATCATTCTTTTTGCATTTGAAAAGAATGGCTATCCAGAACGAATTTTGTACCTTTCTTGACTTATTTTACAACTTCAGTGAAAAAATTGTGGAATAATTCCTGAAATTGCAGCTAAGATAACAAATATATGAAAAACCCTAAAAAAGTAATAAGTCTCTCCCAAATGATCAGCAAACCTTAATTTTTTTTACTGTGGTGTACTTGAATGATTATCCAATTTTAGTTAAAAATTTGTAAAAAAATTTACAACGGATTGCAAGATATAAACTATTCTCCAAATTTATAGTTTTGCCAACACAATTGTCTAAATCAAAGATTTAATGCCACTTGTTAAAATTCACATTTATAATAATAGAATTACGCAAAATATTTTGTAGACCAACACAACATGAGACATTGGTGGGCCAACATATGCCCAATTATGCTATATATTCAGAAATTGAACAATACCTTTATTGTAGGGCAACACCATACAATACTTCTTAAGGAAGGAATAACTCCACTATTTCACTTCGAGTGGGACATCTCCAATATCCTTCTAACAAATAGAAGACTCAACACTTACTTTTTATCCCTTACAATGATATTTACCTCCTTTATATAGATCTTTATTACAAATAATGGATGGGTAAACTCCTAATCCCAATGTAGGCTGACCCATTACTCAATGTACTAATTCCACAAGTTACTCATTTGATCCAATATATTTGACCTATACAACTAAGGGGGATGTGTTCCACATGTCGACATCTCCATTAAACCATCTACATTAATATATCAAATCCCTAGGTACATAGGACCTTGAGACAAACTTTCACACTCAATTCCTTTTATAACATTTGTCATATTTGAAATCTCACGAGAATTTTTTAAGAGGAACTTCTTAAATTGGGTGCGAAGGGGTTCATTTGACTTGTTAGTGGGATTTTAAGTATTTTGAGACATAGATCGACTACTTTCAATTGTAACATTGGCTTGAGCATTCATATATGCATCACAAAATATGAACGACTATCATCTACATCATTTTGTAAAGGCATATTGTTATTTTATTACATTCAAAGAAGGAAGCACATCACCTTGCAAAGGCACATTGTCCTCTTGGAAACCCTAGCTCAGATTTCACCAAGTGTTTTTCAATAGTATTTATTTCTTATTGATTAACTTTAGCACTTATTTCAATCCAAATCCTTTTTTTTTCAATTTTTGGTGGCAGAAAATGAAATTAAACACACCACTTAAATCTAAATGCACTAAGGTATTTTAAAAAAAACCAGAAATTGGAGAGACTCGGGGTTCGGGATCATGCTCAATCAAGCATTAAAAACATTCAAGATTTTTAGATCTAAGAGCATGCACACGAGAGGGATTCATCAAAATGTGTGCATTAAATATGGCTAGCTCTAAGTAAGCATAATAAAATTTAGTAAACAATGCCTAATTAAATAAAACAATCGGACAGGGAAATAGAGGACCTTTAGCTTTTTATTGCCTTTGCCATTTGCCCTAATTGCATGCTTTGACTCTTGCCTGCTTGAAATCAACTAATTCTGGAATTTGAAATAAATAGGGGCGGATTTCAGGGTTTGCATGATAGGATTATTTTCTAGCTAGCCCTTCTAGTTTGCCAGATCCCTCAAAGTACATAGAGATATTGATTGTTGATAAACAAAAATTGCATAACAGAAATAGCTCCAGCAAAGTGTTCACAATAAAAATGTTTGCTAAGGATTAGATTAGTGCTTGATATGTACTTTATCATCAAATGAACCTAATCACTTGTCTATTTGCAAGTGACTTGAATTTGAACTTTGGCAAAATTGGCATGCATGCTGAGCTCCAACGGCTTAGCTAAAAATGTGGAAGGGTCAAACACGTGCACCGAATTTAAAGGTTACCTAAGCAAACATGCTAGGATAAACATGATGCCAATGTGGGGGTTGCATGGGATGCACAAAGGAGGGATCAGGCCTTGGAAGTCACCATAACAGTTTAATAATGCCTAATTTGGACCAATCACCCATACATAGACAAATGTGCATAGCATGTATAAAATAATGTCAAATAAATGCCAATGGGCCATTTTGGAGTGTCTACACAACCATGCCAAAAGGTCCTTGTAGGTGGACATTTCTAGAGCACATGAAAATGAACAAAGTCCATAGAAATGATTTTCCATTAATATTTGGGGATAGTTAGCGTCATTAACATACCTTTTGGAGGGTTTATTTCTACCTTCTCTTCCTGGAAACTTTAACAAGAGTCTCTATGTTAAACAACGTCTCTCCCTGTTTTCCTCCTGGAACTTGCAAACATGTTTTCTATTTGCTTTGCATTATTTTAGCTATTAATGCACAATACAAATAGTAACTTAATATGACTCGTATGCTTGACAGTATATGTAACATATTTGTGACACTTCAAATATGAATTTTACTGTGTATTCAAGTATGTGACAATTCACACCCATACAAAATTATGTTCCCATGAATTTTAAATTCATGCACTTATATACCCCAAGCCCTTTTCCTACTAGGACATTACTTATATAATCCCACTAACAACTCATGTATTTACATGATTTTAGTACATCTAGGATCATTATTGTCCCATTATGCCAAAATTTCATCCTCAATCTGAGAATTGGGAAGATGTTTTCCTTGCTGCAAGCGGAACCACTTGTCTGTTTTCTCAGTCCCTTCCTGTGATAAATATCCTTGCACCACTGAGACTGAAATACACTATGTGTGCTTTAGTTAGTGCATCTGTAGCCGCATTCTCTTTTCAATCATTCTGAGTTAGTTCTAACCTTTACTCATTAAACATGTTTCCAACTGTTAATTGTGTTCCTGCCACTTCCCCTTTTGGAGGAAAAGAATGGTGGTCGTATGATCTCTCACAACCTCAAATTCGTTGTTCTTGAAATAATGTATCAGTTTCTTAAGTGCGCAAACAAGAAGAAGCAATTATTTATCAAAGGTAATACACCTTTGTTCTTTACATCACATCTTTGTACTCTCTTAAGCCATCACCCTGTTATTTTGTGTTAAGACTACACGGATAGGTATACTACTTGCATCTATATGAATAACAAAATGCTTTGGAGGTTCAGGAAGTATAAGTACTGTTATATTTGTTAATCACTTGTCAAGTAGTTCAAAGCTATCTAGCTATTGTTGTACCCAACTCCACCTTATTTTTTAGTCAGTTCTGTCAGTAAGGCAGCAATCTGAGAATAACTGGCCACATATTTCTTTATAAATTTTCAGGTGAAGCAAAATTCATAATTTATGAACACCTACTGGAACTTTTTATTCCTGATAACTTGCGTCCTTTTTGGGATTTACTGCAATCCTTCTGTTGGAGATTATATGCCTATGCCCCATTCGCATATTACTTATTTATAGAAGAATTTACACTAAAACAACTTTGCATATAAGTTTTCCTAGTTAAGCACACATCTAATACTATTTCTAGATTATTGACATGTCATTTCTCATTTTTTTTCTAGAACTTAACATATCATCTGGAAATGCCACCACGACTTTTATTTTTAGAAAATGTTATTCAAAAGTACATGGCCCATTCACCAATCCAAATTGCAATACTAAAAACTCTTAATGGGCCTCACTAGTAGTAGAAACTGTCTTACCGTTTAGATACATCCTTTTCAACAATTCATTTACTTGTGTTTCTAGGTCTCTCTGTTATAAGGGCATTTGATTAGTGGATGGTACCTTATTCCAGCTCAATTTGATTTCCAGTTCCCTTAGGGAAGGTAGTCCTGCAGGTAAATATTTCGGGAACACATAGTGATATATATCAAGTAAGGATTTAAGACTTATCTCTTACCTTTGTTGGCTCAACAGTTGTTTCCACTTGTTTAATCAAGTCTGAAATGCACCAATGTGTACACAGTAGATACTAAAGGGATGGTCAATTCATCTTCCTTTCCATATAACTTAATTCTTTTCCCCATTTGAATTTGAAAGACATGGTCTTGAGGAAAAATCAAGATATCATACCCATCTTATGAAAATGGTATATTTGGTCAAATCATTATATACCTACATGGAAACGGGTATATTTGGAAGACAAGCATCCCATTGCTATGATCCCTTTCAATTTGTCGCTTCCACCCTGTACAAGTAGGGCTCTTATTGCATTGGAACACTAGGGTTCTCCACAAGCTCTTGAGAGAATTTTGAGTGCAATCAAGATCAATCACATACATGTTTCTACTTCATTTATTTTACTTTGTACAAACATCAAATCTACAGGCAGAAACTTATCAAAGAGAGCCAAGCTCATCTAATGAACGATTGCCTCTTCAGTCACTCTACCGGTACCCTTACTACCACTGAAACTGCTTTATTTGCATTTATGGTTGTTGGTGGGGCCCTATATGAGCAATCTTTGTTCGTATTAAGTCCCATGGTTGTTTCTCCGGAACTTGTGATTTCTTCTAAACCTCCAATTTCCATTTTTACCTCTGTTTATGAACCAGGCTTGTTTAGTAAAAATTGTCGATGAGGAAGGGGTCCTTCATATTTGTAATACCATATCCTCTGGGTTTCTCCTGGTTGGATGGTATCGAAGGTTTGTTTGATGAAATGATCTTTCTCATGACTTCTGACTGCCTTCTACTATATTCCTTAGAAATGTGGTTTCTTGTTAACTCCATTTCTACCATAAGGCAACATAAAACGTTTTGCATAAATATGAGGCTTACGTTCATCGATGCATCTAACAACTTGGTATTTTTTTATCACTGCTGGGAGTCCAGTTATTAAGGCTTCTGTTTAATGGTTGTATTATTAAACAGTTCCTATTTATCACGTGTCTCAACCACTGGAAAAAGCCTTGGGTTCAATACCTTCTAGGATATTCTTTTTATTAATACAGCTTTTATTTTTGACCAAGAGTTATAGGGGTTCATCTTTCAACTTCTAAATCAGATTGTTAACTATTCCTCAATTATTTAGCTATTCATGTCAATGTAAACGTAACAATAGGATTTCTTTCTTTATCGTCTATGTCACATTGCTTAAATAAGCGTCATAGGTCCTTCAGGTCTTCTATGATCATTTTAGAAAATCAATATTCTTGATGTACCTACCCCTTTTTTCAAGCTCTATTGTGGAAGGTGTCTTAATTGGATGTCTTGAAGTGTATGCTAAGGAATCCCTTTAAAAACCACTCCAATTTGTCATACTGTTCATCCGACCTTTAAAATCTGTCATTCCCACAATATTATGCTGCATTCCCCTCATCACTGTCTTAATGTTTTGCTGCACTTCCTCCATTAAGTGTTGAGTCTTTGCAGCTTTATCATTAAGAGGTACTGGCGCATCACTTTTAATCACTTCTTATTTCTTCACCCTTGCTTCTTGTTGAATACTGGGCTAAAAGATTAATGCTGTTACTAGGGCATCTTTTGTACCATGCAAGCTAATACCACTTACATAATATTGTACTGAGTTTCGTGGCTGGGGAGACTCTTTCAGGTACAACTAGAGGATCCCCCAAAATGTTCTGGGCCTCCGCAGGAATGGCACGACCATTTATTTTTTTAATAAGAATTGGAAACTAGAATATGGAAAAACACTAAATGCTCTAAAAAATGAACCATCATCATAAGAATAAACATGAAACTCTTTACGCATTTTGTTCCCTCTTGTCACACTTGGGCCTAACTCCCATTTATGTCCCTTAGGCACAAAACATGTCCACATTTTATGGAGTCGTCATTCAATAAGGAAATCTTGATCTACTGTTATTTATGACATTCTTTTGGGTGCCTATAAAGGCCATTTTTATATCTTGTCGAGCATTATGGCTGCATAATTCCAATGGAGGACAAAGTGAAGTCAGGTATATGCTCATTCAAGCATTCATACATTCCCACTGACTTCCCAATTAATAGCTTATGATCAATATTTCTGATGGAGACTCAGCAACATAAGCATTATTCAAGATGGATAATTGTTATGGGAGCTTGCAAGATCGAGTTATCTAAATCTCTTTTTGTTCCTTGCTGCAAAATGGAGTCCTAATGTAAACCAAAATGCTTCTATTATAAAAGACATTTTGGGCATGGAGGTCACATGGAACATTTTAAGTTTGATCAAGTAAATTCAGAAGTAAATAGTTGCATATGTGTTGTCACCGTGATACCTTTTTAACGAGCAAAGTGCAAATCAAAAATTCAGGATTTCCAGGCTGCAGTGCAGCATTATGAATAGCATAAAAGACTGATAACCGTGTCATCAACCCCATATACAGACTCAAGTGGGGATTTCCATAACCAAATATGACATTCCCTCCCAGCACCCCACCTTACTTCCCAGTGCTTGTATTTTGGTTGTAGAAGATTGAAATGGCCCTTGGTTTGTATTTGGAAATAAAGCATGGGTATATATCACATGGAAAAGTTTAGAAGTCAATTGGAATATTTTTAAGTCGAAGTACTCATACTTGAAATTGGATTGGAGTAAGCAAGCTATAATTTATGCTATGTTATGCATGCATTGAGTAGAGGTAAAGGTCTACTTTGAATATTAAAGGCGATTAATCAAGTTCTGAGCAAAAATACTTAGCAAGAAGTCAATTGTAGCCAGCAAGTCAGAGGAAATTTACAAAGATATGAACTTCATATATTGTAAAAATGTATCAATATCTAGGGTCGCCGACCATAGTTTCATGCATTACAATATACAAAGAGATGAGGGGTATATATATCTTGAGTAAGAGCAAGCTCCTCTTTCCCTATTGGCCACATAATAAACACGTGATCAGCCCATATAGAGGTGGCATTAAATGGTGGTGGCATTAAATGCATATTTATTCTATTCTAAGCCTTGAGAGTGTGACAAAGTACACTTAGTATGGTAGCTAACCTAAGTTAACTTAATATTAGGTGCATATAGAATATTGCACCAAGAACCAATTTGTCAAGTACCTACCATTTTTTCCCGTATAAATGCGTGGATGATTAATGAAAGGGGCTTCCTCCCACCCTTATTTTGGATGTGCAAATTTGTGTTAGATTTTTTCTCAAGGTTCATTGTCTATTTTATTCTTGGCAAATGGAGAACGGTGTGTCTACGAAAGAAGTTTTATTTGTGGAAAACACTCTTTTCTGTCATGCTTTTCCTCTCACCTTTCCAATCTTTGACTTCGACCCAAGCCAATTAAGCTTCAACCCCAATCAGCCATAACTTTTTTTTCCAAAGTTCCATCTCTTAAGAGGAGGCCATAACCTCCTCACAAAATCAACTTCCTTGTCAGAACAACCCCAATTCCAGGACAGCAGTCTCAAATGAGAATCCACAGATATTTAAGGAAGATTCACAAACTTTCTTGTCGTATCATGCCTATAAGACTATTTCAGTACCAACTTCCCCCGTCAGAAAGGAAAATGATCGTTATCTCTGAATGGATACTTCATCCAAGATTTCTTTCTCAATGTAAGAAATGAAGGACTGGTTGTGGTTTCTCAAAGAAAAAGCATTCATTTGCTGGTTTATGGGAGCCTTTTTGAGCGCCAACATGTTGTGGATATAGATCCAAGAGATCTGAAAACCCTCTGGATTGGTAGAAGTTTTGATGTACCCAAGGTTTATTTCATGGTTTTTTTTCTTATCCAAAAAAGAAATGGATCAAGCATTTCAATGTGGACCATGGTTCCTGAAAAATTCAGGATTGTTCATGTATCACCGGTCCCTTTCTTTCAATCTTACAAAATATCTGCCCTGTACAGTTCCAGTTTGGCCCAGACTTCCTATTCTCCCCAATGAATATTGGCTGGAAGTCACCCTCTAGAAAATAGAGAATACATAACAGCTTCTGATTTCAAAAAGAATCCAAGGCTATTAAACCACGTTAGGATTTGTGTCAATCTTGATATGGGTAAGCTTCTCCCTGACAAATAGTTGTGGTCATGGGAAACATAGAATGGGAGAAACCTCTGGACTATGAGAATATCCCGATCCATTGCCATCTCTGCCACCGTGATGGTCATGTAGCGAGAGTCTGCCCCACTTAGGAAGAATTTGGATAGAAATGGATGCCCAAGTGGAATTTTCACCAACACGAAACAAAGCGGGTGAAACACAAAATGCAGAAATCAAATCCCTCATGCGGACAATAAACAACATAGCAGCAAGGCTCCCCACGGAAATGACTAATTCAACAGGGTTGATACAAGAAAGGGAAAGGAGAAAGAGTCAGCCCCTCTAATCAATCTTGGGAATCCGTTTGCTCTGCTAGGTGATTAAGAGGCTGAAGACATGGAGGAATTCCTGGAAACGCAAGAATTGAACACCGCAGAAAAGGTGCCTCATCTGGAAGCAACAAAGCAAAGCCAACACAAAAAAACTCCAGTTCAAATTCAGTTTACTTCAATAACAGGCACTTCAAAATCTGATACGAGATCGAGGAAATGAAAAGGGGCATCCCAAAAAAGGCGATCTGATCCCCACCACCATTCATATCTGTCGAGGAATGTCATCAATACTTACTCCTCATTTCCATAGAGTCTTCGTGTTCAAGTATATTCGTTTGAACTCCAAAAACACAGCAATATAGTTAATGTGTACATCCCTTCTTATGGGAACAAATGTCTCCTCATGATGGAGAAGCTCCTTGAATGGATCCAAAGCTGTACACCTGAAAATATTATGTTAATGGGAGGTTTCAACACAGTCAAATCCCTAGGAGAAAATAAAGGAGGGATGGGTTTGAATCATAGGGCTACTGATATTCTTAAATAATTAGAAACATATACTCAGATGGAAGATCTGGATTTTGCTCAAGGCCTCCATACTTGAAGCAACATACGCAAAGGAACAAAATATATTTCAAAAAACTAGACTGGATATTTCTCTCTATTAGCTGGATCACCACACACAAAAGTTTCTGCATGGGTTGGTGATACTACTCTGTTAGATCATTGGCCTGTTGTATTGCAAATTAAAACAATGGCCTCTACTGCAAAGAAATCTCAATTCAGATCTGAAAAAATGTGGATAACAGATTTTAAACAAAAGATTGAGGTTTGGTGGAAAGAAGCTACAATGATAAAAGGACATGAAATGTACAAGTTCATGAGCAAGTTCAATTTGCTCAAGCAAAAATTCAAGATTTGAAGTAAATTGGAATTTGGAAATATCTTCTTCCAAATTTCTACCACCACAACAGAACCTTCTTTATTTCAACAAAGAATCAGAGACCCACAATTCAGTGCTGAAATGGGTTCAAAAGAGCAACAGCTCATCCAACAGCTTGCTGTTCTACTGTAAAGGGAAGAACTGTATTGGGTCCATAGAGAAGAGAAGCAGTGGGTTTGTTATGGCGATTCCCATACAAAATCCTTCCACCAGACAGTGTTAAACCGTTAACACATAAAGTTAATACAGCAGTTCAAGAAATAGGACAACTCTCTGATCACTTTGGAAGAGGGGATAAGGACCTATGCAACAAAATTTTATCAACAAATTTTTAAAAAACACCTCGAGCTCAACACCAACTCAGAACTCAGAGACCACTCACTAAACACATTGAGCACATTATTCAGAGGGAAGATAATGATGATTTGCTCAAGCCGGTCACTGAAGAAGAAGCAAAGCAAACTGTGTTTTACTTCAAGCCTGACAAAGCCTTAGTACTGGATGGCTTCCGTTCTCTATTCTATCAATCTTTCTGGGATTTCATAAAAAATGATATCTTAGCCTTGATAGGAGTCTAGACATAACACGCTGATGCTTCGCCATCTGAATCCTTTTAGCTTGTTGTCATCCCAAAATCAGCAAATGTAGACAACTTGGACCAATACAGGTCTTTTGCCCTATGCCACATGGTTTATAAGATTCTTTCCATTCTCATTCCTTCAAGGATCAAATCCCTGCTTTCCAAAGCCATGAGACACACTCAATCTCCTGTTGTTCCATGAAGAAAAATCATGGATAATATTCTTGCAGCAAAAGAAAACATACACTCTTTACTAATCCAACACAGACTGGGCATTCTTATTAAACTGAACATCTCCAAGGCTTTTGACTGGGTTAATTGGGATCTTCTCAATTCTATTATAGAAGATTTTGGTTTCATTATTTCTCTATCTCTTGGATCAGCATTGTATTTGAACACCCACAAATACTGCATCAGTTAACTGAAGAACGGGCAGAACTTTCTCTTCCTCCAAAGGACCAAGGCAAGGAGATCCTTTTAAGCTCATATTTGTTCATCATTATGGGCAAAAATATCTACAGGTTATTGGTAGTCCATAAAGAAAAAATCGGATTCATGGAAAGAGGGGAAAGTTAACAAGTTTTTATTTTGTGGATGATACGCTATTTCTGTTTACATTCATACGTGGGAAACACAGCATCTAAATAAGATCTTATTAAAATAGCAGCTTTTTTTGGGTCCACAGGTAATCTAAGATAAATCAAACATTATCTTCTTCAATGTGCCATAAAGAGGAGGAAAATTCTTTCAATTTTGCAATTCTATAAAGGCAAGCTGCCCACAAATTAGTTGGGGTTCTGATCTAAGCAGTGCCCAAGAGGTGCACGGAGGACAAACTATAACTATCTAAACTAGACAGATATGTTCAAACAAAGATGCAGAAGTGTAGAACATGCAATGGAATCTAAATAAAATGTGAAAGAAGCATTACACATTTGAATGTGAAGAGATTAGCAGAATAAAGCTACTTTTATTCAATGGAAAGAATAGGGCATAGGTACATGTGTACAGTATTCAGTAAGACTGAGAATGGGAATTCCTGTGATCAGAAAGGGGGAGACATTTCCTAACTGATTTATCTAGATTGTGAATGACCAGCAATGCCGAGAATGAGGATTCTTGTGATCAAAAGGGGGAGACACTTCCTGACTGATTTATCTAGAGTGTGACTGACCAGCAATGCCGAGAATGAGGATTCTTATGATCAAAAGGGGGAAAACACTTCCTAACTGATTTGTCTAGATTGGAACGTGATTACAATGATAAACAAATGTTAGATCTCAAGGCATGCTACGATGTGAGAGAGATGACAATGTCCATTGGTTCTCTTGCCCTTAGGGTTGAATGGATGCCTATATACAACATTACAAGAAGACAGTTACAAGAACAGTTCATCTTTTGTCCGAGTGACGACTGGACTTCTTGCAGGTGTTGCGGTTGGCCTCCTTAGCATGTGGCATTCTGACAAATGCTCTGACATGGGCAGGTTCTGGATGTGCTACTTGGCATGGCGTGATGTAGTGCGGAATGCCCACGTGTTCACCGTCATGCACAAAACTTGAGTGTTGTGCAATATGTATCTTGGCGTTGCACAAATGCGCAAGGGTGTTGTGGAGGTTGTATGAGAGGCGTGCACTACTGCAATGATGCATAAGCTTGTGTGGGACGTGCAAACATGCGCGACATTGCTTAACTTCATTGGAATGCTGGCGCAAAGATTGGTGTTCAGATCAACCTATGGTAGTCCTTGGTGTCATGCGGTACCTTGGGTGTGATTCTAATGTCATATGTTCATGATTTGTTTCACTTCTTGCGCATGACTTGTTTTGAATTTAATAAAGTGATTATAGAGAAATTAATCTTTTATTGCACTCTTATAAGCTCCATGATTCATTGAAGAAGGTATATCTACAGTGTTGAGACTCGGACTCGGCAAGCCTTTTTTTGCCTTGGACTTGGACTCGACAAATATTAAAAAATCATTAAAAATAGTGAATTTTAGGAGAAAAACTGTTAAAATGCATTCCGTATCAAATCCACTTAAAAATACACTCAACTAATTAATTAGATCTAACATGCACATGTATACACAAAGAAGTAAGTAAATAATGCGATATTGAATGTTTTCAGTTGAACAATTGAACTTGAAATTTGAAAGTTGAGAACTAATATTAAATAGGAGTTGTTTTTATATTCATCAAATTGTTTTTTACAGACAAAATATGGATTTAGAAATACATGGCGATGGCATCAACAAAAACATAATATAAAAAGATACAACTAAGGTTGAGAAGAGCATGTATCGCTCGTCCTCTCAACACAAGCTCCAACACATTGGAGCCTGTGACATTTTTTATACGTCAAAGAAGCAACTGCAGCCATTGTACCCGCCCTCATGGTATCACTATCTACCACCACATCTTTATCCCTAGATGTACGAGCTTGCTCCTCTCCCAATGCTACAAGCTATGCCTCGCGATTAGCCTGATCAACCCATTCATGGTCCTCCTCTAAAAACACATGGTTGTCATCCTCTGTGATCCACTTTGACTGTGGATCATACTCCTCTAGCTCAATGGGGGATAAGTCTTCCTCATCCCCTATAATCTTCTTGTGACGGAGGCGAAGGTTGTAATGCACAAATACAAGGTCATTCAACCTTTGCATTGACAACCTATTGCGCTTTTGGAGTGCATGTGCTCAAACATACTCCAATTGCGCTCACACCTAGAAGCATTGCATGGTTGGATTAGCACTCGAATAGCAATCCTTTGAAGATTCAACACCTTTGCAGCAAAAATTTCCCACCATGCATATGTAACCATAGGTATTAAAATGTCTTAGACTTCAATTCCAAAAAATATGAAAAAACAATAAAAAAAATGTAAAATATTGATCATTCAACTCAAAATTTACCTAGCTTAATTGTTGTCCTAGCTGCCTTGAAAATATATCGAGAAAAGAGATCTAGTGCTTGTTTGTAGATCTCAATCTCGGACATAATCTTTACCCTTGTCTGCACATTTGTCTCCATGGCGTCTATGACTATGTAAAGGCCACTCATAACCTCCTCGTTGGCTTTAAAGCTCTCAAGGAATTGGAAGGTTGGGTTCAAAAAGTAGGCACAAGCATGAAGTGGCCTATGGAGGTGTCTTATCCACCGTTGGTCAATGATATCTTAAATGAGCATATACTTAGTTTCGACCATGCCATAGACAATTTTTATTTGCTCTTTGGCTCGATACATGTCCTCATAGATATAGCCCATTGCGGGCTTTTCTCCATCAACCACAGGAGGAGAGAAACCAATCGTTCAGTGACCTATAACAAATATTAAAAAATGTAATTTAGAATTATAACTCTAGTATTAAATAAAAAAATTAAATTACATAATGTTTTTAAACAAAGAAAATGAAAATTCAAGCAAATTAAAATGACTTACATTTACAATCTCTTTTGCCGGCACCCAAAAGTGGGACTCATCAAATACCTACTCTACAATAGCAACCCCACCAATGGTCTTTGCATATGAAGACTTGTTCCATTTCTCGCTAACAAACATTCCCTTCAACGAAGCTTTTGATTGTAGCAAAGATTGCAAGGTGATGAAGGAGGTTGCAAAATGCGTTACACCAGGTTGGACCAGCGCCTTGTTGTCCGTGAACTTTCTCATTAAAGAGAGGACCCAAGCATGGTTGTAGATGTACTTACAAATATTATGACCCTGCTCCACAATTGGCATGACCCACTCCATTTTTCAAATATCCTTTAGCATCAAATCGATGCAATGCTCTGAACAAGGAGTCCAAAAGATCAAGGGGTGCCTTTACATGAGTAGCCTACCTGCTGCAACATAATTTGCTGCATTATCAATGACTACTTGTACCACACTTTCTTCACTCACCTCTGCAAAAACTTCTTCAAAAATGCCACATAAGTAATCAACATTTTTAATTCTCCCAGAGGCATCAATGGGCTTAAAGAAGACAGTCCCACCTGAAGAAGAAACCAAGAAATTCAGCGATCTATTTTTTCTGTCCATCCATTGGACATAATAGTGCAGCCCTTATTCTTCCAAATAACTCGTTGCTCATCAATGATTGATTTTACATCAACCACTTTATCAAACAAAATTGGCCCCCTGAAATCATCAATAGAGGGAGCTTTGAACCTCTGACCAATGACGATAACATCCACTAGCACTTGCCAATAGGGCAATCTAAAATGCCAAAAAAATAAAATTTAGAACTTAAATATAAAAAAAGATCTTATAACTAATAAACATATTAAGATTCTTAGAATTACTTTAGCATTCTAAATTCATAATTTTTTAAATTCTTAATGTAGAATAAATCAGAAAAAAATGATATTATTACCTCGTCGCATGAAAATGAATGTCACAATTGTACCAAAAGTCACCCACTGTGCTTCTCGCAGCTACATGTTTGTCCTTGTTCCAACTTGTGATTTCCAACGATGGTTGGGAACGAGGAGCACTGCGTGGGATGAACTAACTTGCCAAACTATGCTCTCTAAGGCCAATGCTACTCGAACTCGATCCAAGAGTTGGAGGCATGGGTTTGGATTTGGAAGTAACAACTATTTGTTGGTTTTGCTTCTCCTTTAACTCCTTTTCATGAAAGCTCTCCAACTGACCTGTGATCTCCCTTATAACCTCAGGGTTTGTGGCGGGACATATTGCAACATCATGCTTAGGTATGCAGGCAAGATGATATTTTAGACGATTAATGCCACCACTAAGAAAACTCAACCCCACAATATTTGCATGTCACATGCCCTTTCTTCAAACCTTCGACACCATGCTTCCAAGCAGGGTTTCTCGGATGTTTTGATTCTTCTGTCATGGTCACCGTAGAACCCAAAAACCTACATTTTACATAAACAAAAATTAATGGTAAGGACCATAGGGTTAACATTTAACTTTGCAAATTTTAAATATACAAGAAAAAACATAGAATAGAAAAACAACAATAACCATGGTTCATGAATCATAATACATATCACAAGAAAAAAAAAGAAAGAAAGGGAAAAGGTAAAACAACAATAACCATGGGTTTTAAATATTAAATTTTAATGTGTAATGAAGAAGAAGAACAAAATGTTAGGAAATGAGAGAAATAAAAGAGAAGCGTTCATGCAATTTACCTCTTGTAGATGCACACTTGAATCAGCTCTAAGCCTCCAACAATGCACAGCCACACACAATCCATAGTGCACACACTTTGACTTGAAGCTTTGGATCATCCAATGCACTTAAAAACAGCCAATCCCTTGAAGCTCTAACCTCCAAGGCTCCAACAATACACTCACTTGTGGCTAAACCAACCTTTGCACGCTAGCAATCAGCCCCTTTGTAGCAAAAAGAACAAATCTGAAATTTTAATCACAATGGATGAAAATGAAAAATGGAATGGGCTCATGAAAACAAAGTGAGAATGAGTGAATGATACTTTGAGGATGTTAGAATGCCTTTTAGGTTTAGGTTTACATTTTTATTTTTTTACTTTATTGTGAGTTTTTTTTTGCATTTTAAAAAAAAATGGGTTTTTTTTGCAGACTCGACGAGTCTGCAAAAAACTCGGCGAGGCCTCGGCTTGATTGACTCAGGCTCGGAACCGCGAGTACTCACCGAGACTCGTTGAGTCTCAATACTATGGGTATATCTTTTATCTTAGAATCTTCATTGCATCCAATACCTTGATTAAAGGGATGAACCTTCAGCCTAATAGTTTCTTTAATGCCTTGCTCATGTTTACCTAGACCATGACCCTTGTACACCATTGTTCGTGCACATGTGAACCCAAATCTGTATTTTTTTAATGATGCTTGAACAAAATTAGGAGGGTTGTTTGATTTAGCAGTGTTGCAACAATTACCTATCATGGTCCCTTTACCTTTATTAGTGTAAGATGGTTTATCATTTTGCATAGATAATGGAATAGATTTACCATAGTCTCGAGGAGTGCAATATAGTTGGCCAATACCAAACGTATGTATGTCATCTTTGTATTCCCTGAGACTGATAGGAGTAAATTTAAGCTTTGATAATGTATGTCTATGCTATTGGGTATATAATTGTCTTCCTCATTGTCATCTTAAGTGTTCTTGAAATCACCAAATTGAAATGTGTGTGCTTGATCCATTGGAACAACTTTTTTAGGTGTCGTAATAGATGGTTGCGGTTTATCAAGTTGCGAAACGATTCTCTTTGTAGGTTCTACCATCTTGCAAAACTAGAAATGAACATTGTCCATTGGACAAGTACATATGAAATCCTCACGGACAAATTTTAAGCATCTTTGTAACGTAGAGGGGACCACATGCATATCATGAATCCATAGCCTGCCAAGTAAGAGATTATAGCTCACATCATTGGATATCACTTGATATTTTGTTGCTATAGTTTGTGGCTTAAAAATTATGTTCAATGTAATTGTTCCTAATGCCTTTCTTGGTTGATTGTGAAAGCCTTTTATGATCATTTTCGAGGGTTTAAGAGCTTGAGGTCCAAGTCCAAGTGCATTGAGAAAGGCCTCACTAAAAATGTTCAATCCTGAACCATTGCCTATAAGTAAACGTTTGATTCTTTTACTAATAATTTTAACTTGAATGCACAAGGGTAAATGTTGGTCTATGATCTCTTTGGGAGGTAAGTCTTCCATCTCAAAAGAGATTGTGTTCTCATTATCTTGAAAACTTATAACAATAGAAGCAAAGTAAGCAAGTTCAATAGCATGTGGCAAAGTAGTATCGCACAAAGCCTCATACAATATAATAATATATCCCTATAAATATTAAAACCTTTTAACTAAGTAGCCGATACGGGTACGGGAGCGGGTATGGGTACAAGTATCCGGTACGTGGATATGGGGGATTTTTTTTTGGTGTTTGGGTACGGCTGGGTACGGCCGAACAAAAATATATATAAAAAATTAAAAATATAAAAATATAGCCATAAAACCACATAATATGCATAGAGGAAACAAAATAAGTTAAATAGCCACAAAACATACTCATAATTTCAATGCCAAAGGTCGAACCTTGAATAGTTTTATAAATTATAAATAGGTACATAGTGCAAATGTTACAAATTACAATATTTATTAAAATATTTTCATCTTCATCTCCCATGGCTTCCTCATGATATGGTTCATTAGAACCACAAGCAGCAGTGCCACTCTCACTAGCTCCACTATGCAAGTCCTGTGAAGCAACCTCCAAATTCGTATCAAACAAGGAAAGATAGGCAATGGAGGCATCCAAGTCGGGAGTCTCTGGGTCCACATCCCAACACTTTGTTGCCCCCTTTGTGTACTCAGGTTGCTTGTATGATAGAAGACGTAAGTTGGAATGGACATAGACCAAGTCCTCTGCCTTTTTTGCTACCAACTTGTTGCGCTTCATTGAGTGGATAAAGTTGTAGGTACCCCAGTTTCGCTCGGCGGAGGAGGAACTTGCAACCTATTGAGGCAAGCCACAAAGCCAATTTATATTAGAATTTATAAAAATAAAAAAGACTAAAGTTAAAACAAAACATAGAAATGAACAAGAAGGGTAGAGGTTTTTTTTTTAAAAATTTGTGATAGAATTCTAATAGCAAGTGGTTGGAGGTAGGTGTATGCTTGCCCATGGAGGTACCACCAAAATTGAGCTTCTTTCTTGTACTTGTCATTGATAGCAACAAGGGAGTGACCTGCGGAGGATATGAAATGTGCAAATTTTTTCCTAACTTGATCTTCAATTTCTAGATCAGGGAAGAGTCTAGAGAATGCCGCCTTATATCCCTTGCTAACCTCAACATCTCTATATGGTGCAACCCTCCTAGGCAAAGAAATGATCTCTGTGCTATAGTATTCGGGTGTCAAGGCAAAAGCAAGAAGATGCAATGGGGTGGCCATTTTGTTCCACCTTTCAATGAGATGCGATTGCACTTCCTTGAAGAACCTCTCCATGGGATCTTGCTCTTTGGCATTTATGATAGATCTAATGTTCTCAATCATTGAGTCTATTCCATCATAAGCTTCACCCAAACATAGATGATCCTTGTCCACATATCTCAACATGCTGACAATGGGCTCAGTAAAACTCAACAAATACTTCACACGTTCCCACCATGCATCATCAAGAATCCACGCTTTCATCTTTGTGGCCCTCTCAGTGTTTGCCAGCCTCCATATGCTCCAAAGGTTGTTGATGACCATGGTACTCAATGCGTTACGCACCTGAACAAGTTGTCTCAAGATGAGGGTGTGTGAGGCAAACTGAGTCTCAGCAACCTAACACCAAATCAAAACAAATTAATATTAATATTAAAAAACACGTTCAAATTACAAATTTTAAAATTTACAAACTTACATAATTAAAAATAAAAATATACATGATTCATGAATAAAATTTAAAAATTTAAATAGAATGTTACCTTCAACAACTGCAACTTCGAGAAGGTCTCAAAGATGCTTTGGGACAAATGATGGTTAGATATGAACATTTGGATTTCGCTCGTCTCATAAACTTGTTTGATCCAATCAATTTTTGTGCCCAATTTTTCTAACATAAAGTTGAGGGAATGAACGGCACAAGGTGTCCAAAATATGTGCCCATACCTTTCCTCAACCAACATGCCTGCAGCTTTACAATTTTTAGTGGTGTTCGTTATAACTTGGACAATGTTTTGACACCCCACTACTTCAATGGACTCTATTAGGATGTTGGCAATGAATTGTGCATCCTTCACTTGCCTCTCACAATCAATGGCCCTCAAAAACATTGGCCCTTTAGGGCTCATTGCGACTACATTAATCAATGGTCTATTTGCTATATCTTTCCATCCATCGGAGATGATGGACACCCCTGTCTCGATCCATGAATACCTGATGGGTTGCAATGCATCTTCAACTTTTTTCTTTTCTTTTGTCAACAAGGTGGTTCGCACCTTTTCATATCCTGGGCTCACGAACCCTTTAGGGGCAGCATTGATAGATCTCACCATATCTTGCCAATATGGTGATCTAACAACACTAAATGGAAGCCCACATGCATAGAGGCAACGTGCAATACCCTGCTCTGCTATGTCCCTTGACTCAATCTGGAATGACCTTTTCAATGGGCCCAAATCTTTTGTTCTCTTGAGAGCAAGAGGTGAGTCGTCTTCCTCTATGACCACATCAGGTGTAGCAAGAAATGGGTGTGATGGGGCAGCCATGCTAGGACGAGATTGATCAATATCCACATGGTGGATCTGTTATTGCTTAAAGGATGGTTATGTCTTTTATCAAAAAGGGCATTTGCTTCTTCTTGCTCTTTGATGTATGTAAGAACCTTTGCATGTGCCAAACCCTTTCTTGGTTATTCATTTATACTTGGCCCACCACAAATTTTGATTCCTTCCCCTGGGATTTCACACAAATGGGCTTTCACCCGTTTATATGAGCTATTGAAATGACAACCACATTCTGAACATTGCCAAAGGAAACACCCTCCACTTGGAAGTTGTTCAAGCAATGTCACATACTTCCATAGAGGGGCTCGAGCACTGGCTCTGGAGGGTAACCCTTGGCCCACTGAACTAGCACTTGCATTGGCAGACATTATGGCAAATTGAAAATCCCTATAACACTTGATAAAATAATAATACTAATTACTATTGTTATATTTAGCATTTGTTGAAAGAATCTTTAAAATTTATTTAAAAAACAGCAAAAAAAATCAAAACTAATTACAAACATACATTTAAAATTTAAATTTAAAAACTAGAAAAAAAAAAAAAAAACTTCAAAAAAAAGTTAAAAGTAAAACCCTACAAAACTGAAAAAAACTTACATTGAATGAAGAATCCTTGTTGCAAGCTCCCCAAGATCTTTGGTGCCAAATAGGTAGATGTAATGGCGTAGATTTAGCACAAGGAAGGAGATTCAAGCTTTGTCAACTGAAAAAATGAGCAAGAGTTAACAAATATGCAATGGGAGGTAAAAATGCAATGAAAGCTAAGTGTGTTGTTATCTTTTGATAAAATGAGTGTGATTCATGCTTTTAGGGTTGCAAATGCACTTTAAAATGTTTTTAAATGCTTATTGAGGTCCACATTTTGACTTTGACTAGCGAAATTGGAAGGAGAAAAAAAATGCCTTTTCGCGGGGGATACGGTGTCTCTATGCCTAGGGTACGCCGCAGCCCCTACGGGTACGCTCAAGTAAGACGTACCCCAGGGGCTGCGGCATATCCTGGGCGTAGGGACGCCGTATCCCCTGTCGTACCCGTACAGGCAGGGGCTGCAACATACCTTGGGCGTAGGGACGCTATATCCCCTGTCGTACTCGTACAGGCAGGGGCTTTTAGCTGGATTCGGTAACGTAGCCTTTTAAGCAACTCTATGATAGAGAATTGGGCATAAATATTCTTAAGTTGATCAATAATATTGTAGTCCTTGGCCACTTGGACTCTAATCCTAGGAGGTTGGGGAAGGTTAAAACTTAGGAGTTTGAGGAGGGGTGTGATGGTTAACCCCATCTTGAGGCCGAAAATAAAGAGGAGGAATAGATGCTTTGCATGCTCTATTCTTCTGGGTTGTTATGGCTTTTACCAAATAAGGAGTCATTATACATTGAGCCATACAAGAGGTAGTGGTAGAAGGAAAAACAACAAAGCTATCAATTGCAAGGGCATTAACACAGAAAACATTTCTATCACATACAACCCTATCATGTTTCAAACCATATGCTAATATTATATGATAAATGTAAGGAAAGAAATGTGGAAACATTGAATTTTTTTTGCACAACAACCATCTTATCAAGCCTAACAACATGTAAAAGCTATGAACATTCCATATATATGCCATCTTAGAAATAAATACTATAAATAAATTTGATCTACGCTTGAGAAAAGGGAAGAAGCACAAACACATACATGAGTTAGTAAAGGGAAAAGGACCAGAGCTTAGCAAAGCTGATATTTTCCAAGTAAAGGGAAGCCTAATGATAAGGCACAAACAAAGAGAGGGTTGATGGAAACCCTGAAACAATCAGATCTGAAACAACCACCACAAAAAACCCTAGTGGAAAGAGAACATTTAAGCTTGAGGTTGATATTGATTGAAAAGCAGATAGGATAACTAAAATTTAAGAACTAGATTTTAAAGGTGAAATCAAGTATCATGGAGGCTAAAGCTAGGATAGAACAAATGAGCACAACCAAGATCTGAAAATCAGATATGAAAGGTGGAAAAATCAGACCCTAGAGGGTGAAGAAGGATTGACTAGTCGACAGAATGGGTTCACCAAAATCTAAGAATTATATTTGAAAGGTGAATGGGGACAAGAACATAGGGTCAAAGATAAATCAATGAACATAATCAAGATCTGAAAAATCAGATTTGAAAGGTAAAATCAGACTTTAGAAGGTGAAAGATATGAAACCCCAAGGTTGGATGATTACAAAGATCGACTTTGCCAAAATGTTTGATCAAAAGAGTGCACAAGGTGTACAATACTATGCACGATTAAGTGAAACTATGGCACAAGACAAATCTATGCAAATACAGTAATAAAAATAGATATGAAATGTGCCAAAATAGAGTTTTAAATACTCGAATCTTGACAAAGGAGGTTCATAGAGAAATACCTGATTTCCGACTTAATTGTGCACTATTGGAGGCTAAAAACAGTGAAAAACATGACTAGGTGACAAGATGAACAACACCCATAAGTTGTTTGACAGACATAGAAGTTGCAAAATTTGCCCAGAATCGTGGGATCTATGAATATGGACGATCGGATTCATACCCATGAATATGGAAACTTTTTGATGAATGTGGTATCTTGCTACAAATGTGGCAAGTTTGAATTACTGAATCTACAACTTTCTAGGGTGCTTCAGCTGAGGCGGATGATTGTGTTCATGGCTACGCTTCGTTGAATTGTTCCTTGCTATCCTTTGAATTTGCTCTTCTCTGAATTTGCCTTAATCAAGCATGATGTTGCAAGAATTAAGAATATGTGCAAGTTTAGTGGCTTGGGTCCCCATGAGAGTTGCAGCTATATATCTCGCATGCTCAAATCAAGGCTTATTGTAGTTTATTGCTTTGTGAGTATTTCCAGTCCAATGAGAAAAAGGACTTCACCTCCTCTCCCTAGAATTTATGCTTTGCTATGACCATCTTTTGGTACAAGTGTGTTGGCACAAGATAGATGAGGGAAGAATTGGATCAATGTGTAGACTCCTTTGACAAATTTGTAGACCTCTTAATAAGACTTGGCAATTGTACATGAAAAACTTGGCTTGTAAGAGATTTGATTGATAGGAGTTGGTGATGAAATGGCTCAAGTCACATTTTATATATAGGCTTCACAAGGATGCATTCGCACATAAGCCAACCATAGAAACTAGTGAAAATCGATAATCAAGGCCCAAGAAATCAACACAAGGCACAAAGGACCCACAAACACAATGACCATATTTATGGCACCTGCGAATATGGTTGACTAGAACTGTGGGACACACGAATATGATCGATTATAATTGTGGGACCCACAAATATGGTCCAACAAAATCATAGGACACATGAATATAGTTATAAAAACCCTAAAACAATGTTTTGGACATTCTAGGAGCATATGGGGTTGTATCGGGGCAAATAAATAGTCATCTGTAGGCTTTCAAACATTTTCGATTGAATGAAGGTGTTCTTATTGACCCAAAGTGAACAAAAAGTCAAGTTGTATGGAAAGCCTAACTAAATGGAAGACAATACGGGGCCCCAACATAAGGCGAAAGTGCATCGAAAAGAGCCAAATGTAAGCTTATGAACTAAGTGCATGAAAACATGAAAAAGATAGTGACAACATGGTTTCTATTGAAATTAGGTGTTTACAAGGGCAAGGAACGTGTCTCCATGGAACATTGGTATATTTTTTATGGATGGATTACTACATGCAAACTTCCATAAGCTTCTAATTCTAAGGAGATGTCGCCGGGCATTTTTGAATACTTTTTTGCCATTGGTTGGGTCCAAGAGTTAGATTCACTTAAATAGGTTGTTGCTATTAGCTTGATAGTTATGTTGATCCATATTGGATCAAGAATCCGGCAGACAACACACTAAATTGTAGAAACATAATGTGCTATAGGTGGAAGCGATTTAATTGTAACATTTGTAGCATAAAATAATTTTGCAAAATTGTTAAAAAATGAATCATGAATAAATGGAACTAAAATATACACAGAGAGAACAAGTATTGAATTAAAGAATTTATTACTTCATTTTTGTGGTAGGTATGTATGACTACCTTTGAGAAGAGATGTGAGCCATTTCTCCCATGCTACAATAAAAGGATGGTAGCAATCTATGAGAAGAGATGTGATGCTACCGCTCTTTATTTAGTGTATTACAAAGTGGTAGAAAGCTCTGTGAAGAGACGAGAAGCTACAAGACTCCTTGTGCTCGTACAATTCCTTCACTATTTTCACAATTTGAACGACATTTTTTATATATCTATTTTTAGCAAGAAATAAACAATTTAAAAATAAAATATGAAGTGATTTGACTTGGAATGCGAAGAGTTGTGACAAGCGTTCCCCCAAGAAGTTGAAAGGTTTTGTCATGACCCGAAGCTCAGAAAAACACAATTTTACAATTTTTGTACGAAAGGACAAATTTACTATATCTTGCATTTTTGAGCCCTGTCGGAGCATTTTTGGACTCTAATTGAATGCCCTACATAGCTACTTGTATAATTGTTCATATAAGTCAATGTAACTATTAGAATATGGAATGTCTACCTCGAATTGAGAAGAAAAAGAAACGAATGTTCAAAGAAGCGTAGAGTCATGTTCTTTTCAAAGTCTATATATATCCAGTAGGGTTAGAAGAATATGGTTAGCTCTCCTAAATAGTTTCTGATTCAATGTCTCTAATTTTTTGAATATTTAAACTTGTGTGATCTATGTCGGACTTCTTTGCGAGCTAATGTATCCTTGTATTTTTTGTTAGTACAAGTTTTGTCTATCTACCTAGAGGGATGAACTTGGTATGTGAATGGACTTAAAGTAATTTTTTTGATCTATGTGATGTTCAATCTGTAGCTAACCTTGATAAAGTTCAGATAATTTCGTGCATTCTCTTTTAGTTATGTTATGATTTAATTTCTTAACGTCTAGTGAGTTCCATTGCAACCTATAAGACTACAACAATTAGCATGCCTTGATGAGGAAAACAGGGACCGTTGCTAACAATGTTTCTGTTGTTGGGACTTAGAATGTGAAGATGGTTGTCATTTGGAGGGACCTCGGGAATTGGTTACATTTGAGGATACATGTGTTTGCAAAATAAAAATATGTTTGGCTAGGAGTGAATGCCCAAGAGATCATTTCTACCCATATCTTATGAAAAATTTATGAAATGTTTTGGTGTGATTTCCCTGAGTTGTTATCAACATGGCTATCCAAGCTTGAATACTATTTCTTAAGGCCACGTAGAACGAAACATTTTGTTTGGAGTGAAGAAAAGTGGGAACGGTTGCACAACCTATACACTAAGTGGACTCATGTGATTGGTCATTGGGTGAAGACTACCATTGACGGGTGTAACAATATTGTACATATATTTGTCATTATTCCTAGGTGTCATTAGTTGCTTTTGTCTTTTCCTAATAAGTTGGTTTCCATTCCCATAGGAAGAGCAAGTCATTTGGGAATGTGAAGTGAACAGCCATTTCTTGGCATATTTATTGTAATGGTTTGCTCCATTTCAATTTGAATATGTCCACAAATTTCGCTTGCACCAATAATTGTTAAATCATGGAATTGATCCTAGACCTGACATTGGTATTAGAGCAAGGATTTCATTTGTTTAATTTTTCATTCTTCTCCTTTATTCTAGCCATACGACCGGGTTTCTTAGCTGAGAAAATTAGTCAGTATGGCATACCAGTCAGCCTATACGAGGTGTATCAACAATTCCTAATGTGTCCCAGACTGGTAGAGGCATGTTGGCTGCGCACCACCTGCTTTTACAGCCCTGATAAAGGCATTTTGACAGCAAATTGCACAATGAATATGCTCAGGTCTATGTTTTGATTCATTGGAGGGGTTTTCCGATTGAGTGAGGCATATCAGCTCTGAAGAGAGGTATCTTTGCTGCTGCAAATCAGATAGAACGACGTGGAAAGGTGCTATTGTCTTATTGACTGCCTCAAGCTGTTTTGGCGCATTTTCTAGTTTTCTGACATCATTTTCTGCTGTTTTGGACTGACTAATTCTGCTATGTGGAGGTTTTTTTAATTCATTTGTCTCCTTTTGACTATTGTATTGCATCCCACTTCAAATAGAGATATCAAAGCAGTATATTAGTGGTTTATATTTGCTCCTAGAAGGATGTGGCAACGCCTAAAACTTACTCGTTGCTGTTTGAATCTTCCAAGAACAAAGATTTCATAAAGCCACGTGGAGGAGGATACCTTCTATAAGGTCAAACGCTGCATTTCATTTTTCATATATTCCGATATTGGAATTTTTCAAATATGCAAATATGGAGGAGAACAAGTACTTTATTTTAAGTTTTTTAATTCAAAAAGCAGAATTTTCTTTCATTTTAAATGCCATTCTCAAATTTTGAAAGCCTTTTTTAATTTGAATCATTTAAAATTGTCATTTGAGAATGCTATTCGAAGCAGAATTGGCAAAAAACAATCAAATATTGCAATTCAAAGAGAAATAAGGAGCGCTGCTCTTTTACTCGTTCGTTTCTGTCTAAAAACGCAAATTTAGAATCAAGAAAAACCAAATATATCAAGTATGAGGTTTTCTTGTTAAGCCAGTGTTAATAACAAGGTGAATCCTTTTTATGTGCCACCTAGGTACCACGTACCATTCTGCTCTCATGTGTCTTAATGCCTCTTTCACATATTGTTGAGTATATAAAAAAAATGAGCTTATTCCACGTACCGGCTAGTATATAGGAAGGGCGTGTATATAGAGAGGTTGGGTATATCGGTCCGGTGGTATATAGAGAAGGCAACCATTTGGAGTGATAAGGAACCAATTTGGGATTAACAAAATTTTAAACTCCAAAACTCAAAACAAAACAATGCATTCAGTCAAATTGATCGTTGACAAAACATTGACTGGCAAAGACAACTGGTCACAATGGTCTCGGCAAGTGAAAAGTACATTCCTCTTTAATGATATATGGTTTGATATTTGTGATGGGAAGAGACAACTAGTTGAGCCAATAGGGAATGCTAAACATATTTAGACATAAAAGCGAAAAAACTAGAAAACATTGCCCTTGATGAGGGCCTTAGTCAACGCAGATGTGTTTCGTCATATTCAGGGGTGTAGTACTCCATGGAAAGCATTTCATAAATTGAAAGAACTATATGATTCCCACTCAGAGTTGGAATTCATTTAGTTGCAGTTGAAGTTGTTCAACCTTGATTTAAAAGATTGTTATGTGATGAGATTGGCTTCAGAAATATGTGTAATTAAGCATGATGCAGATGCCACGGGTGTCAAAATCGACATCCATATGACCACATTCATAAAAGTCCTTGTTCCCAACTATTCAACCTACTTGGAGTCTCTACAAGCAAGCAATCAGTTGAAGACTACATTTGATTAATTGGTTGAAAAGATGGTGGAAAGAGAAAGGGCCTTTGGAAGAAAAACTGAATCCATAGGAGAAAGTGTGTGCTATGTAAAGGGCAATTCTTCCAAAACATTCAATAAGGCCACGTCTTCCAAAAGTGAAGGCAATAATAAATACAAGAAAAGCAAGGGAAAAGGCGGCAAAAATGAAAATCAAGGTGGTCAAAATAAAAAATAGAATGATAAACAAAACTTCTATTGCGAACTGTTGGAAGCCATGAGACTCATGAATGCATAACACCTTGGGAGAAAATTGAAGCATACTGTAAGAAAGAGGAAAAATCAAAGAAACAAACAAAAAAATCAAACTCTGCTCAATTCACCAGTGAATGTGTTTTCTAGTATAGATGATGAAGCAAACACTGTCTCAGCCAGTTCATCATGGTTTGATGCTTGGGTTCTTGATACTAGTGCCATTCTACATATGACTTTCCGAAAAGACTTCTTTGAAGAGTTTAATGAAGAAAGTTGTGGTTCAGTATACCTTGCAAATAAATCAAGTCTACAACCACAAGGAAGAGGTACAATACGACTCAAGTGTCCAGGGCTTCCATATTTCAAACTCTAAAATTTTCTCTACCTTCCTCAATTACAAAACTTGTTTCTAGTGCTTATTAAGCAACAAGGCCATTCCATCCTGTTGGATAATGGTGATCTCATCATCAGAAGAAAATGTGACAATGCAGTCATCTTGATTGGATATGAGGAAGAAAAATCGCTCAAACTTAGGGTTGAGCCATCAAATTCAAGAAATTATGCTCATTTCGTTAGATATAGGCATACCCTCTATAACAACATTCGTTTATTGCAAAAGAATGGTGTTGTTGGAATGCCTACTTTGCACGCAAAGTCAGATGCAAAGTGTGAAGCCTTCGTTTCGGCCAAATATGCAAGAGAACCGTTCTCCAAGTCACAATGGAAAGCAGACAAAAAGTTGCAATTGGTTCACTTGGACTTTTGTTCACCTGGTGGCAATGTTACTGGTTCGTTTTTGGTTCTGGTGCGGGTTCGAAGAACTCGGTTTGCCGGTACGGCAATTTTTTTCTTGGGTTCGTCTATACAAAAAATATTAAAAAAAATAAAAAATATAGAAATTCTAGCTTGATACATAGGAAATATAGAAATCCTAGCTTGATAATGAGAAAATTAGAAAAATAAGAGCCAAGTGTTTTTCCTTTTGTCACTTTGTTCTTCTCATTTGTGTTGGAGTATGCTTTTGCTTTTGGCTTTTAGGGTTGAGGAAGGTGTTTTTAATTATTTAAATGCATTGGGTTTGGTGAAAAAGGAAAAAACATAAAAAAAATGTTTTTTGCCATCTTTTGGGCACTGGTGACTGTGGGTTTGCTGCCCCAACGCCCAAGGTTCGCCCTTGGGCACCTTGGGTGTTGGGCAGTGAACCAAACCCCACATCAACACTAGGTTCAAACCTGGGTGCCCAACGCAGTCCTAGGGTCACAAACGAAGAACCCCCAATGCACCCGAGTGCCCAGGGTGAACCCTGGGCGTTGGGTTAGCAAATCGGACCCTGCACCAGCTCCGGGTTTGAACCTGGGTGCCCAACGCAGGCCTAGGGCCATGAACCGATAACGTTCGTAGGTGGTCATAAGTACTTCATATTGTTCATTGATCACTACAGCAAAATGACTTGAATATACTTTTTGAAGAAAAATCAGAAGCCTGAGACTCTTCAAAAGTTTTGAACGATGATTGAAAATGAAGCTCAAACCCGCATTAAAACACTCAAGACAAATAATGGTGGTGAAAAAGAAGTTTAAATCTGTGTTGCAAGAATCGCCCGCCGCCCCCTGATTCTTGCCTCGGGTACCGGTACGTTTCGGGTCCCTACTGAAGACGTCTTGGAGGTGTTCGGAAAAGTACCGGAAATGTCTGTGACATTTCCAAATGTTTATGAGGTACTTGGGCATGCCTAGGCGTTTTCAGTAGGGAAAAATAGTGGAAGTCAACAAATTTAAAAAAAATGTAAACTCGGCTCAAACTAGACAATATATAAATAAAATAAACATTTAAAGTATAAGTTTACATTTAGATAGGGACATCTAGTTTCTAATACTTTAAGTTATATTTTATTTATATACTTCCAGGATGTTTGAGAGTGGTTTCGGACCTCTAAGAGCTATACTGCAAATTCTAGGTTTTGGAGGATCCTATCATATTTTGGACTTAGTCAAATTCTAGGGTTTTAGGGTTTTAGACTTTAGACATATTTCAATGTTTCAAGATTTCAAGGAAACATCATAGGAGGTATGAAGGCTGCATGAAGGGATGTAGGTATGATAGAATAGTATGAGAACATCTCTCGCAAAGTGCTTTAGGTCGATCCCACCCCATTCCCTGTGCACCCCTTAAGGCATACACACTAGAAGATTCAATGAACCGGTGAGCCCTTGTGAGAGAAAGCATCAGTAAATGATAAAGTTGAAAAATAATGGGAGTGGCATTTTTGATTTTGAGGGCAATCTAGATGA
Source organism: Torreya grandis (assembly GCA_037957365.1). Lineage (NCBI taxonomy): Eukaryota > Viridiplantae > Streptophyta > Pinopsida > Cupressales > Taxaceae > Torreya > Torreya grandis. Next base: position 3,914,358 of record JARHVA010000836.1, on the reverse strand, counting down.
TTTATTCTAGATTTGAATGTACATTTTGTCTTCTGAAGTAATGAATGATTGAATAATATATTTTTTTAAGTGTTATCTTTTATGGACAAATATTTTCATATTATGTAGTTTCAAGTGTTTTACTAAAAAAATGAGCAATATGCATTATATATATATATATATATATATATATATATGCAGACGTACCCACGACGAATCCAAATCAAGGTTTTTGAAAAATGGCATACCCACGTACCCATACTCGTACCCAAACAACATAGGTTTGAATCCTATCTCGAGCAAAATGGGATCAAACATCATCTCACAGTTCCTCACACTTCGCAACAAAATAGAGTCGTAGAAAGGATGAATAGAACTGTGATGAATATGGTTCGTGCTATGTTGTACTTTAAAAGGGTAAATTTACACTTCTAGGCTGAAGCAGCAAAAACAACAATATACCTCCACAACAGATCACCATCAACTCCTCAATTCAAGACTCTGTAAGAGATGTGATGTGGTCGACTTCCTTTAGTGCAACATTTTCAGATCCACTTGCTATGCATTGATTCCAAAAAAGAAGAGGAATAAGTTGGATCACAGGGTTGCAAATGCATTCATTTGGGATATTTTGAACCCTGTTAGGCATACAGACTATATGACGAGAAAGAGAAGTTTCTTGTCGCAAGAGAAGTCTTTTGTGAAATTGCAAAGGACAAAACAAGCATTGATTGACAATTGAGTCGATTTGAGAAATATGTAAAGTTTGATGTCTACAAGGACAGTGATTTGGACGTTCCAAATAGCGAGTGGGGGGCATACAGCTGGGAATCAGTTGATTCTTTATTGTCTCTTATACATAAGATTGAGACTCCTTCTGAAGGAGAAAGTTCAACTTGATTAGACAATGAACAGGGGCCACAAGAATTGAGGATAGAAAGTGAGGGAACTTTAGAAGATGAATTTGAAGCACCTAGACCACAAAAAAAATGCCTAAGTGGGCGACTCAAACATTGAATGATGTTAGACTTGATGAAGTTGGGAAAACAGGGACTAGAAGTTGACATGCAACTGCATCACAATCAGACAAGTCCCATGAAGAAATTCAAGATAAGATTGAAAAGCTCACCTTGAATGCTTCTCCAAAAGAACTCAATGTTGCGTTTGATTTAGAACCAACATCTTTCAAACAAGCTGAGAAGCTTGAATCTTGGAGAAAAACAATGAAAAATGAGTATAGTGCATTGGTAAAAAATGGGACTTAGAAATTGGTTGATCTTTCTATTGGCTGCAAACCTATTGGCTGCAAGTGGGTCTACCACAACAAATACAAGGTTGACGGCTCACTTGACAAGCACAAAACAAGGCTTGTCGCAAAGGGATATACTTAAAAGGAAGGAATTGACTATAATGAAACTTTGGCACCTACAACAAAATGGATTGCCATTCAAACCATGTTGGCTCTCACAACCCACAACGGATGGAAAGTTCACCAAATGGACGTGAAAACTGCATTTCTGAATAGTGACCTCAAGGAAACATGGTACATGACACAACGCAAAGGTTTTGCAGTAAATGGCCAAGAGCACAAGGTGTGCCAACTTGAAAAATCATTATATGGTTTGAAACAAGCCCCTCGAGTATGGTACGTTAAACTAGCTGAGCAACTCATAAACATGAACTTCAAATGTTTTGAGTTTGAAGATGCAACTCTCTTCGTCAAAACAATTGTATTTGTGGTGGTGTATGTTGATGATTTGCTCATTACAGGGAACAATGAACGATACACTGCAAAGTTCAAATTAGAGTTGGTGAAAAGCTTTGAAATGACTGATTTGGGTTATTTTCATTACTATTTGGGTATTGAAGTAATTCAAAAACCAAAGTATTTCTTCATCACTTAGCAGAAGTACATTGATGACATTCTGAGTAAGTTTTAAATGGAAGATTGTAATCCTCTTAGCATGTCCATAGAACAAAATTTCAAATTGACATCGAAAGATACGACAGATTTGGTCGATACCACTAAATACAAACAACTCATTGAAAGTTTGATTTATGTGACCACAATTAGGCCAGATATATCCTTTGTTGTTGGTGTTCTTTCAAAATTCATGCAACAACCCAGAGACAATCATTGGGTAGCAGCAAAAAGAGTCCTTAGATACCTCAAAGGAACACATAATTTTGGGCTCAAATACTCTAGGGAAGAAGACTTCAAACCGGTTGGATATTCAGATTCCAACTATGCTAGTAATCATGAAGATGGAAAGTCCACTATGGGTTTTTTGATGAATTTGGAAACAACAGTTGTCAGTTGGAAATCCAAGAAGCAATCAGTGCCGACAATTTGTTTAGCAGAAGCAAAATGTATGGCCGCTTCAGAGGCAACTAGAGAGATCTTGTGGCTCAGAAGGGTTCTGTTAGATTTGTACGAACAACAGGGTTTGTCAACACCTCTCATTGTTGATAACACTTCTATAATCCAAATGGAAAAGAATCCAGTCTTCCACGACCGAACCAAGCATATCAATATCAAGTTACAATATTGCCCTACAACAGAGCAACCAACAGGCACTTTGACAAAAGCGTTTGGATGAGAAAAAATTGAAAAGTTCAAATGAATACTTGGTCTGACAATGGCCCCTGGAAATTAAGGGAGGGATGTAACAATGTTGTACATATATTTGTTATTATTCCTAGGTGTCATTAGTTGCTTTTTTCTTTTCCTAATAAGTTGGTTTCCATTTCCATAGGAAAAGCAAGAGTCAGTTTGGAATGTGAAGTGAACAACCATTTCTTGGCTTATTTATTGTAATGCTTTGCTCCATTTCAATTTGAATATGAACACAATTTTGGCTTTGCACCAATAATTGTTAAACCATGGAATTAATCCTAGACCTGAAAATGGGTATGTTGTTGAATTTGTTGTGTAGGGGTATGTTGCGTTTGACGCTGCTTATGATTTGTTTGTAAGGGGAATTAAAGGTATATTTTCCAAGCAATTTCCTTTATTGTTGAAAATGTTGGCCGTGGAAAAGGCCATGGTGTCGATTATAGTTGACATAGTGTAGTCGAGTAGAGGCGGCACAGGGATGCTAAGTGGAAGGGGATGAATGGAGTACATAGGAACCTTGGACATTGGACCAATTGAATGAAACTAAAATGATGAATAGGAAGAAAACAAAAGATGCTAAAAATATTTCAGGGCTTTAGCGAGCGCTGCAACAACAAAAGTGATGGAACAAGCAAATATCTATAAAAGATGAAGGGCCGAATGTAGCTGCAAGTAACAGTTGTAGAGAGACTATGAAGGGAATGGGAGGAACTAGATCTCCAGAAGAAGAGACTGAGTCCGATGCTCAGAAGGAGCCGAAAGAGGTCGAAGGGAATATAGAAATTAAAGGGAATTGAAAGAGGTCGAAGGAAAGTGGAAGAGAAAGCAGAACGAAGAGGCATTGAATTTGACATAGAAGAGAAGTTAGAACTAATTAGTAGTAGGTTTAGTGAGCAACTACAAAGGCAACAATTTTATTTAGGATGGGAAGGATAGTCTTTTCGAGGCGCTTTGATGAAGCATGGGTTCATGTTGGGTTTAGGAGTGGTCATTATAGACACTCTACGCCTACTTTAATTACAGGTATTAATAGATTGGAAGTATTTGAGTAAATAGTAAGCGAGAAGTGGTTTGAAGAAGTTATAGGAGTTTTAGAGACACATAAGGAGGAAGTTGAAGGTGAGGTCAGCATATCAATTGATCTTAGTGCACTTAATATACTAATTAACATCGCAGCTACTTCAAATATACCAGTGCAAACATTCCCTAAATCAGTTGTAAGTAGCCCGCTTTCTGGAATAATGGCACTACCTGTGGGAGCATTTGTCACATTATTGCCATATGATGGGTCTACTGACCTTAAAGAATATTTGTTGACTTGCGAAATGAAGTGGCAGGGGAAGGGTGTCATTGCAGATAAGGATAAGAGGTGTGAGCTCATGGGAGCCTTGACTGGTAGAGCTCTAAAGTTCATATTGAAGAATAACTATGCTAACTTGACCTTAATTGACGTCAAGAATAAATTGATATGAGAATTCAAAATGCAAAAGTGTGCTAGCAAGACTATCCAAGATCTGAAGGAAATCAAACAAAAGCCAGGAGATTTTGTATGGGAGTATGATTGTTGATTCTTTGATGTTATAAATATATCGAATTTTTCAATTTCAGGGTGTTGATAATGCCACGTGGTTTATTGAGGGATTGTGCAGTGAGATTTGCTTGGCTATAGCTCAAACTTAGTTTCCAACCAACACCGAGGATAGGGTAGTTGCAATTAGGGTGGAGCAAATAGAGGATTGTGGAGACTATCCTGCCAATAATACGAAGATTGAGGCCAAACTGGATGTGGTACTACGCAAAATGGAGCTTTAGGAAGGAAAAAGACCCAACTTAGCCATATTGTGCATTGAATGTGGGCGAGGACGCCATTGAAATGAATGTTCAAGAATAAAAACAAAATTTTGTGAGTTGTATCGCACCGTGGGCCATGCAACCGCTAATTGTTACTGCAACATTATGTGTGACAACCGCAAAATGTATATTGCGGTTTATGTAAATCCCATAACCGTGATGAAAAGAATTGCGGAGTTTTTCAAGAGCTAAAAGATGATGTCATTAGAAATGTCTTTGCGGTCATTGTGTAACAACCCCCTGCACCAAAACCGAATGTGCTAGTTCAGGATGCTAATATGACAATAGAAGGTGGATGGGGTCCCCTAGCAGCTCAACCCCCACTAGGATGGACCCATCATTCACCTCAGTATCAACTTGGACGGACACCTCCTTCACCTTAATACCAACTAGGATGGGCTCCAACATCACAACAACCACCTAGTTGGGCTCTCCCTATGCAACAATGTTAGTTTAATTAAGCACCTCCATTCCCTCATAGGCAATATTGAGGATATTCTAATCAACAAGGATGGGGATCACCTCAATGATAGGGAGGTTATTAAGGTGGCAACCAAAATCGAAAGCAAGGGAACAAACAACCTCAAGAACTAATTATTTGTTATCTGTGTAGTGTAATGAGCCATATCGCACGAAATTGTCCCTACAATCCTCAACGGGAAACTTATTGTGCATACTGCAGAGTTGCATGGCAACATTATACTAAGGATTGCCTAATTTTTGAAAAATAGAGGAAAGAGAAGACAATGTGAAATGTGAACATGGTAAGCTCTCATTCGAAGGAACAGGCTTTTGCCTAAGCTGCTACTAGGAATCAACATAGGGAGCAAGGTCTTCCATCTCTAGGGATGCCTATAGAAAAGCTAATACAGAAGGTACGTGAAGAAAGATGCCTACAGAAAAGCTAATATGGAAGGTACATGAAGAAAGATGCCCAAAGCCTACAAGAGAGAAGATTCTAATGAACAAAGTTGTCTAGATATTGTAGTCAATTTAGAAAAACATACCAGTGAAGGAGATCCTATGATAGTGGAGACCCGAATGTATGGACAGATTGTGCGCATCTTACGGCAAGAGGGAATAGTCATGGCGTTGATAGCCCTGCTAAAACTAGGAAGTACCATACGAAATGAAGATATTTCCCAAAATATTACAAATTTATTGTATGTTTCATTAGATTGTGCATAAAGAGGATAGACAAAAACACAGTGAATGGTCTGGTTTGTCAAAACTACGAAACCCCGAGATGTGTATGCAAGAATGGATATCAAGCTTGTAGGATAAGAAGTTCCTAATGCTTTTTTTGACTTTGGGAGCACTGTAAATATGATTCTCAGAGCTACGTGGGAAGCTATTGGAAGCCCAAATCTAAGTTAGTCCTATTGCTCTGAGTTTGGCAGATTATGGTTGAGTCAAACGTATTGGAAGGCTCAAGGATTTAGAGATAAAAGTAGCTGACCTAAGTTGCATGGGGAAATTGAGGCGATTGACATGAAAATGGATGAAACTCACTAGCTTTAATTGGGAAGAAATGGTCACATGACAATCAATACAATAGACAATCAATTGGAAGCACATTAGAATAATGTTATTATTGTAAGACCATTAAACGAGTGTGAGTGCAAGCTGTATATAATACCAAAAGAACTTTCCTCCCCCATATGCGCACTAGGTAGATAGCTGGTTTAAAGTTAATATAGAGCTTAAGTCAGAAGCAGTTCAAAGTAGTTCCTTATTTTTTGCAGGTTGTGTAGGAGATACTAGAAAGGCAAAAGGTAGAATATCAAGGGGCTCATCTAGTTCATAAATCGCATTCGTTTCCCCAATTTGAAATAGTAGGGTATAAATCCCCTTTTGTGTGATCTCCAACATGATCGGAGATTGACAATGTTTAGCAGCTAACTACTATTAACAGAGATTATGTTGAACTATGGAAGGTACTATATGCCGTAGGAGTCAACTTCATCTGTTAATGGTGATTCAGATGTCCACATGCTTAATTGGTTAGGAGATCATGAAGTGAGGTCCATGCGAATGGTGTTCGCCACAGAAAGGCAAATACCTCAATGTTTTGATACAGAGGATTTGACGGAGTTTATTCACAGGGTGGAGAATCATCTTCTAGTTACGAAGACACAAGGCAATGTGCTCAAATATGTGCTAAAGGGAGTTGCAGCCAGTTGGTGGGCTGTCCATAGATCCATTGAACTCAATTGGGAGGAAGCGTGCAAAATGTTGCAGGCCAGGTTTTACATTGCACCTTCTATTTTAGAAAAGTGGCTCTTCTTTCAGGAAGGACAATGTCCAAAGATGTATGTCTATGCATGTATCGATGCATGGAAATTGCAACATATTGAACTAAGATGGTGCATATTTTTCAATGAACCTCAGCCCCTCTACCGAAAGCTTGGTATGTGCACTAGGAACATAAACGAGAGACTAATACATGGCCCCAAATCTAGTAGGAATTCATTCAGAGTTTTGTTTTTAGGATGAAAACCCGATGGTGCATAGAGCTTTGCAGAGATTGAAAGTTTCCCTGTGTCATGGGCGAGTGGAGGATATACCCTCTATGATTGAATGAAAATTGCAAGTTTAGAGCCAACACAAGTATTCAAACGATTGTACAAAAGTGTCTTAATAAGGAATTGAATGGATTTATTTTAAAGTCCAACAATAGGATCTGGAATAGTGAAAGTGACTCTATTCACATGGGAAGTGAGGAGGACCTGGATCTAAAAGGATTGTTTGAACCTGAAAGGAATACAAAGGTACCTAAGGAGGGGAATGTGGATAAGATTGAAAAGGATCAGTTGCACAATTTTAATATCATAGAGCAAACAGGAAAAAAGGAATTGGTGGATTCTATGAATGTTGAAGGAAGCAAAATTTACCAAGAGCTGATATAATTTTTTTTTTTAGAACATCGGTACAAAGACAACACCAAAGATCGCAACCATTGGGGATTATTGGACACAACAACAGGGTTCAGAGGTTGTTCAATTGTTGCGAGATTATGAAGATGTATTCCCCACCAAGTTCACTGAAGTCAAGGGCATAGACCCTTCCTTGGGAGAGATGCATATTTAACTGAAAGAGTGCACACAACCAATAAAGAAGTGACCTTATATGCTGAATCCCAACATGAATATGGAGGTAAAAGGAGAAATTGATTGGATGGTGAAAGTTGGAATCATTTATCTGGTTGAGAAGCCAGATTGGGTTAGTGCCATGGTAGTGTAGCCTAAGAAGACAGGGGATCCGAGTCTGTGGAGATTATCACACACTAAATGATGCTTGTTTTAATGATCCCTTCTCTAATTCGTTTACCGATGAAGTGCTTGAAGCCATCATAGGGCATGAAGCCTACTCATTCCCAAATGGTTTTAGTGGATATCACCAAATTCCCATTGTAGTTGAAGATTAAACAAAAACGACTTTCACAACAGAATGGGGGTCATTTGCTTATAAGGTGATGCCTTTTGGATTGAAAAATGCATAAGTACTTTTCTCTAGAGAAGTAGTTACTTCATTCAAAGACATCATTCATGATTTTTTAGAAGTATACTTAGATGATTGTGTAGTTTTCTCTTTATTCAAAGAACCCTTCCCTGAGTTGCGATTAATGCTGGAAAAATGTCATGCACTATGATATGTCTTGAATTTAAAGAAATGTTTGTTTTTGACACCATTTGGTATATTGTTGGGATGTGGTCTTTAGCAAATGGGATTTTGATCGACCAAGCAAAAATCGTAGTACTAGTGGGGCTTAAACCATTGACCAACCCACCAGTTGTGCGATCATTTCTAGGTCATACTGGATAATATAGCAAGTTCATTTGTGGATACGCAGCAATTTCAGCACCACTAGAACAGTTATTGTACAAGGACAATAAGTTCAAATGGACTCCTGAATACCAGGAAGCCTTCATAGAGTTGAAGCAGAAGTTAGTCACAACACCGGTTTTGGTTTTCCCATACTGGAGCAGAATGTTTCATGTTCATGTTGATGCATTTGGTTTAACAGTTGGAGCTGTATTAACGTAGCCAAGAGGAGGCCTAGATCACCTGATTCATTTTGCAAGTTGCAAGTTGTCTGCGGCTGAGAAAAGTACACCACAATAGAGCAAGAAGCTCTAGCAATGGTCTTCGAACTTTAGAGGTTCTGGCATTACTTGCTGGCTACTCCCTTAAAGTTTTCCACATATCGCTAATCGTTGTGATACCTAGTTAATAAACCAATGTTGAGAGGTAGAATTTCAAGGTGACTGATGCTCTTTCAAAAACTCATGTTTAAAATCAATGTAAAGCTAGGAAAGGAAAATGTCAATGCATATTATCTTAGCTGCATTCAAACGGGGGAAGATCCAAAAGACTTGCAAGATGAATCTCTCAATACACACCTATTCAAAGTAAGTGTGATTCTCGAACAATTTGAAGAAATCGCAGCCTTTCTCTAGAATGGTCCATTTGCTGAACATTATGTAGAATGTGATAAGAAATATCTTCACACATGCTTTACATTTCAGCATCATCAATGGATTTTCTCTGTAAGCTAGGTAAAGATAATGTCCTTCAGAGAGTCACCTTGGAACATGAAAGGCCACAAGTGTTAGAGGAAGCACATCAAGGAGTTGCGAGAGGACACTTCGTAGATGAATTGATTGCGAGGAAAACATTAGAGAGTGGGCTGTGGTGGCCAACATTATTTCAAGATGCACCCAGGTTGCAAAACACTATGACATCTGTCAGTGCATAGGAAAACCAAATCAGAGGGATGAGATGCCTTTGAATCTAGTTCTGGCTGCACAATCATTTGAGCAATGGGGTATTGATTTCGTGGGGCCTATCAACCCCGCATCCAAGTGATCTAAAGTTGGGTATATTATGATTGTGACAAATTATTTCACTAAATGGGTTGTAAGGCAGTTATGACTCCACGTTGTAGCGCAAAAGATGATGTGAATTTTTTGTATGAAAACATTAAAACAAGGTTTGGATGTCCACATAAATTAATAATTGACAGGGGCACACATTTTCTGATCAACACTATTAAAACCTTAACAAAATAATTCATGATTTTGCACCAAAAGAGTACAACGTATCATCCTCAGGCAAATGGTCAAGTAGAAGTGTCCAATAGGTTCTAGAAAAGATGCTTACTAAGATTTGTAATGTACAGAGAGATCACTGGGAAGTTCACATCCCAACAATCTTGTCGGTCTATAAAGCAAATTATAAGTGTGCGATTAGATATTCTTTTTTCCAACTAGTTTATGGAATGGATGTTGTGATGCCAAGGAGTACCTTGTACCCAACTTGAGAACTGCAATGATAACACGATTGGGTGACAAAGAGTCCTTACAACAATGTTGGAGTTAAGCCGCATTGAAGAAATAAGGCGATTGGCGAATTGGAATCAAGAGGTCCAATTCGAACAATGGTCATGTTATATGAAAGCAAGTTCAGGGCACATCCAGGGAACTTGCGGATTAGGTGGGAAGGTCCTTGTATGATTCATTTGTTATTTGAAAAAGACACTATAGGACTGAGAGCTCTATAAGGAAATATTCTCCTAGCAAGATAAATGGCAGTAGGCTCAAGCCCTACCGCCGACGATCCCAATCAAGCAAGCATTGCATAAGTGTTGTATAGCACAAAGTAGAGTAGTGTTTTACTTTTGTTTTCTTTTTGCAGGTTTGGTAGTAGTAGAAGATAGAACTAGGAGAGCGTAACATAATTACAATCATAAGAGATAAAATGATGCGACCCAATGAAAATTTTGGTACCACTATCAACAACAAGGCTAGATCGAGTTCGTGAGAAGGATCTGTGATAGCTTTGCAAATCAATCAAGTCTGAGGAGGCTCGAACAACGTAATGAGAAGCGACTGTAGATTAATGATGACCGATTTGATGATATAAGTAATGACAAGACTAAGAATATTGTGGATCCCAAAAAAAGCAATTAATGTTCAAAAGAGGAAAGTATTTGAAAATTGAATGACGTGTCACATTTAAGTCAAAATAAAACCACAAAAAGGGCCTTGTGTCAACTCATAAATGGCTACCAGATTTAAGACACATGCAGGGCACACAAGGTAGATCAATGGGTTGGCACAAAGTGAGAGGTAAGATCTTTTTTCTAGAAAAAGAAGGGATACCTATGCAACTTTCACTTTGCAGATTTGGTAAACTTGAATGACAACTCTGTGAAACAACAAGGAGATTGTCTAGTTTTGCCAATAGTGTGCAAATCCGAAAGAGCGAATGCACAAGTTAACACTCATAAGACAAATTGGCCATGCACCAGATCCTTGTTCCATTGACTGAGGCTCAAAAGGAGATGGGAATTGGTTTGGCATTACGACAAGCTCGATGGAGCGACGGTGAGCCCTACAAATTCATTGATGCAGCAAACACAAAGTGGTTTTCTCAATCACAAGGAGTTGCGCTTGCACAAGGAGTACTTGCCCTTCCCAACACACTGCGAGTATTAGATGCTGAGCGGTTGGTGAGATTGCCTATCTTTGGCTAGCGTGATGAATTGATGAGATTGCTTATCTTTACATCAATGTGAATATCATCGCATAGGAGACAGGATTGTCCGCGAGAGGAAAGTCACTTCACGGTTGTGAGTGATGATGATGTTCAAACAATCATACAAAGTCAAGCGCATCTTCACACGCTATTCAACATGGTCAGGGATGCACTGGCAGATTGGACCTATTACAAACACGATTTGAGCAACCTTATAATTTCAGTCCAAGACATCAAGGATGAACCAAAATATGTCCCACTTGCTGAGCACATCAAGCTATCGTGTGCAAAGAAGTCGACTCAAGGGTTGCAGCTACAACACCTTCCTCCACCACAACCTCCTCAACAAGTTCCTAGCACAACGACTTCCACAACTTCATCTACAACATCATCAACAGTTGCGCAACCTTCTCATTCCAAACCTTTTGTAGCCACGCAATTAGTGTCACCTCCACCGTAGGAACGTATTGCATTTTTCACAGTTTTGATCAATTTTTGGCTTGGCAACAATTTTGTGGGCAGAAATCTTTGTGAGCAAGGCTAGGAAGGTTGAAAATTTGTTAAGGGTGGCTTCTTGGCTATGCCACCCTATTGAAAACTTGTAAAAGGCGGTAGGGTGGTATGCTACTTAGTTGAAACCCTAAAAAGTGGCTAAGTAGTATGCAAAAAGTGAAAATTGGTAAACAACACTTCAAGTGAAGTTGTGACCAAAGCTTATTCACATCGTAGTAAGACACAACTCACAACAACTTTATTGTTGATATAAATCAAATGCACAGTTCATGCACTCCAAAATCAACTTTTGTCTCGAGATGAGACAATGATTTAAGTTCGGGAATATATTGTGAAGTGTACTTTGCACATATTTTGTATAAATGCAAGCATGCGACAGATGCACAAGTTTGTATAATTTGTATAATTGGACATATAAGTCAGTGTAACTATTGGAATACGAAATGTCTACCTTGAATTGAAAGAAGAGGAAACAAAGGGTCAAAAAATCTAAGAGAAGTCTATATATACCCAACTGGGGTAGAAGAATAAGGCTAACTAAACAGCTTCTACTTCAATATAAATCTTTGGTTTTCTGAATATTTAAACTTGTGTGTTCTATGTCAGTTCTTTTTGCAAATGAATGTATCCTTGTACTTTCTATTGGTATAGGTTTTGTCTATCTACCTAGAAGGATGAACTTGGTATGTGAATGAACTTAATGTAAATCTACTGATCTGTGTGATGTTCATTCCGTAGCGAAGCTTGAGAAAGTTCAGATAGTTCTGTGCATTCTCTTTAGTTATGTTCTGATTTAAATTCTTAACATTTGGTGAGTTCCGTCGCAACTTATAAGACTACAACAATTAGCAGGTCCTGATGAGGAAAACTAGGGACCACCACTAATAGGGATGACTCTCGTTGTTGGATGCAACCAACATAGGAGATAGAATAACAATCACATCCCTAAAAAATCACTAATTAAACTCATCTTATGCTAACTTAGGCTAACCACCTAACAACTAGGAGTGAGTAAATCTGACATTATTACAAGGGTTGAAAACATAGGGTAATTTGTACACTTCGAATATAAACTATCCTAAGTACACCTTATAGCCTAGGAATCCTCATCAAAGAGATGTGAGCTAATTTTCCCGTGTTAGAAGGCAGCGATCTCTAAGAAGAGATGTGAAGCTACTGCGCTCTTCTGTATATTACAAAGTGGTAGCAATCTCTAAGAAGAGATGAGAAGCTACAAGACTCTCTATCTTGTTACAATTCCTTCACTATTTTGACAATTCAAATGGCATTTCCTTGATAGCTATTTTTAGCACGAAATGATCAGTCTAAAAATAGAATATGAAGTGATTCAACTTGGAATGTGAAGAGTCATGTGATAACCATTCCCTCAAGAAGTTGAGAGGTTTTGTCATGACTTGAAACTCAAAAAAATATTAAAATATAATTTTACTATTTTTAGGTATTTTTATATGTTTTTTTGTGTTTTTCATTTTTGAGGCCCTTCGGAGCATTTTTCAGACCATAAACTTTATTCAAATGACCTACATATTTGCCTAAGGCATGTATATAGGGCATCTAAACTAGCTCACTTGATGAGCTTTCCAATGCATATTATGGTATGCAATTCTGATCAATGAGCTAGGAGATATGACCCTGACAAGGTGGTGTAGTAGTGATATACTAGTTTTTTCAGTATTCTGTCCACAAGACTGTTTGGAACTGCCTTCTGGATCATTTATGCTTGTTACGAGTTGTCACAAAAACAGTATAGGGTATTTGTTTGTGTTCATATCCTTTCCATGTAATCTTCCACCATAGTTGCTCTTGGGTAAAAGCATATGATGTTGCACCCGATTGATGATTGATGCTGATAGTTGGATGCAAACGTGTAAGGTTGTTTTGATACTTTTCTTTGCTAGCTAATTTGGCTATTTCATTGTTTGAAAGAAATATATCATATTAATGTTTATAGATGACTAAAGTAATACATAATCCATTAATAATATCAAAAGGAGTGCTTCAAGCATATACTAAAAAACGAAAAAAAAGGTTTAGTAAAAGAGAAACCTTAGGAAGGCGAAGATATCTTGCATTAGTGCAATGGATAAGGGAATCAATGGGTATGTTGAACTGTTGACAAAGACAAGGAAAAACTAAACCCTTCTCTAACCCTCTCCAACATATTTGCAACATTTCCAGCTGGTTTTCCCACATGGGTATTTTCAGGTTAAAATCCGTGTCAATCTTCTTGTTATTTTCATGGTTGTTTGACTCCATTTTCTGCAACTATAGTACTGTTTCATTTCCAGCAGCTTAAGGACACTAATTAAAGCAGAATTTTGCATTTTAATCAGTCATTTGAAGTACAATTCAAGTAGAACAGCATAGTGGTTTTGTAATTTATTGTAAAGCATTTGAACTTCAGGAGATTACGGATCATATTGATATCAGAACAAGTTTAATCTTTGGGTATTGTGGATAATGTTTGGTTGATTTGTATGAGAGTGACACAATCACAGAAAGAAGAATCACAGCCTTATGAGTCACATATTTTTACAAGGTGGTGGAATCAAAAAGTGAGGAAGATGACCAGAGAAGGAGAAGAGTACATTGCTAGAAGAGTGCCACATTGGAGTCAACCATAGTATATGTGATAAGTCTCAAAGATAACATCACCAAGCAGCAAGAGTTCATGGCTTAGAACCAAGCATCCATAAACATGGTGGTTCGTGTTCTTGTCCAGAGACTTGGAATAGAAGAAGAGTAGCTCCATGAAGAAGAGGAATTCAAAGAAGAGTTCATAGGTGACAAGGAGGAGCCTACAATTGACAAAATAAAAGCTAAGGTAAAATCAGCCCACCATTTACCTTTCTAAATTGAAATTAAGGTTGAAATTAAGACTTTTGAAGGGAAAGTAGATGGTGTAATAGTAGATAAACGGCTGAAACAAATGGAGGTTCATTTTAGTATGCATAAAGTTAGTGAGACACAAAATTTATCTTTTGCACATCTCAAAATGGAGGGTCATGTTGTGATTTAGTGGGAAAGCTATTTAGTTTCATAAGAAAAGAAGCAGCCAATTGCAACTAGTTTGGACGAATTCAAAGAATTGTTAAGAAATATTTTTTATTCTCTTGGGCATAAAATTTAGAGTTTGGCAGACAAGCCATGTTGATGGGCTTGGACTTGGAAGATGAAGATAACTTGACCAAGTATATGGATGGTCTCTATTCACATATAAGGAGACAAGTCATCTCTAGTGAGCCAAAATAACTTTATGAGGTGTGTATGCAGGCCTACTACAATGAGGAAGAAAAAAAGTGAGGTAAGGGTGAATCTTCCAAACAAAATCAGCCAACAAATCAACCCAAGAAAGAGCAAAACCATCCATCAAAACTACAAAGTTAATGGAAAGGTAAGAAAAATGCCACCGCTTTACATGTTTGTAAGGACGAAAGAATCAATGTAGCCATTGCAATAAAGATGGACATATTGATGCAAAATGTCGGAAGTTGCATCTAGAATTGCATCCCAATTACACTAAGGGAGGACTCCAAGAATTTCCAACATCTTTGAAGGAGAAAGCAGAGGTGGAAATAGAGGACAATTTTGACATAAATGAGAAATTGGGTTACACCACTGCCAATGTGGTTAACACGGAGCAAGAAAGAGAAGATTGAGCAAAATTTTCCTATTGACATAACCTAATTTGATTTCAAATGAAGTTTTTAAGAAACTTCAGTTTAAAACTTATGATCATCCTCGTCCATATACATTGGGTTGGGTGAAGAAGGGTGTAGAAATGCAAGTAGCCAAAAGGTGTAGAACCAAATTTGACATTAATTCATATTATGTTGATGAGATGGAGGCAAATGTTATTCCACTTACACATTTAGTGTTGTGTTTGGAGGTCCTTACTTATATCTCAAGGATGGTATCTCCACGAGGAGGGAAAACAAATACAGATGGATCAAGTATGGGGTCAACAATGACATCAAGGCACATGAAAGAATGCCCAAGCTTGTCATGGTAAGCACCAACCAAACCAAAAGAATTCAAGCGGACAATAAATTTTGAAGGATAAGCAAGATGATGGGCTAGAAATTTCTAAGATTGATTGTGCTGATAAGGCAATGAAAGATTTGGACGAGTTTTTGCATTCTCTTCAAGAAGGGTTCCAACCTCCCAAATTTTTCATATAAAAGGGAAGTAGAACATGAGATTCATTTGCTGCTAGAATCTCTTCTACTGAATATTGGATTGTACAGGTAAATCACTTTTGAAGAGTAAGGAAACAAAGAAACAACTTCAAGATTGACATCAAGAACATGTATCCACTCCCATAAATTGATGACTTATTGGATTAACTTCAGCATGTTGAGCGTTTTACATGTTGAGCATTTTATGAAGTTGGATCTCAAATTCGGGAACCATCAATTTTTTATGGAGGATGAGAATTTATGGAAGACAACCTTCAAAACAAAACAAGGCCTTTATTAATGGATGGTATTTCCATTTGGTTTATGTAATGCACCCTCTACATTTATGAGATTAATGAATGATGTATTGAGATTATCTGTGGATACATGTGTCATAGTGTATTTAGATGATATTTTGTTTCTTGGTGCTACATGGGAAGATTATCTAATTCGTTTGAACCAAGTCTTGCAAGCATTGAAAGAAAAACAATTTTGTGTAATATAAAAATTGTCAGTTTACAAAAAAATCGCTAGCCTATTTGGGGCATGTGGTTTGAGGAACTAAAACCCACCACATTTATAGATTGATGAATGATGTATTGAGGCCATTCATAGATGCATGGGTCATAGTGCGTCTAGATAATATTTTTTGTTTTCAGTTCCATGGGAGGACTATCTAACTCGTTTGTAGAAGTCTTGCAAGTTTTGGATGATAAACAACTTTTGTTTAATATGAACATATACGAGTTTTCAAAGAAATCGCAAGTTTATTTGGGGCATGTGGTTGGAGGAGGAGATAAAAGAGTCGATCCATCAAATGTTGAGGCTATCATTAACTGGCTCAGGTCTAAGAGTGATACAAAAACAAGAAGCTTTGTTGGATCAATCCAGTATATGAAGAAGTTCATTCCATCATTTTCCATAATGGCAGCACCTTTAAATGCCATTGCAGTCAATGGTAAGGGTTCTCATTGGGGAAAGGAACATGATAATGCTTTTCATTCATTGAAATATAAAATCGGCCAGGTACCACTGCTTTCTCTTTTTAATTTGCAGCAGACATTCAAAGGTTAAATAGATTCGAGTGTGCTATGGCGTCATTTTTATTGCAAGGAGGTAAACCAGTTTGTTACCATTTAGAGGTGTTTTTAAAGATGTAAGAGATTATCTTGTTTATGACGGAAATGTATGCACTTTAAGCAATTAAGAAACAAAAACATTTTTTGTTGGGTAAGGAAACAATTGTTTATACTGATCATAAACCTCTTCAATATTTGCAAGAACAAAATAAATTGCATCAAGCAAGACACTACAAATTGTTACCATTTAGAGGTGTTTTTAAAGATGTAAGAGATTATCTTGTTTATGACGGAAATGTATGCACTTTAAGCAATTAAGAAACAAAAACATTTTTTGTTGGGCAAGGAAACAATTGTTTATATTGATCATAAACCTCTTCAATATTTGCAAGAACAAAATAAATTGCATCAAGCAAGACACTACAAGTAGATGAGTTTTTTTTCAACAATTTCATTTTGTGATCAACTACAAGAAGTGGAGCACAACTGTAGTGGCACATATGTTGTCTGGGCCACCAATTACAAAGCAAATTTCAGCGTTGACAACAATTTTACAACTTGACTCTTTCACAAGGGAGGCTTATGAGGAAGCATATGCTCAAGATGCAGATTTTGGGGAGAGACATCAGCATTTGAAGACGAGAACTAGATGTTCAAGAATATGCTGATTTCTACCGCAAGGATGGTCTACTCTAAAAGTTGGACAAATTGTGTGTATCAAAGGAAGAAATACTACTCTTGAGGGAAGCATATACATTTTGGTTTTGGCAAAACTATGGCTTATTTGCAAAGGTATATGTAGTGGCCCAGAATGCAAGGTCTCAAAATTCATTAAAGGATGTGAATTATGTTGCACAAGCAAGCCTAAAGTTAGGAAAGAAGGGTTGTACAGCTTTTAATTAAAAACCAAAGTCTTTAAATAGAATCTCCACCATGCATGCCCTCCAGTGGTTTATAAATCTTAAAAGCTTAAAAAGATTTTATATAAGACAAAAATGTCTTAAAGCATGCCTCCATCTCCTTTTAAAATATAAAAATCTTAAAATATTTTATATGATCTGTGCCCCCCTTTAAATGAAAGCATTTGGCTAATATGATGGGGCTATTAAAATCAAAGGTGAGCTGCTTTGGGTTTTATACCGGCACATGCACGAATAAAGGGGATATTAATCTTGGGCTATTCCCAATAAATTTTCCTATGGCAGAGAATTCAAATTTGGCGGGGAAATAGTGCAATTATTTTTGGTTTTGGAATTTTGCAACAATGACAGTACTCAATAGTCAATTGTGAGAACTTATGTCTATATGAGCCATACATGTTGGATGAAGAAGATGGAGGACAATACTACCCTCAATTGAAGACTTTGTTTTCGATGCCCAAGGTGAGTTGGAGGAGGATGTGTTGTTGCAGAGAAAAATCAGAGACTAGAAGAGGACCAAAAGAGTCTTGGCAGATCGACTTCAAGGCAAGCAGGATGGTACCTCAAGGAAAAAGTGCAAGAACTACTCCCACATCTCTTAAACCACTAAGCTTTTGTGGGACCAAAAACCTCTTGAAAAGGGGAGGTATAATCCATAAGGATCTAGAAATAGTCAACTTCATCATCCAACCAAGAACTCAATCAAAATCATAGCTGTAAACAAAATGTTTTGCATGGTGGAAAAATCCCAAATCATAGTTGCCATATTTGGCTGAACTAGGGCAATGTTCGGTTTGGACTGAATTCTTTGGATTTACTGTATCTACTGAACCGAACATGTCTAGTTTGGTTTAGATCCTTTGATGTTTTATTTGTTAACCTACAAAATCTTATAAAATATATATAAAAAATTGCAGCCCTCGAACTGGCAGATGAATTTCTTACGATTAACTTACTACTTATATTTTTTCTTCTCTTAAAACAATAACCAAACAAACAAAACAAACAATCCATATTTTGGAAATAGATTTAAAATTAGTGGAAACCCCTTACACATGGGGTGAAGCCTTATGGGCTTTTACTCCTCAACTGAAACCAACTCTACACTAAAACTATGATCCCTCCGCCTAAATGGCAAGCTTTAGCTTGAGGGTCCATGGAGGTTTTGTTGGAGTTTGGGGGTGGAGGAGAAGGCATGGACAAGCCTTTCCCCTCTCACTGTTCTTCTCTCAACCTTGCTCATGTTGCAAATGAGCCTTCAAAGCTTAGGTTGACCTTTGTGAAGCATCCTTATGGATTAGGGCAATTTTTAGGCTTTGCCCAATCCAATGGTTGTGATAGAATCTAATCTAAGGGTGGAGATTGCTTTCTCCACTTTTTGAGGGAAAAGTCTATTTAAACTAAGTTACTTTTTAAAGTGTTTTTAAGTTGATTTAAACTTAATTAAGTTGTGCACTTTATGTTTTCATGTTGAGTTACTTTTCTAAATGGGGGTCACTTAAGTGACCCTTGGTGTAACATTATGACTTAAATATTTTTGTATGTTGGTTGAGCCAAGTTGATTTTTTATAAAGTAAAATTGAAATTAGAACTTAAAGATTGCATGTATGATATATTTATTTATGATATTCATATATTTTAAGTATATATATTTTTTTCTAATATGTATATATTATTTTTTAAATTTTTTGAACCAAACTGAAGTTTTCTCAAAAATCCGAACTTCCAAACTTTTTAATCTTTCTGAATGAACCGAACTTCTCAAACATGGTAATGCCCCAAATGCAATAGGGTGGCAATTTCATTATTGTTATGATGGTTTCAGTTGTGTTCTGGGGGTTTCGCACGTGTCATGGTGGGTTTTCACTTAGAGATGCGGTGGTTTCGCTCATGAGAAATGTACCGGCAGAGTAATGGTAGAAAACGGTCTCATCTGATTTTTAGTTGATTGGAAGTCCTTTAGTGTACAAGAGGACACTCACAAAGTTC
Organism: Torreya grandis; assembly: GCA_037957365.1. Classification (NCBI taxonomy): domain Eukaryota; kingdom Viridiplantae; phylum Streptophyta; class Pinopsida; order Cupressales; family Taxaceae; genus Torreya; species Torreya grandis. The sequence goes on along the minus strand of JARHVA010000836.1, from coordinate 3,894,671 downwards.
ATATAAGTGAGGTACAAACCTAATTGTAAGAGTGAGTGCGAGAGAAAGAGTTAGTGAGTTCAGCTGGTTGTAGGAGATATATTTGTTGTACAGAAAGAAGTTTTGATGAGTACATCAGTAGAATGATTGTTGTGGCATTATCTATCTTAACTGTTTTGGCCAAAAGGAGAGAAAGCTGAGCTATTGCCACTTCTGGCTGATTTCCGCACATTGGGGTTTCTAGGTTAAATTCCATGTCAATCTTGTTGTGGTTGCTATTTCTTTGTTATTTGTATAGTAGTTTCACTCAAATATTTGCAACTACAATCCTCTTTTATTTCCAGCAACTTAAGGACATTAATTCAAGCACAAAAATGCATTTCTAATTATTGTTATTTGAAGTATAATTTCCGGTTAAGCATTTGAACTTCCAGAGATTACAGATCAATCAAAGATCTTGAAGTCGCGAGTCAACAATTCAATCTTGAAGACCTTTGTCTTGCATTATCAATGATGGAATATATGGTAAAGATATGGTTCTTTGTTTGGTAATCCTTCCAAAATCTGGCATGACCTGCCCCGATGTTTCTTTCTTTGCAACTATTTAGAAATGTACATGTCAAAGGCCATGGAATATGTTTTGGGAAACTTTATGGTTACTAATATTGTCTGTTGGTTGTGTCAAAAATGTCTCTGAATTTGTATATACGATGAATGTTATGCTAGGACAAATAAGGAATAAAGATGAAACATAGTGTGTTGTCAAAATATCAACAATGGTACAAGCAAGAGGGTTCAAATCACACTAAAATAACTTGGCTAAAGGCCTTCATTATCAACAACTTTACTAGTGCTCAACTTATGAGCATCCCTTTGAGGTCTACCGCAAATAAAGAAATCACATGAAGAAGGCGGGGAGGAGACATGAACATGGGACTGTCTGGGAACACGACATAAAATTGAATTATGGGAAATCCAAGTATTCAGATCAATGACTGGTTCTGGGTTTTTTTGACTAGCTAGGTAAGAGCCTGACAGAAGTTCTTAGGGGATGTCTGAAGAGTAGTTAAGAGCTAATAACTTCTTGATGAGAGGCTTGACACTTATTTTGTCCGATGAACCGGTGATACTTTTGCTGATTGACTAGGGTTAAATCGGGGATGATTGGTTGCGTTGTCTTAGATAGATTTATGTTTGGATTTGCATTCATCATTATATGATTTTGTCGCAGGAAAATAGTTGGATGGATGTACATATTTAGGGAAGGAATCTTAAGCAGTCTCCAGAAGAATTGGATTTAATGGTGACATTTTGGAGGGAAATAGAAACCAGGTAGTTGGGAAATCCAAGCCTCATATTCAAAGCCATAAGAGTAATCAGATTCAAGAGTATTACAAGGACTAGAAGCTGGCAGTGGAAAAATAAAGCAGAGGCCAAGTAAACATGATATGCAGGGGAAATCTGGTTAAAGACACGGAAGTCTCGAATGTGTGGAATGAGGGTCACGCTGCCCAAGTCATAATTAACAGCACTAGTTGCATCATTAGTTACTAAGGAAAAGACTGGGAAAGAGAATTTCTCGTTGCAATTTGTTTTCCCTGGAAAAGGAGATGTAAGAACTTTTATGGAAGATACTATCATTTGCAGTTAAAATAGCTTAAATCATTTTGGAAAGGCTTGACAGACAAATATAATGTCTAGAATTGGTGATTTACAAGATGTCGGTGCACAAAACAAGAGATACTAGCTCTCCTCGACTTCCTGGAGAGAGCATCTCTTAATGGTGCTACCACTATGGGAATATTTTATATTTTTGATGAAGTGATGTAAGTTGCATAGTTTCAAAAAAAGAAAATTGGAAAAATAGATGTCCAAATTTCCTTCCTGTGAGACGTTATTTTGTTGCATGACTTCAGTGTTCAGTGCTCACCCCGGGATTTTACCAGCCCTGTTTTTAATGCTATTTTTGATTTACGTGGAAAACAAGAGTGTTACTTGTTCATCAAGTCCTTTGTTTTCTGAGAGCACAGAGGTGACTGACATATGCATCACCACACAGAAATACACAACATTTGGACAAATATATAATGGATTTGTATTATCTAGTGCAGAAAGCACATGTTTGCAATCAATTATACAGCGGGGTATAATTTCCTGACAAGACGAGTCTCCTTGATTGTTTATCTTTTTTAAATCCTTTGTATCACACTGACTATAAAAAACGAAAAGCGAAGGGTGACCATCGTATAGACTTATAACATATCAGTATTGACAATCTTAATCACTCATTAATGATTTGTTTGAATGCCACCGTATTGTTTCCATGCTTGGTTATTTTCTTTTAGGTATTTCACTTGGTGGTGATTCGTTTAAAATTTTAACATGATGCTTGTTTAAATGCAATGGTTGACTACTGATGATGATTGGGTAAACATGGTTTTTTCAAGTGTCTAAGTACGATGTTTATATGAGACAGACTTATGATGCATATGGGGACAACAAAGTCTATCTGCCTGATTCCATAAACCAAGAGATCCTATATAATATAAACAGGCCACTGGACTCGCCCATCCAAAGAAGATATCCTCAGTAGGTAATAACTATCTGAATTTTCTGCGGAACATCTCTCAAGTCCAAATTCGTGTAGGTCAAGTTCATAAACGAAAATTAGCATTAAAAACAGGAGCTGTTAGAGTCCCAGGGTGAGCACTGAGCACCGAAGTCATGCAAAAAAATGACGTCTCACAGGGAGGAAACTTGAACATTTATTTTTCCAATTTTCTATTTTTGAAACCATGTATCTTACATCACTTCATCAAATACAAAATATTTACATAGTGGTGGCACCATCAATAGATCCTCTCCCCAGTGAGTTGAGGAGAGCTAGCATCTCTGTTTTTGTGCTCCGGCTTTTTGTAAATCATCAATTCTAGACATTATAATTGTTTGTCAAGCCTTTCCAAAATGAGTTAAGCTATTTTAATGGCAAACGATAGTGATCTTCCAGAAAAGTTCTTACATCTTTTCCAGGGAAAGCAAATTGCAACAAGATGCTCTGTTTCTGAGTCTTTTCCTTGGTAAATGTAATTCCAGGTATGCCCTAGTACGGCCCCTTTCTAACATGAGCTCCACAAATGTAATGCTTCGTTTGGATCCACTGCTGAAAGGCTGTAATTATTTTGCGTTGCCAAAATTTGTATAGCACCTTTACTTGTTGCTTGCATGCAACATATGCAGTGTCTATGAATGATTATTTTTTCAACTTTGTCTTAACTGCTAAGCTCTGCTGAAGAAGCAATGAACTCAACACTTTGTTTTGAATGTGTTTCTACTCTTCTAGATGCTTTGGCGCCTAAACAATATAAATTCATAAGGATCTTGGTTTCCCAACGTTCTATCCTCTGGGGAAAATTTTGAATTTGTGCCTGACCTGTGATAATGATCTTTAGTTGAATGGCAGTAGAAGGGCTTCTCATTAGGACATTTCCAATCTTTCCAAACAGGCTTCAAAACATCCATTTGAGCCTTGAAAGGGCAGTTCTGAGGAATAGTCTTGCAAAAACTTATGGAAATGGGTTGATATTGGATACATTTGGAAGTGTTTTGCTCTTTTTACCATAAGCCCCTTAATTGAAAGCAAATTTTTGTGACATGCCTGTGTTAAATTGGTAATATTACTCAGTTATTCTCTCTCTGTTTAAAAGGTCCAAATAGGTCTTGCAGGCAGGGCCCAAGCATCCAATGCAAATAGATTCTTACAAGAGTCATTGAGCCACACCAGATTATATAAGTTTATAAATTATCCTTTCTGATATATGCATTTGTAAATCAGGATTAAAGAGAGGATCTGGTAGCATATCATTTGAATTCTGTGGAATTGAACTGTTTGAGAGGAATACGTTGTTTGTTTAAATTAAATGAGACTCGTGTTCTTTAAAATCTGCATATTTTGAGTCCAATTCAGGTTTTGACACTGACATACATACTTTGATCATTACAATATATTCATTTGTGTTTATAATCATTGGAGCATTGCCCATTGTGGAATTGGATTGGTTTATATGGTGAAACTTGATTTGCTTGGGAACGCTTGTTTTCCATCATTAAGTCAAATTCCTTGGAAAATTCTGGTTAGTTCTGCAAAGAACACAAAATGAAAATTTAATTGCAAGTTGGCCTAGGCATTGCTCAATAGGAGTTAATATAAGGTGCAATATGTTGTTTTGAGACCGTGGAAAGGACAAGCTATTATATCTTGACTTTGATTTGCTACTTTCCCCATAAAATAATAATATTCATAAATCTTTCAAGTAATAAAGAATCCAATATTTTGTGTATGGTTTGTAATATATTGTTTGTTTGTGTGTTCTGGATGGCTTTTGAATCTTTATGCAGTGCATGTTTCTGCTTTTTGTCATGTCAGTGTAGAAAATGTACTCAGAGATTTGAGGCAATCATGACACATGAAACACACAAGTGGGCAAGAGTTGCCACCATCTATATCTGTGTCAGATTCATAGTTACTAAATCTGGCTGGATCTGTACAAAATCCAGCTGGATCCAGATTTTTTGGCCAGCCTGGATAAGTTCGGAATGGGATGCCCTGTTTTCCTTCAATTTTTATTTTATTTTAATTTTTTTAAAGTTTTCGGCAGAAAAAGACACTCAGCAACCTTATATATTATATAATATTGACATTTTATATTATGTTAATTTTTTCATTGTATTTGTCAATTGTGTATTTTTAAAACTATGCTCCAATATATATATATATATATACCAGACCAGATTTTTCCAAACTTTTCACAAGAATTCTGAATTTTCGGATTTTTTCGGCCCTTCTGAGCATATCAGGATTTCTGTACTTGTTCATTATGGTCAGGTTACAATAGTTTTGCTATTTAATTTTCTGCATTTGCATCATAGTCACAAGGTTTGGCCACATCTCGGCGAAATCCGGAATGATGAGTATTTTTCTCGTCTTCCGGATTGATCCGTGCGGTTCTGACATTTTTTTCAATATATAAACCTACAAAGTTCAAAAAAAAAAAAAAAAACCTAAAAAAAAACCCAGCAGCGAAGGGCAAGAGATTCACAGTGAACTTGACAGCCATGGGCAAGAGATTGATTCATATGCTCAAAAATAAAGATATTACGACTGTCAAAAGAAGCCTGAAAGGGTTTTTGCTTGTGTCTGGAATGGTGTCGGTGTTGAGTGGCCTCATGGAGGAATTGACTGGGCCGCATGGAACTCACTATGGCCTGCAACTTCATTTACATTGTGCCTTATTCATTATCTGACGTGTGGCACTGGCGTGCCCTATTCGAAGCCTTTCGTTCATCATCATTTGTGTTTGTTTCGCCGTTGAGGAATGACGAGTTGCTTAGCTGCGAGGGAACAGTTAGGGTTAGTTAAATTATTTTTTATAACTTTAGTTTTCTTTTTAGATTTTGAAGTTTAAATTATTATTTTTTAATTTATATTTTATTTTCTTTTTAATATGATTTGCATATTATTTTTATAATTTTTTATTTTTTTAAAATTCAAATTGTTTTTTATTCATTTATTTTATTTGTATTTCTTTAATCTTCTAAACTTTTTTAAATTCGTTTTGTTTTAAAATTTAAAATCTTACATTTTCGTTTTATTCATTTTTTTAATTAATATATTATATTTATTAATATTTTCTTTAATTTAAAAAAAAAATATTTTTTAAAGTTTCATTTCCTTTTTTGGTTCTCTTTTAATCTTTATTTTTTTTTAAATTTAAATTAACTTGTTTTTTTAGTTTATTTTTCAATTTAAAAATTCATTTTATTTATAAAATTTTATGTTTTCATGTTTTTCTATGTTTTGAATTAAATAATGATTTTTTTTTCAAGTTTTATCAATTGACGAACTTGAAATGAATTTTATCCTCATTGAACTCGAACCTGGACCTTGTGACTTAGGATGAAGGTAGACGATGCAAGCATTTGCCACAGAGAAGATTTCCGACAAACAATAAGCAGAGAGATGAATGGCACATGTAGAGTGAATACCATCAAAGGACGACACAAGTAGAGCGAGGTGGGTTCCATTCAAAAAGAAATGTTTGGTTTTTTTAATAGGTTATGTTTAGGTTTAGTGTTTAGTTTATGTTTAGGTTTATTAATTTAATTTTACTATTAGATTTATATTTTTTAATTTATATTAAATTTAAAATTATTTATATTATAAAATATAAATATAAATATTCGGAATTATTAATTATTAATTATTTTATCTTATAATTGTAACTTATGATATAATTGTATTTACATTTAAATTTGAATGTATATTTTATATTTTAAATATTTGTATTTTTTTATATCTATTTTAGATTGACATATTTTGCACATATATATATATTCCGAACCAGATTTTTCCTGTTTTTTTTTCGAACTTTTTCAAGAAATTTTTTGGGCCTCCTAAATGGATTTGGATTTCCGAACCTTGTGACTAAGGTTTGCATGGTCCTCCTTTGTATTTACCTGCTTCAAGAAGTCTAGTAAGGTCCTTTGTTGCCCTTTCCCCAACAAACTATGTTTAGAGTTATGTTATAAAGATATTTAAAAACTAACACCACTGTTTTAAACTCTTCTGAGATTCAAGGATGTGGTATTTTCTGGTAATTGCAGGAAGGCGAGACTATACGAATAAATGTCAAGAATAAATTATCTTCAGGTACAGGCATGCTTTCAGCTGCAGGCTTAGCTGGGAGCATCTCAAGCACGGGTAGACAAAAGGCATCTCTTGCTCCTCCTCCTGCGAGTGGGAGAATCAGGTCGCCTCTGCCTCCTCCGCCTAATGATACAGTAACAGCTAGAATCAGCAATACTTCCAGTCCAATATCAAACACCGCATCTAAGTTTTCAATCGATGATACAAGGCATAATGTGGATCCTTTGGATCTGTCTCAGCTTGAGGTATGCTAATTTTTTCTCTATCATAAAAATTGTTGTAAATGTTTGTTTTGGGACATGGAAATGCTCATTTCGCTTTCCCTTTTCAAATTCTACTTTTGGCTTAGCTTTCTTTTTGAAGGCAAGATTCAGTTTTGAACATACTTTTGAAGTTTCATTGATTTGCAGGTGAACCTACCTTCAACCACTTCATCTGGCTCAGCAAAGACTAATACGGCTTCTGGATGGGCAGCATTCTGAGGAGTATCTTGCAAGCATATCTGACATCCAGTGAGCAAAGCATGATATGGCTTCTGCTTTCTCGATCCTTTTGGGCAGAAACATAGATTTGAATTGAAAGTGAATTCACAATTCTGTCTCAATCACAGGCACAATTCCTAACCAGATTTCATGCAATTAAGTATGAGTACAAAACATGATGGTTAAAGCATGTTAGAATCATCTTTGTGTATCTAGTACCTTGATTTCGATGATGTGTTTGAGAAAGACTTTTCTAGCATATCTGTAAGTATGTTTGCAGATTATATGTTGTTATGCAAGACTGGCTGAAGATGCAGCCTATGAATTTTAGTGTCTCTTGTTTGCCACGATATTACAGCCTACGTGAATCTTTGGAAGGATGGGTTTTCTCAATTAAATGAAATATTAAATTTGCCTTACTTTACTTTGTATGCGGGTACTTTAAACCATGTCCATTTTCCTAGCATGTACACATGAACTCGAAAATGGGTTCTTCTTTGGTATTCTGGTTGTTAGCTGTGATGGCTGCGTTCTCTGCTGATTCTCTGCGAGAGTTGTTCCCATATTTAAGTGAATTGGGGCGCTTCTATATCCATGATGTATTGTGAGTGATGTATGAGGATCTGTGTTTTCAGCCTTGTCAGCAAGCCTTTCAAAAGTTAGGATGGATTCCTCTCCTAATTTTTGGATATCTAAGTTAGAAATGGTTCTTGATTATACGTAGGAAATGTCTTGTTTGTGACTAGTTACTACAGCAGAACGAGGAGGAAAATGAACTGTAAGAACTAATTATCAGGAAATAAATTTAGGATATGTTGTGCCAATTACAAACACTGTAGTGTCAGAACAATTTCTAGGGTTATTATTTTGTTCCTTGGAGTTAAAAGTTGTATCACCAAGTAACTACACTGTTTATTTGAATGGGAATATACATGTCCAGCTTCCATTACTTTAAGGAAAGGTTTCTGACACAACAGGAAGTTTTGGCAATGAAAAGTTTGGCCCCAAATTAAAAGCATTAATATGGAAAAGAATTGGCAGCAAACAATATTCAAAAAAGAGGTTGGGTGGGCCCTTCCCAGTGCCCAAACTGTCAACAAGAGGTAGAGTCGATTGACCACTTTCATTGCTCTCAGCTGAATCCATTCTCCACAGGACCACTCTACATGCTGAACCGACAATCATCATCCAACTCCATCTATGGGCCCCAGTTGCCTATGTTGGAACATCTGGTCTGAAAGGAACCTAAGAATAAGAACAAGAGTATTTCCACAGTCCATGTCAAATAAGTGAAAATTGCTTCTAGATACAACTGTGTGAAGACTTTTGGATCTAGACAATTGTGGATGTTTGCTCCATAGTCAATCAGGTACGCACGATGGCTTGATCTTACCCTCCATGGTGCAATAAGCTCTAATTACAAACCTTCCACCATGAAGATGCTGGTCATTTACCAATACACACTTCAATCTCTTTTTATTATACAATGCCCCATTTCCAAGTTGCTTCTGCCCTCTCCCTTCCCCTCTTCACCTCCTCAAAGTGGTCCCTACCTGCAGATCTAAATAGCAAACCTAGCTTTGTTGGAGCTCCCTCTAGATAACATACAAGCTTAAAAAAAAAACAAAATTGGAGTTATGGATGCTTCAAGGGGATCCAATTGGCTTACCAACAAGGTGACGAAGCTGCATATTGAAATGAACGTCAGGATAAGTTTTTCTGCTTATAATTAATTAAGAAATTGATATGAGCTAAGGAAGACAATTGCAGTAACAAACACAGAAAATGAGATTGGACGTCTATATATGGATTACAAAGAACATATTTCGGAGCTTATATATAACAAGAAGCTTTTAGAAGAAGAAATATGCTAAATGAACATTTAAAAATACATTAAGTCCATGTTGCTATAAAACATTGGAATAAAATGCACTAGACCATGCTCTATTTAATAAAATAGATTTGAGTCAATGTGACCTTTCAAGTACAAACACTCTAGTCATAATGCAAATTACCATTTTGAAGTTCGATGACATTGAGTTTTGGCATAAGGCACAAAAATGGAGGGGATGATCATCTAGCAAAGTACATCACTAAGACACTAAGCAAGTCATCAATAAAGGGGTCCTCTTCCCCTTTTAACCAAATATACATCTTTGCACAAATCAGTATTGAAGCACACCACACTTATGGCACAATTATGATCATGAACCTTCTTTATTAATCCAAAAGGGTAACTACAGTAATCAGCTTTCATACTATTTAATAGTTGTACCTATTCACCAATCTATAAACATTAATTCATATCTAAAGTTGACTTACAATATTTGTAATGGCGAAGAAATTCAAATATTAACAATAAATATCAAAAATGCAAAACTTCTAAAAATATCATACATCCTGTCATGATGTCACACTCATTTAGGATGGATTTTCCTAGCTTTGCTTAGGTGTACATATTAAGGATGTAAACGCTAGGCAGTATTATGCATGTGCTCCTTTCAATTCAACATCATAAGAGGGCACCCCAAGTCAAGGACTTGTGTATGCATAAAAGACAATAATGCTCATCAATGGGGAGACATTCAAAATTGATTGCAATGTTTATGATATAGTATAATAAGGGAAAAGGGGCCCTTGTCCCGTGGTATGAAAGGATTTGGTAAATAGATCAAAACAAGAAAGACAAAAAAAGTTTCCAGGTGAACATAAGGAGATAGACAAAGAGCTCTAGAGAGCCAAATAGTCACAAAGTCAACAAAGAGAAGACCACAAAAAGGGAGTCCAAAATCTTGACAAAGAAGACCGCTAATCAAAAGCCACTTCAAGAAGGCCTTGGACTCCAATTTCCATACTGTCCTCCAAGATCTTTTCCAAGAGCACTACTTGAAGAACTTTTGAAACTACCATGACGTTTGAACCCAAGATAGAAACCATGGCTTCTCAAAGCTCCTCAAACAGTAATAAATCATTGCAACTACATCCAAAAGCCTTAAGCAAGAGATTGGCTATGTCTAGCCTCATCAAAGAGAAGCAGCTGATACAAATACTCTAGAGGATAGGAACCACAAATCCAACAAGTATTTTCTAAATTTTGGTCAAAACAAATCAATCTGACTTTTCAACCAAGGCTTCTCAAACTCCTCAAATCCATTAAGACCACTCTACTTATTAGAAAAGCTGTACCAAAAGCCTAACAACCATAAAACCTCCCTTCTCTAAAGATTTTGAAAAGAATCCAAAATTTATAAAGCTTCAAATGGGAAGTTGAAAGCGGGTCAAGTCTTTTCTAATTAATTCTCTTCATTCTTCTCAAGGAGGGTGACCTTCATAATGGAAATCTTCATAAGGAAGGAGGTGGAGAGTTCCAAAGCCAAGAAAAAATTGATTGCAACGTAAGGACAAAACAGAGAAGTCATGTCTTAGATGTTTTGATTGATTCAAACTAGGGTGGGAGAAAGAGTTGTGATTACATACATTAGGGGTAGGAGACAATGAGTTGTGATTACTTACACATAAGCAAGCTAGGAAAATATTAATGAAAACATTTTGTCAAATGTGATACAGACTTCTACCATAGCCCCTCCTACAAAATTTAACTAATAAAGGGAATGCTTTTGTATGATATTGGAAGGCGATATACTCTTAAGACTTTTTGTGGATTGGCAAAGATTACATTTGGCTTTTAGCGTCACATGGACTTCTAGATTTTCCCATGCACCTAACAAAAGGCAAAAAAACATACCGTAAATGATACAATTATTTATTAGGGGTTATTGGTTATGGCATGAGTTATAAAGAGACTAAATAATACAAATACAAATTCAATAGAGGAACTTGACCCCAAAATAGTCGGGGACTAATCATAAACACACCAAGGACTATTTGTTATTATAATCATTTATTATTTTATGTTGTAAATATTCCAATTATAGACTCATAAATATTGTATTAGACATTTGACATATCCGTGACATACATGACTTGTTCGTACACATATGACTCTTGCACACCCTTTTCCGAGCCATTTGCCTATCTATGGATTTGGCCTTCCCAATTTGTCATCATTCATATATATGATATACCTAATATGTGACTAAATGATCGATTATCTTAAGTAGATTGTCATCATATTTCAAATCATTGTTTCTTCTATCATGAAAAGTGTCAACAGTCAAATGTTGTCGGTTACCAACAGTGTTTGCCTTTGCCAACAGTGTCATAGGTGCTGCAAATGACTATTTTTCAAATTCAAATTCTTCCCTTGGGTTGGCTCATACATTGGGTTTTTTACCTAGAGAGCCATTTATTTATACACATCAAGCCTAAGGCTATTCCTATCTAGCACTTATTTAGAACTCACCTAAAAAACTACTTGGACGTTGAGGAATACATCTGGACATGCTTGAGGCATAATCCTAAAGCATCCAAATAAAACCCTTCAAAGGAATAGTCCCTAAGCTAACTCTAAAAACCTAAAGTAAGGTCAAAGTTACATATTGTCAAGTGTCGAAAGCCAAATACGTTGCATTACATTCTAACAAATCACTATTGGTTGCCCCCACACACATAGGTAGGAGAACTATATGCAGTTTGAGCCCTCTTTGGAGTATTAAAACATATGCAACTCTCAACCACTCAACGAGGTGTGGTTGGGGTTGTCTACCCATCTTTCTAACCCCTAGCAAGTTTCAAAAGTGGAGCTAGGGTTTTAAGGTGAAGGAAAACAAATATGAATCTACTCACATGACCGAGTATTTGAAATTACATAGAAAACATTTTGATAGGTAGATGCGACATGTGATAGAACATATAAACAAAAAAAGTAGATGAAAGTTCTAGTAGAAAAAGGACACATTTGGTCGTCGCAGGTATCTGAGCATTATTGACAACATCTTCGCAAATTTTGATAGTAAATACTGTGAGCTGAGTGACCATAGATCTATTTTACATTGTATTGAGTGACTGTGCACATACAAAGAGCATAACAAAATGAAAATAAGCTAAGTACCTTATCCTCTTGTCATTTTTATAAATAGTAAGTTCAATATCAATCTACTTTTTACATGAAAGTCTTCATAATTTATGTGATATCTTATACAATATGAATTATCATAGTTTTAGATTATTTAGATAATTAAAATTGAAAATAAGTTAAAACATTATAATGAACTAGATCTTACTTTTGAGGACGATAAGCCTTAGGTCCTTTTGCCTTAGGGTTTCATCCTTCTTAGGGTTTTAGAGTTCTACGTTTAGAGTTTGATTTTCAGATCTGATATTTGATTTCTCTTTGGCCTATATGTAAATATGGAGTTTTTCTCTTTTGCCTTAATATTTCATGCGTATCCTCCTATTAGGGTTGTGGCTTATCTTCATCCATGTTTAGTTGATATCTGATTCAAAACGATCTTATTTATGAAACACTCAATTTCTTTTCTTAGTCATATTGATTAGATAAAAAGCCTATTTTTTGTTCCTTAAAATTCAACATGAATTTTTTGGAATTAAAGGTTCTCTATTTTTATTAAATTTAGTGCGGAGTGCAATATACATACATACATACATACATACATACATACATAGTGAAACAAATTTTGGGTTTCATCTATCTACTAATATTTATCAAAAATCTCTTTTTATTTATTAAACTTCCTTATGGCTTTCTTGGTGTGGTCGGTTCTTTATTTGAGCTTTGTGTCATGGTTATAATGGATATACATAGTTTATATTTTTTAGTTCAAGCTATGATTGTTATAATTATATGTTATTTTCCTAAAATATGCAATATATTTTAAAATCACGTAATAGAATGGGTCAAATTTATGTGTAATAAAACTAAGGCTGAAATTAATAAAGAAGAATTCTTAGCACTCATTAGTAATACATATGGTATGAATGTGGAATTATAAATGCCCCTATGTGTGACTTCTTTCGTTCCTCTTCATGGTAGTGGTAACTACCATTCCTTCCCTATTATTTTTCCAAGGCTTATATTAAATAAAAAGGTTCATGCTTTCACAATCCCAAAAGGTAGGGTGCATCTTCCTATAGACTTTTATATGAATATCAATTTTGAGAGGTCTAAGGTTTGTGATTGTAAAGCTAAGTATTCCCAACCAATGACCAACATTGTACTTAGTGTGGCCATCCATGATTAGATGCTTACTATGATGCATTCCATAAAAGCATTGTCAAAGGAAATACAAAATATACCTCTAAAGGTCAAATCACTTGAGGATAATATTACACATGTCAAGAACCATGAGCATGATAATATAAATTGCATATTTGGTTATTCATCCAAAACATGTCTCTCGAAAGATTTTATCTCATGCATGGGATAAGAAACAAAAGGCATATATGACTAAGAAATCAAAATTCTCACATAAGGTTAATGAGACTCCAAGGAACATGCTTTGACACAGGTTGACCACTTTTCTTCCTATGTGTCCTGTAAAAAGATCCAAATACTACTGTGTTTATCATAGAATTCATTGACATCATACATCGTGTTGAGATTCAAAAATTAGAATACAATTCCTTATTGATAGGGGTGACCTTACATTGCATACATCTATTAAAGAACCATTGGACTTAAGCACACCTTCCAAAGTTGAGCAATCTACTAAAGTTGTTCCATCTCCTAAGGTTGAATTATCAAAAGAAGAGCTACATAAGGGTGGACTAAAAAAGAGGTATCTAAAAATGAAAGTGTGCCTAACAAAGATGTACCTAAGTAGGAATTTCAAAAGCAATATGCAACTAATAAGACTAATGTTATAAGAATGGTTTTCAAATGGAACTCTAAAGAGGATTATTCATTTTTAGAGCCTTTGATTATCAAGCCTCACATAGATGGCAAATAATGCACCAATATCTTGATTGCTAAATTTTGTGAGATTAATATACGTAACATGACAATTTTCACATCTATTGAATATGAAATTGAACACTTGAATAAGTATATTTCATTTGAAGTATGCATTGGATCCATTGAGTTTCTAGTAGCTCTTTCTTCCAAACCATGTTTCGTTACATTCCACATTAGCCCTAATTTGGCTTAATATAATGCTATGTTAGGAGGATCATGGATAAGGTCAATTGTTGTAACACTTGTTAAAAATAATGATTATATGACATTTGAGGTCCAAGGTAAGACTCTTTTTGTTTCAAAAGATGGAATATCTTTAGATCAAAAAAATATAGTGGAAATTGTTTCTCCAACTCGTCCTCACATGGTGATATATAGTTCTTCTATGATCACAACTAAGGAGCATGATACCAATACAAAATATGATGGGAATAATGTGTCTAAATTTTGGAACGAATATGATAACTACACATATGATACATGACTTACATGTGAGCATCCCATTGATGGAATTATTGGTTAGCATGAGCATATTTCAAATTAAAAAATATAAAAAAATATGAAAATTTAAAAATATAAACATAATAAAATATTCAAAAAATAAAAAAATAGGATGTATGCATGATATACTTTGCTATTTACATGATTGAATTATGTTATTTTTTATATACGTGGTAGATTACATACACATTTTGTATGCACATGATTTTTAATAGTATAAATGAGTGACATGTAGGACATATATGTTATATATGACATGAACATTTAGGTGGGGAATGTTTTCATACCTAGAGGTTACCTTCTTACATTTGGGGCATGCCTACACTGGGAGAATCTTGGCACACTATACATTAACGACTATTCCATTGATCATATTGAGCTACTTAGATTAATTATACATGATTTTCTCGTGTATACTATTTAGAGTGTTTATGTTATGGATATTGTACTTTATAATATGTAGTGATGACATAGATTACTTGTGTAGGCTAGGTTTGCTCATTCTATGAATGTTTGATGCTGATGACTACTACATGATGTGATCATTGATTATATATTACATTGTGTGATTATTGATGTGAGTGACATTGCATGTTACATTATGTGACTCAATGATTGACTACATTGTGTGACCATTGTGTGTTACATTAAGTGTTATCTTGCATGTTGATATAGTGCATTTATTATGTTTTGTCATGCATCAATTGTGTCAAGACCATTTCATGGCCGTGTTGTCCATGTTAAGTCAAAGTTGTGTTATGTCTTGAGTGCTTATGTGTGTCATGATCATGACATTATGTGCATATCTACATGATTGTTGATTTTGTGGTGTCGTGATTCATATCACACATTATTCTACGCATGTGCGATTTCATGATTGCTATCATGCATATTCTGTGTAACTTACTACTGGGTACTTATATCTATGATGATCATTACTATGATGGTTATTATTACATGCATATTTGCTATGTCTATTTGACTTGACAGTTGTATGCCTTAGAATACATATTTCATATGTGCATAAATGATCAAATATTTATATGATGACAATATTTAATCATGTTAACACAAATTCCTTACATGTATATATCTTTTATATATAACATATGTGTATAATTGCTTATTTTTGAGATGAGTGATTTAGAGGCTACATCCCTCACCTCAAAATGGGGCATACTAGTGGGCTTGTCATAAAGATTCAAGCCTTGACAGATAAACAATTCAGATTTTGGGTTAGATGACACAACTTGGTACAAATTATGATTCCAATGGAACTTATATTGATTCATTTTGGATAGATTGACAGATTCACAATATGTAGGGCATATGTGGGGTAATATATAGGACTATGACAAAAATATGACAAATTGGACGACATGTTGAGACACATTTCATGGATCGGGTTGAACATAATTATCATATTGCATGGGTCAGATTATCAAATTGGACATAGTGACATACGTGATTATGGTATTTTATATCACATTGAGGTACAAATGGATTATATTTTGGGGCATCGATGTTGTATACACATGCAATTTTATATTTATATGATGGTAATGAAGGTAACTATTTAAGCACTTTGATTCTAAAGTCCTTTAGACTTATATATGACCATGGTATGGGGTTCTATATTTTACATATGAGCTTGGTATGAAGTTCCACCTTTGGCATGTGAACTTGGTATAGGTTCCACCAAAAGAATTATGATGATATTTTGAGTAATGCGATTGAGGTTTTATGATGTTGAACTAGTAGAACTTCTCAGTATCCAATGAGGGTTGAGGCATATCCTTCTCAACCCATGGTTTTAATAGTGACATCTTATTGGGGCATAATCACTTTATTCTCCAATGATTTAAGAGCGTAGTTTGGTTCACATACCTAGGTGTATTCGTTCCTTGTTTTTTCAATTTCAAATAGTTCAATAATCTAGATTGGTTCAATTTTTTATATCTTGAGTGGACATTGATTTATACATGTTTTATTGCAAGTTTTACAAGGATCAAGTTGGATATTCAATATATATTTGAAGTCTAAATGCGTTTACACTTGGATTTTGCATAGAGAAAGTTAGATATTTGAGGCATATTTGAAGACAAAAAATATGGTTATACTCAAATACCAAATTTATTATTTTATCTTTTTAATCTAGCATTTTCAATATTAGACTAAAAGGAGAGAATTTGTAAACACATGAAATTGATATTAGACAATTGAAAATATCAATTTTGACATATCCTTGACATACATGACTTGTGTTAACACATATGACTCTTTCACACCCTTTTCACTAATCATTTTTCTATCTACAGACTTGGACTTCATGTTTAATCATCATTCATATACATGATCTCCTTAGTTTGTGTCTAAATGATCTATTATCATAACCAAACCTTCTCTATGTTCTAGATCATTGTTTCTTCCATCCTATACAACGTTGGCCATCGTCAGATGTTGTTAGTTATGGTAGTATCCACCTTCACTCGTAGTGTCCCAGGTTTTTCAAATGGCTATTTTCTAAATTCAAATCCTTCACTTGGGTCGGCTCACATATTTGGTATGTTATTTAAGGATGGAAATCACCCAAAGATTCATCTATTTATACACATCAAACCTAAGGATATTCTTATCTAGTACTTATCGAGATCACACTTAGAAAACTACATGCATGTTAAGGAAAACATCTGCACATCCTTGAGGTAATACCCTTAAGAATCCAAATTTGTAAACCCATCAAATAAAAAATCCCTAAGCCAAGTTTGAACACCTAAAGTAAGCTCAAAGTCATATATTTTCAAATTTCAAAATATAAATAGGTTGCATTTCATTCTAATGGATCACTATTGATCACACACATAAAAAGGTGGGAGAACTACGTGTGGTTTGAGCCCTCTTTAGAGTATTGGAATGTAGGAAACACTCACATGCTTAACAAGCTATGTTTGGGGATTCCAAACCTATCTTTATAACCCATTTATATAGGCTAAGTATCAAAAGTGGAGCTAGGGTTTCAAGGTGAAGGAAGACAAATATGAATATGCATATAGGATCAAGCATCTAAAATTACTTAAAAACCATCTTGATAGGCATACACACCAACTCATGACAAAACAAATTAAAAAAAAATAGAAGATAGTTATAGTAGACAGAGGACACATATGATCACCACAGGTGTCTGAGCATTATTGATAGTGTCTTGGTAGATTATGATAACTAGTCTTTTGAGCCAAGTGACCATATATCCATTTCAAGCCGTATTGAGTGATTGTGCATAAAAAAGAGCATATCATAATAGAAATAAGTTAAATACCCTACCCTCTTATCATTTATATAAATATTAAGCTTAATATCAATATGATTTTTACATTCAGATCTACGTAATATATGCCTTATTGTATACAATCTAAATTATCATAGATTTAACTTGTTTAGATCACTAAAATCCAAAAATAATTAAATTACCAACGTACACAAATATTATTCACCTAGCTAGAAATAATAAATCAAAGGGGTTGATCTCAATGTGGCTCTTGTTCATATCTATCTCTTTCTTGCCCTTTAGCTTTTTATTTTTTGAAATATCTCTCTTATATATTCCTTATATCCCCATTTCATTCACCTCCACCATTTTCATTCACCCTTGCACAATAATCCAAATATGCTACCCCTAAATCTCCTGAACTCTTTTACATCCCCTTTCCCCTTGACACTTTTACACTCCTTGATAGCCCACATCCTATGGAAATTCCTTACATCCCCCATTCAAGCCATGTGCACCTCTTCCCTCACATACATCTTCAACCACTCCTTGTGTCACTCTATCCTAATACATAAAACATTTTCAAAACATCAATGCTTCACTTCATACCCAAGAGTGTAGGATATCAATTGATCATTTGAATTTGATACCTTTTTGTGCCATAATAAAACTAATGTATTTTTTTTTATATTTTTGATATAAACATGGATTTTATGTATTGTAATGGTGTAATAAGACATTATGCCCATTTTTTGATATGGGCTATGCTCCTGGAATATCATGCCATGTTTGGGTAGGGATCAACGATGTATTAAGCATATTGGGATTGTGCATTATACATACATATTTTTTTGCCTCATATTGTATAAAGCTCATGCATATATAAGAGGCCTCAAGATGGATAAAAGAGATATAATATCCATGTTATTTCCATTGTATCCCTATTTTTTGAATATAGATTGATAACCTTATTATACGCACATGTATGATGTTGTTGATGTCATATTTTCAATTGTATGGAATATGTTTTATTTATTTCAATGTCTGTTAATTTTATATTTTGTTAATTTAATATTTGCTTTTAAAACTAGTTTGTAATTGTTTAAGCCTGGAAGGTCCAAATAACCCATTGCATGCCTCAAGTGAGTGGCTCCTTTGGAGTTGATATGGTAGTGCATGATGGTATTTATTTTTTAGTTTTGGTAATAAACATATAATGATAAAATAGGATAATGTTTTGGTTCTATTTTTAGTAACTTCAACAAGCCCAATAGTTGTAGAATGTTAGAGAGGATTATGCAAGATGAGAGATGCATAAATATATTTGAAGATGCTATAGTTTGAAAGACATGAAATGCCTAGAAATTTGGATCTTGAAGTGTGAAGGGATGAATATATAGACGACTGCTTCTATGAAGTGTTCTTTTCAAGTTGTCTAGTCATCTATTTGAGTGGATCTCAACTTAGAAGAAGAGGTGATGTGTTATAGTTAACTGAAAACTAGAATGGACTCTTGAAAATACTAAGTAATTAAAGGAGAAAGATATGACGTGGATGTGAGTTGGGGACACTTTCATGAAATAATTGCTGGAAAACTATATTCTAGAGTTCACTAAAACTAATTAAAATAATGTAGACAAGGTATTGACCAATTTTTTCAACCCACCATGAATATAGTTAATAATGAGGCTTGAATTGTGGATAAATATGTTGGTTATTGATAAAAGGGAAAAAAGACTAGGAAAGGAGCAGTTAGCTACCCACATAACGAGGCTTTAATAGGGTATGAGGGTGGGTTGGAGAGGCATGGATCTAGCTCAAATCTAAGGAGTAACAATATGAATGAGCAATATCCTAAGGCGATTTTCCATGAGAGATGGGCCTAATGTCATGGTTATTATTTAACAACATTGATGGTGAGTGAATACATTAACACATCACACACAAGGTAAATTTATCCTTGAGGATAAATCTAGTGACTAATAGGAGTTTACATATTGAGAATTGGGAATAATGGTTGGCTAGATGAAGTGTGGATAGGATGTATGAGGTCTTGTTACCTACGTAGATGATATGGATTGAACCATCTCAGAAGGGGATGAAACCAACATCATACCCATGTTATAGTATCACACATGATCTAAATAATTGAGGAGATATTTTAGAGATACAAAGGAGTCATGACAATTTTTGGAACAATGTTTGTAAGACGTGAAAATAGAAGAGGTTGAAGAGAAGCTACCATTGAAAATATGCTCTAGAGGTAAGAATAAAAAATGGTATAATTTTATAATTTTTTATCTAGGAAGAATCAAGAATTAGAATAATTTATGAAAGTGGTAGGAAAAATGAATATAATGTATATGGAAGAGAACTTTGTGGCTATCATAAGGGCAACCCAAACTAGTGGCATGTGATCTAAAAATATGGTTAACACGTAAGGTGGAAGATCTAGAAATCCCATTGATAGAGGAATTGGAGTAGGTGGTGGGGGATATATAATTAACCCATAAAATAGGAGAGGATCCTAAAGTGGTGGTGGATCTGCAAGAGGTGTCACACCACTTGGGGATGATAACCCACTATGGGGAGGTGGCCAAAGATGATAAGGAAGTCCTAGTGGTCAGGAAGGCTTAGATGGGATGTAAGGAATAGTTGCTACAATAATTTATGAGCCTTAAAAATTATCCATTAAGTCCTTTAGTGGTATATAAGATGTGATACACCACCTATAAACATATGTTCATAACTACATTCTTCACACCTAGGATCAATACACCCAGTCTAACCCTACATGAGCGTGCACAGATTTGGAAGATGTCAAAATTATATTTTTGGTTTAATTTGAATATCCTGAGTTTGAGCATAAAAACATTGTAGCCTTGAAAAGATTCAACAAACCCTAGCAGAGTCAAGGAGGTCATACGATTGGTGATTTAAGGTTTTGTTGTCGAATTTGTCTTATAATTTATATGCATCATTACATCAAGAGTGGTTTATTGGAGTTATTAATAAATAACATTGTGACTTAGATCAACATACATTTATGACCTAGGGGAATCAAGGGGACCGTAAGGTATCATATATTGACTAGAGGAAAAAAAGTAATCACTAAAATAGAGAATCTTGCCAATATAACACACCTAAAGAAGAAACCTTGGTTATGGTGTGTATATTTATAGATATAGGGATATATCATGTTGGATTTCACTTTGAAACGAGCATAGATGGTTGGATTTTTCACTTATCAGGGTCCATCGATTCATTATTGTGAGATCTTCCATGAGTGGCAAAAAAAATCAATGTAATTTAATCCAAAATATGAAGGGGTTATTGTGAATTATTGGTGCTAGGTTTAGTTCATTACTCATGACACATCAAAGTGTCATTTGGTAGAATCACTACACAACCATAAGGGTAATAATATTTATTAGGCCACTATAGGGTGTCAAGAGTGACCTATGAGAGGAGGATGTGAATGACAAGGGGGCTTGGGTCATAAAAGAGGAGGCTATCATCATGGTCGAGGTCATGTTACCTATTAAAATTGTAGATATGTTTTCCACTATTGTAGATGATGACCAAATTTACATTGATAAAAACATTATGATGGGGAGCATATGATAAAGGAGTGTCTAGAATTAACCAATAAATGGAAGGAGTGCCAAGAGAACAATATTATGATTTGTGCAAAGTTCTAATATAAAGTTAACTCTATTTAAAGTTTTGTACCTGATATATATTTTGACTTGAAGTGTAGACTAGTGTTGATGTAGGACCTAACAATACCATTTTTAAAATAATGTTACCTCAAGAGAATTAGGAAAGGGATTACAACCATCTAAAGAAAAAAGATCTACTAGGGGGTTGCATTCCTCTTTCTGGAGACTCATGGTGATTTTACTATAGAAAGGGTGTGTCCCTTACATAGTGATGAAAATGATATTAGTATTACTTAGGTTATTTTTCAAACACTGTGCAAAGAGGGAGTGTTTCCTCGAATGAATATTTTAGTTATATATGTTGGTGTAGACACCATCAATGGATTTAGATTAACAACAATGATAGTTACTGATAACTAATAAATTCAATGTTGATGTTTAATTTGGTGATGAATGGCTATGATGTTAAGGATGTTGTTATACAAATTAGATCGATTAGAGGTTAATGATCAAAAAATGAAGTGTGGATGGACACAAGGATCTCACCCTCGAATCCCTATTGACAGGTTTCATTTATGGATAACAAGATGTGTGAGCAATCATTGAGCATATTTATCAACATGGAATTTGACATTCTATGTGTTAAAGTTCTCTATGGACTTTGAGGTGTTATAAATCATTGAAATAGATAACTATGTATCAATATTAGGATGCCATTTTTGTATTGAGGCAAGATTAGAATTCAGATTCAAACATTGTATCATGAGTTTTGAGAACAAAACTAAAAGAGTGATTGTGTCGCTTGATGCATCTGAGCAACCAACATATGTGGAATCAGTGGATATGGTTACAAATGACATCAATGATATTGAAAGGGTGTTTTCACATAAACAAGGGTATATATGTTGGACATATGATGGTGTCCTATGTTGGAAGAGTGCATCTTATCCTATTTTAAAGTTACATTAGAGCAGGCGAAAGCGGAACACAAGTTTAATATATGAATATGTGTTGCACTAAAGGATGCAGTTGATAACACTAAAGTTGGTATAATAAAAAAGGTTATGAAAATTATTAGAGTTATGATACCTCGTTTTAATAAGGTTTTGTTCTAACCAAAATCATAATTTGGATCTTATGCAATAATATGACACATGTTGCAAAGGGGAATGGGTGATCAACTAAAGTGGGTTCCTAAGTGCTCAATAATCAAACACTTTTTTAGAATCAATAAAGAATGACTTGATATGCTTCCCTGATTTTAAGGCTTGACATGTGTATCAATGACTTGATATTCTTCCCTAATTTTAAGGCTTGACATGTGTATCAATGACTTATAATAATTTAAAATATTATGTACCACACATGATTGAAATAATGGCTCATATGACCCTTTTGTTTTGTGCCATTATGACTACGTGGTGGGATACTTACAAGAATAACTTATAGTATTGGGATGATGTCAAGAATACCTTTCTAGCTATATTTTCTCAAGATAATATTTTCGTAAGGATTCCACTATATATGGAAATTAGCAATCCAAAAGATAAAATTACACTATGTGAAGATGTATGGGGGCCCATAATTTGGAATGAAGATTTATTATTGTGGGTCCATTTGTTTTATGACATGTTGAAAAATTTATAATACACCTAGTATATCCAAAATTAATTGAGATGAGAGGAATCAAATTTGAAAATATTAAAATATGATTTATGCAAGGTATTTTCCTTCGATCCAGATAAATTTATACACAATAGTATTCATATTTTGTGATGTTTATTTCTTAATGATAGGAATCTAGAAGATTGATTGGATATAATGCATCATGAAAATGATTTTGGCATAATGCATCGTGAATATAAATTTTATGGAATACATCATGTAGTTTATTTTACCATTGGGACCCTATTCCAAAAAGATAAATTATTGTGTTAATTGAAGGGAAAAGCTATCATGCAATATCCTTATACCATTAGGGCTAAGAAGGGAGGTTAAACTTATCAAAAGACCAAAGAGACCAAGGAAACTTATCAAAAGCACTCTATCAAGCATTCAATTAAACAAAGTTGCCATATTTATTCATTATTCCATACCAGCCATAGGAAATGCACATCTATAGGTCTAAAGTACTAAAGGAGCAACCTAAGGGCCTAATTTTCCAAGTTATAAGCTAGATCACTGGTGTACTTATTTTTAACAATATTATATAATTCACACACAAGCCAACATGTATGAGATAGATACATGAGTTTGAGGCCCTCTTTTGGAGTATTGGCTATGTAGGCACCACCCTTTGATAATGGGGTCTTTGGGTTAGCTTGACACTATGTGCACACTAACCCATTTTTACCAAAGGTCACTATTGAGATGGAAAACTAGGGTTTTGCCCTTTCAAAAGGAATGATTATCCATGACCTAGATCTAAATACACTAGAGCTAAGGTGAAGCAAAACCTAGAATCATCCATGTGGTGGCATCCCATTCCAATAGGTATTCCATACATAACACTAGCGTCGACCCCAGACAATAGCATCAACATAGCTATCCCAGGCTGATGTTACTATCTAAAGAGCCAGAAACATTAGAGCCATAATCTGATGACTATTCTAGGATCTCCTTCTAGCCTAATTTCTACTTGTTCTAGATCCAAAATTGCATTAACATTAGAATAAGCTAAGTACATCACTTATTTGTCATTTATATATTTAGCATAGTTGTACTTTCCATATTTAGACTATCTCAACATAATAAATTCAATGTATGTTTATATACGAGCTTAACATCTAATTGGATTGCTATATATTTGATTATCAAACTTATGCCATTTCATTTTTATATACCCATTTAATAGTAATCTAAGGCTAACTCAAACCACTTGATTCAATTTTAGGGTTAAACATTTGGTGAACCTGATCTTTGAACATCAAACCATAGGTCACTCAGGGTTTTATGATTTTTTTATTACTACTCCTTGATTGATATAAATTTGTAATCATGATTGCCATGGACATTTATGTAAATTATTTTATGTTTCAATACCTTATAGTGGTCATTACTTGTTATATCTCATGTCTAATTGACACATTCTGATCTATAAGGGATTTAAAACCTATTTTCCTACATACTCCTTGTTCTAATATTTATAATGAGATTTTACCTATCACTACAAAGTGCCAAAGGGAGTGTATGAAGCAATCATCTTCCCTAGGACATGCTATTTCCCAATCTAAACACACTGTTTCCAAAACCTCATTATTAGACTTGTTACACAATTCATCACATTACAAAGATGTTCTTTTAGATGCATTATGTATGACCTTACTCCCTTGAAATTTTGAACCACCATATGAGGCCTCTATTTTAAGCTCCATAAAATGGATTGAGCATAATATATCCTTTAAAAAGGAGAATTTGCCACCCCAACACCTTATAAACAATTATTTTTCACTCTATATCTAGGTATGTATTTGTAACAAAATGGTAAAATGAGTTCTTGTGGACAATGGTTTCAAACTTAACATATCATTTCTCTATGTAATGGGGATCGAACCATAAAATTTGGAACCATATAATATGAGTATCAATGGATTTGATAATACATCATGGGAAGTATTGGGAGAAATAACATTGAATATTATACTAGGTCCCTATATATTACCCACTTTATGTTAAGTTATGCCAAATGATTTGAACTATAACATTATTTTGGGATGACCTTGGATACATGAGATGCATGCAATTCCCTATACATTACATGCATGCTTAAAATTTAGTCATCAAGGATTCATTTATACATGCCCAACGGATACTAATCCATTTAAACATTGTGAAATGTTTCAACCACCCATTCACACTGCACCACAAGCCTATAACTCTGATTTTGGTTTTTAATATTTACTCAAATATTAGTACAAGGGATAAGGGTTGGGTAAAAATTAGAAAGGAATAACATAACCCATTTTTCCTATAAATAATGCAAACCAATAAGGGTTAGGTTTTTTAAACAAATCTACTAAACATAAACATATCCCTCGAAGTATAATTTGTTTCCAAAAGGCCAAAATAGAATGCTTGAATATCTCCATGACTGAGATCTAAGTGGTCAACATCATTTAATCGATGATGTTGCTTCCCCAAAAATTCTAATAATGGATGAGTTTTCCATTGATGAATCATTACTAGAGTACTTGGGGGTATATGATGATCTCCCTTCCTTCTATCATAAGAATAGGTTTCCTCATGCTACCTTTGCTCATACTTACTTTGGTGATAATGATAATCCAAGTATCCAACATGATGCATCAAATGCTATTCCTACTTCACTATTTATCATAGAGAAATCTACTTTATCAAATAAAGAAACAATCAAATATAACTTTGGAATGGATAGATACTGTATACTAGTTTCACTTGCTACAATGATATAGGAAGATGGAGGAAAAACCTATCAATAGGTCCTTCATGATTTTTATAAACTCTTTTCTTGGGATTATTTGAATGTGCTTGGGATTGATCCATCGATGTCAATGTATAGTATATTATTATACCAAGATGCAAAACTAGTAAAACAAAAAATATGAAAAACACATCTAAAGTGAAATTGTTGGTGAAAGATGAAATTTAAAAACTTTTAGATGTTGTATTTATAAGAGCCATTTCACATTCTAACTGGGTGTCCAACATTGTCCCTGTTAAAAAACCAAATGGTGACGTTCAATATTACACTGATTATCATGATTTAAATATTACTTCCCTTTACCTAATATCAACATGAAAATGGATTCCATAGTTGGATATGAGACATTTTCATTTATGGATGGTTTTGCAGGATATAACCAAATTGAAATTAACCATGTCCATAAAGAACATACCACATTTATCACTCCTTGGGGGTCATTTTATTACACAATCATGCCTTTTGAATTAAAAATGTAGAAGCCACATATCAAAGGGCAATGACTCATATTTTTCATGATTTCATATACAAAATTGTTGAGGATTATGTTGATGCTTTGCTTGTAAAATAAAAGCATCATCGAGTCCATTATACTAATTTACAAAAAATAATCAAACACCTACGCAAGTTCAATGTTTGATTAAATCCAAAAAAATGTGTTTTTGGGGTATCTTTGGGAAAAATCCTAGGATAAATTATTTCTCAACGAGGCATTGAGGTTGATCCAAAAGGGTAAAATATATCATATAAATGCCACCACCAACCAACCTAAAATAATTATGATGTTTTTAGAGCCAAATTCAAGCTACTTGGCATTTAATTACCCAATTGGTTGATAAAACAATCCCTTTCACATGTTTATTAAAAAAAGATACATAATTCATATTGGATGAGATATGTCAATACAAATTTGATAAAATAAAAACTTATTTAGCAAACCCACCAGTACTTATGACTCATATTCTAGATATACCATTACTTCTTTACATATCAACCACCCATGAGGCCCTAGGGGCCTTACTAGCACAATTTGATGATAATCACAAAGAGTAGGCAATCTCTTATATCAGTCAATAGCTAGTTGATTAGGAATGCAAATATACAGCTATGGAAAAACTATGTTTGGATTTGATTTTCACTACCAAGAAATTAACAGCCATGGAAAAACTAGTTGATTAGGAATGCAAATATACAACCATGGAAAAAATATGTTTGGATTTGATTTTCACTAACAAGAAATTATGATATTATTTCCTCAATAATGAGGTTCATGTTATAATTAAAGAAGATCCATTAAGGTTCCTATTGACTATTTTGACCACAAGTCAAAATAGGTCAACCTTCTATAGTTAAAAACTTGATATAGGTGTCTATTTGAATGTTATAGGGTGTGTTATGATCCTTTTAATGTTATTTGTTATTTAATTAACCTTGGTCATAGTCAAATTCTTTCCTAAGTCATTTTATGCCATTTAAGAGTCATTATTAGGGCATAAATGAAGGTGGTATGGTTTTACCTAGTGTACAAGTGTTCTAAACTCTCCTTAATAGTCCAATATATTATATTCCTTATCATTACTGTCATTCCTATCTGAAACTTGTAGGTTCCTAAATGAAATCAAGAAAACAAGTGAAAAGAAGGAGGTTTTGGTAGTTGTACAACCTATAGAGGAGAGTGGAATGTGGGACAAGCTTATGGAATGTCTCTTCAACTTCTTTAACTCAATTTACATGCTTGATCTACTTTGGAATCATCAAAAATAAATGAAAGCCATTCTTCTTCTCCATCACTCCATGAGACATATAAAACTGGTAAATAGGTCTTTTGATGGTACAGTCAATAGGGGAAGTTTCAGTTCAAAAGATATTAATGGTGGGTAATAAAATTGGTATAATTCACATTAATGGAATGAGTTTGGATAATTTTTTCCTATGATTTATGAACCATTCTTAAGAAGTTGACTATTTCATTTTTCTTGCAAATCCCCACACCCTATAGGTTTTGATTTTGTATTATATTGTACGTACAATCTAGTTGGTGAAGTGGTTTCCATAGAATGTGGAATTACTTCTCTCATGGTTTATATGTTTGGTTTCATGTTTAGAAGTGAGTTTATGAATCAAATAGTTTAAGTTGCAGGTTGATATCACTAAGTGGACTTACAGTCAGGTTTCACCAATTATAGAAGGTTTATTTATTTGAAATCATTTCAAATCAATTTGAGATGATATATTTCATGCTTGTCAAGTATTATTTATCCCCTCTCCTTCCAATCTTAGCCTCACAACTATCATCCATAAAGTTGTAGTCAATAATGTTGCACATAGTGAGACTGTTCTACTTGTATTCATTTAAAGTCATGGTGAATGGGGTGTGAGAAGGTTTGAGAATGTTCATAGAGAATAGGTGAAGAGTATTAAGTTGTTTAACACCTTATTGGAGTAAAACCAAGCAATCCAAGCCCTCAAATGACGTAGATAACATGTGGAAACAAGCTCTCATATGTACACAATCCTACAACACCAATGTGCACCTACATGTGCCCTCAAGACATAATCAATTAAAAAGTGTCCACCTATAGTTGGCCTCCCACAAATAATTGAAAAGTGTTGCATATAGTTTGAAAATGTTTTGAGATCCTCATAAAGGTTGAAAATGTTTAAGAGACAATGATAATCATGATTTAGGCCATAGATTGGTAGGTAGGTTTGAGAAGTCACTTCAAGTGAATAAATTTAAGTTCAAAGACTTGTTTCCTTAAAGACTCCAAAATAGAGTCCTAACCACTTTTGGTGTTACCAAATGATGATGTGACATATAGTCTTGATGAAGTTAAATGCCTTAATATTTTAGCCTTTATGAAGGGGTAGTAGCTTAAAAAAGGAGAGTGGGTTTTTGGTCCCATAAGTGATGTAAATAAGGATTCCAAATCACATAATTGTTCACTACAACTTTTCAGTGTTCACTATAATATTTTGAACCTCTAGGTGATCTTACACTCGAAGGTGATAGTTTAGAGACATATCCCCATGGTAAGTGATCAAGTAGTTGAAAGGCATACTCGTAACTCAAATAACATCAAGGAGGGTGAGAGTACATGGTCTTGATCCATACTATCACCTATAGGTGTACCTTGCTTCCCAAAAAAGTCACCTACAACTGACTATAGGTACCTTTAGACTCATGACAATTTCCTAAAGTAAACTTTGGTAAGAAGGAGCCTATAAGAAATGAATATTTGTGTTTGAAATTGGTTCTAAGACCTTTAAAGGACCTTAGGGTGTGAATCAAAGGTTTCAAGGGTTGATATTCACCTATAGGACCCTTTTGTTCCAAATTTGTCAGCTATAATCAACTATAACATGACAATGAGATAGAACACAAGGATTTGGAGTATGGTCTAACATAAATATGATGGTAAAAAGTATATATGGATGTAAAATGACCTTGAAGACTCCAAGAAGGTCTTTATACATTGTATTCAAGGTCTAACCATGCAGTGAAACCTACAGGTGTCATTTTTTGAGTGAGAAAATGCAGTCTGTCAGTCTTGTCCAAGAAAATGCATGGTATGTAATGAAGTTATGAATGATAACATGTGTGAAATAACCTTAATGATGATGATGAACACTTATTGATTTAAATCAAATAGAAATAAAACATGAAGAGGCCTCACATGCAACATAGAGTCATACTCATAAACCTTGCATAGTCAGTGAACATCTGAAAAGTACGCCTTAAGGGTTTTCAAGATTTGAAAGGGAAAATGATGTGATCTAATCCTAGAAATTGGTATAAAAAATTATCATAACTTGAATAATCCCTTCATATAATTTTTTTGTCTAGGATAATAGGGAGAGTGCCCTCTATTTTGATTCAAACAAAGGTACTCCCTGAAGGTGCAAATCTGTAGGTTTGGTAAACAAGTGACAAGAAGGTGAGTTAATATAAATGGAAACCTTATATAATGGTGAGTTTTTTTATACATAAATTAATATGACTAAATCCTCATAACATTGATAGGCCAAACAAGGTGGCCCAAACCCACTGGTATGCAGACATAATTATTAGGCCTTGGTTAGGCCTAATGGCTAAGGGGGTTTTAATGTTACTTATAACACTAAAAGATCATTAAAAATAATTTTAACATGGATGTGGGGAGATATAAGGTGTGTTAGAGCCTTTGGTTTGTAGAGATAGACATGAGAAAGCCATTTTTTGGCCTAAGAACCTAATAGGGTATGCAAAATATGAAGGAGAAATCAAGAGATCAACTTGGAAAGCTCACACCTATATGGAGGATTAGCATGGGAAATAAAGGAGATAATAAAATTTGGAGAGGGTCAATAACAAGTATTTAGTGTAATTTTTTTAGGGTTTTGACATCACACTTTTATGAACAATCTTTAAGGTATTGAACCACTTAAAACCCTCTAAAACCCTTGTCCATGACCCGATTGAGAATGAGTTGATAGAGATGAATCTAGGAGGGATTGAATGAGTATTAAATTTATTTTATATTCTAGAGGACTCTCTAGGGATCCTTACCATATGCTTGAGTTCTACCCTACTTGTATGAACAAGGTGTAAAATGGATTTACTTGAATGTTTTTGATGTCTTGTAGGTAATTAGGGGTATCAAAAGATGAAAATCATTTAGATAAGTAGAATAAGACCTAAAATAACCCCTCATATCCATTTATTTCTTGAAGAGAGTTCATAGGTTTCTTTTTAAGTACCTTCATCTCATCCAATCCAAACTGGCATAATGAACAAGGAGAGACCACCAAGTGAGAAGGTGAAAACTCTAAGTGGGAGGCATCTTAAGGTATAAATTATGGATATAATGGAATTATGGATCTTTATAAGTGTCATACACTCCATTTTATGGACTATATTTTAAAATTTAAGACCATATTGATGCCAAGTGTTAAAGGTGAGTGAAAGAGAGGTGATTATGACTGCAGGCAGTGAGAGCACATGTAAAAAAGAATATTAATGAATAGGGACACATATAATGCATGTTGGATCATGTTTATAACCCCTCCATAATATTTAAATGATCTCATATGTCCCTATACTACTATGGAGTGTTCAAAAAAGGCCAAATGATGAAGGCAATTTTATGAGCAAGCAATTGAAGAGTCCTATGCCAAGTTCAATGAGTTTCATGTTTTGAGGGATATTTGTCCAAGTAGACCTTGTATGGTCTATTCCATATTAATTTATATTATATATTTAACTCCTTATATTAGCTTTACAAGTGGTTAAGTGACTCTTAGACTTCATTTTATTCTCTCCTCTCTCAAATTCTATAAGTACTAGCCATTTTGGCTAGTTTGTAGATCTTGTTCTTAGTGAAAGAAGTATGATATCATAGTGGATATCTTCATGGTGTATCACCCCATTATATTATTTTTATTTTATGTATATTTATATATATTTTTCCAAAATTAATCACTAGTATAGGTGATAAGCACTTCAAGACAAATTTAGGGAGCTAGCCCTTAAACCTAGAGGTCTACTTCTACTATAGGTAAACTCACATACCTAAAAGTATTCCAATTTTTACAAAATATTATATTAGTCTTGAAAAACCTCATCTAGGGTGAAATATTTGGTGACAAAAATTCTAGCATGCCTGGTGGGACCCATTATCCTCAAGACAACTTGTCAAGGTGAATGCTGGTCTTGACAACATCAGCTACAAATTGGTGTGCTATTCAGCGTTTGATGACTCCATTCAAGGTAAAATATAATTATAGACTATTATTTTTTCATAAATTTTCTCTCATACTTCATGGTCCTTACTAGATCATCATCTAGTAGAGTTCTTAATCCTATCAATCCACCTATTTAGCCTGAACTTCCTCTTGAAGTTAAATACCCTCAGCCTAATCTGCCCTTTGAAGAGAAAGATAATTTTGATAGCCAAGAAAGTGAATAAATTGAAGAAATATAATCCATCATGGATAGGAAACATGACTTCCTAGCCTTTAACATTGATAATCCAATCCATCTTGATGCATATGATGTCATTCCCCCTAATGCTATAAAGAGTGTGCCCACATTCAATGGTGAAGGTCATGTCACACCTACTGAACACATTAGGGATATATCCAATTTTCATAGTTTCCACAATGTCATTTAAGAGAATATTTCCATTATACTCCTTTCCATGTCACTTAGAGGGAAAACACTTGATTGGCATAGGACTTTTCCTAGTGGATGCATCACAACATGGGATGAATTTGGAGTGTTGCTAACTTCAATGTTTGAAGATGAAAGTGACCATACTTCTCTCATACATCATCTCAATGTGATTAAAATATCCCCTAAGGAAATAATGTATGATTTCAATGAGATGTTTCAAAAGACTTGGCATAGGTTACCTCCTCCTACGAGACCACCTACTAGTTTTGTCTTCCCTACATACTTGAGAGACATTGATACTAATATTTCTATCATGATTCAATCCATGGGTGGTTTCACTCTTCTTGAAGCATATGAAATTACCATTAGATTTTATAATGAACTCATTCAATATATAAATCTACCTCTTAAAGTGTCTATGTATTTTTTGCCTAATATTCCTGATAATACTCCAAGTGTGGCCCAAGTTCCTAATGCCAACACCAAGCCTAAAGTTGCTCCTAGGAAGGCAAATGATGTCATCGATAAAGATGCATAAATTCAAATGCTAAGAGCTCAAATTAGGCAAACCAATATACAAAAAGGTGATCATAAAAATACTTATCCATAAAAACAACAATATGGACACCAATACGGGAGAGGAAGATGTCAAGCACAACCTAACTTCAACAGGCTTACCAATGTGTACAATCCCAATATTACATCCAACACAAGAGAGATGGTAATAGTGCATAACAACTTATTTTAAGGAGAATATTAGAATCAAGGTGAATTTATGTATGCTAATTAAGGTGGAGAGTAAGCCGTAGTTTCTCAAGGAGGAGTCACTCCTCTCCTATCAGCTGAAGATGAAGTCATGATGCAAGTAAGTGAAGGTGGGAAACCTCAGAGATAAATATTCACCAACTTCCTAGTTGAAGAAAATTTTGTGCTCAATAAAGGAAATTATATTTTATAAAACATTATATCCAATATCAAGTCTTTATGAGGTGATAATAATGTGCCTACAATTTCATCTAATCCTCCTACAAGGTAATAAGACATGACTACAAGCATGGCAGTCCCAAACACCCCTGCACCTCCTCCAAATCAAAATGTTGAAACACCTATTCAAAGTAATTAAAATCCTCAATTTAAAATCACTTAATTACATATAAGGGCCCATTAAAAATTAGGTATGTATTCTCTAAATATGTTGGACTCATTGAATAATACCAAGACATCTATTTCCTTTTGGGATGTCCTTCATATGCCTGGTCAAAAAGAGCTCCTATAAAAATAGATATCTACTATCCCTACTAGTCCCTCACCTCCAATAAATAGTCATGGTCATATATCTATTAAAAATTACCCTAAAAAAATTATGGGACCATATACCAAAGTGGATAAACCTCCATCATTTTATCTCTCTCATAGTGGGTGATAAACTAGTCCACAATTGCATAGTTGATAGTGGTGCTTCTACATCAGTCATGCCCAAAGTTGTAGCTAATAAGCTGGGCCTAAAATATTAAATACATATAAAAGGAGCGATTCAATTATATTATACACATTCCAATATAATAGGGTTGATCAAAAACTTGAAGGTCTTCCTCCATGATTGTCCTAGTTTTCTTATCCTTCAAGACGTTGTTGTTAACCTTCATGCTCATTTTGCATTATGCCTTTCAAGATATTTTAAAACCAATATAGGTGGATAAATATTAGTTTAATGGTCCTTCTTGGACTTTAGGATAATATATAAAACTAAGGTGACCATAAGAACTCAGCCTCTTACAAGGTTTCACATTGAGCCCTATGTTGAAATAAGTTCAAATTTGAATTGTGTAATCAATGAGGAAAAGGATTATGTTATGAATGATGGTACTTATTCCAAGAATGAAGGTTATTATAATTTTTTTCTTGATTAGCATGGTACTAAAAAAAATGATCATGACCCTTATGCTTTCATGGAGGAAACTGATTTAGGAGTGTATTGTCTACATGAGGAAGGAATACCAACACCCCTACTTGCCAAAGAAGAAGGTGAGAATGATGGAATGTGGAAAATATTACTATTATTAATATAGGTTCCATTTCAGTTGCACTTGCAATGTGGCTGAGTATGAAGGTTTGATTCATGGCCTTCAATGGGCAAGGAGAAAAGGAATCAAGGATTCACAAGTATATAGAGATAGTGAATTGGTTGTGCATCAAGTTAGGAATGTGGTTGCTGTAAATAAACCTTTTCTAAATTCATATAAGAATAGGGTATGGGATTTTCTTGAACACTTCAATGCATTTAATATACAATCAGTCCTAAGGGAGAAAAATAATCATGTTGGTAGACTAGTTGCCATAGGAGCATAATTTGATACACCTACTACCATAAAAGAGGAAGAAAAGAAATATCACATCAAGATAATTGTTAGACCTTCCATACTTGATAATTAGGTGTATTGAAAAGTGTTTGATAGTGACAAAGACATTGCATACTTTTTTGAAAATGAAGCTGAGTTTTCCTCAAGAAACCAAAAGAGACTCCAAGAATAGTTTGATAATCATAATTTGCAGCTAAGAAAAAATACGATACCTTAAGGCTTGGTGACCTTAGAAATTATCTTTAATGAATATTAACAAAGGAATAATGAAAAAATAAACATGTATACAGAAGAGGATAATTATGAAAGGGTCTTGATCTTCAAAGATAAACTTCTCAAACTAGGCAAGGTATGTTCTACATTAGAGAAGCAAGCATTCATTGATTTGTGTAGATATTTTCATGACATATTTACATGGGAGTATAAGGACGTAAAAGGGTTTGATCCTATCCTATCACATCATACCATTTAATTGTAACTTGGAGTTAAACTGGTTAGGTAAAAACAAAGGCCCATCAACCCTAAAAATGAACAACTCATGAGGTTAGAGCTTACCAAAATCCTTGAATCTAAAATAATCTTTCCTATCAAGGATTCAACATGGGTAGATAAATTTGTATCTATTAGAAATAATAATGGGGATATAAGAATTTGTGTAGACTTTATAGATCTTAATAGAGTGTCACTCAAATATCATTATCCTTTACCCTCAATGGAACAGATTTTAAAAATTGTTTCAGGTTCTCTCAACATTTTTCTTCTAGATGGATATTCTGGTTATAATTAGATTATAGTGGTTGAAGATGATTAGTTTAATACAACATTAACTACAAAATGGGAAAATATTTATTATAATAAAATGCCCTTTGGTTTGTGAAATGATGGTACCACCTTTCAAAGAGCAATGGACATGGCTTTCAAAGGTTGAATTAATGGAATGTTGTTGGTATATATAGATGATATAATAGTGTTATATAAGGATGATAATGAGCATATGAAACACCTAAGTCAAGTGTTTTAAAGGTGTAGATAGTATGGAGTATTTGTCAATCCCAAAAAATGCATCTTTACTATCTATGAAGGTAAGATCTTAGGACATATTATTTTCAAAGATGGTTTAACTATTTATCTTGAAAGGATAGAGGCTATTATAGGCCTATCATTTCCCTTGCATAGGATAGGAATCCAAATCTTCTTAGGCAATAAAAATTTTCTAAGGAGGTTCATACCTAGTTTTGCATCTTTGGTGAAACCTATCATAACCATACTCAAGAAGAACCAAGTATTCTCTTGGACTAAGGAAGGTAAAAAAAACTTTAAAGCCATCAAGAAAAAACATTGCACAAGCTCCCACTCTTGTGAACCTTGATTTTCATAAAGACTTCATGTTGTATTCATTTTCTAACCTTGATACTATTCTCAGCTATGCTAATGCAAAATAATGATGGTGTGGAATAACTAATTGAATTATTTAGTCAAGGTTTGAAAGATTATGAAGTCAAGTACACATCTATGGAGAAATAAGTCCTTGATATTGTAAGAGGACTAAATAAGTTTAGGCATATGGTTTCAAACAATAGGACTCATATTATGGTCTCTCATCCTGGTACCAAAAAGTTTCTTTTGAGCAAGGACCTTAGTGAAAAGAGGGAAGGGTGGATCACTAAGGTAATGGAATATGATGTTGATATCAAAGTGGAAAAGTTGGTAAGGGGTAAATTTATTTGTGAGCATCTAGATTCAAATATCCATGAGTCAAAAGAAGAGGCTTTAGTCAATCATGATTTCTCCTAACCATCTGATTCATGCCTTTAAAAATTTGGACATAAGATGTCATCATATTTATTCAAAGTGGCGAGTATCCTAATAGTATGAGAAGATCCAAAAGGAGGTACTTAAAATTTCAAGCTATACCTCATTGTCATGCAGATGGTGTGCTTTTTATAAGAGATACTAATGGCATGTTATTAAGATGCATTGACAATGATCAGTTTGGAGTGTTGATTGAAAAGTTATATGATGGAATAGTAGGAGGTCATTTCTCATCAATAACCACAACTACCAAGATCATGAGGGCAGGATATTATTGTCCTAGCCTCTTCAAGGATTGTTATGATTGGGTGAGAAGGTGTGTACAATATGCTTTCTTTATAGGAAAATAGAAGCTTTCAACTCTCCCTTTGAGGCCTATTCAAGTAGATCAACCTCATGCAATGGGGTCTTGATTTAATTAGAATGATAAACCCCCCATCAAGTGCTGGCCA
The DNA here is from genome assembly GCA_037957365.1 of Torreya grandis. NCBI lineage: Eukaryota > Viridiplantae > Streptophyta > Pinopsida > Cupressales > Taxaceae > Torreya > Torreya grandis. The sequence continues at coordinate 3,857,968 of JARHVA010000836.1, read as the reverse complement.
TAAATGGATACTCACATCAACTAACTACTTCACAAGGTGGGTTGAGGCAGTGGCATTGAAGGAAGCTAGTAAAAATGCTATCTTAAATTTCTCTATAAGTATCATAACAAGGTCTAACACTCCTTATACTATCATTTTGGATAATTAAATTATTTTAATGGGTGTTAGGATAAATGATTGGGCAAATAACAATGGCATATACTTGATCACTTCATCCACCTATTACCCTCAAGGTAAAGGATTCGCTGAATCTACTAACGAGAATCTAATCACAATCATCAAGAAAACTTTGGAGGACAATCAAAGGGCTTGGCACACTAAATTAAAGATAACCTTATGGGTTGATAGAATAAATCCCAAGAGATCAATAGGGAATTATCATTTTTTTATTGTCTATAGAAGAGAGGCTAGGCTGTCTATATCCCAAGAGTTGCCTGCTTTGGAGTTGGCACATCAACTAGAGTTACTTGAAAACACTCCAATGGAGGTGAGGTTGATAGAATTAATGGAGTTAAAAGAGACTAGAGACAAGGCTCACCAAGATATGGAACATCACCAAATTTTAATGAATAGGTATTTTGATAAGAAGGAAACTCGAAGAACATTCTAATAAGGTGACATAGTGTTTAAATGGGATGAAGATAGAGCAAAACTAGGGAGACATACCAAATTTGATACCTTATGAAGTGGATCATATATCATCATCAAGTGCAATTTTTTTTTTTTTTAATAATTAGCAAGGATGAGTCGAGAGGAGTTATCTATCCCTGTGAATGAGATCCATCTAAAGCCCTTGTATTGAGGAAATGGGGGTTAGTCTTGTATATATTAGATTAGGTGTGTACTTTTGTTTCAGTTGTGTGTGTTGTGTTCCATAAATGTTCTAGTTGAACACATATTTTTTTCCTTGGTGTGTCTTGTTTTTGTGTCCCTTATTTGTGTTTAGTGTTATTTTAAAGACAAATTATGTGTCAAAATTGTGTATAAGTGACTCCATATCTTAATAGATAGGATTAGGCTACTAGTCTTGGCATATCAAGTATACCACCCTTGGGAAATCATCAAGAATGTTAATTATTTTGACCAAAACTCAAAATAGGTCAACCCCATAGATTTTAGAACTTGATATAGGGGTATATTAGGATGTTATAGGGTGTGTCATGGTCCTTTTTATGTCATTTGGTATGTCATTAACCTTGGTCATAGTCAAATTCTTTCCTAAGTCATTTTATGCCATTTAAGAGTCATTTTTGGGTCATAAATGAAGATGGTATAGTTTTACCTGGTGTACAAGTGTTAAAAACTCTATTTAAATGTCCAATATGTCATATTCCTTGTGATGAATGTCATTTCTATCTAAAATTTGTAAGTTCCTAATTGAAATCAAGAAAACAAGTGAAAAGGAGGTTTTGGCAGTTGTATGGCCTATAGAAGAGAGTGGCACATGGTACATGCTTATGGAATGTCTCTTCAACTTACCTAACTCCATTTACATGTTTTATATTATTTTTAAGCATATAAAATGGACTAAAAACATTCTACTTCTCCATCACTTCACTAGACATGCAAAACTAGTAACAGGTCTTTTAATGGTATGGCCAGTAGGGGAAGTTTTAGGTCAAAATATATTGGTGGTGGATAGTAAACTTGGTATAATTCACATTGATTTTATTATTTTGGAGAATAATTGACTATGATTTATGAACCATTCTTAAGAACACTATTTCATTTTGCTTTCCAATCCCCACACCCTACATGTTTTGCTTCTATATGAGCTTATCTATACAATCTAGTTGGTGAAATGGTTTTAATAGAATGTGGAATTCATTATCTCATGGTTTTTATGTTTTGTTTCATGTTTGGAAGTGAGTTGATGAATCAAATAGTTCAAGTTGTAGGTTTATATCACCAAGTGGACTCACAATCAGGTTTCACCAATTACAGAAGGTTTATTTCTCTGCAATGGTTTAAAATCAATATGAGGTGATATATTTAATGATTTTAAAGTATTATTGATCCCATATACTTCCAAGCTCAGCCTCAAAACTATCATCCATAAATTTGCATCCAATAATGTTGCACACAATCAGACTGCTCTGCTTATATTCATTTACAATCATGGTGATGGGGTGTGAGAAGGTTTGAGAACGTTTATGGAGAATAGGTGAATAGTATTAAGTTGTTTAAAACCTTATTTGAGCATAATAAAGCAATATAATCCATCAAATGACATAGGTAATGTGTGGAAATAAGCTCTCATATGTACACAAGCCTGTAACACCACTGTGCACCTATAGGTGCCCTCAAGAGATAATCACATGGAAATGAAGGCATTATGACTAGTTTAAAATCCTTCATGGGAGAAAGGATCCATTTAGAAACCTTGAGGAGGTCTAAGACTAGTTACAAACCCATGCATCATGCAAACTTCCCATATTCATAGTCACTGCCTATATACTGAAATATCCACCTATAGGTGGCCCCCCATAGAGAATTGAAAAGTGTTACATAGAGTTTGAACACATTTTGAGATCATCATAAAGGTTTAAAATGTTTAAGAGACAATGAAAATCATGATTTAGGCCATACATTGGTAGACAAGTTTGAGAAGTCACTTCAAGTAAATAAATTTGAGTTCAAGGACTTGTTTCCTTAAAGACTTCAAAATAGAGTCCTAGCCACTTTTGGTGTTACCAAATGATGATGTGACATAGAGTATTGATGAATTTAAACGCTTCAATTTTGTAGCCTTTATGAAGGGGTATTAGCTTGAAAAAGGAGAGTGGGTATTTGGTCCCATAAGTGATGTAAATAAGGCTTCCAAATCACATAATTGTTTATTGCAACTTTTCAATGTTCATTGAAGTATTTTGAATCTCTAGGTGATCTTACACTCCAAGGTGACAGTTTAGAGACATATCCCAATGGTAAGTGATCTATTGGGTTTAAAGGCATACTATTAACTCAGAAAACATCAAGGAGGGTGACAGTACATGGTCTTGATATGTACTATCACCTACAGGGGCACCTTATTTCCCAAAAACATCACCTACAATTTACTGCAGGTACCTTTAGACTCATGACAAGTTCCTAAAGTAGAATTTGGTAAGAAGGAGCCTGTAAGACATGAATAATTGTGTTTTAAACTAGTTTTAAGACCTTTAAAAGACCTTAGGGTGTGAATCAAAGGTTTTAAGGGTTTATATTCACCTATAGGACCCTATAGTTCCACATTGGTCAACTATAGTCAACCATAGCATGACAATGAGCCAAAACACAAGGATTTAGAGTATGGTCTAACATAAATATGATGAGAATAGGTATATATGGATTTAAAATTACCTTTGAGACTAAAATAAGGTACTTAAACATTGTATTCAATTTTTAACCATGTAGTGGAAACTTACAGGTGTCATTTTTTGAGTGAGAAAATGCAGTCTGTCAATCTTATCCAAGCAAATGCAAGGTATGTAATGAAGTATGGGATGAAGTTTTGAATGATAAAATGTGTGAAATCACATTAATGATGATTATTCACACTTATTTATGCCCATAAACTTTAAATATCACATAAATAGGCCTCACATGCAACATATAGTCATACTCATAAGCCCTGCACAGTCAATGGACATCTCATAAGTCTACCTTAAGGGTTTTGAAGGTTTGGAAGGGAAAATGATGTTATATAAGAATATAAAATGGTAAAAAACATTGTAATAAATTTAATAATTCCATAATATACTTGTTTTATTTGGGATAATAGGGGGAATTCCCTCTATTTTATCTCAGACAAAGGGCACTCCCTGAAGGTACAAATCTATAGGTTTGGTAAACAACTAAAACTAAGGTACATTGATAGAAATGGAAAACTTGTATAATGGTATGGTGAGTTTTATTATACACAGTTTAATATGAATAAATCCTTACAACATTGATAGGCCAAACAAGGTGGCCCAAACCCATAGGTATGTATTTAGACCTACTAGGTCTTAATTAGGCCTAATGGCTAAGGGGGTTCCAATGTCACTTATAACACTATAGGAGCATTAAAAATAGTTTTAATATGGACATGGGGAGATATAATGTGTGTTATATCCTTTGGTTTTTATACGTAGACATGAGAAAACCATTTTTTATCCTAGGAACCTAACAGGGTATGCAAAATATGAAGGAAAACTTGAGAGAGCAACTTGGAAAGATCACACCTATATGGAGGCTTATAATGGGAACTCAAGGAGATAAGAAAAGTTGGAGAGGGCCCTTAAAAAGGATTTAGTGGAGTTTTTTTAGGGTTTGGATGTCACACATTTATGAATAATCCTTAAGGGATTGAACCACCTAAAACACTTTAAAACCCTTGTTCATGATCCGATTGAGAATGAGTTGATAGAGATGCATCTAGAAGGGATAGGATGAGAAGGAAAGTGATTGGATATTTCTTAAGACTCTCTAGGGCTCCTTTCCATCTGATTGAGTTCTACCCTACTTGTATGGATAGGGTGTAAAATGGATTTCCTTGACTATTTTTTATGTTTTGTAGGTACTGAGGGGTCTTAAAAGATGAAAATCACTTTGAGAAGTAGAATAAGACATAAAATAACCTTAATATCCATTTATTTATTTATGAGAGTTCATATGTGTCTCTATAAGTACCTTCATCTTAGCCAGTCCAAACTGGCATAGTGAACAAGGAGAGACCACCAAGTGAAAAGGTGAAAAATCTAAGTGGGAGGAATTTTAAGGTTTACCTAATGGATATAAGGGAATTATGGATATTTAAAAGTGTCATAAACTCCCTTTTATGGACTGGATTTGAAAATTGAAGACCATCTTGATGCCAAGTGTGAAAGGTGAGTGAAAGAGAGGTGCTTATGACTGCAAGTAGTGAGAACACTTGGAAATAAGAATATTGATGACTAAGGACACATCCAATGCATTTTGGAGAATTTTTATAATCCATCCCTCATATTGAAATGATCTCATCTATCCCTAGCCTGATGTGGAGCATTAAAAAAGTCCAAATGATGAAGGCATTTTTTTAAGTAAGCAATTGAAGAGTCCTACACCAAGTTCAGGGAGTTTCATGTTTTGAGGGTAATTTATCCAAGTACACCTTACATTATCTATCCCATATTAATTTCTCCTATATATGTAACTCCTTATATTAGCTTTACAAGTGGTTTAGTGACTCTTGGACTTCATTCTCTTCTCTCCTCTCTCAAATTCTATAAGTACTAGCCATTTTGGCTCTTGTTAGTTAATACCACACCTAGTATGGTGAAGCCCTATTGGTTTGATGTAATATTTAATTTTAATAATGAAATAAATCTAATTTTGAGTTCATAAACATCTTTTTTAAGTGTGTAAAGTGATGAAATGGTTAAGTATAGTGATTCTATCTTTGCTTTTCCTTATCCTTTCATGTCTTGTGCAAGAATTTATCATTCTAACAGGTCATATAAAGTGTATTTAGTGTGTTAGGATACTTTAAAGTGTGAAAGTGTTCTTGTATTCAAAAATTTGATCCATAGTCTACTTAATTTGAGTGGTCTCATACGTATCACCTCTTTATTGAAACACTTATGTTATAACACCTTAGGACTTTGAGGCTAGTTTGTAGATCTTATTCTTAGTGAAGGAAGTATGATAGCATAGTGGATATATTCATGGTGTATCACCCCCTTAGATTAGTTTTATTTTATGTATACTTCTATCTCTTTTCTTACAATGAATCAGTAATATAGGTGATAAGCACTTCAAGACAAATTTAGGGAGCTAGCCCTTTAACCTAGAGGTCTACTTCTACTATAAGTAAACCCACAGACATAGAAGTATTCCAATGTTGCCAAAATTTTAGAGTAGGATTGAAAAACATCCTATAGGGTGAAATATTTGGTGACAATAGTTCCTTGTAAACAAAACACATAGAATGAGTTGCATAGCAAAATGGGTGATGCAACTCACATAATTTGATATAAAATTTGTAGCCCAAAAGTCAATAAAAAGTCAAGTTATGTCAACCAATTGGTTGTGGATATTTTATAAAATTATTTTCCACTCACCAAGGCTTTCCATGATGAGTTAGAGGCATATAATATATCTTTCATTCCATGGATAATGTTCTTTGATTGATCAAAATGTTGAACATGAGTGGGTCTTGGCATTTTATTTTATATCCTTGAAAGGTGAATACATGACTTTATCTTACAAATCAGTTTTTTGTTGCACTAGTAATATAGCTAAATATGAGGCCTTGATCATTAGATTATCCATAACACATAAGATTGATATAAGTGACACACAAGTTTTTGGTGATTTCCAGTTGGTTGTTAATCAAGATACTAATCATTACCAAACTAAAAAAGAACATATTCTATGTAATGTCCCCTTCTTATAAATGAGAGACTTGCAGAAGTACATTATCCTATTTTATTCTCATAGTCTAAGTGGGTGATGTAAAGGAGTATTAGTGTGGGATCATTATTCACAAGTTACTATTCATAGGCACTATTCACTATCACTATTCATGGTGATGTGGTTGTTGATGTAGGTGATGATGTAGTAGGTGATGTGTCTTGTGGGTGAGGTTGTTAGATGTATAATCAATGAGAGAGGGGGGGGGGTGAATTAGTGAGCCCAAATTATCTAACTTCAATTTTGATCTTTTCAAATACTTAATTAGTTACCACGACCATTCATGAAGCATACACAACATTCACATCAATGATTAAGATCAATCACATAACACATGACATATGTGGGAAACCCTATTAGAGAATAAAACCCAATGGAACCTAAAATTGACATACTATCCTATAATAATAAGATCTAATTTAGACCATCTATAAATGATGAAAAAACTACAATCTTTATTTAGTGAAAGGTGCTACCACACTTGTCTAGCTGAGCTGCAACAACCATACCTTTTATCAATTCTCACATTGTAGGGAGGATATAAACACCTTAGATGATGATCTAAAATAATAAAACTTATGAAAAAATCCACCTCTAAACTAATGTCAACAATACTTGATGATGGACCTCTACTAATCACTCTTCGCCTTTGCTCACACTCAATTTGCAAGAGCATTATTTTGCCAAGAGAATTATGACCAATAGATCATATAAATAGTCCTCAATATGTTCTACTCTTCAACACATCCTTAGGAAAATCTACCCCTCCTTCAATCCACAAAACACATACAAGCCTCTCTCTAATCACTCCTTAGTCTCTCACACAAAGTCTAGAACCCATCATCTTTGGTTCCACTATTTATAGAGTAATCTTGATAATCACTACCTTGGTCAGCCATTAGGCATGCCTTATCTATTAAGGCATATATCACATGAAGACATGGCTCAATAATATTTTCATAGGTATACCATAGCATCTATGTGTCACCCTTAGGGAACTACACCTTTTAATAAGACCCTTGCAGTCCTTATAGGTCTCATGTGAACCCATTCACTCCTTAAGCACTCCCTTGAGAAAAATAAGAAGATAGGACCACTTAAAAATACATGGGTCCACTTTTTATGTCCCTGTAGACATCCTCAAATGATCATAGTCAACTTGGCTCACCTTTGCATATGCTCAAATAACTCAAACACTAACCTAGTGCTCACAATCACCATGAACAAACACACAATCAAATTATTAAGTATTGTTCATACTCAAGATAGATTGATCACACCTCTAAAATACACACATATAATTTTCATAGAGTATACAACATGTTCCAATAGATAATTCATTGTGAGACATCAAAATAGAAATAACACAAGTTCGAATATCCTTCTTAGGCCACTTACAGAATAAGCATGAACATAGTCAACTTTTGGGCTCAATAGCTTTGACTATAATCACTTTCAAATCTTCAAATTTATATATCCAAATACATCTTGGAGTCCTCTACCACTTTAATTTTTACTACATGATCAAATTTGTCTTCTATCAAAATACATGGATGAAATACAGAGCTATAGTTTTTCCTATGTTAAATTCAAATATTTGAATAACAATGGTCAAAATTAACCTTCAAACACAATGCTAAAATATCATGAACTCTCAACTTAGATTAAATACACTCCATCGATCTTGATTGATCTTTAACACATAGTCCACTAAAGCCAAACATTAAACCTCTATCACTTTGACCTCATCTCTTGTAATTTGGGAACTTTGACTCAATGCACTTCATTAATCTCTATGGATCAATTAGGTCTTTAATGATCAATACCCACCATTCAATCAACTATATGAATGCCCTCTCACCATTAGATCATTATATTGTACCTTCACTTAATCATTAAATATCATGCACTTATCCTCATCTTGTTGCCTCCTGTATCCTTGGATCAATGCACATCGTCGATCTTGCTCAAGCTTTAACACTTTAAAAAATGACTGAGAACCCTTTCAATATGTATGAGTAGCCATTTTTTCACCTTAATAACTTCTTCTGTGCTTCAATACAAGATCTCAAATTTGGACCATATGATCTCCTCACAAAGTTGAATCCAACTATGTGACACATTGATCCTAGAACCCTTACACGTGTGATATATAATGCCTTTTAAATGAATTCTAAAAATATTCTATCATAAAGCCAACCATGTCCAAATCTTCCTGAGAGGCCAACTTTGAGCATCCATTAATTTTTTCGTGCTTCAGTGGATGATCCAAAATTTAGCACAAATCAACTATGGTCATAACTAAATAAACCCATATGATCATTTTATCTTGAAACCTTCACATATGCAAGATATAACACCATCAAAATTCTCACTCAGTGATTTCTACCACTATAAAAATGGCTATGAGAAAACACAGTCAAACTGCTTAGGAGCCCAACTTTGTATATGCATATCTTTTGATGCACTACATTGCATGATCTAAAAATTATCACAAATAAACTAGGCATAAAAATGAAAAAACCCATATGATAATTTTGTCCTAACACCTCCATGAGTGGAAATTATAACCTCATCAACATGCTTACTTATATTTTTCTAGCCACATTGCAAATTTGGCTATGGGAAAATAATGAATTTTGACTGAGAAGCCAAGTTTGTACCCTCATATCTTTGACCATGATTTGATGCATGAATTGAGATATTGTGAATAAAAATAAGGGACTAATGTTATCACAACCATATGACCATCTCCCCTTGATTCACTCACACGTGGCAATGGTGATGTCATCAATTTGCCTACTTAGATTTTCTGCCACTGAACCCAAAGTGTCTAGATGAAAACTATGATTAACCAGATGAATTCCACTTATGAACACAAGCACTTCAAGCATAGATAACATCTTATGGATATATTTCACATGTTATAATCACCATACTCATCTCTAGACATCTCTAACCAGTCAAACTCTAGAGATCAACCAAACCACCTTCAAGCATACAAGAACAAGCACCTTGCAAACTTTTTCATTGTCACTTAGGCCATCAAAGCAGTTCATCCACTCACTAGAGCATCTCCATGAAACCACAATGAAATCATCATGATATATCTCCAAAAATCTCCCTATTTATCATTGATGTCAATAACCAACATAAAGCAATATATATATCTCACCTTTATAGACACCTAAAACTGGCTGCCAATAACCTCCAATTAGGGTTTTGACCAATTTCCACCCAAAATGCACAATTTGGTCTAAAAACACTAAAACATGCTAAATGATGTGAAAATAACATATTCTAGTGCCAATTTTGGCTAGGGTATCCCTAAATGGGGCAATGCAATTTATGGGCCAGCTAACTTTGATTAGTTTATTTCGAGTCAAAATGTTAATTTTTCACTTGGATGCTCTGGATTGCTCTTTTCTATCAAATATTTTACACAAGACTTGTGCCTTTGTTATTTGTTGTTGGAAACATCATAAATGGGAATATGGTTCCAATTCATTTGACATCACCTTATAATTCCAATCCAACCAAATTTAGGACCAATCACAAGGCATTCTGATCAAATTGAGTAATTTATGCACAATGTGCTTAATTATGCTTAAGAGCTAATTAACCCAAATCAAGGTCTAATAAAAAATTCCATATAAACTTGTTGAATACTTATTTTTGGAAATGAATATGGAATAGTTACATCATCAAGTGACCTCATTTCTTGCGAGGACATCTCTAGGCCATAAATACCACAAATATCAAGATTCATGCCTCCCATGCCTCATCAATGCCTTCCATGATGCCATCCATGCCTCTTAATTGTCCCTTATTACAATGTCATGATGAGGATAATTACAAACTTAATTACAAAAATTGAATTATTCCTTAACCACACATCTCAATCTTGAGATGGATGGTTGAGGTTGATTCTGATCAAATCCAAAAATCTATAAATAGGAGGCCTCACAACATCATTTCTAAGCTATTTTGGTGCAAATTTAATGTGCTCAAATATCTTCAAGCTTTTTTAATGCAAATTTATAATTCCAAATTAATTCCAAGCCAAGCCAAGCTAAAGCCAAAGGTGCCAAGGAGAGATGGAGGTAGCTAAGCTTCCATTTCCAAGGACTTCATGAGCACAAGCCGAGCAAGCCACTACTACAAATGCATTTGGATCATCCAAGGAAGGTGAAAGAACTCTTGTATTTGATACCTTACTTTTTAGTTGTGCTCATCATTTGCTCTCATTAACTAATCTCTCCCTAGTGTTTAGGCTTAGATATGTTATGCTATTAGTGTGTTTATTTCATTTTGTTTTCATTTTTGAACTAACACCATACTAACCATCCTCTTTTGAGTCAAATTCCAAGATCACATTATGGCATGTTTGATGGGACAAGACGCATCCTACACATGAAGGAGATCCTTTTAAAACTTTAAAATATTTATTTAAGCCTTTAAAACTCTTGCAAATTGATTTTCTAACTTCATTTTTCTATTTTTGGTTATCGCAATTTTTACATAGTAACTGACATCGACAAAAATATTGACATCAATTACTAACTTAACTGACATCGGTTAGCAAAATCAACATCGACTAGATCTCGGTTGGCCGTAACCGATGTTGATGGTAATAATTGACGTCGATCACTATGTTTTTCCAAAAACATAGACTTGAGAGCTATGTTTTCAAAGTTTATTGTTTCAAACTCAAAAGGGTTTCAAAGCTAAAGGATATGACAACAATTTTGCTATAGGACCAAGTTTAAAATTTGTTCAAAACTTATTTAAAATCACCTTTGCATGCTTAAAAATTGATTAGGAACCTTATTTTTGGTGTTTAACAAAGATTTTTTAGGTGTTTTTGATGAATGTTTTTCAAAGTTTTCAACTAAGACCAAGGGGTCAAATGAACACCACCAAACATTTCATTTGGGTCTAAAATTGAACACACTTATCAATTCTTTCTTTCAATATTTTCTTACTTAGGTTTTGTTTGGAAAAAAGAGGAATGGTGCATGTATGCTCTTTCATTTTTTCCCTATAGGGAACCCTTGAAATCAAAAGAACCATTGCTATTGAAAATAGCCTAGTCAAAGGCTTAGAAATAATGTCACCTAAAGCACTTCCAAAAAACTAGTCAAAGTTTGGGTGACCTTGAAAATGACCCTAAAGTCTTTTTACTTTTGTGATTTATTTATTTTTATTCATCTTGGCTTGTGAGGGGGACTTCATCACCTCCCACAAGTTCTTTAAGGAAGCTTTAACCTGGGGTTTCATCTCCTGGCATTGACTTCATTTGACTCCTTTGGAGTTTTACATGGGATGTAACTACATTTGGACATCACACTACACTGAGTGAACAATAGGATGTAGTGGTTGTAAAAAGGACTAGACCTTTTTACAACTAGCCAATACCGTGGTCACATAATTTTTGTGCTTATCTTTTGCATCATTTGATGTGAAAGTCATTATGCAATTTATTCCCCTAGAGTGATTGAAACCTTTCTAGTTTTAGTAAACCCAATTCTGCGATACCCTTGTTAGGATTAAGATGATTATACTTAGTGTATTTTGGTCATTTTTTCTTGGTATGCTTTGAGACTAAAACTTGTTTATTTGTTCATAAAACCATGTCAAAACCAATTTGTCTATATGTCACTCTTTTGTCTAAAGAGGTGTTATGATGGCCATTTTACACCACACTTGTACCTTAAATTTTTTGCTAATCTTGTTTGTGTATGTGTCATTTGAGTTGCAAAGGGTAGCATTATGCTACCCAAATCATGTCAAACCATTTTGAATTTAAGTCTTTGAAACATAGTATTGACCACATCATTCGATCATGCTTACACCATTAGGCTGCTCAATTTGTTTTAAGACTAGTTTACCTTATACTAAAAACCATTGTTTCAAACCACATCATGCATACCATTTGGACCCTTATCTTGTGCCGTCATGCTGTCCAATCTTGTCTAGCTTGTTTGGTTAAATCCTAGTTTTTAACATTGAGTTTTCAATTAGCCTTGTTAAGTTTGGATCCAAACATTGATTTATTTCTATTTAAGCCTCAATTTGTGGGGATGATACACATATCTTTCTCTTTTGGGTTACATAAATTTGGTTGATTGATTACCGAAAATTAGAAAATATTGATGGTTTGTTTGTTTAATGCCCATCCTCATCATTATTTGTGCCTTTATTTAGGAGAACACAAAGTTTTTCAAAGAACCTTTTGTGTTATGCCCGATGCCAACTGATCATGTTTATGTTTGATTCTGTGTGTCGGGTCTATGTCAAATTTGTTTCCAAACTCGTTAGATTAAATCAAATCACACCAACCTTTGTTTCAAGTCTATATTTTGATGCCATTTGGATAAAAGTCCTAGCACATGCCTATTTGTTTGAGCCTAGCTTTTGACTCTGCATTTGGACAAAAGACCTAGTAACTCAAACTTTTCCTTTTCCTAGTTTAGACCTTATTTGGAATATTTTGACCTAGACCTTTGACATACCAACTTTTATTCAGACACTTGACCTTTTGTGTGTATGACATTTAAAGTTAGACGTTTGACATTAGGCTTATTTTATGCCAAGTCTTAGCACAAATCATTTTGGAGATACAAATCCACTTTCAAACCACATTGGAGATACAACTCCACCTTTTGACCAAGTTAGACCAAGTTTGAACCATTTGTCCTTTGGACATAGTTTTTTAGAGTTTTTATAACCCTAAGCCTTTTTGTTTTGAAGCTTTCATCATTTACTTAGATATGCCTCACTACACTTATGGAGCCACTTACAATCTGACTTATGATATAATGGTCACACAAAATGAATTTTATGGATTTTGTCAAGACCCCAATGATTCTAATATGGTTTGTGAGACAAATTTCTATCTGCCTCATATTAATCATTCATGGGACAAATTCATGAAATAACTTACGATCCAACTCGAGACCTTGATTGGTATGAAGAGGCTTGTGAAGAGGACTTTAAAGACCCAACTAAAGATAATGTTATTTGGAATATGGATCCATACCCTCTTTATAATAATCAATACATGAAACACAATCAAGAACCAACTTATGATCCAACTCATGATTGGGATGATTTGGTTTATGAGGAAGACTTGGATGATTTTGTTTATGCAAGCAATCAAGTTTCACAATATCCTTTTGCTATTCGATCATCAACTACCCCTAACCCTCCTTTGGATTATATGAGCTATCAAGCTCCACAATATCTAAGGAATACCATTACCATTCCAAGACCTAGTCCTTTGGTTTGTGCAAATAATCAAGCCCCACAACGCCCCATCATTACCATATCAAGTCTTTGTCCTTTGTATCATGTGAGCAATCATGCTCCCTAGGGCCCTACCATTATCTAATCGCTAGTCATTCCTCTTCTAGTACCAATTTCAACTAAACCTCAACCAATCCAATCATTTGAAGACTAAGTTATGTTCAAAACTGGTATTTTCCAACTCATTGGAAACCAAGGCCAAGAAAACCAACCAATCCAAGATGTTTTTTTTGAATCAACCATTTGTGATAAGTCATCCTATGATAAATCACCTATTGATCCTATACCAGTTATCAAGGAGTCTCATTTTGATGAGCTAATCTTTGCTGAGTCACTTCTTAATAATTATAACCACCTTTAGGCAAATCATTACCTTGACCATGTGCCTATTTTTTAAGAGCCTTTTATTAACAAGTCATTCTCTGAGGAGTTGTCTCTTGACCTTTTTCCCATCCTAGAGGAGTCTCACTTTGACAAACCATTTTTTGTGGAGCCTATTATGCCATTACAAGTTGTTACTTATCCAATACTAAGCATTCAAAAATACATCATTATAACAGAGTACCCATTAGATGAAGAATCAAAATTAGAGTCAGGGTCTATTCTTGAACTGACATAAGATTTAGCATCAAATCAACCTCAGTCTCAACATTGGATTTGGAGTCCCTTGCTTCAGAATCAGATTCAGACAAAGAATATGTTCATGATTATTACAACATTGGTTACACATGGCTCACAAATCAATTTGAATACATTTGTGATCTTTCTATAGTTTTTGAGAATGAGTAATTCAATGTCAACACAAGTTCTCCTAGTATCTTCTATGAGGATTATGCAACCTCTCCCTATTCCATTACTGTTCCACATGCCATTACCATAAACCAAGATAGATATATTATTAACATTACATCTCCCATTATTATCAATTGGGACTGATAGAGATTCACAATTTATTGAACTGCATCCATGGAAACATAGTAGTCGAAGAAGAGCAAGGAGGCCAAGACAACATTCATGTAGCATAAGAACACTCTCCAAGTAGGACTTTTTAAAAGGTGCTAGGGGACAATCCAAGCTAGAAATCAACATCTTCTAGTGGCACTTTTTTAGAAGCACTAGAAGAAAATCAAAATTAAAAGGCAATATTCATTAGTTAAACCTTCTTGAAGGCATTACGGGATAATCAAGACAACTTCATTGGTGAAAACCTCATGGCACCAATAGCTGAGCACAAAATTTATTCACTGCTTGATGAAGATCAAATCAAAATAGCTTCTTATCTACAGCCTAAAAATATGGTAGCTAATCTCAGGCCCAAACAACAAAAAAATTTGATGGTCCTATCAAGAGAACAAGTCTTTAGCCCCATCATAATCAAAATTATGTCAAATCTGGCATCAACAACATTACGTGTGATTGAATGTCTTGATCTTCATTTGTTTCCCCACCATTAAACATTCCATTATCATCTACCATTCCATTTCATAGTCAAACATACCATCCATTATTTGTCCCTATTTACCACCAATGGTTTCACTTTCCTTTGCAAAGGCTATAAAAATACCTTATCTTGACGTTTGAAGGAATCAGAATCAATGACCCAGAAAGATCACAAAAGCATTCTCAACAACCAAATCTACAAGCCATTCTTGATAGAGTAGTTATTCTGATGTTTTTTTATTAGGACGTGCATCTCCCCATCAACAGGAACAATAGAATCAAAACCATACCAAGGCCAACGACATGTACCATACCATTTCACATTGCCATACCATTGCCATTATTACATATCCTTTTGCCATTATTATATATTTTGGCCATTCATCCCATCATTTGGGGGTAAAACCTCTTACTATTTTATCCAATCTATAAAAAAATATCATTATCCTTACCAATAGCATGCCATCCTATCATTCCATTCCTATTTAGACCAATGCCTATTTTTTAGTCATCGTACCCAATCTTATTTTGATTCTTCCTGCACCTTTTGTGAGAGGATTTCGATCAATTTTCAACAACCAATCAAATTCATGTTTATAATTACAATATATGAAAGTAGTGTGACAATTGATCTTGCAAGATATCTTTCATCTTATATTGACATTTGTTTTTGTGAGCTTAATTATAACTGCCTATGGGCAAATGAGTGTTTCACTAATATTGCTACTAATTATAACCACCTATGGGAAAATTAGTATCATTGACCTATGCTATCGTATCCTAGTTATAACCATCTATGGGCAAACTAGGGGCAACAATTGTTCATCATGCATTGCCACATCACTTTGCCTTCACTGTTTTCATTTGACTGGCCATTTTCCAAATTTGAGAACTTACTGAGACCTAGTTAGTTTTTCCTCACCTTTTGTGTGGATGGAATTACTATGACTTGAGGTCATTTCAAGACTATGTGGGTCATGCTCAATTCATCTTGAGGTCACCTCAGTCCCCCTTTCTATACACTCTCATGTTAGGTTGTGGAGCTAAAAGCTTCACTGTATGTAGACATGGAGGAGGTTGCTGAGTTTCAGGGACATCGGCGTCGGTCAAGCCAACTAACGTTGATCAGGGGTGAAAAAAAGGGCAATCGACATCAGTATAAGTCAGCTAACATCAGTCACCTATAGTCAGATAGGGATCGACGTCGGTCGCCTGTGCAGTTCTAGAACTACTCATTGCACGAACAGTTAGTTTGTTGAACTGATTGTTTGCATGTAAAGACTATTTTTGAATCTTGATCTGCATGTCTAATTATTGTAAATTAGAAGTCTAAGTTATTGTTTAGTATGGGATCTATTTATAGACCCATTGGCATGTATTGTAAAGTGTGCTAGTGAAGAGAGCAAGGTGTGTTCCTCCTAGTTCCACAAAAGAGCAATAGAGGAAGGCAAGGTAGATCCTTCCAATTGTAAGAACAAGGTGATCTACAGGTTGTTGCAAGATCAGGAAGAAGTTATACATGGTAAGTAAGATCATTTGAGTTGCAGGTTATTTCAAATTCATAGGAGATCTACTTGAAGTACTTTTGAGTGCTTGGTACTGGCAATGTTATTACTGACTGGTTGGAGGTGAACACCAACTCTGTGTTTGAGTTGTGTGTTAGGACCATTTTTGGTAGGAGAGTGAACTCTTGAGGAAAAGAGATCTATACATCTGAGAGGTGTGGAAGATTATGGCATCTTCATTATATTTCTTTCTGGCATGAGTATTAATACAAGATTGTGTATTGTCTCTCATATTCTGTGTCATTTGTGAATTCTAGTTACTTGTTAATTCTGGTTTAATTTTGTGATTAGTTACTTATACAAGGTAATCATATTGTAATCTTATTGATGAGTTGGATCTTGACAAGTGGTATCAGATAATTTATGTTCTAGGTGCCTTACAATTGGTATCAGAGCTTTTGGTTGGGTTACTAATAGGTTGTATCAGATCTGGTTAGTGTTTGTTGATTACAGGTCACTCATAGGGGTTTCTGTTTGAGTGAGAGTATAGCAATGGAAAGAGAAAGTAAGCTACGAATGGAGAAGTTTAATGGCAAGAACTATCAATTATGGAGGATGCAGATTGAAGATTATCTATATCAAAAAGATTTGTACTTACCATTGAGTGGGGTTGCATGCAAGCCTACAGATATGAAGGATGAAGAATCAGAGGTTCTTGATCAGAAGGCTCTGGGATCTATAAGGTTGAGCCTTGCATCGTCTATGATTTTCAACTTATCACAGGCTAAGACAACGATAGAGTTGATGGAATCTTTGAAAAATTTATATGAAAAACCCTCAGCTTTGAGTAAGGTATTTCTTATGAAGCAATTATTTAATTTGCAAATGTTGGAAAGTGGATCTGTACATAGTCATCTTAGTGATTTCCATGGTTTGGTAAACCAATTAATTTCAGTCAATATTGTTTTTGATGATGAAATTAAGGCTCTCTTAATCTTATGCTCATTACCTAAAAGTTGGGAGAGTTTGGTAATGGCAGTTAGTAATACTGCGTCTGCTTCAAAAATCTTAAAAGTGGATGATGTTGTGAGTGTAATCTTGAATAAAGAAATTTGCAAGAAAAGTACAGGTGAATCATCAGAGAATGCTTTGAGTGTTGAAAGCAGGGGAAGGCAAAGAGAGAAGATCGAGCATGGTAGATCAAGGTCTAAGATAGGCAGGAAATCCAAGTCCAAGTATGGTAGGATAATCTGCTAGAATTGTGGAAAGGTAGGGCACAAAAAGAAAGATTGCAGGTCGGTTGAAGATCAACAAGAAGGAACTGAAGAAGTAGATCTTGTAGGTATTGTTGCACAGGATGCTCTGGTATGTTCCTTGGATAAAGTAGAATCTTGGGTTTTAGATTTTGGTGCCTCTTTCCATGCATTCCCAAATAGCGAATTTTTTCATGAGTATGTCCAGGGAGACTTTGGAGAAATTTATTTAGGGGATGGTAAGCCTTGTCAAATGGTTGGCAAAGGGAAAGTGAAGCTGAAATTACAGACGGGCAACACATGGGTGTTGAAGGAGGTCATGCATATCCCAGTCCTGAAGTGGAATTTAATTTCTATTGAAAAGTTGGGTGATGAGGGTTACATAGTAACTCTCACAACAGACTCTTAGAAGTTTCCAAGGGTGCACTTGTTGTAGCAAGAGGTAAGAAAGTAGGTACACTTTATCTATCTACTTGTATTACTAATTCTCCTTCTAGTTTATCTACTTCAGCTATAGATTTGAAGATGTGGCTTAATAGGCTTGGTCACATGAATAAGAACGGGATGGATGTTCTTGAGTCAAAGGGCATGCTTTCAGATTTGAAAAGCATGGATCAAGATTTCTATAAACAAAAGAAGAAAGTGATGTTTCTTGAGAAATCCAATATTCGTGACAAGAACAAGAAAGCCTTAGTTTTCAAGGAAAAGATAATGGATAGAGATCAGCACAAGGGGCTGAAGAATTTTGAGCAGAGCAAGGTTGATATGGACAAGGGTTTGATCCAAAAGGAGCTCGCAGGTAGAAGTCATTGCTCATAAGTAAAACATAGAGACTGACGTCAGTTAGAAAACTGATGTTGACATCTAGATAGGGATCGACGTCGGCTATGTGCAGCCTGATGTCGGTGACTCCAGACAAATAAACATCGGCATCGATCAGGGGGAACTGACGTCGATGATGAGGTAGTCGCATGGAACTGATGTCAGTCGGGTGTAGACTGAGATGTGATCGGCATCGGTCACTGAGATGGATTTTGGGTGGATATCAAGCTATCAAGGAGTCTCAAGCACCCATATGGAGGACTTAAAGGGTAAGTAAGCCTCAAATTCATCATTTCCCTTCTTTACACTACTTGTTACTCACTGATGGTCAAGAACCAGGAAGTTATTAAAGAAGCAGAGTAGGTAGAATCCAGGAAACAATGGGAGCTTGGCATGGATGAGGAATATGATTCCTTGGAGAAGAACCAAATAGAAGTTTTTTGGTAGAGTTGCCAGCTGGAAAAAAGCACTGAGAGATGAATGGATGTTCAG
This sequence comes from Torreya grandis, assembly GCA_037957365.1. Lineage (NCBI taxonomy): Eukaryota > Viridiplantae > Streptophyta > Pinopsida > Cupressales > Taxaceae > Torreya > Torreya grandis. Next base: position 3,838,734 of record JARHVA010000836.1, on the reverse strand, counting down.
GATAAAAAAGAGCGGGAATGGACATGTGAGATAGAAGGCCAGGGTATATGGTCTTGTGTTAGCTGTAGGACAATGGAGTGTCAGGACCTTGCTCCACCAATTAGAGCACATATGATTACTTCTTGTATTAGTAACTAAACACATAATTTAACCAGAATGAATAAGTAACTAGAAATATGAAACAACACAGGAATATGAGAGACAATACACAATTGTATTAATAATCACTCAAAAAAAATACAATAAAGAAGATGCCACTTCTTTTTCCACCTCAAAGGCTCGCCACACCTCAAGACCTTCTTCCCTCTCTCTCTCAGTCCTAACAATCAATTCTAATATAGAATTGATATTCACCTCCACCAGTCAAAAACAATGCTGCCAGTACACTAAGTACACAATCGTACTCCAAGTAGATCTCCTGCTCTTTGCTGCTACCTGGAAATCACTAAACCTTACTCACCATTGTAGATCTCTAAAAGAAGCCATGCACACCTGCTGACCAAGATCATACATACACAAAGAACCCTTTTGATTCTCCAAATCAGCACCCACACATGGTACTGTGGCACTAGGAAGAACACACCATTGCTCTCCTCTCTCTGAAGGAGCTTATTTGCTCTCTTACTCTCTAACACTAATTTACAATACAACCCATGAGTTTATATATAGATCTCATGCTTACAATAATTAGACTATCTTAATTAAAATAATTAGACACGCAACTCAAGACTATAACTAGCCTTTAACATGCAAACGAACAGTCCAAAAATAGACTCTCCAAAATCAACATGCAAACTACATGTTCACGCATAGGCTACCGATGTCGGCTCCTCCCTGACCAATGTCAACCGATTGGTAACCGATGTCGGTTGCTTCTTCACTACTATTTGACTGATGTCAGTTGATCAGACCAATGTCAGTTGCCCTATAACTCATTCTGTAACTCTCCACAACCTCCGCAACCTCTGTAACTTTTCTTATTTGCATCCTAGTGAAGCTTTTAGCTCCACAACCTAACAATCTCTCACTTGGAGATAAACAACTGCACCTATACCTATACCTGTACACCATCTAATTTATTCCCTGGCTTGTATCCCTCTTCAAGATCAATCTTGAAGACCAACCACCACACAACCTGTGATGCTACACCTGTCATCCAAGTAACCTGCCACATCTGAACCTATAAACCCATGTAGTGAAGACCTTGACCCTGCATAGCATGAATCCTTACTGCTGATCCCTCTCAGATACTTGAGAATCCACTAAACTACCCTCCAGTACTCCTCTGAATTAGCTCCATACTTTTTGACAACTCCCAATGCTTGGGAAAACTCAGGTCTACACTCGACCTCATGTGATTTTGAACCCTATTGTAAGCTCAACTTGACCTGTCTAGCCCTTGGTGTGCTTACCGATTCTACATCTTGCTTCTTGAACCTCACCAACACCGTCTTCACATCAGCTCCCACTGGAGACAAAATCTCCATGTCTCTTATGCCAAAGAATTTTGCTGCTCCCAAATTCTCCATGACATACCTCTGAACTAACCTTACCCTTAGCTCAACAAATCCCTATATGTACAAACTTACTAGCAAATCACCCACATACAGTAACTAGATAATGTCATGACTCATCATCCACCTGGCAAGACAAACACAATAGTTACACTGACATTGACTAAAGCCCTGCTTTGTCATCCACCTGTCAAAACCTATACCACTGTCCTGTAGCTTCCTCAAGACCATATACCTTGGCCTTCCATCTCATGTATCCATCCACTCTCTTTTTTAACTTGAAAATCCATCCATCTTCCAGTGCTTTCTTCCAACTGACATCTTCACCAACAAATACCTATTTGGTTCTTCTCTAAGGACTCACACTCCTCATCCATGCCAAGCTCCCACTATATCTGGATTCTACCTGCATTGCCTCTTCACATCTTCCTAGTTCTTGACCATCAGTAAGCAATATAAAGAAGGTGAACAATGAATATGAGGTTCACTTACCCTTTCAGTCCTCAGTATGAGCATTTGAGACCTTTTTGACAGCTTGCTATCCACCCACCATCCGTTCCAGTGACCGATCTCGGCCATCTCCCAGTCTGCATCTGACCGATGTCGGTTCCCTACACTGACCCTAACTGTCAACATCATTTCCCTAGCTGACGCTGGTATCCCTTCTGCCTACGCCAATTCTTGTCTAACCGACATCAGTCTTCCTATTGCTGACATCAGTTACTGTATGACCGACGCCGATACCTGTGTTTGCCTATGAGTGATAACTTTTTACCTGCGAGCTCTCAATGGATTAAAACCCTGTTGAAATCAACACAACCCTGCTCAAAATAATTCAATCCCCTCAGCTGATCTCATCTGTCATCTCCTCCATGAACATTAAGGCTTTCCAGTTCTTAAGTTTGTCAAAAACATCTGTCTTTCGCTTAAGAACATGCATTCCCCTCCTACATATGTGACCAAGCCTACAAAGCCACATCTCTGCAATAGAAGGTGAATCAATAACATGAGTAGATAGATAAAAGATACCTACTTTCTTACCACCATCTAATTCAAGTGCATCCACTGTGAGAGTTATTGTGCATCTCCTATCACCCAACTTTCCTGAAGAAATTAGACCCATCTCTAAAACTGGTACCTGCATGACCTCCTTCAACACCTGTGTATTATTCGTCTGCAATTTCAGCTTCACTTCCCCTTCATCAATAATCTGACAAGGCTCACCAACCCCTAAATAAATCTCTCCAAAGTCTCCAAAGACATACCCATGAAAAGATGCTCTATTTTGGGCTGCATGGAAAGAGGCAAAAGTATATGTAGATCAAGATTCTACTTTATCCAGAGCAACCTGTGCAACATCACCTGCAACATTTGCTTCTACATGCTGATCGTCTACCGACCAACAATCTACCTTTAACTGCTCTTTCTTTGCATCAATCAGACCATTCATGCTATTTAGTTTCTCCATTCGTAGCTTACTTTCTTCTGGCATTGCTATACTCTCACTCAATTTGAAACCCCTGAGAGTGACCTGTAATCAAAAACACTACCAGATCTAAAACCACTTGTTAGTCAACCCAACCAAAAGCTCTGATACCATTTGTCAGGACCTTGCTCCACCAATTAGAGCACATATGATTACTTCTTGTATTAGCAACTAAACACGGAATTTAACCAGAATGAATAAGTAACTAGAAATATGAAACAACATAGGAATATGAGAGACAATACACAATTGTATTAATAATCACTCAAAAGAAAATACAATAAAGAAGATGCCACTTCTTCTTCTACCTCAAAGGCTCGCCACACCTCAAGACCTTCTTCCCTCTCTCTCTCGGTCCCAACAATCAACTCCAATATAGAATTGATGTTCACCTCCACCAGTCAGAAACAATGCTGCCAGTACACCAAGTACACAACCATACTCCAAGTAGATCTCCTACTCTCTGCTACTACCTGTAAATCATTAGAACTTACTCACTATTGTAGATCTCCAAAAGAAGCCATGCACACCTGCTGACCAAGATCATACATACATGAAGAACCCTTCTGATTCTCCAAACCAACACTCACACATGGTACTGTGGCACTAGGAGGAACACACCATTGCTCTCCTCTCTCTGAAGGAGCTTATTTACTCTCTTACTCTCTAGCACTAATTTATAATACATTCCATGAGTCTATATATAGATCTCATGCTTACAATAATTAGATTATCTTAATTACAATAATTAGATGCGCAACTCAAGACTATAACTAGCCTTTAATATGCAAACTAACAGTCCAAAAATAGACTCTCCAGAATCAACATGCAAAAGGCATGTTCACGCATAGGCTGCCAACGTTGGCTCCTCCCTGATCGATGTCAGCTGATTGGTAACCGATGTTGGTTGCTTCTTCACTGCTATCTGACTGATGTCAGTTGATCAGACCGACATCGATTATCCTGTACCTCAATTTGCAACTCTCTGTAACCTCTGCAACCTCTATAACTTCTCCTGTTTGCATCTTGGTGAAGCTTTTAGCTCCACAACCTAACATGGAGGTTTAACCATTGTGTTTTATTTACCAAGTTGGATAATATTAACTACATTATCTTGTTACTGTATTGTGTGCTTGTTGCAGGGTTACACATACAAGGAGTTATTGAACTAAAGGTAAAGTTAGTTCAAAGGTGTGTCATGAGGAATCTGAGAGCAGCAAGATTCTTTGGCATGAGTGTGTTCTAGAGACATGGAAGGTCATAGGTTGATTTTATCTCTAGATGATTGTGTGAAATCGGTTAGCACGCTGATGGTTGGACAGTTTTATGAACAGTGTCCTGATTTACATAATGAGGTTAAGTGCATGGTATGTACTAAACCTGAGATTTTCCAAGCAGTGGGAGTTGTCAGCAAGTTTGGAGCCAATCTGGTAAAGAAGCACTAAAGGGCAGTTTAGTGGATTCTCAGGTATCTGAGAGGGACCAGCAGCAGATATACATGTTATGCAGGGTCAAGCACTTCTCTACATGGGTTTGTAAAATCGGATGTGTAGGTTGTTGTAAAATCGGATTTGTGGTGGTTGGTCTTCAAGAGTGATCTTGAAGAGGGATACAAAGCCAAAGAAACAAACTAGATGATGTACAAGTACAGCTACAGTTGCAGCTATTTATCTCCAAGTGGGAGATTGTTAGGTTGTGGAGCTAAAAGCTTCACTGTATGCAGACATGGAGGAGGTTGTTGAGTTCCAAGGACACCGGCGTTGGTCAGGCCAATCGATGTCAGTCAAGAGTGAACAGAAGGGAAATTGACATCGATAGAAGTCAGCTAATGTCAGACACCTATAGTCAGATAGGGACCAACATCAGTCACCTGTGCAGTTCCAGAGTTGCTCGTTGCATGAACAGTTAGTTTGTTGAACCAGTTGTTTGCATGTAAAGACTATTTTTGAGTCTTGATCTGCGTGTCTAATTATTTTAAATTATAAGTCTAAGTTATTGTTTAGTATGGGATCTATTTATAGACCCATTGGCATGTATTGTAAAGTGTGCTAGTGAAGAGAGCAAGGTGTGTTCCTCCTAGTTCCACAGAAGAGCAATAGAGGAAGGCAAGGTAGATCCTTCCAATTGTAAGAACAAGGTGATCTGTAGGTTGTTGCAAGATCAGGGAGAATTTCTACATGGTAAGTAAGATCATTTGAGTTGCAGGTTGTTGCAAGTTCATGGGAGATCTATTTGAAGTACTTTTGAGTGCTTGGTACTAGCAATGTTATTACTGATTGGTTGGAGGTGAACACCAACTCTGTGTTTGAGTTGTGTGTTGGGACCATTTTTGGTAGGAGAGTGAAATCTTGAGGGAAAAAGATCTGTACATCTGAGAGGTGTGAAAGATTGTGGCATCTTCATTGTATTTCCTTCTAGCATGAATATTAATACAAGATTGTGTATTGTCTCTCATAGTCTGTGTCATTTATGAATTCTAGTTACTTGTTAATTCTAGTTTAATTCCGTGATTAGTTGCTTATATAAGGTAATCATATTGTACTCTTATTGAGGAGTTGGATCCTGACAAGTGGTATCAGAGCATTTATGTTCTAGGTGCCTTAAATCTCACCTTTTTGTGAGCAACCTAAGCCAAACACTCTCACCATATTGTGAGTAGGTATCTTGTCATTTTCTAACGAGTTAAGATACCTTAAAATTCCAAAAAAATTAATAGCATTTCAAAAATCCAAAAATATTTGTCATGTCTAAGCCTAGTCAGTTATCCTCAATTCGCCTTACTGGGGCATTGTCATTGTTAGGATGCTTTCTTTTGCTTTTATTTTCAGGCTTTGTGTTTATTTATTTTAGGCTGTTTATTTGTTTATTTTTCTATTTGTTTGTTTGTTTATTTGCTTGCCTATTTGTTTGTTTTTAACATTGTTGCTTCGACTTAATCTATGTGTTCATTGGGTGATTCCTTGCACACATTATTCTTGAGTCCATCCATATTCATACGTCAACATTGTCATCATGGTTTTTATCATTGGTGCATTATTTTTAAGTGTTTATTGGATCGAGAGTCAGTCCTTATGCATTTTTTGGTCAAGTCTTCATGGTGTTCTATCATAAAGCCTACCATCACATGCTACAACAAAAATTATCTTCATGTAGGTCTAAAATTAATGGAGATATATATTTTCTGCTTATTACTTTGGAAAATCCTTCCATCCCACACTTGATCAATATAACTCATTTGACCATTATAGTTGCATCATTGTTATCAGGATGAGCATCTCCTCATTAGTAGGTACAACTAAATCATTCACACTAATCAATCTTATTCTTCTTTTCATCTCTTTCATCACTTTTCACCTGCTCATCTTTATTTTGTAGCCTAGGTTATATCCTTGAGTTATGCTTTCTAATTAACCCTAACTGGGGCATAATCATCTTTAGCCAATTTAGGTCCTCTTAATGATTATAACCACCTATGGGCAAATCATTATTTTTACCTTTTATTCCTAATTATAACCACCTTTGGGAAAATTAGCATCCTTTTTACATCAATACATACAAGCATTTTCTCATTTGGATTAATCTCAACCATTGGTTAATTCCACCTTTCTTCTCGTTTCTTTTTGAGGGATAGCCCATCAACAAAATATGATGGCCACTCCCTCAAGGGGGCATCATCATAGGCTTCCAAAAATCATTTGGAGCTTTGTTCTTTAATCATCATCTTATTTTTGGCATATAGGCCATTTCTCATTCTTTGAGAAGACATTACTTTGCCTACGGTTTTCAACATATTTCCAAATAGGGGCAAACTGTAGACATCTAAAACTAGCCATTGATAACCTCAAATAAGGCTTTTGACCAATTTCCACACAAAATGCATAATTTGGCCTAAAGTACTAAAATGTGCTAAATGATGTGAAACTAACATATTCAAGTGCCGATTTTGGCCAGGGTATCCATAAATGGGGTAATGCAATTTATGGGCCAACTACTTTGATCAGTTCATTTCAAGTCAAAATGTCAATTTTGCACTTGGGTGCTCTGGATTGCTCTTTCTTATCAAATATTTTGCACAAGACTTGTGACTTTGTTATTTGCTATTAGAAACATCCTAAATGGGAATACATTTCCAACACATCTAACATCACCTTCTAATTCTAGTCCAGTCAAATTTAGGACCACTAACAGGTCATTCTGATCAAATTGAGTAATTTATGCACAATGTGCTTAATCATGCTTAAGAGCTAATTAACCCAAATCAAGGCCTAATCAAAAATTTTATGGAAACTTTTTGAATACTTATTTTTGGAAATGAATATGGAATATCTACATCATCAAGTGACCTCATTTCTTGGGAGGACATCCCTAGGCCATAAATGCCACAAATATCAAGATCCATGCCTCCTATGCCTCATTAATGCCTTTCACGATGCCCTCCATGCCTCTTAATTGACCCTTCTTCCAATGTTATGATGAGGATAATTACAAACTTAATTCCAAAAATTAAATTAATCCTCAACCACACATCTCAATCTTGAGATGGATGGTTGAGGTTGATTTTGATCAAATCTAAAAATCTATAAATAGGAGGCCTCACAACATCATTTATAAGATATTTTGGTGTAAAGTTATTATGGTCAAATATATTCAAGGTTTTTTGATGCAAATTTATAATTCCAAATTGATTCCAAGCCAAGCCAAGCTAAAGCCAAAGGTGACAAGGAGAGATGAAGGTAGCCAAGCTTCCATTGCCAAGGACTTCATGAGCACAAGCTGAGCAAGCTACTACTACAAAGGCATTTGGAGCATCCAAGGAAGGTGAAGGAACTCTTGTAGTTGATCTTTTGCTTTTTAGTTGTGCTTGTCATTTGCTCTTGTTAACTAAGCTTTCCCTAGTGTCTAGGACTAGAGATGTTATGTTATTAGTGTGTTTATTTTATTTTATTTTCATTTTGGAACTAACACCATACTAACCATCCTCTCTTAAGTCAAATTCCTAGATCAAAACCTTCTCTTTCTTCAAGCACTCCCACAATAAGAAATTTCTCCCCAAAAAGAACTTTTTCCCCCTTTGACATAATGACAAAGTAGGCACACATTAATCCTAAGGACCTAAAAATATTATAAAATAAGAAAGGACCATTTTAGAAAGATTAGACAAACTCCCCCTTACCTTGAGCCTACTTCAACTTGCCTTGATGACATCCTTTTGCTTCATGCCAACACTCTTCTTCAATCATGAACTACAAACAATGAAGAAATAACACACAAAACCACAAAAATATTGATGGAACACATCAAGAAACATCTCAGAGGGACTCCCCCTAATAACTCTAAGAAATTATACCTTGTGAGCATCTTCAGATCTTTACACACCATGATGAACCACCATACAAGCTTACCGACCTTCTTTCTTTAGACACGTCTATGACCACCAACTCTACATCTATACTATAAAAAAAAGGAAATATGTACTAAACCAACTTGAGAACATACCTTCAGATACTCATACCTTTCTCTTTTGGATAAACTGAGAAAAAACACTCTTCTTCAGACTAGGCTTATCTAGCCTCTTTGTAACCCTTCCTAGAACTTATAGAGCCCACAATTTTCATTAGACACATCTTTAGCACCTAAAACTCCATATCTAGATCATTCTCATATCCCCCCTCAAGAACACCAATTTTCAACAACAAGCTCATCATATGCAGCAAATTTCCTTCATAAACCTACTAGCGAATTAACCCTCCATATTAATAAAAACATGAATAACTTGAGAAACAAAAACCTTAAAATCTCTATGAATATTGATTTGACCACACATTTATCCCATTAAACATATTAAGAAGCCTCATACCTCAACTCATAAGGTAAAACACTTTTCTAGTATAGCCCAAAACCCTAGAATCTCAAAATGAGTAGGGTCAACAAACCTCCTTCTGGTCAATGCGCACCTTTAAAACTACTTGCACACTTGGATACACCCATCACACACTTTTGGACCAATATTTGATCCTTCACACCTTTGGGAACATAGAATTCCTATAACCCATTATAGGCCTTCTTACCCTTAAGCCAAAACTTAGAAAATTGAGAGCACTTAAAAACTTCAATTGGCACAAAACATACCTTTAGATCACAAAAGCACCTAGATCACAGCAAAAGGTAATGTATAGACCTTTCTAAGCACCAAAATATTCTTTACAGTCCATCAATCTCATTGAGCTACCTAGAACCACCCATTACGACTCTATACTATAGCTCCTTCACAAACCTCTAAAATAGGCTCATGAACCTGTTACTCCCCCTTAAGAAAAGACCTCATTTGATTGGCATTATCATATTGAGCACACAAAAATTATTCTCCACTAAAAGGACTCTTTTAAGAAGCATAGATAGAGACACCATCTATACCTCGATGATTTAAAAGGAAAATAATTCATCATATTCCATCTCTTCCTTGCTCATCTGATATTTATAGTTCTTCTTCTTCTTCTTCGGCTTAGGAGAAACAAATTCCTCAACTACTACAACATTCTCCTTTTCTACTATGATTAGATTATCAATACATGGAGACAACATAGATTCATGGCATACCTTTTCATTTAAAGAATCTTCCTTGCAGCTTGAATCCTCATCACTAGGTATTTGTTCAACAACATTAGGATGTTCCCTTGGATCCATACTTACCTCAAAACTAGCCTCAACTAGTACCTTGGTCTTGTCCTTGAGCTTAGTCTCTTCATTCTCAATATGAGTAGACAATGAGACCTCTTGGGACTCTTCAACTTCAAAATCATTCTCCACCATAGCAAAGAAATTAATTGGACTTACAGTCTCATCATGACTCACACTTTTCACCTTTGGCTTTCATGTGTTAACTTGTCTTCTTTCTTGAACTATATAAGCCTAATTAAATCTACTTTGTCTTGTAGGCCTTTGCTTGCATAACCTAACTATGCAACCTCTCTATTCACAATTGTATCACACCATACCTTTTGCAAGAAACATATCTTGCCTTACCTTATTTGGACAAAAATCTTCAATATGTCTTATGTCATGACAAATAAAAAAACTTCCCCTTTTTGAAGAGGACTCACCTTGTAATATCCTATGTGGATAAAGGTTTACAAAGTGTCCCACATCAAGATAATTAAAGAACTTGATTTTATTCACACCTTTTGACTGATGCCCCCTATCATAGTCCCATGAAAATTCATTTCTAATAGGTCTCTTGCGCTCTCTATCCCTATGACTAAATTGATCACATGTATAATAGCAACCATTAAATTTTACATACCTCATGGCATTTAGATGTCTGATCTGATTTGTCTTTACTCTGCTAGCACCTTCAACCCTTGTCTAATGATTTTTCTTCAAAGTATGATTGTCCTGGTTCACATTAGTCTTTATCTTGTCTTGAGCTACAATATTTTATTCTTCTCCATATCTAAGACCAGTTCTATCACTAGCATGTTTTGGACCACTTAGAATATTGTCTATATCACATCAGATCTTTTCAAATCTCACAAATTTCTTCACCTTGCTAGCTATCTTTTCTAGCTTAGATTTCAAAGATTCATTTTTAGAAACATACCTTGAACATTCATCTTCTTTAGATTTTAGGCTTGTAGATAGAATTTACAATTGACAACTAAGATGCTTGATCATATATTCATGCTCCTTGGCATCTTCATTCAATCTTGAATCATACATATTGAATTTCTCTTCATAATCCATGAGCTTAGATTTCATCTTTTTATTGATATTCTTCTCAATATTCAATTCTTCAAGAGCATTCATCAAAACAGTCTCACAATCCACCTCATCTTCATCATCCTTAGAGTCAATCTGAGTAGACTCCTTATGATGTGAGCAACTTCCTTCCTTGGCCATAAATAGGACTTCAGTAGGACCATCATCTTCATGATCATATTCTAAATCACTATCTTCACTCTGAGCTATAATCTTATTTGGTGTAAAGACTCTTTTTGTTCTTGAAGGACCTCTTCTTATTGTTATACTCTCTAAAACCTTTTTTTCCTATATGTCTTATTCTCATCATTTTGGCCTTCACCATTCTCTTCATCATCTTTATTCTCAATCTTATGAGGGCACTTATGAGCAAAATGTCATATTTCTCCATAGTTGAAACAATTGAAGGGTAGTTTACCCTTATACTTCCCTGAGCTAGTGTTCAGTTTCCTAGTAATCAAATCAATTAGCTCATCCTCATCAATATCATATATGCCATCATCTTTTTATTTATTACCTTTAACTTCTTATTTGTCTTAATTTTATTCTTGAAAGATTATTCCTTCTTTGATGGTATATTATCATTCTTCCCCATCTTTTAGGCAGTAAGGGTGCCATGCAATTGATCCATCTTCAACTAAGTAAGGTCATGACTCTCTTCTATAGCAGATACTTTCAAATCAAACTTGGGGGATAGAGACCTTAATACTTTTTGAATAACAATAGTCTCTTCAATATTCTCTCTAAGACATCTGATGATATTCACAATCTCATCACTCTCTACAGAAAGGATGCCACAATATTTTCTTCATTCATCTTGAGACTTTCAAATTACCTTTAGTGAATCTATAAATTAACAAGCTTAACCTGTAAATCTTCTTCAAAAATAGACTTCAATTTATCCCATATTTCCTTGGTAGTTGTGTAATGAATTACTTTGGTGAACTTAGTTTCTGTAAGATCACAAGTGATGTCATTCATTTCCTTAGAGTTATTCTCAAACAACTTCTTTTTTGCAATACAAGATGGAGGAGTAATAGGAGCAACATAACCATCCAGAATATATTTCCATACATCAAACCCTAAGAACATAATGTATGTCTTCATCTTAGCACTCCAAAAATCATAATTGGATCCATTGAACATTGGTGCTTTCTTAATAGAGAAACCACCTTTCACATTTTGACTAGCCATTGTACCTTGGATCACCTTCAAGTTGTCAAGCCTTTTCCAAAGAACCTCCCTCTGATACCAATTATTAGAGGTAAAATCACTGAGAGGGGGTGTGAATTAGTGAGCCTAAATTATCCAAATTCAATTTTGATCTTTGCAAACACTTAATCAGTTACCACAACCATTCATGAAGCATACACAACATTCACATCAATGAACAAGAGAGATAATGCAAGATCAATCACATAACACATGACATATGTTAGAAACCCTATTGAGGAATAAAACTCATTGGAACCTATAATTGGACTACTATACTATAATAACAAGATCTAATTTAGACCATCTACAAATGATCAAAGAACTACAATCCCTATTTAGTGAGACTCCAATCCCACAAGGTGATACCACACCTATATAGATGAGCTACAATAATAACCAAACATTTTAACAAGTGTCATGTTTCAAGGAGGATGTAACCACTTTATATGTTGAGTTGACATAATAACACCTGATGATGGACCTCTGCTAATCACTCTTCACCTTCACTCACACTCAATCTACAAGAGCACTATTTTACCAATAGAATTATGACCAACAAGTCATAAAAATAGTCCTCAATTTATTTTTCTCTTTAAAACATCCTTAGAGAAATCTACCCCTCCTTCAATTCAAAACACACACACAATTCTCTCTCCAATTTCTTCTTAGTCAATCACACAAAGTCTAGAACCCATCATCTTTGGTTCCACTATTTATAGAACATTCTTGATAATCACTACCTTGGTTAGCCATTAAGCATGACTTAGACCTTAAGGCATATTTCACATGAAGACACAATTCAATACTATCTTCATAGGTTGGCTATAACATCTATGGGTCACCCTTAAGGAACTACACCTTTTAATAATACCCTTACAGTCCTTACATGTCTCATGTGAACCCATTCACTCCTTTATCACTCCCTTGAGTAAAATAAGAACACATGACCACTTTCAAATACATGGGTCCACTCCTTATGTCCCCTTAAAAATCCTCAAATGATCACAATTAACTTATCTCACCTTTGCATATGCTCAAACAACTCAAACACTGACCTGGTGCACACAGTCACCATGAACAAACACATAGTCAACTTATTAAGTATTATTCATAATAAATATAGATTGATCAAACTTCCAAAATCCACATGTATCATCCTCATGGAGTCTAATACATGTTCCAATAGGTAATTCATCATGAGAGATCAAAATAGCAACAACACAATCTCAAATATCCTTCTCGGGTCACTTGCAGAATAAGCACAAACATATAATCAACTTCTAGGCTTTATATGTTTGATTGTATTCAATTTTAGATATTCAAACATATATGGCCAGATGAACCTTAGAGTCCTCTACCACTTTGATTTTTAATGCATGAGAAAATTCATCTTTTATCAAAAGATATGGATGAAATATAAAGCTCTAGTTTTTCCTATGTTAAATTCAAATATATGAATAACAATGGTCACAGTTAACTTTCAAACACAATGCTTGAATCTCATAAACCCTTAGCTTAGATCAAATATGCTTTATCAATCTTGATCAATCTTTAACACATAATCTACCAAAGCCAAATGTTAAACCTTTATCACTTTGACCTAATCTCATGTAATCTAGGAACTTTAACTCAATACACTCCATAGATCTCAATGGATCAGTCAGGTCTTTAATCAATGCTCACCATTTGATCAACTATACGAATGCCCTCTCATTGTTGGATCATTATATTTTACCTTTGCTCAGTAATTAAACATCATGCACCTATCCTCATCTCACTACCTTTTGACTCCTTAGAGCAACATGCACAACCAATATTGATTGAGCTTTAACACTTTAAAAAATGACTATGGGAACCCTTTCAATATGCATGAGTAGCCATTTTTTCACCTCAATAAGTTTTTATGTGCTTCAATGTAGGATCTCAAATTTGGACCATATGATCTCCTCACAAAGGAGAATCCAAATATGTGACACACTTCTATTGGAACCCTCATGCATGAAAGACATAATTCCATTAAATGCCTTCTTAAAATCTTCTATCACATAGCCAACCATGTCAAAATCTTCCTAAGAGGCCAACTTTGAGCATCTATAACTTTTACTACACTTAAGTGGATGATATATAATTTAATGCAAATTAACTATACTCAAAACTAAATAAACCCATATGATGAATTTATCTTGACACCTTCACATGTAAAATATATAACACCATAAAAATGCTCACTCAACTCTTTTTGCCAATACAAAAACGGCTAAGTATGGGAAAACACAGTCAAATTAATTGAGAGCCCAACTTTTTATATGCATATCTTTTGATACAATACATCACACGATCTAAGAATTAGTGAAAATAAACTAGGAACAAAAATGAACAAACCCATATGATTTTATTTTACTAACACCTTCATGTGTGCAAATTATAACCTCATCAACATGCTTACTCAACTCTTTCTGGACACATTGCAAATTTGGCTAAGTATGGGAAAATAATGAATTCTAATTGATAATCCAAATTTGCACCCTCATATCTTTGACCATGCTTTGATGCATGACTTGAGATCTGGTGCATAACAACTAGGGACTAATGTGATCACAACCATATGACCATCTCCCATTGACTCACTCACACATGGCAATGTTGACATCATCAAATTTCCTACTCATATTTTCCACCACTAGACCTAAAGTGTCTAGATGAAAACTATGATTAAGCAGATGAATTACACTTATGCACATAATCTCTCCAAGCATAGATAATATCTTAGGGATCTCTTGCACATGCTCTAATCACCACACTCATCCTTGAACATCTCTAACTAGTTAAAATCTAGAGATCAACCAAGCCACCTTCAAGCACACAAGAACAAGTACCTTGCACACTTTGTCATTATCATTTAGGTTATCAAAGCACTTAATCCACTCACTAGAGCATCTCCATGACACCACCATGATGACATCATGACAAATCTATAATAGAGGTGGCATGGCCCATGAGGGATCTCACAATAGATGTGAGTCATATGGGGAAGGGATGGGTCAAATTTATATAGAGGTCCATTGATTCATGTGTTTTGACTAAAGTCAAAATTTGTTTTAGACAAGATATAGATAGTGGAAAAGTAGTGGAAGACAAAGACAAAGAGGTTGTGGATGAAAGTGGGTAATAAGGACAAAGATGATTTGCATCTTTTCTATGCACTCATGAGTGGGTGTGGGTCAAATTTAATATGGAGGATCCACTGTCTTAGTGTTTGGGTAAAGACAAGGGATGTTTTCCACTAGTTTTTGGACCTTGCACAAGTGACAAACAAAGGGTATAAGTGTGGCACATTTCTAGTTGGGTTCATGATTTAGAGTGTGTGTTTAAGTCAAAAGGATGTTGGGACATTTTTGAAGGAATGTGGGTACATGGGTGGATGATGACAAAATTTTATATCATTTATTCCCCTTAACACGTGTGATAAAGGTGTTATTATGGAAGCATGAGGAAAGGATATGAGTTTTTCAAGAGTGGAGATTTAATTTTGATTTTTGCACATGGTGATAAGCTTTTTACTATTGGTAATTTATCCCCCATGAAAAATGATATGCCCCAATTTCTCTCTCCTTATTATTCTTTAATTTCTCATCCTTCATTATAAATTCTATAAGTATGAGCTCTCTCCCTTTGTAATGCATCTTTTTCAAATCATAAACCCCCCATTTTAAAGCTTGAACCTTGTGTTTAGTTTCTTCCTCTCCTAGGATGAAAACCCTTGGAGTGTAAATATATTGGAGAATGAAAACACTCACAAGATTGCTAGTTTTGGTGGTGAAATATACTCCCTAACTAGTTGATGGTGGTTTCACTCAAAAATCACATTTGGTCTTCAAGTAGATCCAAAATTGCAGTGTGCAGAGTGTGTGTTGTGTGCAAGATATCCAGTGAAATTGTGTGGAGATTTGTGGGTGTTGAAATTAGTGTAAGTATTTTTCTATACATAAGCATTTGTATCTTTCATTATAAAAGTTATTAATAGATATTGACTCCAACAATATCACATGTAATCTAGTTATTTGAATGTGTAACAAAAAATTATTATGTCATTGGTTATTTTTTGAAAGATTTATTATAGAAGATTTAGATTTATCTAATATATCCTAAAATGATATTATAGTGGTATCAGACCTGGTGATCCTTCTAGCTTATTTGGGAAGCTAACCCTATTGTAGATATTTCATTGAGAAATTTTAGCACTTGTATGTGAGTGTTTAGTGATCCAACCTAGAGTAGGTAATACCAGGTATAATTTGAGAAGCAAACATGGTGATACACTAGAAGAGCTTAATCTTATTATTGGAGTTGAGAGGGTAGAAGTGAATATCGGAGATAAATACCAAGAGGATCCCAACACTAGGGATATTATCAATAACCTTGCTAGAGGGCAATATAAGATGGTTCAAGGACAAAACCACCTTGTTGACATGTTTATCCAGATGATGTAGTTGATACAAAACAAGCTTATCAATAGCTGTAATAATGGTTAAGATAACACCTCTAGAGAAAATAATAAGGATAAAGGCTAAGTGATGAAATATTATAATTCAAGAGTTGGGTTCATAAATAGACCCCTAAAGCCCAAATTCATTCAAAGAGAAGTGCTTCTAGAAGATGAAACTACATTTCAGGAAAAAATCTTTCAAAATTATGAAGATTATAGATCCCTCTCAGTTGAGATCCATGAATCCATCACACTAATAGATTATATGACTATGATAAAGACCAAAGGTGAAATAATGTAAAAGCCTTGATTTTAGTCAAAGATAAAGGATTGAGAGACTTTGGGTAAAATAACTCTTTCTACTTTTAATGGATATGATAAATGTACTACTAGAGCATGGTTATAGAAACTAGATACATACTTATCTCTCAAGCCAATGGTAAAGGAGGAAGCTATCAGGTTTTCCACCCTTCATCTTGAAGGTGTTGCACATGATTGGTGGTACCATGGCTTAATTACTTAGAATCATGATCAAATCAGATCATATGATAAATTATGTAAAATTTTGATCAAAATATTTGATAGAAGGGATCCAGAAGAGCAATTTGGAGAGTTGGCTCACCTCAATCAAAGAGGTAATGTGGATGGATATGTTTTTAATTTCAAAAAATTATCTTTCATGGTAATTGATATATCAAAGAGGAGTCTCATTGTTCTTTTCATAGAAGGATTGTTTGAGCACCTCAAGGGTCTTGTGAAGGCATTCAACCCTTCCTCTTTACAATAATCTATCAATAAGGCATCTGATCTAGAGAATTTTATACCTTCAAATCCCTCACTTTGAAATAAGTATAAAGGGAACTTTCAAATAAAGTATATGGCTACCCCGACACAAAAAGATTCACCTCAAAATGTGCATCAGAAGGTGGATGATGAGACCAAGAGCGAGCTTAGGAGGAAGAAAATTTGTTTTTATTGAAAAGATCCATGGACTCTAGGACACAAGTGCCTTGGGAAAGGTAAGATACATTATATAGAGGTCACTCTTGATTGTGATGAGGAGGAATAGGTGAAGGCAAACTTTAGCTCATATAGTGATCAGGAGAAGGATGATGTAGATCATGAAAAGAAGACTATAGGATAACTTATGAGAGGAACTATTGCCTCTCTTTTAAGAACCCCTAGATATCACCCTTTCAAGGTGATAAGAGTCTTAAAAAAATAATGTGTGATAGTTTTGATTGATAGTGGGGCAACTCACAGTTTCATAGATGAAGGCCACATGATGAAAAGAGGTCTTCAGGTAGAGGATTTTCTAGGGTTTAATTTTATGATTGCTGATGGATTTACTATGAGCTACAAGAAGAAGATTTATTAGTTGAGAATTACCTTGGGGAACCATTAGGTGACAACTAATTTTTATGTTGCTAGACTTGGGGAGATTGACATGGTTCTTAGAATTCAATGGTTACACTCCTTTGGGAAATATTCACATAACTTTTAGACTATGAAGCTCAAATTAAGACATGAGGGGAAAAAGGTTGTTGTTTGAGCAATGTATAATGGAGCACCTAGTTTGGATACTTATAATAAGATTAATGCACTTTTATAACATGGAGAGGTGGCTTGTACAACCCAATGTTTGATCTCTTCTAACACCCCTTCTGATAGATATGGTCAGTATCATGTGGATATCCAATTCGTATTGGATAAACATAGTGTGGTTTTTAGTGAGATTCCTCCTGATAGACCACCTAACAAGGGTTTTGAGCATGTGATAGAGTTAGAGGAGGGATATAAGCCTTTTATCATGACTCCTTATCAGCACCCTAAAATATTCAAAGAGTAAATTAAGAAAATAATTAAGGAGTTTTGGATATGGGTCACATTAGGCCTAACTCATGTCCCTTTGCTTATTTAGTTGATTTGGTGAAGAAGAAGGATGGGACCATGTAGATGTGCATTGACTATCATGCACTTAACAATAAGACTATAAAGAATATGTAATTTATTCCCAATATTGATGAGTTATTGGATGAGTTGTATGGGGTTGTGTATTTTTCAAATATTGATCTTCATTCAAGGTACCATTAGATCAGAGTCTGTGAGCTAGACATACACAAGATGACCTTTAGATGCAATTATGGTCATTACAAGTTTTTGATCATACCTTTTAGTTTGACCAATGATCTTGATACCTTTTAGTCTTACATGAACCATATATTCAAAAAATATCTATGGAAGTTTTTACTAGTATTCTTTGATGATATTCTGATATACAACATGACATAGGAGGACTAGCTCAGGCATATTAATGAGGTGTTAGGAATTATGGAGACATAATATTTATTCAAAAAATATTCTAAGTATGAATTTGACATGATAGAGATCCTTTACTTGGGGTATGTGATTAGTGCTAATGGATTGAAGGTCCATCATAATAAAATTTAGGCCATCCTGGATTGGCCATCACCAAAGACATTATTAGATTTGAAGGGATTTTTTGGCCTTTGTATTTACTATAGTAGGTTTATTAATGGAATTTTTTAGTTGGGTTTACCTCTTACAGATCTCACTAATAAAGGATATTTTTAATGGATAGATAAGGCTCAACACACATTCAAAAATCTCAAGGAGGTAATGATCACTTGTCTTATTTTAGCATTACCTAATTTCTCTCAACCCTTTATTTTGGAGTGTGATGCTTTAGGTATAGGATAGGCACCATGTTTACATAGAATAGGCACCCCATTACTTATGAGAGTAGGAATATCCATGATGTAGAGAGATTGTACTCCACATATGATAATGAGATGCTTGCCATCATGCATTCTTTGGAAACGTTCATGCAATATTTGGTAGGTGGAAAATTTGTTATAAGAACATATTATAACAACTTGAAATATTTCTCAGAGTAGAAGGATCTGAATGAGAGACAACATAATTGAGTAAGCAAAATTTAGGAATATGATTTTGACATTGAGTATGTGAAGAAGAAGAGGAATGTTTTAGTTAATGACCTTTCTAGGAAACCCAATTTGTGTTCTATGACTGAGATTTTAGTTGATTGGAAGGCTCACCTCTTGGCTGAGTATTCCAAAAATTATTTTTCATGCGAGCTTATGTGTGGCAGGATTTAAGATGATAGGTATAGATTGGTATATGATGTCATCTACTATAAGGACATGATTTATTTGGTGCTTGAATCAAAATTAAAGAAGACAATTTTGAAGACCATTCATGATGCACCTCTTGCTAGACATCTAAGTTATTTCAAAACCTATAGATATATCAGAGAGAGATTCTCATGGAAGGGTCTCAAATATGATGTCTTGTGTCATGTTAGATAGTGTATGACTTGTCAGTAGAATAAGTTGAAACATACTTTCTCAAAAATATTATTTTAGCCATTGTTTATCCCTAAGCAAAAGTGGGAAAGTATATCCATGGGTTTTATTATAGGTCTATCTAAAATGGAGGGCAAATATTGCATATTTGTGTTAGTTGAAAGGTTGACCAAATATATGTATTTATTTATCATATCTTCTGAGTATAAGGCACCTCAAGTTGTGGAGTTTCTATTTAGAGAGGTGTTCAAACTCTATGGATTGCCAAAGAACATTGTCACTGATCAAGATAGTAGGTTTATCAGTATATTTTAGTAGGAGTTATTCAAACTAGTTGGCATGGAGTTGACCCCAAGCACTAGTTAACACCCTAGATAGATGGGCAGATAGAGATTGTGAACTAATGGGTGGAAGGTTATCGATGAAATTATGTTACAGGGTAGTAAAATACTTGGATTAGGTGGTTATATTTGGGTGAACATTTTTACAATACCACCTATCTCATGTCGATTGGCATGACTCCTTTCTGAGAATTGTATGGATATGATGCTATATCATTAGTATACTTGGCATTTGATGATAATAGGGATCTTAAGGTGAAAAATTGGATTCAAGAGAGTAAAGACATCCTTAAGTCACTTAAGGATAATCTTCATTGTTCCTAGAGTTTGTAGAAGATTTATGCAGATAGGCACAAAGTAGAAAAGAGTTTTGAAGTTGGAGACTTATTTTTCTTGCACCTAAAACCATATATATAGTATATATTGAAGAAGAGTGGTGCAGAGAAGCTTAAGCCTCACTTCTATGGCCTTCACAAGATTGTGAGAAAGGTTGTTGAGGTAGCATATGAATTGGAGTTACCTGAGAATAGATAAATTCATAATGTATTTCATGTTTCTTGCCTTAAAAAGGCACTTGGGTAGCATATCATTACATCTCATAAGCTACCACCATTGGATGAGGAGGGCAGATTGATCTTGGATCCTGATGCTATCTTGGATGTGAGAGAGAGGAGGTTGAGGAGAAAAGTGGTCAAGGAATACTTGTTCAGATGGAAGGACATGCTCTTATAAGATGCTACTTAGGAGGGAGAGCATATTATTCAACATATGAATTTGAAATTGCTTATGGGCAAGCATTTTTGGGAAGGGAGGACTGTAATGTCCCCTTATTTTGAATGAGACACTTGTAGAATATTGATAGTATATTTTATTCCCATAGGATAAGTTGGGTGATATAAGGGCATATTAGTGTGGGATCATTATCCATAATTTACTACTCATAGGCATTATTCATGGGTCATTATTCATTGTCACTATTCATGGTGATATGGCAGATGATGTAGGAGATGTGGCTTGTGGGTGAGGTGGCATGGCCCATGAGGGATCTAAAAATAGATGTGAGTCACATGGAGAAGGTATGGGTTGAATTTATATGGAGGCCCATTGATTCATGTGTTTTTCATAAAGTCAAATAGTTGTTTTGGACTTTAGTGGAAATGTGCATAAAGACAAAGAGATGGTGGAAAAGTAATGGAAGAGAAAGACAATGAGGTGGTGGATAAGGACAAAGAGGATCTCCATATTTTCTATGTACTCATGAGTGGGTGTGGGTCAAAATTCTTATGGAGGATCCATTATCTTAGTTCTTGGGTAAAGATAGGGGATGTTTTCCACTAGTTTTTGGACCTTACTCAAGTGACAAACAAATGGTATAAGTGTGGTGCGTTTCTAGTTAGATTCATGATTTAGAGTGTGTGGAGAAGTCAAAAGAATGTTGGGAAATTTTTGGAGGCATATGGACACATGGTGGATTATGAATTTTTTATATATCATTGATTCCCTTCACATGTGTGAGAAAGGTGTCATTATGGAAGCATAAATAAAGGAGATAATTTTATCAAAAGTGTGAGATTTACTTTTGAGTCTTGTACATGGTGACAAGCTTGTCACTATTGGTAATTTGTCCCCATGAGAAATGATATGCCCCATATGATCTCTCCTTATTATTCTTTAATTTCTCCTCCTTCATTGTAAATTATATAAGTATGAGCTCTCTCCCTTTGTAATGCATATTTTTCAAATCACAAACCCCTCATTTTTAGAGCTTGAACCTTGTGTTCAATTTCTTCCTCCCTTAGGATGAAAACCATTGGAGTGTAGATATATTGGAGGATTAAAAACCTCACAATATTATTGGTTTCAATGGTTAAAGATCCTCCCTAGCTAGTTGATGGCGGTTTCACTTAGAAATCACATATAGGCTTCAAGCAGATCTAGAATTATAGTGTGCAAAGTGTGTGTTGTGTGTAGGATCTCTAGTGCACTTGTGTGGAGATTTGTGGGTGTTAAAAGTAGTGTAAATTTTGTTGCTATATATAAGCATTTTTATCTTTTATTATAAGAGTTGTTGTTTATGTATATTGACTCTAACAATAGTAATCCAATTATTTGAATGTGTAATTAGAAATTATTATGTCATTGGTTGTTTTCTAAAAGATTTATTATAGAAAACTCAAATTTATCTAATATACCCTAAAAGGGATATTATATTCTACCATATAAAGATATGGTAGATAAACTCACATGGACATTTAACACATTTTTTATTGACAATATTCCATTAAAGATAACTGCCATGTAGATGCTATGACAAGTGCAACATCCTTGATGACTTTTGGTGATGATCACATAAATTTTAAAATATAATAGCTACAAAATCCTTCCATTTATTCCTATAAAATGCATGCCTTGTACATTATCATAGTTACCCACAACACTGTAAACACAAAATGGTAGACTGATATTTATAATTTTCTTTATCAAGCCTATATACCAAACTATTTTTCACAAAATGATAAATAAAAACTACAATGTGAAGCATTTTATTATATTATTGGAAATGGTTTGTTTAAATGAGGTTTTGATGGACAATTTTCTAATGCTTAAGCAAAGATGAAGTTCACACTACCCTCTTAGAAATGCATGATAGAGAGTGTGGTGGAAATTTCAACAGACATGCCATACGTCAAAAACTATTATGCCAAGGTTATTATTGTCCTAAAATAGAACAAGAATGTATTGAACATGCAAAACTATGTTTTAAAATGCCAAAAATATAGAAATTTTAATCATGAGCCATCGCATGAGTTACACTTGATTATTTCACCATGGCCTTTTTCTTTATGGGGATTTGATTTAATAGGCAAGGTAAATTTGGTATCGACTGGTGGACACAAGTTTATCATTACAGCTACATAATACTTTACAAAATGGGTGGAATAAATTCCACTTGAGTTTACCATAGGGGATGACATATGCAAGTTTTTGATGACCAATATCATTTCATGTTTCGACATACCTTCAACAATTATTTTCTATAATGGAACATCCTTTAAAAATAAGATGGTAAAATGTTTTTGTAGTAAATATAAGATTAAGCATATATTTTCTACACCTTATTACCCGCAGGTCAATGGCCATGTAGAGGAAACCAATAAAAAAATTATCAAAATACTTTGAAAAATAGTTGAATGATACAACACTAATTGGCACCAACAGATGGTATATGCTCTATGGGCATACTAAACTAGTGTACGTACACCTACTCAGGCCACATATTACTCTTTGGTCTATGGTACATAGGATGTATTACTAATTGAACTTGAGATATCTTTTTTTCATGTCTCTCTAAAAGACATCATCAAAGATAATGAATACCATAAAAAGTGATTACATCAGTAAGAACAATTGAGTGTAAAATACACACAGGCTGTTGAGCACTTACACATTTATTAGGATCATGTAAAATGAGAATGTAACAAAAAGGTTAAAAAACATGAATTTAATGTGGGTGACTTGGTTTTAAAATAAAATAAAAATAATACCAATGCAACAAAATAAAAAAAGGAAAGTTTGAACAAAATTGGTTGGGTTCGCTTATAGTTATAGAAAAGCTAGGAAAAGGTGTATACCACCTTGCTACACTTGAAATAAATCCTTTAAAAATATGAATAAAAATTATGCACTTGTGTAAATATATTATGTAATAAATACAAAATCAAAATCATTCAAAAATCCAAAAACAATTTTAACAGCTACATGTTCTATTATCTCCATGACACCTATATGTTAGTTCCATGTTGATGGTTAACATACTCAGTTACTCCTACATACACATATGTGTCACACTTCTACTTGAATGTGATATAGGCATATGATATATGATACATTCCTATTTCAATTTTTGGCTTTACATCTACTCATGTCATATGGATATTTGGGGCATATGCTTCTTTGATCTTGATACACATATGTTATATGATTTGATGATAACTATACATTATCATGCTTGAGCTTACATGTGTACTTTCACATGCCTATTATCCTTGATTATATCTTACATAAGGTACTTGATATGTTATACACTTGACATTTTTTCTTAATAATAATCGTTCATGGGCTATTATGACATGTTTATGTTGGTTTCTTATGCTTTAATTTTTGTACTTCTTTGAGTGTCTTACCTTACTATTGTAATCCTTATTTGAGCATTTGAATATGATCCTTTAATTTCAATCCATGTGCCTATATATGATTTAATTTACATGTGAATATGTCATTATTTTTTGTATGGACATTTGAATATTTCATTATTGCTTTTTGTAGACATTTCAAGAACTCTTGTCCCTTAGATTGTGCAACATTTGAACATATCCTTTGTTTGCAGTCTCCTTGGACTATTACATTTTGACTTGATTTTAAGTGATCTTATGCATGTGATTGTTTAATTATTGATATTGTATTGTTACTATCTATATGTTTCCATGATATTTATCATGCACCTTAGGCCTACATGTGATCACTTTGGTTCTATGTGCTTTAAATCTATATATACCTAGACATGTTACTTATATATGTTATAAGGTTACATTTACATATTATACAATTGTCTTATCGTTTTGAGATGAGGTAAATACTAGTTATTATATTTACCTCACCTTAAATTTGGGGCATATTAGTGGGGGCATGTCATAGAGGCATGTTCTCCACACTTGGCATAATTATAAATTCAGTGGGGGCATGCTTTGGAAGCATGTTCTCCACACTCATAAAATATATGGTACTTATATCAGTTTTCAAATTCAATGGGAGAATGTCATATGGGCATAACTTCCACAATTTTATAGTTCTTATATTTAGTGGAGGCATGCTTTGAAAGCATGTTATCCACACCTATTCAATATTCAACATCTCTAGTTTGCAGTGGGGGCATTTTATTTAAGACATGTCCTCCACACTAGTATTTATATAAAGTTTTAGATTTATCCATATATAGTGGGGGTATGTTTTAAAAGCATGTCCTCCACACTCACATAATTATTTAAATTGGCCAAAACACATAATTATATGATTCAAATTCATAGTTGTGGTAGAATTTTATATATTTGTACTATTGGTATACATAGTTTCAGCATGAGACACACCTAAGGTTAATATGTTATACAACATGTGCCTAATATTATAAAATCTAAATCAATTTTAAATTCCAAAACTCTTTTATGGAATGTTACCATATCAAAAACTTTTGTGTACTGATACCCCACAAACTTTTATGAAATTTTATTAAACCAATCTACTACAGTAGTTGGTTCACTTTTGGTATAGTTGAGGTGATCAAATCACTCAATCTTGCCAAGTTTTCAATTTGGAATTTATCATCTAGCCTTACTAGGTTATAAGTATCATTGGGTTACATGGTTGAGGTAATCTCAGCTGGTAGGTGGTAAATCACTTTTGCTTCAAGGTTAGGGGTAAGTGCCTTCCAATAAATATCTCTCTCTATTTATCTCCTTGGATATATGCACTTTAAATATTTATCTATATTTTTCCTAATCTTAGTTTTAGAGCCTTGTAATGATACATTTTTTTAAAACAACTTTCCAATAGGCAAGGTGGTTACATCAACACATAGGTGTATTCCTAAACTTTGTTCTTTCAATTTAAATCTATTTCAAGTACTTTCAACCCAAATTATATGCACTGATTTTATACTATAACATGCTCTTGGTTTTAGGCCAATCATAAAAAAAGCACTCAAGTTGGGTACATGCAAAGATAAGGTGTGCATACACACCCAGGTACACATTATTTTCCTTTAAACTAGAAATTTAATTACTAGATTAAATTTGGGAGAATGTAGATGATATTTTATGATTATATATCACCTTAGTCTTATACACTTGGCAAACTCAGACCTTGGTTATTCTTTTCAGTTCTTTACCTTTCTCATTTTACAATATTGTATGATTCACACACAAGCCAACATGTAGAGGAGAACTACATGAATCTAAGGCCCTATTGTAGAGTATTGGATATGTAATCAATACCCTTTGATAATGGGGTATTTAGGGTTAGCTTGACACCATGTGCCCACTAACCCATTTTCCCCAATGTCACTATGGAGATGGATAACTAGGGTTTTACCATTTCACAAGGAGCAATTGTTTATGACCCAAATTTGAATGTACCAGAGTAAGGTGAAGCAAAACATAAAAACATCTAGGTGGTCACATCCTATTCTATCAAGTATTCCATATAGGACACTAGCATCAACACCAGATAATAACATCAATATAACCATTGCAAGATGATGTTATTGTTAGAGAACCAAAAGCAACAAAATCTAATGATTGATCCAAAATCTCATTCTATCCTAATTTCTATCTGTTCTAGATCCAAAATTGCATTTGCATTAGAACAAGATAAGTACATCACCTCTTTTTCATTTATATATTTAACATAGTTTTACTTTCCATATTTAGACTTTCTTAAAATAGTAAATTCAGTGTATACTTGTATATGAGTTTAGCATCTAATTGGCCTGCTATAGATTTGATTATCACCCTTGTGCCATTTCATTTATATATACCCCTTTAATATTAATCTAAGGATAACTCCAACCACTTAGATTCCATTTTAAGATTAAATAATAATCAATAAATATGTCCTCATTAAAGCACATGTAAATAATAGACTTTTACATAGATGGGTTTAGGTATAAGTCAAATAAGTATTATTTCATCATTAAATCACATATATAGTAGGTAACTTTACTCATGTATGCATGATTAAAAGCAATGTAGGAAAATTTAATCATGGTTTTCCATTGTATGGGAAAGGTATAATCGATGTAAGTACAAGAGTAATTTTTTCCCCATATGTGGGAAATATATAGTCTATGTAGGTGCATAAGTATCATGCCTCTGTATGGGAAATGTTTAATGACTAAAGCACTTGTGTAAGATATGCCCCAATGGGAATAAAATAATAAATGTATGGGGGGAGGGGGGAATGCATGATATGGATCATGAAAGTGTAGGAAAGGACATAAAACATCCACATGATATGAATAAATGATCTAGGGAAATTTAGAGACTCAAAAAAATAAAGTGTAAGTATGAAAAGGAAAGTATTTAAAATAAATGCTCAAAAAATAAATGATCAAGAAGATATATATCCAAATGGAAAATGAGAAACTAAATCTAAATGGAAAATGAAAATATCTGAGAACCATTAAGTCAAATAAAAATGACCAGTCAATAAAAAGGAATAATGAAAAAAAAAAATCAATGTAAGAAAATAGGTTAAGATAGCCACACAATACCCTCAGATCAAGTATAAAATTTACCCCCTATCCAAATGTGAATGAATGGTCATATATATGTATTGTAGGTACCATATATAATTTAGTAATACCAAATAGATCATCATTATAGAATATATCAATAGACAATGTAATGTCCTCATGGGAAATATCTAGATGTATTAGGACCCATGAGATCTATAAGTGTAATACATTATCATCATTATCATAATCAATATAACCATTTATGGTGTGACCATTATCTTTATAAGTAATTATGTAAGCTTTGGTATCCTATTTTAATGTAGCATTTTAAATTTATCTTAATGGTTGTCAATTGATTGGATCTTTGGTAGGTGCTTTGTCTTGGATAAGTAGGAGAGGTTGTGATAATATTGCATTGAAACGTGGATGAGTAGGTACTTGAATTTTAGGTATATGTATTTTAGGTTTTATGATTGAGCACTTATTTAGTAACTCATGTTAAAATTATTGTGGAGGCTCATATGTATATATAAATGTCATTATATAGAGTGTGTGTTTGATAAGGCTTTTATAGTTTAACAATAGCTAAATGATGCAAATCATTTGATCATGAAATTATACATTATCATGGTTTAAAGATATTGAATCATGAGAAAACATAGATGTGTGATTGCTTGCATAAGTGAATAAGTATGAAGTAAGAAAAATAATAATTTTTTTGGATAACCATGTAGCAGGATATACTTTTAAAAACATTAATTAACTTGTGTGGCATGCGTTATACTTTTAATTTATAAATATTTATTCATTGTATATTTATTAATGTGAACATCAAGGGTTTTTATTATCTTAATAATATTTTAGAAAGATGTTTTAGAATTGACTATGTTGTGAGCATCTAAATACCTATCATTATTATAACAAGGTATATTAATGGTATTAGCATGTGTGTAATCATTCATATTTCCACATTTATAATCTTTATGTGTCCTTTCATCATTGATATAAATAATTTCTTAATTATATTTTATGAATAGTTGGGAAAACATGCTCTATTATACATTTATAGTTTTTCCAAGTTATTTACCACTATATCCCATATTTGGCACACATTGGAGTCCAAATCCATATATTTTCAATGATTTTTGAATAGTACTATCACATTTGTCATTTATATTTGTTGCACAAAAATAATCTCTCAATGGTTTTTTGCCCTTATCCTCACTTGTTATCCTTTCTACACTTGTTGAAGAAAATTTTAGCATTCCATACTCTTGAGGAGTGAGATAGGGTTTTTCAATGTGAAATATGCTCGTATCATCCTATATTTTATAGGTCCAATTGGTGTAACATTGATCTTGGATAAATTTTCATATATGCCATCAATTTCATAATCACTCTCCTAATTATATTCTTGATTATTACTACAACCGCTAACTTCAAATGTTTGTACTTGACCTATAGGAATGACTTGATTAGGTGCCACTATATTTGATTTATTTTGGTTTAAATGAGGGTTACTAATATTTTTAGGTTCAAACAATTTAAAACATATAAATGGTATATCATCCACATGTCATGTGTATATCATTCCCTTATGTATGAACTTGTTTAATCTATTTAAAATTTAAATGCAATCAAATAAGTAGATCTAAACAATTGGAATTGATATACAAAAAATATAAATACTTGAAAGTAAAATACAAAATTTATAGAATTGGAAATTAGCTAAAAATATTAAATTGAAAAATAAGTATTAAATCTCCCTCAAATTTATTTTATGTTGACTATGTAGATTGATTGTCACTAGAAATTGGCTAGAAACACTTGTAAACTATGTTGCATCTAGGAACATGAATTTAAATTTTACTAGGATAAGGTCATGCTAGGAGGACAAGGAGGTGATGCATCCTTGTCTATTGACTATGGCCATTCCTAGTTGACTGTGTAATTTATTTTTTAATCTAGATTTGTGTGGTTGCCTAAGAGGGTTTATTATTTGACTGTGTGAGCCAATTTGATCCATGGAAGACCTAAAAAACATAAAGCCTAGCTCTTACATAATAAACACAATGTATATCAAATACCAAGGGGGAATAGGTTTAGGGGAATATTTGATCCACCCTAAAAAACCTACATAATTTGAGTTCTGCCTACTATTGGTGATAAAATTTGTTGAATAAAAAATAGACGTTTCTCATCAACAGTCAGGTAAATAAGTCCCTCTCCTATTAGCAAACATAACTACCTTTATTTAAATCCAAAATGTTGCAGTAAAGTAAAATATTTACA
Organism: Torreya grandis; assembly: GCA_037957365.1. Classification (NCBI taxonomy): domain Eukaryota; kingdom Viridiplantae; phylum Streptophyta; class Pinopsida; order Cupressales; family Taxaceae; genus Torreya; species Torreya grandis. The sequence continues at coordinate 3,809,010 of JARHVA010000836.1, read as the reverse complement.
ACAAAAATGAGTTTCATCAAGGTAGTACTTTTAGCCTGAAAGTATGAAAAGGCTACATAAAGAAAAAAGTGATGGAGAGATTTAAAGGAAAAATGTGTTTTCTAAAAGATGAAAAATATAACATAACCAATTAGCTAAATTTAGAAACTTATTGGAAATGTCAATAAGTTTGATATAATCTCTAATGGGAAACCTCTCTCATTCAATGGATGGGAAAGACATACGTACATTTATAGAAATGCTTGATATATGCCAAAACAACCATATAACTAAAAATAGAGAATAATAACCCCTCTATATTTCTTTGCCAAAAAATTAAAGAATACTCTCTAACTCCATTGAGATTAATCTGAAATGAAAATGACAAATATAGATTCAAAAAAAATACTATAATTATTTTTTTGTGGTTTCTAACTAGTTCATAATGACTCTCTAACTCATATTTAGTGGAGATATCAAGAAAAGGAAGAGTACTTTTTATAAGTTGGATTTACTATAATATTATCTCATATTTTTCTTTCTCAAATGAATGACTTGCAGTTTTAGGTGAAGGCTGATGCCATTTTCCTCTGATATTATCTCATATTTTCTCTTTTTGAAGTCTAGGATCCAATATATCCTCATCATCCAATATTTTATTAGGAGCTTTTTCAATCCCAAATTCATTAACCTATTTCACTGTGAATCATGAACAATCTCTAATTCTCACATCATTTTCATCATCAAAATCATGCCAATAGTCTTCGAAATGAGGTACATGCTGATATGAAGCCCCCATGATGTGTGTCACGAAGCCTCTTATATTGAATGAAGGCTTGATTTCAAATCACCTTATATTGACACGTGTCATGTCTTCCTCAACTATTTTTTATTTAGATAATGATGAACATGTCTACCTACCTATAAAGATAGGAGACTTTACTCAAACTTTATGTTTAATAGCTAGGAACTTGTGAGTTTCATCCAATTATCTTGCCAAATTCATTAGAGCCCATTCATCATCAACATACCTAAGGAAAATTTATGGTGATAACTCACATCCACAAACCTTTAGATAAAAAAAGTTAGAAACTGAATGAACCAAGATCCCCACCTTGCAATTTATGTCATTGCTTCCACAAATATTCTCATGTTATAGGGTTCCTTTTCAAACGTCTGAATGACATATTGAATGAATACATCATTTACCCTTTGGAAATGATGAACACTTTACTCTAGGGTAAGTTGAGGGTATAATTCATAGATCTTTGTAGTTTTAATGTTCCCCATCTGATTCAATCCATCGTAGAATATTTTCCTAGAAATTACATAAACTAGATATGAAGTCATGTAGAATTTAGAAGTTGTTTTGACTTTGATTAGTTGTTTATGGATTGATTCATTGATAAACTTCCCCTAATTGATATATTTCTTGTTCTGGTGAATGGTCCATATATATATGTACATCCAAGTTTAGAAGTGACTTGCCTCTAGGCTTCTAACTACCCTATGCAAGAGTTTAATCATGTCATTCACTTCATTCATGAATTTGAACATGGCAAGATTCTTTAGAATATTTATTTCTAAATTTTTAGGTTTTATGAGCCATTATTGGTTTACCCATTTCGCATAAGAATTGACATTATCATACCAAAATATTTGAGATGAAGCAAGAGATAAATTCACATATGATTCTCATTTTGGAAACTATAATACCTTTTCAATATGTTCTGGAACTAAACTTATGACATATTCTCCTTTGGGATTTAACACTTGTCTCTTGTTAGGGTCATAGTGTTTAGTTATGGTTAAGACCAATTTTGTGCTCTACATTAAAGTTGTAAAAGTAGATGCATTTACCAATCTACTATCACGTATACTCTGACCATACTCTATCTTATCCACCCAATTGATTATGTTCAAGAAATATTCCATGTTAATGTGTCCTATATCAGTTTCAGTTATGCTATCAACATTTGAATCCAAGCTTGATGGAGGAACAACACCTTGAAATAAGTACTTCATCTATGATTCCTCTTCTTCATATATAATCTTCTTTGGAGGAGTTTTATTTAAGGTAACCTTGGTATGAGTCTTGGATGTTGACATCTAAAAAATTCCACTTCCTCAGAGATGAATATTGCACTATATCAGAGCTGGCCAAGAAAATCTATCAAGAAAATAGAAAACTTACTTTTTAGGAAAAGTGCTCATAGAGCAAGGGGATTTTGATGGAGTGTTTATAGTAGGGTCAGGTTCTAAGGGTAGTGAAAACACTACCATCATGTTTTGATAGGTATGTTTCCAATACCATCAAGTTCTGATGGTGGTGACTATAACATCATCAGGTTATGATGATGGTGTCAATAACCTCACAAGGTCCACTTAGGATATAGGCAAGGAAGTTGGCTTCCTTAGAATGTGTAAACTAGGTAGGGAAAACTAAGATAATAATGGATCTTTGGGAAAAGAGAGAAACATGCAAAAATTATAGGGTTTGATTTTTTTAGAAAATGGTTCAATTTTTACAAAACCTTAAAAAAATGCAAATAAAATATCTTGAAGATAATGAAAAATAAGAGAAAGTCATGAATTTTGCCTACAAATGAAAAATGAGAGATCAAATGACTTACCTCTTGTAAGCTCCAAAACCATAGAAACTAACTTGTAAATATTGTTGGACAATGGACAAATTGAAAGCACATGAGATGAAGATGCAATAGGAGAAATTAGAATCCATGAGAAGGAGTTGGAAATTCATAGCATAGAGGTGAGTGAAAAATAGTAGGGTCAATAATATATACTGCATCAATATATGTAGATGGAGGATGCCATTAATGGATAAAAAGAGGGATGACTACAAAACATTCAATATTTAAATCATGTTTTTACATGTGTGAGGATTTGATATTATTACTGACAAACATGTTGGGCCTTGGTAAAGGTGTTTGCATGCATGTTAGGATCTGAGGGTGGTGCTTGTAGGGAAATTAGGTCCCAATGATATTTTTTACAAGTTTATCAGATTCCACTAGAGGTGTTTTCAATCTCAAGAGGGTTTGTCGAAGGTGTTTGCAAGCCTAATAGGATTCATAAGACGTGTTAATAAGGTTCTTAAGATTTGAGATAAATATTTACACTTTTTCAAATTTTCAATATAAAGAAGCGGAGTTAGAATTTTTTTGAAATATTTTGCACAACTTGACTTCACTACTACCAATTTTCTTTAAAAATAGTAATTAAACTATTGACCAACTTTGACTTTCACTATTCTTGACTATTTGACCATTATTCAAAAATTGAGACAACAGCTGGCTCCTACTAGGGACCTCAAACTATAAAGAATGAGAGAAGAATTACAGACTCTAGTTTTTTATATTAGTGTACTTACATTAGACCATGGATTCATTTGAAACTTTTTGATGCAAATTCTTGAGAAGTGAAATATCACTCATCTTGATTTGACGAATTGATAACCAGTTCACCTATCTCAATTGTATGAGAAATGAACACACACTATCGAGCTAAATTCCTTGTTATATATTTTGAATATCCCAATCTGACCAACTGATAATGAGTTCACCAATACAAATCATATGAGAAATGAACATGATTTATTAGGCCATATCATGTTGAGTAAGACTCTAATTTTCATTGCCCATTTACTTGAGGATGTTGATGAGAATTTGTTAAATCTAGAAAATAAATAAGCTTTTGATCTTGAAATTTGATAAGACTATAGATATGAATCTTATTTTGGACTTATAATTTTTTTATAAAATACCTAGTGGAAAATCAAACCAATATAAGGAAAAGGGAGGAACAACAAACAATCCATTGTGTTTATTTAAAAAAAAACACACGCCCAATAAAATAGGACAAGGAAAGGGAAACAAGATAAAAATATGTGTACATATTTACATGATTGAGACTAACCATTGTTACTTGAAGTAATGTTTGAGATATTTCCACTATAAGGCAATGGCATATGTGTTACATCATGATAAGCCAAGTAGAAATTATTATCTCCACATAAGTGCCTGATCTTGAAGGGACCCATCCATATGAGTTAAACTTACCATGACTTCTTTTAGGCTCTCTTCATTTATCCCATATAAGAACAATATATCCCACTTGAAAATATTTCTTTTTTGCTCTTTTATCAAAAATGAATTTTACTTGGGCTTGATGTTTGGAAATATTGTCAATTTCTTGAGACCTATCTTTTTCAAGTTTTTTCAAATATAGAATCCTTTTATATAAAGAACTTTCAAAATTTTGATTCTCAATTGCTCTGGCTAATTAGAGTGTACGAAATTCAAGTGTTATCAAAATTATTATATCAATCCCATAAATCACTTGGACATGGGGAATGCCTATCACTTTCTTAGGTGTTATATGATCTACCCATAATGCATCATACAACTTCTTATTCCAATTTATCTAATTCTCATCTACAAAATTATGAATGATAGTAAACATATTCTTATTGATCAACTCAGCTTGACCATTTCCTTATGGATGATGATTTTAAGACTAAGACAATGAAATTCTATGGACATAAGATAACTCAATCATTTTCAAAAAATAAAAATTTGAAGCATTATTTGTTACTATTTTTTGTGCAATGTCATATCTCACCAAGATGTTTTCTTTGATAAAATTACAAATTACTTTTGAAGTCATTTGTTTGACAAGAATAGCTTATACCCATTTGGTAAAATAATCAGTAGTGATAAGAACATGAGTATGTCCTATACTTGATTGGGGATTCATAGCTCCCACAAAATCTAAACCCTATTGTTAAAAGGGTTCTTCAATTATTATTAGTTTATGAGGAAGTGTTGTAAGTTTCGGCCTTCCAATAAACTATTGACATGCTTCACATTTACTTACCCAATTATATGAGTCTTTAAATAGTTTAGTCCAATAATAATGAGCTCTTAGTATCTTTTAGGTTGTTATAGTAGCATAAAAGTGTCTGCCACAAGCTTTATCAGTAAAACCTTGTAAGAACCTTTTTTATTGTTCAGTATCAACACATCTCAGGAAAAATCCATCAATACTCTTTTTGAATAACATTTCAACCTAGATGATATAATTTTAGCTTAGAATTTGAGTGTTTAGTGTTCTTTAGTATCTAGATAGGATGGGCATTCTCCATAAGTTAGAAATAAGGCAATTTCTGTAAACCATTCATTAGTAGATTCAATAAAAAAATGAAAGGAAAATCTTTCTTATTTTGATCATCAAGTCCTATTGAAGAGGTTGACTAAGAATCTATCTATTTTGCTATGATTTGAAAATATTCCTTTTCCTTTAACTAGTTTTATGGGTTTAATGTCGATATCATACTTATAAACTTTGGTTATCCAATGACCTCTTTTTTATCTTGGTTATTGCTGAGTCAAAATGGATTTGATAGCTTTACTTGGGACCATTACCATAGAATATGAATGCAAAATGTAACAGTTATATCCAAATCTTTCACCCTAGAAGAGAGTGTTCTATCTTCTTCCATATTTGGGCAATGTTGGAACACTTTTAGGCATGTGGGTATAACTATAATGGAAATGGACCTCTAGATTGAAAGGGATATCTCCCTAAATTTGTCTCTACAAAATAATATCTATCTACACCAACTTGATTGAAAAGAAAAGGGTTAGAAATTGCATAAGGGAAACCTATTTTAAATATGGTGATGCACCAAGGTTTTTTGTTTCCACATAAATGTCATATCCTAGTGTACAACATAGAAAAATGTAAAGACCTTTTTCCAAGTTCTAGAGATTCTAACATGAATATTTCAGTGAAGAGGTGAGATGCATGAAAAAATAGAAAGAAAATGAACTGAAAGGCACATTGCACATTCAAAAACAATTAAAATTATTATAGTAGTTCCATACATTTAAACACACTCTAGATGACCTATTAGATCAAGAACTTTGCTCAGACATAAATTACAAAGGACAGAAGCATGAAACCATCACTTGTTGTCAATATATGTCACTTACACACTTAGATAATGTTTAGAACTTGAAAGGGAAAAGGACTATAATAATGCTTAAAGGTAGAATATCATTTTAGTAGGGCTTCATTGTACTCTGTGTGGTTGATTTTTTTACTAGCCAAGGGGCTATATATATAGCAAGAAGGAAGAGAGAGAGGAAAGCCTTTGGTGCCAAGGAGAGGAATCAATTTGTTTGAAGTCACCATCTTCAGCTGTAACTATCTTTATAAAGGATGCTTGCTCATGCCATTTGGTTGATCCATGTCATCACAAGTTGTTACACATTTAGTCCTACTCTCTTAAATATGCTTTTCCAATGTTTGCATCAATAGAATAAGGATATTCTTGGTTGAGTCATGACATCAAAATGGTTGTTACAAGGGAGTCCACCTATTACAAATTTGTCTCTTTCATTCTATATGGCTTTATCCTTATTTGATTGGTCCTTAAGAAATGACTCAGATCCTAGTCTATCAATGGTTATATGGGCTCTCTTATTATTTTAAAAGATGAAGGATGTGAGCCCTTAGATATACCTAAATCCTCTTGTGTTTGAACACCAATGGTTAGATCACTGTCCCAAAATTTGACAGTTGTACAACCATCATTTCACTTGGACATTTCCTTCAGGCACCCTTCCTTGAACAATTCACATGGGTACTTTCCTTGAAAGAATTCCCATAGGCATTTTCATTGGACATTTTCCCTAAAGGATTTCCCATGGGCATGTTCTCACCTTTGAATGGCCCATGTCTTTTCAGGCCTTTGGAGTATGGCTTGTCGAAAGGATTTTTGATTAAAAAAATTCCACAAAAATTCCTTCGGACTTCTTACAAAGGTCACTTCCTTTTGGAATGATCCCTTCAAGCTTGGAAAGTGTCCCTTTAGAACTTTTCGAAAGGGCACTTTGAAGAGAAAGTATCCCTTTAGATCTTTTTTGAAGGGAACTTTGGAGAAGGAAAGTGTCCCTTCAGAACTTTTCCAAAGGGAAATTTGAAGAAAAAGTGTCCCTTTAGAAAATTTTTGAAGGGCATTTTGGAGAGAAAGTATCCCTTTAGAACTTTTTTGAAGGGCACTTTGGAGAGAGAAAGTGCAAATTCGAAACTTTTCCAAAGGTTACTTTGAAGATAAAGTGTCCCTTCAAAACTTTTTTGAAGGGAACTTTGCAGAGAGAAAGTATCCCTTCAAAAAAAAATTGAAGGGCACTTTGAAGAGAAAGTGTCCTTTGAAACTTTTTTGAAGGGCACTTTGGAGAACTTTTTCTAAGGCACTTTGGAGAGAGAAAGTGTCCCTTCAAAACTTTTTTGAGGGGCACTTTGAAGAGAAAGTGTCCCTTAAGAAATTTTTTGAAGGGCATTTTGGAGAGAGAAAGTGTCCTTTTGAAACTTTTTTGAAGGTTAATTTGAAGGAAAAGTGTCCCTTTGTAAAAGTTTTGAAGGGCACTTTGGAGAGAGAAAGTGTCCCTTCAGAACTTTTCTGAAGGGCCCTTTGAAGAGAAAGTGTCCCTTCAAAACTTTTATGAAGGGCACTTTGAAGAGAAAGTGTCCCTTCAAAACTTTTTTTAAGGGCACTTTGGAGAGAGAAAGTGTCCCTTCGAAACTTTTCCAAAGGGCACTTTGGAGAGAAAGTGTCCCTTCAAAACTTTTCTAAAGGGAAATTTGAAGAGAAAGTGTCCCTTCAAAACTTTTTCAAAGGGCACTTTGGAGAGAGAAAGTGTCCCTTTGAAATTTTTTTGAAGGGCACTTTGAAGAGAAAATGTCCCTTCAAAACTTTTTTGAAGGGCACTTTAAGGAGAGAAAGACCATTTGAAAAAGTTTTGAAGGGAAATCTAACGAGAGAGAGACCCTTCCAAAATTTTCTAAAGGGAAATCTTTTGGAAAAAGATAAAGGAAGATGATTCTTTCAGACTTTTTGTCCAAAATAAAAAGTTTGAGATAAAAAGGCTGAAAGAATTCCTTTGAGAAAGACCAAAAAGACACTTTGAAAAGGATGGAAAAAATATTTTAAGAAAAGAAAACAAGACAATTGGTCTTTTACAAGTGAGTTAAAATAGACAAGTGAACGCTAAACTTAGCCAAAAAGAGCTACAAAACAAGGTATGAAAGTTGGCTAACATTATTGGTGATTCAAAGGGAAGGCATGCCTGCTATGCCAAAGATCAGTCACCTAAATCTTTCCATTGGGAATGGATTCATGCATAAGGCATTCAAAATAACTTAAATAAGCTTCTTGGCTAAAAACACACAAACTGGATGATCAAATTCACAAAGGAAAAGATGCACACAAACACAAAGAAGGAAACACACTTATGCTACAAAGCACTTAGGGAACACAACAACAAACCAAAAAGAAACACACATCTAAATTAGTATTTAAAAAACATGGCTTTCCAAGACTAATAACAAGACTTCAAATGTATCCCATTCATAGGGATAGGCAACTCTTCTCCATTCATCTTGGATAGTTGAAAGGAGTTGCTTTACTTGCACTTGTTGATGATGTAAGGGCCAATCCACAAAGTTTCAAACTTTGTATGTCTACCTAGCTTTTATTTGTCTTCATCCCATTTTAAGAACAAGTCACCCTCTTTGAAAACTCTTGCACTTATTCTTTTTTCAAAGGACTTCTTCATGAGCACTTGATGGTGCTCCATAGTCTTGTGTGCATCATCCCTTGCCTCTTGTAGCTCCATCAGTTCTATCAACCTAACTTTCATTGGAGTGTTTTCAAGTAATTTCAGCTGTTGTGCAAGTTCTAGGGTAGGGAGTTCTTAGGATATGGACAACTTAGCTTCTCTCCCATAAATAAGTACAAAGGGAGAGTTACCAATTGATTTATTAAGAGTAATCATGTCTACCCATAAAGCTATTTTCAACCTGCTATGTCAGGCTATTTGATTGTTATCTAATGTTTTCTTAATGATCTTGATGAGGTTTTTGTTGGTAGACTCAGCTAATCCATTACCTTCAGGGTAATTATTGGATGAGGTACTCAAGTGAACTCCATTCCTACCTACCCAATCAAAAGTTTTGGCACTTAATAAAGCAAGGCATTATCAGAAATAATGACATGAGGAACTCTAAAACTTGTTATAATTCTCACATAAAACTCCAAGATAGTGTTTTCATTTGCCTCCTTCAATTCAATGGCTTCTAGCCACCTTTTGAAGTAGTCAGTAGTAGTCAATATCCATTTGTGTCTAGTACTTGATGGAGGGTTGGGGGTGAACTTGGTTGATCAAGACCTCTTCTTTTGGATCTTGTAAATCTGAAGCTAAATGCCCACATAATCCTAGTCCTCTCACCAAGCTTGTCACCTTGATATCCACATCATACTCCATCACCTTTGTGATCCATCCAACTCTCTTTTCATTGAGCTCCTTGCTTAGGAGAAACTCTTTGGTGCTAGGATGAGAAACCATGACATGTATCTTATTGTTTGAGACCATGTGACTAAATTTTTTCAATATCCTTATCACTTTCAAAGACTACTTCTCAACAAATATATATCTAACCTCATAATCCTCCAATCCTTGGCTAAAGAATGCAATTGGTTGCTCTACCTCTTCATCATTCTTTTGCATGAGCATAGATGAGATTGTATCAAGGTTAGCAAAGGTATAGATTATGAAATCCTTGGAAAAGTTTGAGTTTGAGAGAGTAGGATATTTTGTAATTGCTTGCTTTATTATCTTAAAATTTCTCTTTCCCTCCTTTGTCTAAGTAAAAACTTGGTTCTTTTTTAGCATGGCTATGATAGGCTTTACCACAGCTATAAAGTCTAAAATAAACCTTCTGACAAAGTTTATTTTTCCCTAGAAGCTTTATAGTCCCTTCTTGTGTTGAGGTAAGGACAATCCTAGGATAGCCTCAATCCTTTTAAGGTCAATAGATAAGCCTCGTTCTGAAACAATGTGCCCCAAAAGTTTACCTTCATGAACAACAAAGATACACTTTTTTGGATTAAGGGATATGCCATACTCCCTACATTTATTAAACACCTACCTTAGATGTTTCATATGATTAGTAGCATCTGTGAAAAAGCAATTACATCATATAGGTACACAAGTAGAAACTTATTGATCAAACCTTTAAAAGCCATGTCCATTGCTCTTTGAAAAGTGGCTTCAACATTGGACAAACCAAAAGGCATATTCTTATAAGAAAAGGTTCCCCACTTTATAGTGAAGACTATCTTGATCTAATGCTCCTTATTTACCAATATTTGGTTGTAGCCTAAATAACCATCAAGAAGAGAGAAGTGTTGGGAACCTGAAACAACCTACAAAATTTGCTCCATAGAGGGTAGTGGATAATGATCTTTGAGAGACACTTTTTTAAGATCTCAAAAATCCACACAAAGTTTGATCTCTCCATTCTTATTTCAGATGGGTATAAGATTAACCACCCAAGTTGAGTGTTTGATATGAAAGATAATCCTAAACTTGATCAACTTGGTTAGCTCTTTCTTCATGAGTTCTTCTATCTTAGGATTGATAGGCCTTTGCTTTATCCTGATCGATTTAGCTCAAAGTTCTAACTCGATGGTATGATGAGCTAGACTTGGATCAAACCCTTTAAATTATTTATACTCCCAAGCAAATATGTCATGAAACTCTTTACACAATTCAGTAAAAGCTTGTCTCTCGGGCTGAGAACATACCTTGCCAATTTTCAAAAGTCTATCCTTGAAAATTACGACTCTTTCATAATTCTCTTCCTTTGTTGACATGCTCACTCTTTATTTCTTCTTCCGATCATCTTCATTGAAAACACTCTCTAAGGTAATCAACCCCTTAGGTATCTTGTTTGTCTTCAACTGAATGATTTGCTCTTTATATTGATCATGTAGTATCTTTTGGTTTCTTGAGGAGAAACTTGCCTCATTTTGTAAGAAGTGTGAAATGTGTTCATCAATTTCAAACACCTTCCATGACACTTCATTATCTGGAATATAGGGTCTCATAATGATCTTGATATGATATCGATCTTTCTCTTATCCCACATCAACAACTATATCAAACCATGCCCCTATAATAGCCAATCTATCAGCATGTTTATTGGAATCCCTTGGTATGGGTTATATGTTGAAGGCATCAAAGTATTCAAGTAAGTCCCATACTCTATGCTTGTAGGATTTAAGCAATGGATTATTAGTTATAGCCTAATTTCTTACTTGGTGGATGACCAACTCACTATCTCCATTAACCTTTAAACTCTTGATTCTTCTTTTCTTTGCCCATTAGAGACCATGGACTAAGCCTTCATATTCTGCCACATTGCAAGTGTAGCTAAAGTGGAATCTGTATGAGGAGTAGTATTGATTTTTTGATGGAGAAACCAACATAATCCTAGCTCCTATACCTAATTTTCTTCTTGAGCTATCAAAGAACATTTCCCATATCCCATCAAGTTCATGGTCTTCATTAGTACATGAAGGGATTAAAACATCCCCTTCATGTATAAAATAAACTCCCAAATCAATCTCTTCAATGAAAGTATATGGATCAAGTCCATATGTTTTAGTGCTATATTTATCAAGGAAGAGATTAGAAATACCTTCAAGGGGGGAAGATGCTTCACCATCCATAAAACTTATAGATTCTTTGCTAATTAGACAATTGTGATTTGAGTTTATCTCCATGTATGGCTCAATATGAAACCTTGATAAGGGCTAAGTCCTTATAGTCACCTTGGTTCCATATCTTGTTTTAAAATCTAGAAAAGACCAATCAGCAGAAAGGTATGCTCCTATCTTAGCTGTGAATTCCCTTGACAAGCAGATACCAAAATGGGCTAGAAGGTCTACCACCATAACATCCTGAAAAATTAGAAAACTTGGGAAATTATGTAGAAAAACCTTTAGAACTTTGACTAGTCCCACTATCTTATTTGGAGTCCCGTCAATCTAAAATACACCCTTACTATGTGGCTCATATTTTAATCCCAGCTTATCAGCCACCACTTTAGGCATAATAGTGGTAATAGCTCCACTATCCACAATATAATTATGGACTGACTTATCTCCCATAATGAGGGTGAGATAAAAGGGTGGAGGCTTTTCAAACTTGGTGGAGGGATCTAAGACATGGCTTGGATCATTCGTAATGGATACACCATTGTGATTTGAAGTTTGAGGGGCTATATGAATATTTGTAAGCTATTATTACAATAGCTCCTTCTGACCAGGCATATGCAAGACTTCCCAAAGAGATATGCTTGTCTTAGCATTCTTCAAAGAATAAATAATGTTTAGAGAGGGAACATTCACCTTTTATTTCACTTTTAAAGGTAGAGAATGAGTCTAAACTTGCTATGCTATAAGTTTGACAATCCTAATTGCATTCTGATTTTACTGAGGAACATGACTTGTAGCAAGAAATGTATTAGGAGTCATACCTTATGGCCTTAGAGAGTCATCTCTTAGAGTTACTCATGCTTCTTGATATTCTCCCCATGATCTCTTCTTAGATATTATGTTGGTTGTGATTGATGTGCTTTGATTTAACACATAATCATCTCTTGCTTAGAAGTTCATCATGCCTTTACTTTGGCTATTGCCTTCTCTATGATTATCCCTTTACGTAAGGTCTGATTCTTCTAAAGTTACATAAGGAGTAGTTTCCTCTTGTGTCACCAAAGCTTGGTTACCTTCTCCACCATCATGCATAAACTGACCTTGAGGTTGTTCCCATTGGTCCAAATTATTCTCTCCTTAGACCAAATTAGCATGTACTAGAACAACAACCTTCATGGAAGGAGTGGGATTAGGATTATAGGCATTGGGCTGCCTATTGAAACCTTGCTGACCATATCCTCTTCCTTGGTAGTTATATTTTGATGGAGATATATAGCCTTGTTGAGGATAATATTGATGGTTAGGTAGAGAACTTGTATAGAAATGAGCTTACTTGAGCTAAGCTTGTAATGACCAAATTTCTTCATCTTTGTCCACAACACTATCCACTTTCTTTGGGAAGGCTCTTAGCTTGACATTGGTGTTAGGAATTTGAGCTATGCTTGGAGCTTCAATTGAACCATGAGACAATAATGACATGAAAAATCTTGGAGGGAGTCTTCTAACTTGTATCAAGCTATTTTAGCTTCAATAAATATTTCATATGCATTAGGCAGAGCGAATCCTCCCATAGATTATAACATCTGCTACATTAGTACCTATACCTTTGAGATAGGTGGGGAGCACAAATCTTGGAAGAGGTATCATGATAGGTGGTAACCTATGTCATCTCCTTTGAAATCTTTCATTGAAATCCCTCATAGATCTGTTAGGACCTCTCTTTATCATGTTTAGTTGATGGATCAATGAAGTGTGGTCACTTTTATTCTCAAATCTAGTCACCAGTAATTCCCCAAAGCTATCCCAATCTATAATGCAACCACCTTATAAATTCCTATACCAATAAAGTGCTTTTCCTTTTAGAGACATAACAAACAATCTAATGGTTATGTTGGCTTGGGTGACATAATGTAAGTTACAAAAATTCAAAATGTCCCTAATATGCTCAGATGGGGTAATATGACCCTCTCCATTGAAACCAGGGAGACTGTTGGTAGCATTGGGAGGAATATGGTCATATGCAAGAAGGTCAATTAGATTTTATGTGTTGAACACTGGGAAATGTTACTGATGTGATCTAGGAATTTGACTCAAGAGAGGATGGTTAGTATGGTGTTAGTTCCAAAATGAAAATGAAATGAAATAAACACACTAATAGCATAACATCTCTAGGCCTAGACACTAGGGAGAGCTTAGTTAACAATCATGAATGAAACACACAACTAAAATGCAAAAGAAAACTCTTTTACCTTCCTTGGATGCTCCAAAATGCTTTTTGTGGTGGCTTGCTCGGTTTGTGTTCATGAAGTCCTTGGCAATGGAAGCTTGACAACCTCCATCTCTCCTTGGCACCTTTGGCTTGTGGATTGGATTGGATTGGAATCAATTTGGAATTATAACACTAGTTTCTTGAAGCTTTTTGGAACCAATCCTTCATTATAACTTTGCACTAATTAATCTTAGAAATGATGTTGTGAGGCTTCCTATTTATAGATTTTTAGATTTGATCAGAATCAACCTCAACCATCCATCTCAAGATTAAGATGTGTGGTTGAGAATTAATTCAATTTTACAATTAAAACTTGTAATTATCCTCATCACGACATTGGAAGAAGGGGAAATTAAGAGGCATGAAAGGCATTGATGAGGCATGGAGGGCATGAATCTAGATATTTATGGCATTTATGGCCTAGGGATGTCTTCCCAAGAAATAAGGTCACTTGATGATGTAGATATTCAATATTAATTTCCAAAAATAATTATTCAACAAGTTTCCATGTAATTTTTTATTAGGCCTTGATTTTGGTTAATTAGCTCTTAAACATGATTAGGCACATTGTGCACTAATTACCCAAATTGATTAGAGTGCCTTGTTATTGGTCTTAAATTTGACTAGATTAGAATTGGAAATCACTGTCAAATGCATTAGATACGTATTTCCATTTAGGATGTTTCCAAAAACAAATAACAAAGGCATGATTCTTGTGCAAAATATTTGATAGGAAAGAGTAGTCCAAAGCATGCAGGTGTAAATTTGCCATTTTGATTCAAAATGAACTGATCAAAGTTAGCTGGCCCATAAATTGCATTGACCTATTTAGGGATACCTTGGCCAAAATAGGCACTTGAAAATGTTAGTTTCACATAATTTATTGTGTTTTAGTGCTTTTAACCCAAATTGTACATTTTAGATAGAAACTAGCCAAAAGCTTAATTGGAAGTTATTGATGGCCAATTTTAGGTGTCTACAGTTGATTCTCCATTTCTCTTCTTTCCTCTTGATCTCCTATTTCTCTAACTTCCTCAACTTCTTCTTCTTCTCCAAAACCTCCTTGCCAAGGATATCTAAGCACTTAGAATGGTTTAGGGTGTTGATATTCAAAAAGAGCTTCAGCTAGAGGGGCTTGGCCAAAAGTCTTAGATGACCTAGTGAGGACTATGAAGTATAATGTGGGAAACTTGATCTACAACTAGATATTCTCACCTTTTGGAGTCACCAAATGATGTATTAAGAGTACAAACTCAAAATTTTCAAGACTAACATTCACCTTGATATGTAAATAACCAAGAACTAGGGTCCCATCAGGTGTGCCAAAACTATTATCTCTAAATCTTGCACCCTAGAAGAGAGTGTTTAGTCTTCTTCTAGATTTGGACAACGTTGGAACACTTCCAGGCATGTGGGTATACCTATAATGGAAATAGACCTCTATATTAAAAGGGATAGCTCTCTAAATTTGTCTTTGCAAAATAATCTTTATCTACACCAGCTTGATTGAAAAGAAAAGGGTTAGAAATTGCATAAGGGAAACCTATTTTAAGAATGGTGATGCACTAAGGTTTTTTATTTCCATGTGAATGTCATATCCTAGTGCACAACATAGTAAAATGTAAAGACATTTTTCCAAGTTCTAGAGATTCTAACATGAATATTTTAGTAAAGAGGTGAGATGCATGAAAACATAGGAGAATGAACTGAAAGGCACATTGCACATTCAAGAATAGTTAAATTTCTTATAGTAGTTACATACATTTAAACACACTCTAAATGACCTATTATATCAATAACTTTGCTCAGACATGAAGGAAAAAGGACATAAGCATGAAACCATCATTTATTTTCAATATATGTCACTTTCACACTCAGACAATGTTCAAAACTTGAAAGGGAAAAGGACTATACTAATGCTTAAAGGTAGAATATCATTCTAGTAGGGCTTTGTCATACTCTATGTGGTTTATTTTTTACTAGCCAAGGGGCTATATATATTATATATATATACATATACATACATATATATATAGCAATAAAGAAGAGAGAGAGAGAGGAAAGCCTTTGGCACCAAAGAGAGGAATAAATTTGTTTGAAGTCACCATCTTTAGCTGTAACCATATTACAAAGGATGCTTGATCAGGGCATTTGGTTGATTCATGTCATCACAAGTTGTTACACATTTGGTCCTACTCTCTCAAAGATGATTTTCTAATGTTTACATCAATAAAATAAGGATATTCTTGGTTGAGTCATGGAATCAAAATTTTTTTTAAAAGGGAGTCTGCCTATTGTATATTTATCTCTTTCATTCTATTTGGATTTGTCCTTCTTCTTTGATTGGTCCTCAAGGAATGACTCAGATCCTGGTTGATCAATGGTGATATGGGTTCTCTTACTATTTTGATGGATGAAGGATGTGAGCCCTTGGATATGCTTGAATCCTCTTATGTTTTAATAGTAATGGTTAGCTCACTATCCTAAAATTTAATGTTTGTGTAACCGTTATTTCACTTGAACATTTCCTTCGAGCACCCTTCCTTGAATAGTTCACATGGGTACTTTCCCCAAAAGAATTCCCATGGGCATTTTCATCGAACATTTTCCCCAAAGTATTTCCCATGGGTGTGTTCTCCCCTTTGAATGGTCCATGTCTTTTTGGGCCTTTGGAGTATGGCTTGTTAGAAGGATTATTGTAGACAAAAAGTTTGAAAATTCCTTCAGAATTGTTGCAAAGGCCACTTCCTTTTGGAATGATCCCTTTGGGTTTGGAAAGTGTCCCTTTAGAACTTTTTTGAAGGGCACTTTGAGGAGAAAGTGTCCCTTCAAAACTTTTTTGAAGGGAACTTTGGAGAGAAAGTGTCCCTTCAGAACTTTTTTGAAGGGAACTTTGAAGAGAAAGTGTCCCTTCAAAACTTTTTCGAAGGACACTTTGAAGAGAAAGTGTCCCTTCAAAACTTTTTTGAAGGGCACTTTGGAGAGAAGTGTCCCTTCAAAACTTTTTTGAAGGGCACTTTTGAGAGAGAAAGTGTCTCTTTAAAACTTTTTTGAAGGGCACTTTGAAGAGAAAGCGTCCCTTCAAAACTTTTCTGAAGGGCACTTTGTTTCAAAAGTGTCTCTTCAGAACTTCTTTGAAGGCACTTTCAAAACTTTTCCAAAGGGCACTTTGGAGAGAGAAAGTGTCCCTTCAGAACTTTTCTAAAGGGCACTTTGAAGAGAAAGTGTCCCTTTAAAAAAGTTTTGAAGGGCACTTTGGAGAGAGAAAGTATCCCATAGGAAAAGTTCTAAAGGAACTTTGGAGAAAGAGTCCCTTTAAAACTTTTTCAATGGGCACTTTGAAGAGAAAGTGTCCCTTCAAAACTTTTTTGAAGGGCACTTTGAATAGAAAGTGTCCCTTCAAAACTTTTTCAAATGGCACTTTGGAGAGAGAAAGTGTCCCTTTAAAACTTTTTTTAAGGGACACTTCGAAAATAAAGTGTCCCTTTGGAAATTTTTTGAAGGGCACTTTGAAGAGAAAGTATCCTTTTAGAACTTTTCTAAAGAGCACTTTGGAGAGTGAAAGTGTCCCTTCAAAACTTTTTTAAAGGGCACTTTGAAGAAAAAGTGTCCATTTGGAAATTTTTTGAAGGGCACTTTGAGGAGAGAAAGACCCTTTGGAAAAGTTCTGAAGGGCAATCTGAAGAGAGAGAGACCCTTCAAAAAAATTTTGAAGGTAAATCTTTCAGGGAAAGATAAAAGAAGAGGATTCTTTCAAAATTCTTGTTTGAGACAAAAAGGCTGAAAGCATTCCTTTAGGGAAGACTAAAAAGACACTTTGAAAAGGCTGAACAAAAGCTCTGAAGAAAAGAAAACAATACAACTGGTCTTTTACAAGTGAGTTAAAATAGATAAGTAAACATTGAACTTAGCCAAAGTGAGTTGCAAAACAAGGTATGAAATTTAGCTAATAGTAACATCTAAAATGATTAACAAAACTCATAACTACATATGCATGTTTCTCTTTTGGAGAATATTTCAATTCAAAATCTTCCAAATTACATCTCATGAAAGCAGTGGGAGATTCAATACCTTCATTATTTTTCTAAAGTAGTATGGTTGAAAGAGTATGTTCTAAGGCATTACAATAAATAATAAATTCCTTTTTAAAGTCTGGACAAACCAAAGTTGGTGCATGAGCAATAGTATTTTTTATTTCCTCAAATGCCTCTTTATCATCATTATTCCATTTGAATGTGGGTTTCCCTTTCATCATATCATCAATATGCTTGGTGAGTTATGCACAATCTACAACAAATCTTCTTAAAAAAATCACCTTTTTGAAGAATGAATGAACACATGGTTTACTAGTTGTTAGAAAAAACTTATGAATTTCTTCAAAACTCTCTAATTCAATCTTAATTACTTCTTTAGAGATAATGTGTCCAAGGATTTTCTCTTCCATTACCCCAAAAATAGACTTTTTAGGGTTGAGAGAAAGACCATGTAATTGGCATTTTTCAAACACTTTTACAAGGTGTTCATAGTGATATTCTCTCTTATTATAAAGCACTATTATATCATCAAATATACCACAATTATTTTATTCTTCATGTCTTGTAATGCAAGATCCATATCCCTCTAAAATGTAGCTCCTACATTTATCAAGCCAAATGACATTCATCAATAAGTGAAAGTTTCCCATTGTGTTTTGAATTATGTTTTATGTTGATCTTCTCTGTCAACTTCAATCTAATTATAGCCTAAAAACCATCTAACATCAAAATCATTTTTGAACCCATAACTACTTTAAGAACCTAATCCATAATAGGTAATGGATAGTTGTCTTTGAGAGAATCCTGATTTACATTCTAAAAATCTGCACATATCTTGATTTCTCCATTCTTTTTATGAACTAGAACTATCTTATAAATCCAATTTGAATCATGAATTGGGAAAATGATTCATGCATTCAATGTTTTCTATTTTTTTTCAAAAAGTGTACCTACTATTTTTGGGTTATATTGTCTCTATTTCTATTTAAATGGCTTGACATATGGTTTTAGAGGAATTGTGTGTTGCATTTATTTTAGACAAAAATATTTGAGGTATTCATATGAATATATAAGTATGTTGATATATTTTTGGATTAAATTGATGAATCTTTTATTTTCTTCTAACAAAAAACATTTGTTAATATTTACTAGCTTGGGTTGTTCTTCAAAACCAGTATTTAATGAAGTATATTGTGAAATTTACTAATACATTATATGACTTGAAAATCTTGAATTGGATACTTGAGCCAAATATCTTTAATAAATCAATCTACTTTTATTTCACTGAGAACAATAGTAATTTCTTATTTCTGTTGTTGTAGCTTATTCTACTCGCCCTGATACTTATATATAAAAAATAGGATTTCAAGTACCTTTTCTTCATCTAGACCATATGAATATGTGAAATCCATCTCTGCATTACAATGTATTTCTACCATTTTATCAGTTATCTGATGATGTTTCTTTACTACTACATTGAGATTATCCAAGATGAACTGGTATTTGACCAACTATTGAATTAACCCAAAATTTAAATCAGACTTAGGAGTTAAAATCTCCTCAATGTTTTTCTTGAACTGGTTAATGACAATATATAGAGATCCCAATTTACTATTATCATTAGTAATCATATAATTTAATTTCTAGAGACTTTCTACTATTTTGAGAATAGATTCTTCTCCCATGGATTTAGAATTGTATAATTTCTTGATACCTTATGTATTGATATGAATCCTCAACCTTGCGGCTCTAATAAATTCAATGAGATATATAGCTTCATTTTTTTGAATGAATTGTGATTTAATAAGATCATTTGAATTAGCATTAGAAAATTATTTTAACTCAAGAATAAACTCTTCTCAATTCTATATGTCCTTATTATATTTGTCTTATGTCTTTGTTACATCATCATACTCTTATTGGATCTCAAAACATAGATCCATTACAGCTTGGATAGAACTAATTCCATGTTGTAGAATTTTTTTTACCAATCCTTTGTTGTCTTACCCATGGTTCCAATTTCCTCTACCACATTCAATGTTTCAATATCTAAAATTTTATGAACAACTAAAGAAGAAGATTGAATTGGCTTTATCAATTTCTAGACCATTGTTGTTAATTTCTCAACTTTCTCTTTGAGATGATCTTTAGTCACTTTATCATGATCCATATTTTCAAATAAAGTGCTAATAGCAGTTTGAACATTATCCTTCATTCCTTCCCTCGTATATTTTCCCAAGTGTATTTTTTTTATTTGATAATTTGAATTATCAACACTATCCTTGTCATTTTCTGTAAGGGGAACAACCACTTATGCATATATTTTTCCTTTTAATTTGATTATTCTTGTCACAGTTTTAGGCTTATGGATTAGCCATGGAGGAATAAAATCTATTACACTAAATTCAATTTCTTTTGGTTTTACAATCTTCTTCCTATTCTTCACCACTTCATCAAGCCAATTAGGAACCTCAACATTAACCAAATATTGTTGCATTTGAACAGACTTAGATATAGTGGAGATGTCAAGAGAAGGAAGATTATTTTATAAAGGTTGTATTTCCTCTAATATTATCTCATATTTTTATTTCTGAAATAAATGACTTGGAGTTTTGGGTGAAGGCTCAAGTGGTAATTGAGGATTTTGTGAAGGAGGCAGAAATAATGAATTATCAGGTTGAGCAGAGGGTGATGGCAACAATGAAGAATCAGATGCAAGAAATTGTTGAGTAGTGGTTGTCACCAATTTTTGAGATTGAAAAAAACTATAAAAAGGAACATCTTTAAAAATATAAGTAATTATAAAATTGGATGATTTCTTTCTAAACCTTTTGATTTTTAATTTGAGAGGCCTGAAGCTTGAAGCAATTATGGAGATAGTTTATTTTTCAAATAATTATACCTCAAGATATCTTCATTTTTATTAGTTTCTTTAAATGGCATAGCTTCTACTTACTATTGTTTATGAAAGCTCCCTAGTTTAGCTTTTATTTTTGGTGGCAGTGGGAAACCTGCTTGGTCAACATTGACACCTTTAGTTTTCAACCATCATAATTTTATCTCAAGTACACCTTGAGTTTTGATAATAAGAGATGTTGATTATTTCTTGCTCCAATCAATTTTTGGAATTAGTTCATATTCAAATTTCTATTTTGAAGACTAGGATACAATGTATCTTCATCATCCAATATTTTCTTAGGGACTTTTACAATCCCAAATTTGACAACCTATTTCACTATGAATCATGAGCAAACTCTAATTCTCACATCTTTTTCATTATCACAATCAAACTCGTAGTCTTTAAAATTAGGTACAAGTTAATATGAATCCCCTAGGACATATGTCACTAAACCTCTTATATTTAATGAAGCCCTGCTTTCAAATGGCCTTATATTGACATGTGTCATCTCTTCCTCAACTATTTTTGATTTAGTTAATGATGAACATGTGTACCTACCTATTGATATAATAAACTTTAATATAGCCTTATGTTTATTAGTTAGGAACTTATGAGTTTTTGTCAATTATCTTACCAATTTCATTAGAGCACATTTATCATTAACATACATTGATAACATGAATGGTGACAACTCACTTCTACAAACCTTTAGATAAGAAAAGTTTGGAAACTAAATGAACCAAGCTCCCCACCTTGCAATCTTTATCATTGATTCCATGGATATTCTCATGTTATAGGGTTCTTTTTCAAACATCTGAATGACATACTAAATGATTGCATCATTTACCCTTTAAAAATGATGACCACTTTCCTTTAGGGTAAGTTGAGGGTAGAATTCATGTATCTTTATAGTTTTGATGTTCCTCACCTAATTAAATCCATCATAGAATCTTCTCTAGTAATTACATAAACAGATATGAAGTCATATAGAATTTGGAAGTAAGTAGCTGCTTATGGATTGAGTCACTGATCAACTACCCCCAATTGATATATTGATTATTTTGATGAATGATCCATATATATTTGTACATCTAAGTCTAGAAGTGCCTTGCCTCTTGGCATAAAACTACCCTATGTAAGAGTGTAATTATGTCATTCACTTCATTTATGAATTTAAACATGGAAATATTTTTTGGAAGCCTTTTTGTTGAATGTTTAGGTTTTGTGAGCCATTGTTTGTTTACCCATTTCACACAAGAATTAACATTATCATCCCAAAACTATTGAGCTGAAGCAAGAGACAAGTTCACATATGATTATCATTATATAAACTATAATAACTTGTCAATATGTCCTTGAGATAAACATATGACATATTATCCTTTGAGATTTAACACTTGTCTCTTATCAAGGTCATAGTGTTCAGTTATGGTTAAGACCAATTCTAGGCTCTGCACTGAAGTTGGAAAAGCATTTGCATTTGCCAATCCACTATCATGTATACTCTTACCATAGTCTATCTTATGCACCCCATTGATTTTTTTTAATAAATATTCCATGTTAATGTGTCCTTTATCAGTGTTAATTATGTTCTAAACATTTGAGTCCAAGCTCGATGGAGGAATGACACCCTAAAATAAGCAATTAATCTCTGATTCTTCTTCTCCTTACAAGATATTATTTGGAGGAGTTTTTTTGGGGGTACCCTTGGTATGAGTCTTGGATGTTGAAATCCAAATAATAAAACTTCTTGAGAGATGAATCTCTCACTATATTATATATATCCAAGAATATATGTCAAGAAAATAACAAAAACCTTACTTTTTAGGAAAAGTGCTCATAGAGAAAGGGGAGTCTGATGGAGTGTTTATAGAAGGGTCAAGTTTCATGGGTATTGTAAACACTATCATTGGGTTTTTATGGGCATTTTTACAACACCATTGAGTTTTTATGGTGGTGTTTTCAACACCATTGGGTTCCAATGAGGCTATCAATAACCTCCCAATGTCCACCTGGGATGTAGGCAAGGAAGTGGGTTTCCTTAGAAGTTTTAAACCATGTAAGGAAAATTAGGATAAAAATGGAGATTTAGGAAAAGAGGGAAACATGTATAAATTTTATGATTTGAGTTTTTTATAAAATGGTTCAACTTTTACAAAACCCTAGAAAAATGCAAACATGAGATCTTGTTGATAATGATAAATAAGAGGACATCATGAATTTTTCTTGTAAATGAAAAAAGTTAAATTAAATTAATTACCCATTGTAAGCTCCAAAACCCTATAATATAACTTGTAAATATTTGGTAGATAATGGACAAACTTTAAGAACATGAGCAAAAGATGCAACAGGATCAAGTAGGATCCATGAGGAGTTGGAAATTTAGAGTAGAGAGGTGAGTAACAAATGGTAGGGTCAAAAATATATAATGGATAAACATGTGTAGAGTTAGGATGGAATTAATGGATAAAAAGAGGGATGAATTTATGAAAAATGTGAGATTTAAAGCATGTTTTTGCATGTGTTAGGATCCAAGATTGGTGTTTACAAACATGTTAGGTCTCGATGAAGGTGTTTACATGCATATCAAGATCTAGAGGTGTTATTTACAAGTAAATCAAGTCTTGATAATATTATTTACAAGTGTATTAGACTCCATTAAATGTGTTTTCAAGACCAATGAGATCCATAGGATGTATTAATAGGGTGCCTGGGATCCGAGATTGGTGTTTGCACTTTTTAAAATTTTCAACATAAAGAAGTAGAGCTAGAAAAAAAATTGAAATATTTTGCACCACTTAACTTCATGATGATAGGTTTTCTTGAAAAATGGAAAAAAAAAATCTTGACCAAATTTGACTTTCACTATTCTTGACTATTTGACCATCATTCAAAAATTGAGACAACACCTATATAGCCCAAATGGGCCTCAGGCCGATGCAGTTCTCCATTTTACATTTATTTGATTACATGACAATAAGTGACATTGAAATATAATAAAATTTATTTATCCTTGTCTTATGATTGTTACAATTATTTAGAATTAGAATTGGAAGAAACAATGTTCTTTTGTTCAATGTGTAGTAGTATTTTCAAGTAATTACTAGATATGATTTGAGAGGCTTTGATGTGATAATATAGAGGAATCTTTTGAATATTTTTTATTAACTAACCTTGATAAAAGTGTGAGAAGAGTAAAATAAAATAGATTTAATTGAAAATGTTATCATTGGGGTGCAAGGGACAAGGTCGCATTAGTGGATAAGGCTGTAGTGTGACCCTATCTAACCTATCATGTTCCTATCCTAGAATTATAAAGACTACTAGAATTGGTTTAACAAGAGTATGTAATTAGATTAGGGATGTCTAAATGACATTCTGAGTGGTTACAATATAGTTTATAGAATAGTTAATTCTTTTGCATATATTATAAGTTAATGGAATGGTGAATTGACCAAGTAGGGTAAGAATGTCAAGTTTAAACATTGTCAATCACTTAATGATTAAAGTTATTTTTATATATAAGTTCATGTATTTATGTAAGTTAGATGGAAAAACTCCCATGTCATGAATCCAAGGTCTTCAAAGTAAAATGTTATAGATTAATTTTTTAGATATGACTTGACACTCAATGGCTACAACCTTAGGTCTAAGGGATATATTGAAAGTGATTTATCCAAGATCTATTACTGATTGATTATTAAAAAATTTAGTAATCATATATTAGTTTGTTAGGGTTTGTCTTCTAATTACAAGCATATTAAGAAAGGACTCACTAAAAAAATTTAACCCTAAGCCATTATTAACCAATACTCTTTTGATTCCTAGGTTGTTGATTATAACTTGAATATACAAGGGTAAATGTTCATCCAAATTAGATTTTGGAGGTAAATCCCCATGCTCAAAGGTAATGATGTTCTCATTATTTGTCAAAGATATAACAATAGAAGCAAAATTAGAGGGTTGAGTATAAATTTTAAAAGTAGTTTCTTTAAGGTTATATAAATTATATCTTTTTAAATACGTGAGATTTTAAGAAATTATACAATTGATATATTTGTGTGAGCATTCTTAAGTTGGTCTACAATATCATAATATTTGGTAGTTTTCACTCTAATTCTTGTAAATTGAAGAAGAGGATGGTGTATCACATTCTTGGCTCTAGTTTTATTGTTATAAAATGGTTTTCCTCACAATTAATCATCATACAAGGTAAATTTACAAATTTACATAAGATGTATATATTGAAGGCAATAATTAAATTATATCAATAGCAAGGGTATCAACACATAATGAATTACCCTCACATATAAACATATCATATTTCAAACCATATGTTATTATTCTATGATATATCATTAGAAAGAAATATTTGAGCAAATATAAAAAATTATATGTAAGCAATATCTTGATACATAATAACACACACAAGTTAGGAATATACCATGTATATATCACTGAATCACATATATGCATATGGAGTGCTAATGTATAAAATAATATACATGATTTATAATAGAATGAATAACTAGGGTGAATAATATATGACATGGAACAAAACCAAAGGGATGCCCAATCAAGGGGAAAACAAGGGCTAATGAAAGCCAACATGGTATGGCACAACCCTAAAATTTTTAAAATATGGAGAGAGACTATATCCAGCTCTAAAAATAGAGGGCACAACATAGTAATGAATATACCATAGAATAAGGAATAAGCATATTAAACTAGGGTATAACTAGATATAACAAGAATTAACACAATCCTTAACAAATGCAAAACTAGGAATACACATGGGGTAACCCTAATATCAGGGCACAAGAAGGCAAGGGTTTAAGAAGCTCTATGTAAAATAAATTCTAATATGTAATATAGGCACAATCTATCCCTAAAGGGTTTAAAAGGGTACATGTTCACCAAAATTTAAATGTGTAAAGTGATTTGTATGAAAAAATCACTATGCTTCACCTAATACATGTGTGCAATTCATATCTAAACATATTACAATAATATAATAGTAAAAATAGACCTAATTACATGAAAGGAAAGTATTAAAATGCTTAAAATTAAGAAAGATAGAGTTATGAGAAGAATACCAAATTGTATTATACTTTTGGAGCTAAAACTAGGTATAAATAGGTTCATGAACTAATGTAGACATAACCCTAAAAAATTATAAGAATTTGATAAATTTGAAATTTTGACCAAGTACACACCGATACACACTTGGTTGACTAGGTGTGGTTTAATAAACATTTGTCTAACCATGAAATAAATTGAAAATGTGCATTCATATACTTTTATGTTCTAAAAAACCTCACTCGCCTAGTCATAATTTGTTATGAATCACTTATAAATACTTTTCCTTCCTTGAAACCCTAATTCACCTCCAAAACCTTGTAAAATATCTAAAAATGGGTGTATTTATGGGGAGCTTCCTTAGTCAAACCCCTATTCTTATAAAAAAATAAATTAACACACAACACAATCTAATAAAAAATCATGGTGATGTAATCCTTAATCCTTATATTTTCTTTCACTACATGATCAATGACAATTATATAATTTGAATACTTGTAATATAAATATGATGTAATGTTTAAATCTTTCTCTTCCTTTTCACTATGGATCTACTCTTTAAAATTTATCACTTTTTTCAATGGTTCCTTTAGTATTTTATCACTTATCTGATATGTATTAATGCATGTTTATACATAAAATTCTAAAATAAAAATCAAATCCCTAATATTACACAAGTCAACACATAAAGGGCAAGAAAGTTGACAAAACAAAACAATAATATGGGAAAGCAAAGCAAAGGGGCCAAAGGACCCACCAAAATAAGCGACCAGGTGTGTATAATATGCACATGGAAAAATCATGAGAATCATAAGGAAAGAAAAGGTAATAGAGGAAAACACAAAGGATAGATAATATAAAAAATAAGGGATTCAAATGGGGTCTAAACCACATAGAAACATAGGTTAAAACAAGGGATGCAAATGGGGCCTAAAGCTAATCAAGTGTGCATTGGTAATCAATGGTTGAAAGATAAATATCTTCATTTATGAATTCATCCATAAATTGGGATTATATAATATGAATCTAAAATAATCTAAGAAACCTACACATGGATTTGATATCACTCCAAAAAAATTATTGGGAACTATCACATTAGATTTACTATTGGGCCCTAAAATGATATCTATTATTTTTCAAGTTATACCCAATTAGCTACAATATAATGTATTCTTGGGTTATATTTGGATTCATGTGATGGAAGTTATACCTTCTAAATTCCATAGATGCATCAAATTTTTACATGGTACACATGAGTATGCAATTCTAACTAATGATGCACCTTTTTGATATTATAAAATGACACAGTTGTAACCAATTAAGATCTCTATCATACTTCCTAAAAAACCAACTCTAATGGCACAAATGCATAATTATGAATTGGTTGAACTAAGTCATAGAAATTATATCCCACATGTTACTCAAATTACTAAGAAAATAGAAGAGCCTATCAAAGAAGAGAAACCATAAGTGTCGATTCTTATAAAAGTAGAAGAGTCTCTTATAGAATTACCATTATTAGTCAATTATAAAGATTCCTTTTGTCAGATTAAGGACTACTATAATTATGATAATGAAGATACATAAGAAATAACAAATGGTTAAATTTTGAAGTTAACTTTTAATCCCATAGATGAAGATGAATACTTATCTCATAATTTATTTACATAGATTTGGAGTGAGTGAATATAGAGATATTTATTATATAAAAAATAAGGATAAAACACTCATTTACAATATGTTTAACCCTAAGTTTTGGATAAGGATCCTATGGGGTTAAGGTTAGTAATATAGAAAAAAAAAAGCATAAGGGTGATAAATAAATCTATAATAGGCCAATTAATTATAAAACTCAAATAAAACATATTCTAGATTTATTATGCTAAAACTAAAAAGTATAGTTATGCTATATATTACAATGATAATGAAAATAAGATATTTAGATGGTTTTGATGATCACACAGATAAGGATTTATAACAATGAAGAAGTATATTGGAAAAGGATTCTAGATCAATCATCAAGTTTTATAAATTTGATGTTTGTAGCCTAGGAAACTTACATTAACCTCAGATGGTTGCATCGGCATTTCTATCTAGCCTGGTTGTAAGTTTCATGTATAGAATACCCATTGGATTTATATTTGACCACTTGTAATATTATGTTTTATGTGTCACCTTCAATCTGGATTTCTCAAGCATAGATCATGGGTTATCTCTCCTTATCAAATAGGAAAACACTAGTTCTTCATCTTCATAGTGGTTGTGGGGAAAATGAGATAGTGGACTGATAGTTTTGAGTTTCCCCAAATACCCCTTTGTTAATGAGAATTACCTACATATCTAGTAATTTTAATAGGGCATTTAAATTATGTAGTTCTCCCCTATATGTTCACTTATGTGTGAATCATGCAATGTGTGATAAGCAAGTACAACAATGACCTAGCCTATAACTTAGAAAATGTGGCTCATGGAATTATTTTTCAGTACCTCATACCTATAGATGTAATGTCCCTATGAATGATATGGAAAGAGGAGAAAATAGGAAGCTTTTATCACTTCAGTGCTTAATTGAATGCCTTTGGTAAGTTTCCTTATGAGTAGATAATAAGTTTATAGGTTTTTGTTAGGTGTGTAATGAATGAGGATTGATCTTGAATTTATACCAGTCCCTTTGGATAATGTCTTACATTAAAGAACTTATACCAACCATAGAAATATGTTTCATTTGTAAATTGGATGAATTTAGAGCACTTGTCACTTACATCATGTTGGTACACTTGCATCAATATAGTCATTTGGTTAGGACACAAGTGTTTGGGAATTAAAAAAGTAGGTATAGGTCCATAACTTGCATATATGGAAGATAAATAGGTTTACAACATTCTAGGAAAAATAGAAGGCTTGGGTCATCAGAATGATATTAGTCAGACTTAGAGATAAGTAATGACCACAGAGAGATAGCAAATGCAAGCCTTTTGATAGTGGGAAAGGTCTATAACTGAGAGAAAAAACCAAGGTTTGTATTTTTTAGGTTTACAAGACTAAGGTGATATATAATTCATAAATAGTGTCTACATTTGTTCCCCCTTTAATTTAGTGATGAAATTTCTAGTTTAAAAGATAAGAAATGTGTACCTAGGTGTGTATATCACACCTTACCTTTTTGTGAGCACAACTTGAGTTATTTATTGGTGACTGACCTAAAATAAAGAGTGTGTTACAATTTATAATAATTTTATATAATATGAAAATCTAAATCATTTTAAATATTTGAAATTGAAAGAGAACAAGGTTTTAGGAGTACACATATGTATCGATAAAATCACCTTGCCTTTTGGAAATTTGATTTGAAAATATGAAAGATGTATCATTATGAAGCATTAGATCTAAGATTATGATAAATATAACTTTATAAAGTGAATGCATATATAAATATTTAAGGATAAAATTTTCCCCAAACCTTGGATCTCAAGGTGAGTTACCACCCAAAAATTGAGATTAACTCAATTGTGTAACCCAATCATACTTATAACTTGGTGAGTGTGAGTGAACCAAGTCAACTCACACTATAAATATAGTATGTTTGGATGATGTAATCAAGTCTAACCTATAAAATTGGTAAGATTTAATTATTTAATCACCTCAATCATACCAAAAATCAAACCAACTACTGTAGTAGATTAGCTCTATATAGTCCATAAAAGTCCAACTTGGTGGGTGATGATAGTCCATAAAAGTGTTTGAAATCTAAAACTAATTTCATTTTTTAATATTATGTGCACATTGATAGCATATGTACCTTATATATGTATCATGTTTAAAATGTGTATAAAAATGGTATCGATGTATATAATTCTACCACAAATAACTATCTAAATCATATAACTATGAATTTGACCAATTTGAAATTTGAAAAAGTGTGGAGGACATGCTTATCATAACCTACCTCCACTATATATGGAAAAATATGAAAATTGATATAAGTGCCATTTTAAGGACACATTTCCTAAACATTTCCCTCTAAGTATGTTGAATACTGAATACGTGTGGATAATATGTTTCTAAAACATGCCCCCACTGAATTGAAATTGTGACAAATATAGAAAACATGTTTCTAAAACATGCCCCCACTAATTATTTGAATCTTAAAATTGGTGTAAGCATGGATAACATGTTTGCAAAACATTCCCCCATAATATATATGAATCTAAAAACTGGTGTAAGTGTGGATAACATGTTTCTAAAGCATGCCCCCACTATAATCTAAATCTAGTGAACTATGAAAAATGTGGAAGCCATGTCTCTATGGCATGCCATCACTAATATTCCCTCAATTTTTAGGTGATGGTAAGCAACAATTGTTAGTTACCTTACCTCAAAATGTTAATACAATTGTGTAAACTATGAATGTATCATGTAGCATATAAGAAAAACATGTCTAAGTAGATATAACATTGAAGCATGAAGAATGTGGTCACAACAAGTTCTAAAATGCATGATGTGAATCATGAAAATGTATAGATAGTAACAATACAATCTCATGAATTAATCAAGCACACACACAATAACACTCAAAATCAAATCAAAAGGCAATGATCCAAAGAGACCTCAAACTCGAGGCATGTTCAAATGTTGCATAATTGAAGGGAGATGACTTAGTCAAATGTCCACTAAAGTAAGAATGAAATTAAAATTTCAACATACAATAAGAGATGACATATACAAATTTCCAAATAGGAAAACATAGGCACATGGGCCACAAATAAAGGAACATATTCAAATTCTCAAATAATAAAAATGAGACACAGAAGGAAGTGCATAAAGGAAAAGTATAATCAATCAGCATAAACACATCATACTAGTCCCTGGATATATGTGTTATAAAAAAACTTTAAGTATATAACATTAAGTACACTAAAAAAGATACAAGTATGGATAAAGGAATGTATGAGTACATAATCTCAAACATGATAATGTAAAGTGACCATAAAATGATATAACCTAGATGTATCATGATTAAAGAAGTGGATGCCCCCAATGTCCACATGACATGAGTAGAGGGAAGGCCCAACATCTTAAAGTGCATAGATCATGTATATGTGTATTATTGTATTACACTCAAAATATGTGTGAAACATGTATATATATAAACAAATGATATGTTATCTACCTACATGGAACAAATAACATATATGACAAGGAGCTAATAGAAAATGTAAATGCTGAAATTATTTTTGGATTTATTTTATAAATATTTTTTTGGTATTTTTTAGAATATTTGAAAATGTTTTGAAAATAAGACATATAAAAAGAAAATTAGCACCAAGAGCTAACATACTCATAAAGGAGATGTTTTTATGGAGCCTATGTATCATGTGTTTCATATTCTTATGTTATGTAATTAGTATCACCGAGATCATACCAATCCTTGGTGGTATTAAGATCATACCAATCTTCTGTGTTATTAATATAGGAAAGATTTAATGTCTTATGTTGTTATTGAACTTATGATATATCATTTTGAGCATTTGTATATAAATAAGTAAATGCCCCATATTGTGGTTGTGCTTTTTTTGGTAAGCTATTATGTGTATCTATGTGCACCTCATATTTTAATACCTTATAAACATCTTGAGCTATATGGTTTACCTTGCCTTTATTTGTATTTGGTTTTGTACTTTATGGAGATGAATTCAATCGATATGTACCAAGTCCTAAAGGTATAAATAGTCTTGTGGTAATGTATCAAGTTGATAAAAATGAATTTTTCTCAACTATTTATTTGCCATACTGGTATTAGGAATTTTATCACCACTGTCATTATCATTTTAAATTGTGACCTTTTATTGTTAAATATTGTTCAACAAAGGGATCTCACATCATTTAGTTTCCTATGGTTTGAATATCATTGGTTACTTTTGTGATGGTATTATCTTTATTTATTTATTCTTTTGACCCTTCTCTTGCTTTGAATTATCTTTTAATAACCATATTTATTTTTTTCCACGAGTGTTTTAGGATAAGTACTTGTAATGTGAGTGGTTTTATTGAGTGATGTATCAATGATAGGATCACCACTATCTTTGAGACATTTAATTTTATTATTTAATGCACAAAAACCATATATATGATGCACATACATTTTATTATATGCACAATAGTATTTGGATTTCCTGATAGGAGCTAGAGGAGGTAATTTGATCGCTTTGTCTCAAATAATTTCTCTTGGGATTTCCCTTAGACTCTTAGTAACATTTTAGTCACTTTTTGAATCACTTTTTTTATATTTATCTATTGTAGATTTTCATTTGGATGTGATATCTTATTTGGCACAAAATTGGTAGATGAGGATGCAAACACATGATTGACACTACCATTTGTTGGATTATAGTAATGTAATATGATATTATAACAATGTGATCTTTGAACTAAAATTATTTTTCCACTCTTATTTTGACTTTCTCATAAAGATAATTTGATAGTTTAATTATTCACAATCACAAACCCTAGGTAACTCATATTTAACATACATACATACATACACCATCTACCTTAACCCTTGAAGGAGTGATAACATGGACTTGGTAAGAGGGATGGTGGCTATCACCCTCCTTAAGGTTAGAAAGAAGAGGCTCAATACTATTTCACTAAGAGTTGTAAAGAGAGATTAAATTATGATTTTGTTTTGAAACACTCTCATTATATTGATCAAGTTAGTTACTCATTTTAATTGATTTCATCAAACACGAAGCATAACAAGTAACAACTACCATGGTGTACTATAAAATGAAGTATCTACAAGATATATCCATATTAAACATGTTTATATAAAAAATGATATTCTAATTTTTAAATTTTGAACACTTTAAAATTAGTTTTCAAAAAATATTAAATCAATAAACCCTAGGTCAACTAGGATTTGAGAACAAAGACTAGGGTCACCACAATGTGCTAAATGAAGAGAAAGCAATATAAAGTGATTGAATAATAAAGTTTGTAATAGAAAATAGGGTTTTTCAAGAAAAATAGGAAATGAAGTGAACCCATAAAAATAGGAAAATAAAAGTATAATGTGTATCTTGTAGGTCTAAATTTACTAAAAATAGTAAAATGCTAAATTTGTAAAATCCATACAATATGGAAAACAAAGAGAGGTTTTTGTATATATCAATATTATTATGAAAAACATGAAAGAATTTAAAAATTTATCTATTTTGAGTCTAAAATATGTAAATAAATGAAAACAAAATTTTTAAGCATATCAGCATGAATCTTGGTAAAAAGAGGAGGGTAAAATCCTAGGGTAAAGTTTCATATCTAAAAATAAATTGTAGCAAGCTAAAACCCTAGCTGACTAAACCCCCATAAATCATTATTTTTTGCATTCATATAGATTAGGTTCACCAAATTTTTAACCCTAGGTTTTGTATAAGTATCCTATAGGGTTAAGGTTAAGAATATATAAATGAATAAGTATAAGGGTGATAAATAGATCTATAACATGTTAATTAATTTCAAAACTTAGATAAAAAATATATTGAATTTATTAGGTTGAGATATGCTAAAAATGGGAAATACAACTATATTATTTATTAAAATTATATACTTGGTTATGATGATAACATAGATCTAGATTTAGAACAAGTAGGAAGTAGACTAGAAAAGGATTTTGGATCAATCATCAAATTTTATAAATTTGACTTTTATAGCCTTAGACACTTGTGTCAACCTTAGACAGTTACATCGATACTTATATCTAACCTCGATATAGGTGTTTTATATGGAATAAATATAAGATATAGATGTGACCACCTATAATATTTTGGGTTTTGTGTCACCTTCTCTCTGGTGTGCTCATATCTGGATCATGGGTTGTCACTCCTTCTCAAATAGTAA
The DNA here is from genome assembly GCA_037957365.1 of Torreya grandis. NCBI lineage: Eukaryota > Viridiplantae > Streptophyta > Pinopsida > Cupressales > Taxaceae > Torreya > Torreya grandis. Next base: position 3,775,267 of record JARHVA010000836.1, on the reverse strand, counting down.
AACCCTAGTTCTTCATCTTTATAGTGGCTATAAAAAAAATGGGATAGTGAGCTCATAGTGTTGAGTTATCTAAAATACCTCTCTATCAATGATTTTTACCTACATATATAATACTCTGATGAGGACCCCATACTTATGTAGTTATTCTCTATGTGTTGGCTTGTGTGTGAATCATGCAATGTGTGATAAGCAAGTACAATAATGACCTAGTTTGTAACTTGGGAAATTTGGCTCATGGAATGTTCCTTTAGTACTTCAGACCTATATATGTGTTGTCACTATGATTGATATTGAAATAATATACAATAGGGAATTTTTACTCACTTGAGTGCTTGATTGAATGCCTTTGGTAAGTTTCCTTATGAGTAGATAAGAAGTTTCTAGGTTCGTGTCAGGTCTATGTTAGGTGTAGAATGAATGAGGATTGATCATGTATTTATATCAATACCTTTATATAATATCTTTCATTAAATCACTTAAGTTGACCATATGAATGTGTTTCATTTGTAAATTGGATGACTTCAAGGAATTGGACACTTTTGTCAGGTTATGATACTTGCATCGATGTAGGTGTCTGATTAGGACACAAGTGTTTGAGAAGCACAAAAGTAGGTATAAGTCCAAAACTTTTAGAAATGGAATATAAGTAGGTTTAAAACATTATAGGAAAAATAAAAGGCTTGGGTCATTATAATAACATTGGTCTAACTACGAGATAACCAATGAGCACAAAGAGATAACAGAAGCAAGCTTTTTAGTAGTGGGAAAGGTCTAAAACTGAGAGGAACAACCAAGGTATGTATTTACCAAGTAGACTAAGGTGATATATAATTCATAAATACTATCTACACAATCATTAAGATTAATAAAATACTTCAAATAATTATAATATTATATCACATGCTACATCACAATCAGTTACGTCAAACATTTATCTTAATATTATGATCACACATCACAAGGAAAAGGTGTAAAAAGATCAATTAAGTTTTAAATAGATAAAAACTTAGAGGTAAAGTTACTAAAGCATGATCAATTTAATTTCAAAAAAGGATTTCTTAATAAAGGCCCATGGTGTTGAGTTACCTAAGGAGCCCTTGTCAATGGGTAATGCATACACAATCAACACTCTGAAAAGGACCTCAAACTTATATCTTTCTCCCTTACGTGTTGGATTATGTGTGCACAAGGTTAAAATGTCTAATAAGTAGAGATATATAGTGACCTAGCTTGTAAATTTTAAAATATGACTCATGGGTTTCTCAGTGAATGCTTCAGATCTATGTAAATATTGGTCCTATGACTGATATGGAAATTGGGACAAATAAGGTAGGTTTGCTCACTTGAATGCTTGATTGGGTGTTTCTCAGTATATTTCATTATGATTTGTATGTGATTTCCATGTGATTACTAGGTGATGAATGAATAAAGGTTGATCTTGTATATATATATATATATATATATATATATATCCCTTTTATAAATATATTACATTAAATCACTTAGGTCAACCTTTAGGATGTGATTTTTTTTTTGTAAATTAGATGATTTTTGGACACTAAAAACTTTTTAATAAAAGTGGACACTTGCATTGACGTATGTATCTATCTAGGACACAAGTGTCCAAGGAGCTAGGAAATAAGTATAGGTCTAGAATTAGTAGTGAAGGATAATAATCAAGTTTAGATCTTTTTTCATAGTGTATAAGTCCTAGTCATTTTAATAACAATGGTCAGACTAAGAGATGATAAATTAGGCATAAAGAGATAGTGAATGCAAGGCTTTTAGTAATGGGCAAGTCTGGAACTAAAAGAAACAACCATGATATATATTTTTTGAGTGTACAAGACTAAGGTACTACATAAATCACATTTTAGTATCTACAGTATTGCATCCTCCATAATAGATACTATGATATTTTTATGCAATCATTTAGTGGAAATCTAAGTCAAGGTATATATATGGTACTTTCATTTACTTTAATTATTCATTTCCATACTTCATTTGAGATATCTAACTTGTTGTGTTTCTTTATTCTTTTCCAAAGCACCATTCCATGTTACACTATTATGACACTGATGAGCTTCGAGTGGGTCATATGTATACACATAATATTTTTCACTTTTTTCACTTACTAACACTTTCTCTCATTAAGAAACCTATAAATTTTTAATCTCCCTAAGTGCATGCCTTAAATGTGTACTGGGAAAGGGGTGGGCAAGCCTTTGGTGCTTGGTGAGAGATGTTGATATCTATATCATGATCATATAGTTCCTACTATTATCCCAACTTCCTTAGAGTGTTTATTCACTTACCTCTTATGATATCTTTCTAAAATCCTAAAATATGGCTAACCATAAAATCTAGTAGGACTCTCTAAACCTTATAATTTTCATTATAACTCCTAAAGGTCTAAAACCACTCTCAAACATTCTGAAAGTATATATTTAAAATCTAACTTAAAGTATAAGAAATATGTCCATACCTAAATGTCAACATATACTTAAATGTTTCTTTTATATATATATATATATATATATATATATATATATATATATATATATATATATATATATATTGCATGTTTCAACACCTCTTATATCTTATATTACTACATTGGCCATGGTCAATACTATCATTATACTATATTAAGTAGGTAGATAAAATCCTGGGTATTGGCCCAAGCCAATGTAGTTCAAAAATCATGGTGCACGCTTCATAACTAGGTTGGCCTAGGCCAACCTAGTTCAATGGTAGATGATAACTTTAAAAATTACATCAAGGAAGGTTGATATTATCATCTAAAATTTTGAAAGAGTTTAGGGTCATCTGTCATTATAAATATAGGTCCCATTTCAATCCAATAGGGGGGAACATTCTTCACACTATTATTGCTCTCAATTTTACTTTAGTATACATTTGGGGAATCCATTGCTTAGATATTATCTTAGAGGAAAATGTTTTGTTTTATGGATTCTTGGATGCAACTATAACTAATCTTTTAGTCTATAGTTTATTTCAACCATTGTGATCCTTACAACCACAACAACCTCTTACAAATCACCATTGGCTAAGGGTGAGATTGAGGCTCAATAGGTTCTATTCAAGGTAAGTATTTATAAACTTACCTCTTTCATTTAGTAAATATATATTGCATTATCAATATTTTTGAATGTATAAGTCCTTATTTGGATCTCCTCTACACTTAAATAGTGTGGCTATAAGGTTATCCAAACTTACCATTTTCCACCCTAGGTAACCCAGGCCTCCATTTTCCTACCATGGTTCATTACCCTTTTAATTATTTTTGAATCATCCCCCTTATTTGTGTTTCAATATTTGGTAACATTGGCTCATATTAATTCCATTATTATTAAGATACCTAGTTAGGGTTATTGCATAATATTGATTACCTAGAGGCTAGGTTTATCAGATTTAATTAATTGTTTATTCCCTGATATAACTAAGTCAAGACATAAAGGGTAATAAAGTTGAAAAAATGAAGCAAAAATATGTGAAATAATATAAAAGGGGATAAAGGACCCACAAAAATCAAAGTGTGTATAATATGCACATGGAAAAATCCTAATAATCACAAGGAAACACAAGGAAATAGGGGAAAACATAAAGGAGAGAGAAAACAAATAGCAAGGGATGAAATTGGGGCCTAAAACACATATAAACATAATTTTAAATATATTAATATGAATTTATAATTAACACATTCAAAATTTCCAAAAATTAATGTAAATTGACATCTAAAAAATACCCCCAGACTAGAACTATGTGTCTATAGATCTATATAAAATAGGATTGGATGAGATTTTGTGTCCTTGTGTTTTAGAACATGGGCACAAGGTAATTTTACAAGAGTGTGAAAAATATGTTGTAGGTGTCCAATATGTAGGTAATTATATGAGTATGAAGGTATTTTAGTCACGATTATGGTAGTCTATGGTGTAAAAATATGTGCACAAACATTCATGTGCATGTGCCATTTTCTAGATAATTGATAAGCCTAATAGGTGAAAATGTCTTTAAGGTAGAGAGCCTTTTGATTAGTTTGTCATTTATTTTATTGGATCAATAAAACCTACCTTTTTAAATAGTGGTTCATGTTATATAATCACTCCCATAAATTATTTAACATGATGGATAGAGGTTATACCAACAAGAGATTGTTCAACCAAGACTTTATGTAGGTTTACCTATGAACATATTATCATAAGGTTTGGATGTCCATTGATTATATGGAAAGCATAGTTTAGGTGTTATTTTGGGAGTTCATGGTACAACACCATAATTAGTCACCTTGTCATCCATAGGTTAATGAGAAAATGTAGTATTTCAACAAAATTATAGAGAATAATTTGATTAAAATATGTGATGATACAAAAAATGATTGAGATGAGAGAATAAAAATAATACTATGGGCATATAAAACTATTTATAAGATGATTAAAAATAAAATTCATTTCAAATTTAGTATTTGATCATGAGATTGTCATGATTATCAATTTATTGATTCCCAACCTCTCTATTACTTCAAGAGCTAGATTGAGTGAAGATGAATTCCTTAAGGCAAGAGTTATTGAGTTTATGGAACTTGAGGAGAAATGTCTCATAACACAATGGAGAAAATCAATTGATAAGCATCACCAAAAGGCATGGCATGACAAACTAATTTAACTTTTAAGGGATTATGGAATGTAAACCCTAGGTTATTAAATGGGTTGAGTACAATAAATCAAGGGAGATATATACAATAAATACATCCACCAATTTTTACAACAATTGACCTAATCTGATATTACCAAAAATAGTAATAAATGGCATAAATAAGTACTTAGTTGTAAATTGACTAAGATGGATGAACTAAATGTTGAAAACTAGCATAGAAATTGATAAGGGTGTTGTAAATATGATCTAGGTGTCAAAATTCCTCTTGGATAGTATCATGATACCTTAGAGAAAAGCACACCACACAAGAATCTTCTTATTCCATGATAGTGTCCTTGTGTAGAGATTGATGTGAACTTTTGGGAGCAGTTGTGTTCGAGTCTAATAGGCATTTTCTTATGCGAATAAAACCTAATTCACTATTTTTTACCTATTTTTGACTAATTTTATATGCAAACCCTATATCTCCATGTTGTTAGGGTATTTTTAAGGCCACAATAGTAAAAGTGTGATGTTGTCTAGGTAGGTTGGATATGCTCAACACCCCACTATATTGAGAGTTGCCTACATACCAATACCTCAAGAGGGGATCAAGCCTGATGTAGTTTTCCCAATCTAAGTACTAGTGCAAGTAAAATTGAATAGTAGTATGAATGCCAACTTGAGTGATTTGAATGAGGGTTGAGACTGTAAATCTATGTATTCTAAGCTTAGGGTGGTTGTAGATGATTGTATGCATTAGACTAGAAAAGGGATCAAAAACCTTGATTTTTCACAACTTTTTATAAGCTTTTTTGTGTATTTTACATCTGATATCCATCTAGTGGATAAAATGATAAAATTCATGTATTTATATTGATTTGGTGCTTGTGCAGAGTGTGAAATAGGTTTAGGTCAACCTTAGGTGTCTTAATAATTGAAAACATATATATTGGGATTGAATTTAGGCAAGAGACACTAACACGGTCCCTTGGTCACTAACATAGAGTGCTAGTGTCCAAAGAAGCACATTAATGTCTAGTTGGTAGAACCTAGGGAACTAGGGGCCAAAATACCTAAGGGAAAGTCTAGGATTGATTTTAGGATGTCTACAGATGTGTAATACCTACACAAAAGTCAGATGAGGGTTCAAAGAGGCCCTAAGATAGGTTCAGGGCTAAGCTAAGGATAGGTGGTCTCAAGTGATACTCATTGCACTGAAGTGACCTTTTATATGACTACATCCCCCCCTTATTATAAATATGCAACAAATTAAAATGACTAGGATAAAGGAAAAAGAAGTGTACCTGGACTTACCTATGATGCAAATCCTATGAGTTTAGGTCTGATTATACAAAGTGTTCTCTATTGTGTATCTTGTAAATGAAACATAGATGACTCGATCTTTATTTAAGGAATATTAAAATTAAAGACAACACTGAGTAAAGAGATAAGAGAGGGATGAAAGGAATGAATACACCTCACTAGGTATGTAAACCAATGAAAAAGCCTAGTGACATCCTATGTGTGTGTACATGTATATGGTGATCAAGTCAGTGAATAGCTTAGACTGAGCTAATGGCTTACTCAATCCCCATGTGTGGGTGGCTCAAGAACTCAATCTAATTTTGACTCCATCATTACCCACTCTTGATCGATGGATCGTACACTATGAATAAATTGGATTGGATTGATGGCTTGTTCAACCCTCTTATGTAGGTGTCTCAAGAACTCAAGTATGTTATGACTCCATAATTTCCCATCAATGTGTAATAGATGCACATGTGACTAAAATTATATGATGTAACTAAAACTATGTAGGATGACTTTGGGACCACTAGAAAACTTGAAATGTAAAATGGCTAAGGGTCCTCTCAAGCACTCAAGAATGTATCTCAAGGACTACGTAGAAATGTCAATCACTATAGATGAAATAAGGCATCAATATAGTGTGAAACCTAGTGAAAATGGTGTCTGAAGTATACAACATAGAGAATGAAATGGATTTATAATTCCATTTGAGATGAAATAGTGTAAAACTAATCATTTTTAAATAATGTATCATGCATATTCCTCTAATTTTGATATCTATGCATATGGATTTTAGATTGAGTTGTAGTAATCTATATGTGTGTGTGTGTGTGTGTGTGTGTGAAATTAAAATGGGAGTGATCATGCCACACATGATGCCCCCAATCTGATCAAATCTAGTATGATTATGTCTAAAATTGAGCATAAACTAATCAAATATGATACCTTATGATTGAAACTATGAAAATATAGAATATAACTACTGTGTTATTCTATCAAATCTAGATTTTTCTATTTTTGTAGCTACTAGATAGTAGTGTGGTTCCTTGGACATTAACACACTACACTAGTGTGCTCTGTGTCATGTTAATGTCTTTTGTTTTGTTTTTTTGCCTAACTAACTCTAATCTCTATCTGACTATTTTCCATTGTGTTTTCTTGATTTTGATCTCTATAATTCTATGTTTTCATGTTGAAAAGTGTACTCTGAGTGCATTTGGATGGCCTGCTCTTTGTGACAAACCACTGTGAATGCCCCCTCTTTTGAGGGGAGTTTTTTTACTTGTGCAATAATTTTCCTTAAAATAAAATCTCTGAATGATGTGGGTTAGGCTAAAAACATATGATATATGCATGATAAACCAATATAATGTGTGTACATGACATCATAATGTAACATAATATGAGCATAAGTTAGTAATGCATGTTGTATGTTAGATCTAGCATTCATAAGGTTGTCAAGAAAGATATAACAATGTAATCATGTGTATGAATAGTAAATCTAGATATAATCTATGTAAACTACCAAAGGGATAGGGAATGATGTCTATCAAGGCACCTAAGGAGGAAGGGGAGATGCATGAGGTCCCTCATGGCATCTAAAATTGGGTGTGCAAGCAACAAGTAATAGATAAGTGTCATGTCCATGATGCATATATAAAAACATACATACAAACACATGAGGCATGAAAAGTAGGAAAAGGGGACACAATACAAGGGACATGGGCACATGTCACTAAATCTGAGAAATCAATACATACAAGGACCTTTTCAAATGTCCACATACACAAATAGCAAGCAGGTTGACTTAGAGCCACATGGAAGGATATGTTAAAATGTTCTCATACACAATTAAGAAAATACATACAAGGAAATGGACACATGTCCAAATTATACACATAGTGAAAGTAATTAGCGTAGAGATGTAGAACAATGGCATATTCAAATGCCCTCAAATAGATGTAAAAGTAAAGAGATACAACCAAATCTAAACTAGGAAACCTAGAAATGAAAGTATGCATGAACATGTGGTATAGATATGTATAAGATCAAAGATGTATATAAACTGAGTCTATAATAGTATTAGTCATAAAAACTAGTGTATTATAGAATGATATAACTTGGTAAAGTGGAATCTATTTATAAGATTCCCCCAATGGGCAAATGTATCAATGTTGAATCAGTGTATCTATGTATCTGCCCCCAGTGGGTAGATAGTAGCAAATCGGGATTAGTGTAGAGGACCTGAGTCCAGTAAGAATCTAAAAACACTTGAAGGGAACAAGTGAAGCATGGATGTATGATAAAATTGACTATACTAAGATAGCTAGCATATGTAGTACCTGGAAAGTATAAAAAATATAAACATGGATATGCAAACAATCTATATTTTATGTTTTTTAGCAATATCTGAATGTTTTTGTGTTTTATAAGTATATAATTTATGTACAAGAAATCATGAAAATGAACTATATATAAGGAGAAAGATAACAAAATATATGTATATCAAGCATGATAAATGAAACTATGTACAAGGAAACTAGGGATAAATGAAACTATATACAATGAAACTAAGGGTAAATAAATTATGTACAAATAGGCTTGAAATGAGTGAAATTATGTACAAGGAGAGTGATATGGATAAGAAAATATGTGTTGGTAAAGAATGGTGTTATAATCCTAACATGTCATTTATGGGATGCTTATGTTTAACATAGGTGGTATCTTCACTTTTTGAATAGTCTATATCATAATAATCTGGGTTACTCTAATCATCTTATTCATTTTGTTTAACAATGTCTAGATTATTGACTGGGATATTTTCATCTGAAAATGTATCCTCTGTAGGTATAGCTTGCTTTGAAGACTCTATTATTAGAAACCCTCTTTTGAGAATGGTTGTTTGTTTATCCTAATTTTGAATGTGTGACTTAAGTTATTGCTCTTTTTTCAACATTACCTATTTATATGAATATTTTGCCTTGATAAATTATATCTATGAATGATTTTTCCTTAGTATGTTCCATAAATCCCAAAGCTTGTTGACCAATATTATCAACTACTAGAATAGGAGTAGTGATGCCTTGGGCATGTTCTCCCAACCCTCGACCTTGATAATCAAATTCTTTTAGATATTTTTGACCAAATCCATACTATTTTGAAAGTGAGACCTCATTTTAGAGAGGTATATTTGTATACTTCACTTGATTTATATGTGCTTGGTGTACTATTGCTTGCTCTGATTTTACTTTGTGAACCTGTTGTTGGTCTAAGTTATGCTTTGGTAACCACTTTTGTATTATTTTTGAAGTTGACCCTTTTTAAGTGTGTTCTTGTATCAATATGGATTATTTAACCAATTTATCTTGTATAGGGTCCTCATTAGAAATTATTTTTTATATATATTTTTTCAATGCCAATCATGAATCAGAGTGATGGCCATGTATTCTATGGTATGCATAATAATATCTAGATATCCTTACTAGATGTAGAGGAGCTAGGTTGATCAACTTAGCTTTAATAATTTGCCTTAAAATCTCACTTGAACTTCTATTTTATCTTTGAGTACTTTATGAATCACTAGTTGTAGATGCACTTTGTTGTGATTTTTTATTTTGATATGTAACATTGTTTGCCATAAATTGACTAGGTGAAGATACATATACATGATTAGCACTAGTGTGCCCTGGAGGCTTTTATTTTGTAATTTGATTTTATAATAATATAATATTTTCATGTAATATCTACTTTTGATTTTAAAATTCTAAAATTAACTTGATTATACTAATAACTTCATCCCTTAGAGTCTCACAAGTATAAACCCTGGTTATTTTTTATTGAACATGTTAGAACACATCTTTAATGGGAGATATGAGAAGGAAGGGTTTGAAGAATGGATATGTTGAGTATATACATTTAAAACATTAGTATAGTCCACCTCAACTTTTGGAAGAGTGGTAGCATGGACTTGGTTAGAGGATAAATGGTCTCAAATGACAATAATTGCACTCAAGTGACATTTTAAATAACTATACAAATATACTTTAGTCATATAAAATGCAAAAATTGGTAACTTGAGATGGCTAATGACACCCAACCCATAGGTCCCTTTTACTTGCTCTCATGACACTGATTCTTAGTCATCTGTAGCCTTTCAAACTTTATCTCAACCAAGCCAAACCCATTTTTCTATGACTGATCCATCCCCCTAAGTCTTGTCTACTCAAGACAATAGCACCACACTATGACTATAGTGATAGTGCCACTCTGATCCACTTTTGGTACTATTGTCCAATTCCCTTTTTGGCCCTAATGTTCAATTTATTCTAGTTTCCCATCCTTATCCCTATCGGCCTAATATGATTACATTCAACCCATGACCAATAGATCCCTATAAAATCCCATTCAAAGATCATCTGGAAAGGGTTGCCAATTATCACTAAGTAGGCACGAATACAAGCAAGACTACTCAAGAAATCTTCTCTATTCTCTGTATACAGTCAGCCAACACACTTAAAATCTTATCCAAATCTTTACACCAATCCTTAGCCACCCCAATCACATCCAGTTTAGCATTATGAATCTTCATACACACAATTTCATAAATCACATCAAGTGGAAGAACTACATATGGCTTGATCCCTCTTCGGAGTATTGGTTTGTAGGTAGCATGCCCACACAAGGGATGTGGATCCACATCTAGTGAATCTTACACACACTAACCCCCCCTCTTTCTAAAAATTGGTCAAAACACCATGGAAGATAGGTTTTGAAGAGAAAATATACTCTATAGGGAGCTCTATAGACTTCCAGCTGTTAAAACTTCATAGATAGGGTCACATAGACCTGGTGAGCGAAACCTAAAAATATTAGATCCTTAAGACAATAGTGGTAGAGGTGGACTACAGTGTCAGTGCCACTCTTATCTAGTTTTGACACTTGTATCCAATCACAAAACAAAGTTTAGATCTTAGTTTGTGATAATGTTCAAGTCCTGCATAGTGAATCCTAGCCTCTATCTCAGTCAGATCAATTAATTTCCAGCTAAGTCTTGTTTTCTTCCCCTTATTACTATTTTTATAAAAGTTTGAATTGAAATCAAATTTCATAAATTAGTAGTTTGATAATTACATATTTAATTACTAATTTTACTACTCATACCCTTTAATTAAATTAGGAATAATACACCAATATTCCCAAAATTGTTAAATCATATGGTGAACTTGACTTACTTCATTTGCACATAAAAACCCTAGAAACCCTAGGGTAAATTTCCTACTTATTTTTCCTATATTTTTATAATTTTTTACTTGCCTAATAAAATTAAAAAATTGGCATAAAATTTTAAAATTTCATAGTAATTTTAAAATAATTTTCTTTCAAACCCTAGTTGCCCATACTAGGTCCCGATATTTTTCCAGTAATTTTCCAATCATTTCTAAATTTTTACTAGCATATTTAAATTAGAAAATCCATTCAAATTTCAAACTTCAATAGTAATTTTCAAAAACATTTATTTTTCAAAACCTTAGTGGCATCTACTAGGTCTCTTTCAATCATAAATTTTCTAATAATTTTTTTATTTTTTACTTACATATATAACTTAGAAATTCACTTTCAATTTCAAAGTTTCATAGTAAATTGTTAAACTAATTATCTTTCAAACCCTAGTTTTATTTACTAGTTCATATTTGCTTCTTGAGGTATCACCTTACATGTGTGTGAACTTCGTATCCTTTTTATGCATATTCTAGTTCCTTGTTTAGATTATATATGTTTAATCTTTTCCACTATTATCCAAGTTGTTTTCCTTATTCCACCTAAGTTTCTTACATCTCTTCCTTCTATAAAAAGTGAAAGACTTAGTGGAAATCCTCCTAAATTCACCTAGATTCTAGAAACTTGACCATATACCATGGATCGACAACCAATTCAGGTTCCTATTATAGATTTTACACATTTAGATTACACTAATTTCAATAAACATAACTCTTATAATGAGCAGTATGACAATAACAATGATGATGTACACATCGATGCTCATGCTCCACCACATTGGACTACTGATCCACTTCTACCAATTATTGATAATGAAGTTATCCTCAACAAAGATTTGATCCTAATTTTTTTGAGAAAGACTCCCAGACTAGCCCCAAGATCATACTCTTATCTTTCAATCTATCATGGAAATCAAAAAGGCTAAGCAAGTTAAATCTTTAGTTCCTTCAGAGAAACTAGTTAAAATGACATTATAAGGGTAATTATATCTCAACAACCCCCTATAAGAGCCCAACCTGCCTCTATGCCACTAGCTACAGCTACTATATCTTTGTCTCTTGATGTGGCAGCCCTTGTGTAAGAGATAAAATATCTTTAATCAAAGGTGCTACATCTTGAGCAAGGTGCCTCTAGACCTATGTAGGCTTTGAATTTTTTTTCTCTACTACATACACCATTGGCACGTCACATTTCTTCTACACCCTTTCCATAAGGTTTTGTTAAACCCAAGCTTAATTTATATGATGGAAAGGGTGATCTAGAGACACATTTAAGATCTTTTCACTTAGCATGCTTGGATTATGTACCAAATGACTGGCTATTTACTAAGCTATTTCTATGGATCCTAAAGGATTATGCTTTACAATGGTTCTATAATCTATCAAATTAGTCGATCAATGCATTCAATCTTTTAGTCGACATGCTCTTAGCTCATTTTAGCATTAACATTGGTGATAAGGTTTCATACAGCCAAGTTGCACAACAAAAACAAAGGTCAAATGAGCATCTCACATATTATGTTCTCTGATATAAGACTATTTTAGCTAAAATTACTAGTCTCATGGCCAATCAAGAGTTACAAGATCTCTTCAAATAGAGTTTTCTACCAACTTTGCATGAATCAATCATGTTCAAAAGACTCTCTTCCTTCACTAAATTATGTCACACACTAAAAGAATGAGAAGTCAAACTAATTTCAATGGGCAAACTCAAGTACACAAGTATCTCAAACACAATAAATAAGAGTAATAGCAAAGTCCCATACAAAGTCAAGGTCAATGATAATAAGAGTCAGAATTAATAGATAGTTAATAGAAATTTTGAGCCCCCTTAGCAAGTGGTTATATCAGCACCTCCTCAACAAACCTTTTCCAATTTACTAGTTTCTCCAACCAAAGTTTTACAGAAGCTATTGGAATGTAACATCATAGCTCTCCCTCTTATTCAATAAGTGTTAGGTTGTGGAGCTAAAAGCTTCAACCTTTGCAAACTGAGGAACAGATGGTTGCTGAGTTCTACAGGAACCAGCGTCGGCAGTAGGACCGACGTCGGCAGAGACCAGTGCAGAAGGCCACCGGCGACGGCAGTAAGTCGGCCGACGTCGGCAAAACCAGACAAGCAGGGACCGACGTCGGTCGCCTGTGTGTTCCAGAACTGCTCATTTCACGGACAGTTAGTTAAGTGAACGAAGAGTTTGCATGTTGAGACCAGTTAGAGTCTTGTGCTGCGAGGACAATTGTCTAAATTAAGAGTCTAAGTTATTGTTTGAGTTAGGGATCTATTTATAGACCCATTGGCATGTATTGTATAAGGCATGAGATAGAAAGGAAGAGTTCCTTCTAGTTGTAAGATCTATGAGTTACAGGTTGTTGCAAGCTCATTGGGGATCTACATGTAAGTTTGGTCTTTGAATTGCAGGTTGCAGGTTCATGAGAGATCAGCTTGAAGTGCTATAGAGTGCTTGATGTACCGGCAGGGTTATTACTGACTGGTTGGTGAGGTGAACACCAATTCTGTGTGTGAGTTGGTTGTTGGGACCGTTTTTTGTGTAGGAGAGTGTGTGTGAGAAGAATTACTGAACACTTGAGGTGTGGCGAATCTCTGTAAGGTGAAAGAGTGTGGCGGCTCTTTGTTGTATTCTTTTCTGTTAGTGTTAATACAAGATAGTGTATTGTCTCTCATATTCTGTGCTATTGGTGAATTCTAGTTACTTGTGTTTCTGGTTATTTCCGCATATTCAATTGCTTATATTTGGTAATCATACTGTGCTCTTTCTGAGGAGCAAGATCCCAACTAGTGGCATCAGAGCATGTTTGTTGTTCTTGATTCCTGACAACTGGTATCAGAGCCTTGGTTGTAGGTTCTTAAGCTTGATACCAACAATTGGTATCAGAGCTTTAGGTTGGGATACTAACAGATTGGTGTAGATCTGGGTAGTGTGTTTTGATTACAGGTTACTCACAGGGTTTCTGTTTGAGTGGGAGTTGAGCAATGACAGAAAGCAGTCAACTATGAATGGAGAAGTTCAATGGCAAGAACTACCAATTATGGAGGATGCAGATTGAGGACTATCTGTATCAAAAAGATTTGTACTTACCGTTGGGTGGGGTTGCTAGCAAACCCATGGATATGAAAGATGAAGAATGGGAGGTTCTTGATCGGAAGGCTCTGGGATCTGTTAGATTGAGTCTTGCATCATCTGTGATTTCCAGCTTATCACAGTGTAAGACAATGGTGGAGTTGATGGAATCTTTGGCAAATTTATATGAAAAACCCTCAGCTTCGAATAAGGTATTTCTTATGAAGTGTTTATTTAATTTGCAAATGTTGGAAGGTGGATCCGTTCATAGCCATCTTAGTGATTTCCATGGTTTAGTAAACCAGTTAAGTTCAGTCAATATTGTATTTGATGATGAAATAAGAGCTCTCTTAATCTTGTGTTCATTACCTGAAAGTTGGGAAGGTTTGGTAATGGCAGTTTCTAATACTGTGTCTCCTTCAAAAGTCCTAAAAGTGGATGATATTGTGAGTGTAATCTTGAACGAAGAGATATGCAGGAAAAGCACAGGTGAATCATCTGGAGATGCTTTGAGTGTTGAAGGAAGAGGAAGGCCAAGAGAGAAGATAGAGCATGGGAGATCAAGGTCGAAGACGGGCAAGAGATCCAAGTCCAGGTATGGCAGAATAACCTGCTGGAAATGTGGAAAGCAAGGGCACTTAAAGAGAGATTGCAGATCAGGTACAGATCAGCATGAAGAACATGAAGAAGAAGCAGATGTTGCGAGTTACATTGCACAGGATGCTCTGGTATGTTCTTTGGATAAAGTAGAATCTTGGGTATTAGATTTTGGTGCCTCTTTTCATGCATCCCCACATAGAGAATTTTTTCATGAGTATGTCCAGGGAGATTTTGGAGAAATTTGTGTAGGGGATGGTAAGCCTTGTCAGATTGTTGGCAAAGGCAAAGTGAAGCTGAAACTGCAGATAGGGAACACATGGGTGTTAAAGGAGGTCATGCACGTCCCAGTTCTGAAGCGGAATCTGATTTCTGTTAGAAGTTTGGGTGAAGAGGGTTGCACAGTAACTCTCACAGCGGACTCTTGGAAGGTTACCAAGGGTACACTTGTTGTAGCTAGAGGTAAGAAAGTAGGTACGCTTTATCTATCTACTTGTTTTACTGATTCTTCTTCTGGGTTATCTACTTCAGCTGTAGATTCAGAGATGTGGCTTGATAGGCTTGGTCACATAGATAAGAAGGAGATGCTGGTTCTTGAGTCAAAGAATATGCTTTCAGATTTTGAAGGCATGGATCGTGATTTCTGTATGCAGAAGAAGAAGGTGAGGTTTCTTGAGGAATCCGATGTTAGTGACAAGAACAGGAAAGCCTTGGTTTTCAAGGAGAAAGTGACGGACAGAGTTCAGCATAAGGTGCAGAGGAATTCTGAGCAGAGCAAGGGTGATTTGGACAAGGGTTTGATCCAAAAGGAGCTCACGGGAAAAAGTCAGGTCTCACAAGAAAAACACAGAGACCGACGTCGGCAGAAAAACTGGCATCGGTGTCCAGACAGGGACCGATGTCGGCTATGTGCAGCCCGACGTCGGTGACTCGGGGCAGACAGAGACCGGCATCGGCCAGGGGAAACCGACGTCGGCAGATAGGCAGTCGCAGGGAACCGACATCGTTCGGCTGTAGACTGAGATGTGACCGGCATCGGTCACTGAGACGAATTTTGGGTGGATAGCAAGCTGTCATGGAGCCTTAAGCGCCCATATGGAGGACTGAAGGTGTAAGTAAGTTCTTAAATTCATCATTTCCCTTCTTTGCACTACTTGTTGCTCACTTATGGCATAGGACCAGGAAGTTATTGAAGAAGCAGAACAGATAGATCCAGGAAACAGTGGGAGCTAGGCATGGATGAGGATGTGATTCCTTGGAGGAGAACCAAACAGGTGTTTTGGGTAGTGTGGCCAGCTGGAAGTAAGCACTGAGAGACGAATGGATGTTAAGGATGAAGAAGAGCAGAATTGGATACGTGAGATGGAAGATCAGGGTATTTTGATCTTGTATTAGCTGCAGGGCAATGGAGGTTTGTTCATTGTGTTTCTCTTTACCAGGTTGGATAGTATTAGCTACACTATCCTATTTTTTGTATGATGTGCTTGTTGCAGGGTTACATATATAGGTATTGCTGAACTAAAGGTAAAGCTAGTTCAGGTGTTTGTCATCGAGAATCTGGGAGCAGCAAGATTCTTTGGCAAGAGTGTGTTCTAGAGACATGGTAGGTCATGTGTTGACTTTGTTTCAGGATGATTGTGTGAAATCGGTTAGCACACCGATGGTTAGACAGTTCTATGAATAGGTGTCTTGATTCAATAATGAGGTCGAGTGCATGGTATGTACTAAACCTGAGTTTTCCCAAGCAGTGGGAGTTGTCACAAGTTAGGAGCCAATCTGGGAGAGAACCATTGGAGGTCAGCTCAGTGGATTCTTACAGGGACTAGTAGCAGGTGCACATGCTATGCAAGTTCAGGTTTATTTCTACATGGTTGTAGATGTGGATGTGGTAGGTAATTTGGATGACAGGTTTTGCATCACAGATTTTGTGGTGGTTGATCTTCAAGGGTGATTTTGAAGATGGATACATAGACAAGGTAACAAACTAGACGGTGTAAAGGTACAGGTACAGGTTGCAGCTATTTATCTCCAAGTGGGAGATTGTTAGGTTGTGGAGCTAAAAGCTTCAACCTTTGCAAACTGAGGAACAGATGGTTGCTGAGTTCTACAGGAACCGGTGTCGACAGTAGGACCGACGTCGGTAGAGACCAGTGCAGAAGGCCACCGGCGACGGCAGTAAGTCGGCCGACGTCGGTAGAACCAGACAAGCAGGGACCGACGTCGGTCGCCTGTGTGTTCCAGAACTGCTCGTTTCACGGACAGTTAGTTAAGTGAACGAAGAGTTTGCATGTTGAGACCAGTTAGAGTCTTGTGCTGCGAGGACAATTGTCTAAATTAAGAGTCTAAGTTATTGTTTGAGTTAGGGATCTATTTATAGACCCATTGGCATGTATTGTATAAGGCATGAGATAGAAAGGAAGAGTTCCTTCTAGTTGTAAGATCTATGAGTTGCAGGTTGTTGCAAGCTCATTGGGGATCTACATGTAAGTTTGGTCTTTGAATTGCAGGTTGCAGGTTCATGAGAGATCAGCTTGAAGTGCTATAGAGTGCTTGATGTACCGGCAGGGTTATTACTGACTGGTTGGTGAGGTGAACACCAATTATGTGTGTGAGTTGGTTGTTGGGACCCTTTTTTGTGTAGGAGAGTGTGTGTGAGAAGAATTACTGAACACTTGAGGTGTGGCGAATCTCTGTAAGGTGAAAGAGTGTGGCGGCTCTTTGTTGTATTCTTTTCTGTTAGTGTTAATACAAGATAGTGTATTGTCTCTTATATTCTGTGCTATTGGTGAATTCTAGTTACTTGTGTTTTTGGTTATTTCCGCATATTCAATTGCTTATATTTGGTAATCATACTGTGCTCTTTCTGAGGAGCAAGATCCCAACTAGTGGCATCAGAGCATGTTTGTTGTTCTTGATTCCTGACAATAAGTTGACCCAACAAAGCCTCTTCCCCAAGGATATGATCAACATGCATTTTGTGAGTTTCACAAGGCACTAGGCCATACAACAAATAGATGCATCAATTTGAGACACAAAATACAAGATTTAATAGATGGTAATCATATTGATCTTGGCACTTCAGTTAAGCCTCCTTAAGCAAAGCAAACATAGGATAAAGCTTTGAAAATACTCTTAGGTCTCTTTCTACATCATTCTAAACAAGATGTAGGGGACACATTAAGGGTTCACTATGCATATCATGCACATCCCCCACTAGGTACATATAAGGCACCTTCAGTTGAGACACATACTTTGAGAAACATGATTGGTGTATACAATTTTAGATTTCTAGCTAGACCTTCCATCTCCTTCTCAGATCAGGAGATAGTTGAGGATGATTCAGATTATCATGCACTCTTTATTAGAGCTTATATTCATAATCATCTTATTCATAGTGTTCTCATAGATAATAGATATAGTGTGAACATGTGTATTATGACATTATTATAGAATTTAAGATATTCAAAGCAAGATATTACCCCAATGTACATAATTATCAGTGGATTCAATGGGCACATACAAAGTTCATTGGGTGAGATTGTACTTCCTCTATAGGTTGTTCCAACACACATGGCCACACATTCACTATAGTTCCTAGTGTAGGATTTTTTGATATGCTACTTGGTTGACCATGGATTCAGAAACTTCAAGTAGTACCTTTTATAGTTTATAGATGTGTGAAATTCATTCATGTTAATCAGGTTATTATAGTTGGTGGATTTCCATATGAGTTACCACTCCCCACTTCAGAGCCATCTACTACTTTACAACCACTAGTTTTAGTTTTGATACCAGTTATAGTTCCTCCTCTAGTTCTAACTCAAATACAGTTGAGGCATCCATCACCAGCACAAAGAGTTCATATACCTCCATAGCTTCAAGATTCTAGACAGCTTCCAGCTATAGTGTTCACACCCAAGGAATTATTATTGAGATCTCATACATCTACTCATAGAGTAGATGTTTAGAGAGATTCTTCTACTACTAGATGGGTTTTTAAGAGCCCTATAATTGCATCCAATTATCAAAGTTATAGGGGGACCCCACACTCAGTTTCTACTTTAGAGATTTTAGAGAACTTATAACATATATAGCTTTTAGAGCCACAATCTCATCATTTCTATCATGCTTCATGATCATGCATGATTCCTCTCCTTGATACAGGACACCATGATAGGGAGTCTCCTATGAGACTCATTGGTTAGTATCATCCTTTTCCATATTACTTGTACATAGTTTTTATTACTTGATTTTACATAACTTATATCAAAAATATAAAAACAATACATAATTTCAAAATACAAAAATAATACATCATTAAAAAAATTCAAAAACATTCAAATAACTCAAAAACACTAAAAATATTTTAATTGTATGCATCATCCATGATTTACACTTTTACTACAATGCTAGACGTACATTTGTTGTTATATGTTATTGTTTGTTGATTTATCTACATTATCATGCTTCACTTGATCTTCTTTGAGTGTGTGTAGTGACATTCAGCTCTTTGATTGCTTCACTTTACCCATTAAGGGGGCATCATACTTCTACATTTGATACATACATTGATATACATACCCACTGGGGGTATCTTCTACATGATTACACCATCTAGGTTATGTTATTTCTACACCACACACTCTAGTTATCATGCTGATGCACATTACTTATTAGCTTACATAGGTTACTCTATCGACACCCACTAGTATATAGCACTTATGTATTTCTTAGCATATACCTAGTCTTTTGCTAATATGTCTTTCATACTTTCCCTCTTGTTTTGATTAGTTAGATGCAATTGTATTTCCAATAATTCCATGTTTTACTTTCTTACTTAGCATAGCTAGATTGTTTGCATTTCTTAGTTCTTATTTTATCTCCTATTTGTGTTTTACGGCATTTGCTAATGTCCTTTAATTCTATTCATGTATGTTCCTTTGGAAAATTTCCAATGTCCCTTGTCTGTACTCTTCTATGTGATTGTAGGCCTCATGACAACCCTTGCTTGTTTCAAGTGTATGTGTATGCATCATTTGAACATGCCTTGTATGATTGCTTTCCAGTTTGAGTGACATGTGCCCATGTCCATTATTTGTTTGACCCCTTGGCCACCCTTGTATGCTTATTTTCTTGTGTGTTTTTTTCTCTTTTGCTTCTCATTGTTTGTAATGCCATGATCCACATCATGCATTTATCTTAATTTCTTGGATGTTATGATGGACATCATGTTCTATCCCTCCAACTATCAACTAAAAACTAACTAGACTTTCATTTATATTTAAATACATTACACATGTTATTACATTATTATATCCATCTAGGCATACCCCTATTGATCTAAAAATATCTTAATACAAATCATGTTATATCTTGAGATATCTTGTTGATTATCATTGCAATATCATGTATCTTTGTAGTATAACACACTTATAGGGATATTTCTTATAAGGGTAGTCATTTTAGGGTCTTCATTCCTAATCTCAGAAGAGGGAGTAACAAATAAGGGTTTTGTCATAGAGATCAGAGCTCCTAACCATCAAAAATCTAGCATTTAGCACACCTAAAAATAGCAACCAAACATCAAAATAGTTAGAATAGACCAGGAAAATAGTGAGAATATCAGAACAATTACCAGATTTGGCCTAGGACAATAGCTCTCAACTTGGAGTACAACATTGGTTCCACTAGTGTCCACTTTTGATGCTCTTGTCTAAATAGCAAAAAAACTAGACTTTTCAAAAGCAAGTAAAAAAGTAGGTTTAGCTATAGTTTTGCATAGCTAGAATAGTTCAAAATCAATAGTTTTTAGTATACTTTCACTCAAAAAATATAGATATAGGGGGATTCATGTGTGACATGATCACTCTCACTTCTATTTTTAGATATGATGGTTGATATGACTTCCAGATCACAACCCATGTTTCAGACACTAGTGATTAGGGGTAATGTACGTGGCACATTTGTTTATTTTCTTTCTGTATAATTTCATGCCTTATTCAATCTATATATGGTTGGCATAATTATTTTAATGACTTTCATACAAGCCTAACTTCCACATTTTTTGAGTTCTCAAGTTCTTGAGTGGCTTTCATACAATCTTAGTGCACCAGTTTAGAGTAGCTTTCATACAAGCCTAATCTCCATCTTTTAGAGTGGCCAAGAATGGCCTAGTTTTCATCATACATTTAGATATACATACCAAAATTTTTAGATCATAGTACATTCATGGGTTTGAAGACCTATCTCATATGACACACATTTCATACTGGTATCAGTTTATAACTTCACTTCATGGGGCAATGATGGAGCCAAAGGACTAGCTAGCCTTTGTATTCTTAATCCACCTATTCAAAGGGATTAGACACATAGTTAAGACATTAATTAGCATATGCATTACAACCTAGCTTCACTTAGTTGGTGATGATGGAGCTAAAGGGCCAGCCTTTGCATTTTTGAGCCACTTTTGAGGAATTGAGCACTCAATTCCATTCATGATATTACTCTTGGTTCAACACACATTCAGCATTACTCAACATCATAACAAGTTTTGTATTGGTCCACATACTTGGTGAGGTATATTCATTCCTTTTTCTTCCTCTCTCTCTTACCCAAACTATACATTCTTATTTTAGATATAGTGTATCTAGTAAGAACCAATCTACTCTTTATTTTCTCTTACAGATTTACACTTCATAGCATGATCTCTCTATGTACACCCAGCATCACATAGCTTCATGAGCTTCACCCTTTGTAGGTAAGTTCAAGTGCATTTTTTATTTTTCCTTTATTCTAATATTTTTCTTTAATACATCATTAGAATAAAAGGGGGCAAATGTAGTCATATAAAATGCAAAAATTGGTAACTTGAGCGTGGCTAATGACACCCAACCTATAGGTCCCTCTTACTTGCTATCATGACCCTTATAGGCATATTTTCACAGATTCTCAATCATCCATAACCTTCCATACTTGATCTTAGCTGAGCCATACCCCTTTTTCCATGATTAATCCATCCCCCTAGGTCCTATCTGCTCAGGATAATAGCACCACACTAGGACTATAGCATCGGTACCACTTTGATCCACTTTTGGCACTATTGTCTAAGTCTATTTTTGGCCCCAATGGTAAATTTATTCTATTTTACCATCCTTATCCCTATTGGCCTAATGTGAGTACATTTAACCCATGACTACTAGATCCCTATAAAATCTTATTCAAAGATCATTTGGAAAGAGTTGGAAATTATTACTAAGCAAGCAAGAATACAAGCAAGACTACTTAGGTAATCTTCCTTATTCTCTACATACATCTAGCCAACACACTTACAACCTTATCCAAATCCTTATACCGGTCCCTAGCCACCTCAAGCACATCTAATTAAGCATTATGTATCTTCATACACATAATTGTACAAAGCACATCAAGTGGGAGAACTACAAATGGCTTGATCCCTCTTCAAAGTATTGGTATGTAGGCAACATTCCCACACAAGGGGTGTGGATCCACATATAGTGAATCTTACACACACTAACCCCCCTCTTCTTACTCAAAATTGGTCAAATCCTAATAGAAGATAGGGTTTTAAGAGAAAATATACTCTACAATGAGCTCTATAGACTTCCAACTATCAAAACTTCACAGACAGGGTCACATAAACCTAGTAAACAAAACCCAAAAAGCTTAGATCCTAAGGACAATAGTAAAAGAGGTGGACTACAACACCATTGCCACTCCTATCTAGTTCTAGCATTCCTATCCAATCACAAAATGAAGTTTAGATCTCAATTTGTGATAGTGTCCTAGTTTTGCAGAGTGAATTCCAGCCTCTATCTCAGTCAGATCAATCAATTTCCAACTAAGTCTTATTTTCTTCCCTTTATTATTATTTTTAGAAAATTTTGAATTTCAATCAAATTTCACAAATTAGTAGATTAATAATTACATATTTATTTACTGATTTTACTACTCAGACCCTTTAACTAAATTAGGAATAATACACCAATATTCCCAAAATTATTAAATCACATATCAAGGTTAAGATTATGTTATGGGAAGCCATGTTCTAATGTATGAATCTAGGTATAAGAAATAACCTAGGAAGTTTTAGGTCATATGTTTTGGTTCATTCATCACCTTTGAATAAGATGGTGAGGCATTTTTTGTTTGGATAAATATTAGGTTCCTAAGTATGTGAATGGGTCTCAGCTTAATCCATAATTTCATACTTGAGCATTTCATCCATCTTGAAATAACAAATTCTTTGAGACTAAGTAGTTTGGGGTAGGAATAGGTTCTTTATTTTATTCTAAATAAGCACATACGGTGGAAGTATAAGTAGGTTTGGGCTTAGTGTAGTGTATTTAGATGAAAGTTATTAATTAAGCATGTCTCAAAATATCATGCAGTACATAAATAAATTACTATAAGGCTAGTGAAATAAGTTGAGTAGGGGTGTTTTGGGACCTCATGCAAGATGTATAAGTTTTTGGGTTATTTATTTGAATTATTAGTTAATGCAAAACACTCACTATTTACCAATTTCATATACTCATGATAATTTCCTCAATTTCTATCTTTTTACGTGAAACTGGTATATTTGGTTAAAAATCAGGTTTAATATTTATTAAAAATAGTAAGTAAATAAATAGAAACAAATAATATGCAAACCAAATTGATAATGGAGTTCACCCTTTTGGGTGATACGTCTTTGGGTCTAAAAAGCACTTGAATCAGTCTATTAAATGGTGCAAAATACACTTTTCATATAATGTTTTCACCAAAATATGACTTTTGTCTACAAAAATAACTTGTGCTCTACCTCTAAGAAGTCTCTATAATAATCTCATGCATGGAAGTTGCTCTTTCATGCATTAAAAGACACTTGCTTACTTGTATCTTACTTACTCTCCTTCAAAGGGCTAAAAAAACAAGTTTTCCTCTTTATGCTTTTTCAAATATAATAATAAGCCTTTTATAATGTTTCTAGGGCCCTTTTTTTATGGAAAAAAGCCTTATATTTATACACAATATGTTGGGATTCATATCCTAATTCCATTGCCTTGTTTTTAGGCTTGGATGATTTTTCCACATATTTTGGGTAGGATTTAATCCCACATTAATAGAGATTTTTAATAATAATGTTTTAAGTAAAGTTTCAACACCATATGAATTGGTCTTAATACCAATATTTTCTTAAACTCATGATCCACGTGTCAATATGCCAATGGTACATGTGTCAAGCCTTTATTAGACCACTTGTACACGTCCAGTCAACTAATGATGTTAGCATTATGTTTTGTTTTTCCCTATTTGTTACAACCTTGAACAAGCCATAAATTTTTTATATGATATCCATTTGACCCCATTCAAATTACATTGGAAATATCTCAAGGTGATTTTTTATGTGCATGTGTTTTAAGAAAATTTTATACCATTTGATGAGATTGGTGTGAGGATCCTCCTAGATCACTCCTCCCCACTAAAAATATTTTGGACCACCAAAATTCTATTTTTTATTCTAAAAATAAATGAGCGTACAACTTCGTCACTTCTTCTAATTTTCATCCACCTTGCCTTGCTTGGATTTTTTCCTTTCAGGCTGATTCACATGTATCCAACATCTCTTCTTCATCATGTCCTTGCCTTCCTCTCAAGAATCATGTCTTATTAAAATTATTCAAGATATTTAGGATCAAAATCATCTATAGAGGGAACTTGAACACTCTCACGTTGATCCATGATCATAGGTGGCTCACTTAATTTCAAGTTTTCCACATTTACAACTAAATACATGTGTATGTAAGGTGGTAATTCCAATTAGAAGGCATTATTACCAATCTTCTCCAAAATATTAAATGGGCCATATCTAATTGGTTTAAGATTTTTACCTTCACCTTTGAGGCATTCTTTCCTTATGTGAATCCAAACTACATCACCAACTTATAAGTGATTATTAACTTGATGATTGTCATGTCTAGTTGTGTACTTGCCTTCGCTCTTTTACAACCACTCTTGGATAGTTGATGAATGAATTTAACCTTCTGGATAAACCTCTTGGCTTTATCTTCATCCTTACTTTCATTCATAATTATTTCTTGTCCAAAAGTGAAGTATAAGGGAGAATTAGGAAAATAACCAAAACAAGTCTCAAAATGAGATTCACCTATAAAAGAATGTATGGCATGGTTATAAGCATGTTGCACATAACTAAAGTGTTCATCCCAAAACCTGGGATTTTTTTTGTAATATCATAAAATCATATAAACCACTATATGGTTGACTAATTCTATTTGACCATTGGTTTGTGGATGAAATGTAGTGCTCTTCTTGAGTTTTATGTCCATCAAGTCCCACAAAACTAACCAAAATTTCCCAATGAACTAAGAATCTTGATTATAAATAATAGATGTTGGT
Organism: Torreya grandis; assembly: GCA_037957365.1. Taxonomy (NCBI): domain Eukaryota; kingdom Viridiplantae; phylum Streptophyta; class Pinopsida; order Cupressales; family Taxaceae; genus Torreya; species Torreya grandis. Next base: position 3,749,928 of record JARHVA010000836.1, on the reverse strand, counting down.
AAACCAAAATGAACCCAAACATTGTTTAATAACAATTGTGTAGTTTCCTCACCTGTGATAGTTTTCTTATAGGGCATTAAAACACACATTTTTCTAAATCTATCCACAACCACATATAAATAGTCATGATTCTTTCTAGACATAGGCAAGCCACCCACAAACTCCATAAAAAAACTCTTCCATGGATGGGTTGGTATGGTAAGTGGGGTATATAAGCATAACTTCCTATTACAAGGCTTTCTAGTGGCATAAATAATACAACCTTTTGCATATTTAGATACATTTTTATTAATTTGAGGCCAATAACAATATTTTTTCAATTTTCAAGTATTTTTTCAATGCTAAAATGAATTGAAATAAGAGAATTATGTGCTTCTCTAATCACATGGACTCTTTCATCTTATGTAATGCATAGTTTACCAAAATGATATAATAATCCATCATACATGTGATAGTCTGATTCTTCTACTTGTTTTGCATGAGTTAGATCTTGATAGGCATCCTTAAATTTAGCATCTCTACTATATTGTTCCTTATAACTTTCATTCATCAAAGAAATATGTTGCAAAATAATGGATGCTGAAATATGAGGTCTTGAAATAATATATCATCTACCTTTTTTTGTGTACCTTTTTATACCTGATCATGAGATGGAATTATTGTACAAACCCCATCTAATGAAAGTACCTTGATTGTTGTAGCTTTGACTATGATTAAATATCTTGAAAAGGCTTGTGATCTATGTGGATTATTGTCTCTTCTCCCATTAAGTAATGATTTCATTTTTTCACACTTTGAACCAAAGCATACAATTCTTTATCATAGGTAGGATATCCCCTTATTGCACTTGTGAAATTTTCAGAATGGTAACAAATAAGGTTTTGATTTTGCATCAAAACTTCACCCATGGAAAAATCACTTGCATTAGTTTTAATTTCAAATGGATGCTATAAATTTGGAAGTGCTAAAATTGGGGTTGTGTTTATCTTTTCTTTTAGCATGTCAAAGTAGATGAAATCAATGAAAAGTTAGCATTCAACTTTCTCCAATATTAGACTACCCCTAGCAAGCTTCTAACTACAATTATATTATTGGGCTAAGGCCATTTCATTATGGATTCAGCTTTAGAGGGATCAATTTTTAGTTCACCACCCTACTACATATCCTAGGTATACTAAATATGTTTTTCCAAATTCACATTTATACATCTTTATATACAATTTCTCTCTTTGCAAAGCTTATAAGACTTTATTAATATGCTTTACAGTATCTTCCCAATTTTGACTAAAGATCAAAATAACATCTAAGTATACTATTACAAAATCATCTATGAATGGATTCAATACATCATTCATAACCCACATGAATGTGGCAGGTGCATTACAAAGTCCAAAAGGCATAACAAGCCACTCAAAAATACCTTTCTTAATTTTAAAAGTAGTTTTCTAGATATCATCTTCACTAATTCTAACTTGGTGATAACCACTTATTAAGTCTAAATTAGTGAAATAAACAACATTTTTCAACTGATCTAACAAATCATCAATGTGAAGAAGAGAGTAGTGATATTTAACTATAATTTTTTTCAATGTTTGTGAATCCACAAACATCCACCAAGTGCCATCTTTATTTGGCACCAAAACAATTGGCAAACCACATGGAAAAGTGTTTGGTTGAATGACCTCTCTCTCGATCAACTCTTGAACTTGCTTCTTTATTTCTTCATTCTCTACCATGGACAATCTATACGTGCTAATATTAAGAAGAGGTGCATCATATTGTAGTTGTATCTCATGTTGAATATGCCTTTTATGAGGTAAACCCTATGGATCCTAAAAAACATCATCGTAGTTAGACATAATATTAATTATTTCATGCTTATGTTTAGAATTAAAACCTTCTAAAGCCTTGGATTTATCATCAACCTTGACTCTTACAATCATGAGTACAAATTTATTGTTTGGATTGACAAGCCTTTTTATCTAACCTATAGATACAAAAGACAACTTTTCCTTTATCTGATGGGCTCTTACAATCTATTAAATCTTATCTTTTACAAACACAAATTTATTCTCTTCCCTATATAATATTGATTTTATATCATATAAATAAGGACTATCAAGTATAATGCCACAAATATCAAGTGGAACCACATCTAACTCTACCTCATCAATGAACTTAGAGGTGATTACAAATCTAAGTTTGCATGCTTTAGTGACTTGCAATTTAACTTCATCAAACACCCTTCTCAAAGGGTATGGATTAGGATGTGGTTTAGTAGTAAGCCCTATTTTGTTCACAACTTCTTCAAAAATGAGATTATCTTGAGATCCACTATAAAAAAGAGAATCTATCTTAGTATGCTTACAAATCACTCCAATGTGGAACAACTCATTTATTTTATTTTCATCATGCATAGATTTATAATGTAAATAAGAATGAGAATTAAGATATCTAGTGATGGAAGAAGATAAACCTTGTATGCCCATTTTGGTGACCTTGGTCTCGTCACCAAAATTGGAGGCAAGATCTTGTTGTACAATTTTAGTAGTCTTTTGACCTTTATTGTTCTCAAACCAATTTGGCCTAAATTCTAGGTGGAGTTTCCAAAACTTAGAATCTTCACGGCCTTCTCTCTTGTAATGAGAGAAAAAAGGCTTCCCATCCTCTTTCTTGACTATGGAGGTGTGTTTCATATTACCCTATACTTTGCCTTTGCTTTCAAGAAATTTACTATAATTCTTTGTGAAGTGTTCTTTTTCCTTAGTCACCTTACCCATTGATTCAATATGGGTAGCTTGGACACACACTTGATCAATATTAGTGGGGTTAAACATAAGTATTGTATGCCTCAAATAATTATTTAACCCACCAATATATTTTAAATGAATCTCTGGAGTGTAAATGGGAATGCCCAAAATCAAAGCCCTTTTCCTAAACTCTTGAGTGTAATTTTGTACACTCTAACCCTTTGATTGCCTTAAATTTTACCAATCCATAATAACTTATTAAATGTAGCCTAATGGACAAAATTGTTTTTTTAGTGTGGAAATAAAATCACTCAAAGAAGAAATCACTTTAACATGTTTCAGGAAATCTTCTTACATCTTACTCTCCCACCAAATGATTGTTGAACCACCCAACCAAAGAGTAGCTAACTAATTATTTGCTTCCTCATCATCAATATTTTAAACCCTATAATATACTTCTATCTGCTTGATCCAATGATCTAATTTATTTACACTAAGATCTCCATTATAAATTGGAAAATAAAAATTAACATTAAGCTTTATCATGGAAGAAACAAAATCAAAAACTTCCTTTTGTTCATCAAAGGAAGAACTAGAAGGTTTGGGAGGAGATGGAGGAGATTTAGGAGGTTTTTCTCCTTTACCCTTACCACTGGTTTAAGGTTCTTCCTTTTTTTTACCTTCATTTTCACCTTTTATCATCTTCTTTTCATAGTACAACTCTTTCACCATTCCCTTTGTCAGGAATCTAGAACAACAAACATGCTCTGATCCCACTTGTCAGGATGCGAAACCGGAAACATACAATTGATTACCAAACTTCAAGCAACTTAATATGCGGAAATAAACCAGATTCACCAAGTAACTAGAATTCAGAATAACACAGCATATGAGAGACAATACACAACTTGTATTAACACTTTATACAAAAAAGAATACAATAAAGAAGATGCCACTTCTTCTCCACTACCTTACAGAGGTTTCCCACACCTCAAGTGAACAGTACTTCTTCTCCCCAAAGCTCTCCCTCTCACAGGTCACAACACCCAACTCAAATACAGAGTTGGTGTTCACCTCCCATGCTCCACGCACAACACAAGTGCTCCACGCACTCCACAAGCACTCCACGTGCTCCACAAGTACTCAAAGTACTTCAAGTAGATTTCCCATGAATCTGCAACAACCTGCAATTCAACAGACCATACTTATGGAAGGAACTCCCTTGCCTTCCTCTCTTTCTCTATCCGAGTACACACCTGTACTCCAAGTAGATCTTGCTTGATACTGCTCCCTGTTGTGTTGCTGTCTATATGACCTTGCACACCTGCAAATCAAACAATGGTTCCGGTCACCTGTGAACCTCGACCTTGCACACACATACACCTGCAGATCAACGATCTTACTTACCATGTAGATCTCCTATATAGGCCATGCAACTGTGACCAAGATCCTACACTCCTGAAGAACCCAGCTGGCTCTCCAAACTAGCACCAACACACCTGGTACTGTGGCACTAGGAGGAACGCACCATTGCTCTACCTCACACACAGAAGGAGCTTATAATTATGCTCTCTTACTCCCTAGCACACTTTTCCAATACAACCATGAGTCTATTATATAGATCTCATCCAAACAATAATTAGACATCTAATTACAATAATTAGATCCGCAGCTCTCAGTCTAAAAATAGATCTCTTCATGCAAACACTTGGTTCGTTAGCTAACTGCCCGTAAATAGCTCACAGTCGAACCACACATGCGACCGACGTCGGTCCCTGTCTGCCTGGAGGTGACCGACGTCGGCCGATATATGACCGACATCGGTTGCTTCCCTTTGCTATCATGCCGATGTCGGCTGATCAGACCGACCCCAACTTCTCTGCAACTCAGCAACCTTCAGCAACCTCCTCTCCTATTTGCATCAGTGAAGCTTTTAGCTCCACAATCCTAACAATCTCCCACTTGGAGATAAACAGCTGCACTGTACCTATACCTGTACTCTGTCTAATCTGTTTCCTGGTTTGTATCCCTCTTCAAGCTCCCACCTGAAGACAACACACCACACAACCTGTGATGTACCTCCTGTCATCCGAGTACCCTGCCACATCCGAACCTACAACACCTGTAGTGAAGTCCTGACCCTGCATAGCAACACCTACTGCCGGTCCCTCTCAGAAAACCTGAGAACCCACTTCCCCGAATTGGCTCCTAACTCTGACAGCTCCCACTGCATGGGAATACTCAGGTCTATACCAGACCTCATGTGATTTCAGACACTGTACCTGTCCAGCCCTTAGTGTGCTCCGGCTCTGCATCCCGAACCTCGCCAACACCTGATTCACATCAGCTCCCACTCGAGACAAAATCAACCTGTGATCTCCATGCCTCCCATGTCAAAGAATTTTGCTGCTCCAAACTCCTCATGACATGACACTGAACTAATCTTACCCTTAGCTCAGCAAAACCCTGTATGTACTCCCCTGCTAGCTAGCATACTATCCACATACAGCAACAGAATGATGTTGCAATCATCATCCCCCTGGTAAGTCAAACCACAGTAGTTACCTGACACTGACTGAAGCCATGCTTCGTCCTCCACCTGTCAAACCTGGTACCACTGTCCTGCAGCTCCTCAAGACCATATGCCTGGTCTTCCGTCTCACGTATCCGTTCTCTCTATTCTTCTACTAAGGAATCCATTTGTCTCTGTGCTTTCATCCAGCTGGCAAACCTACCAAATCTCCCACTTGGTTCTGCATCATAATCCTACCTAGCTCACACCTGTTTCCTGGGTCCTTCCTGCTATACAATCAGCAACAAGTATGAAGAAGAGGAACACAAATTTGAGGGCCTACTTATGCCTTCAATCCTCCATATGGGTGTTTGAGACTCCTTGACAGCATGCTATCCACCCAAAATTTGTTACAGTGACCGACCTCGGTCACTCCACAGTCTGCATCCGACCGACGTCGGTTCTCATGCGTCTGTACCTGACTACCAACCTGCCAGCGCTGGTGTCCCTTCTACCGATGTTGGTCCTCCTGACCGACATCGGTCTTACATACTGCTGACGTCGGTCCCATGACCGACGTCGGTCTTACCCTGCCCGACATCGCTGGCTTCGGTCTGCACTTGACCGACATCGGCACCTGTCTGTTCGACGCCGGTTTCTCCTGATCGATGCCTGTACCTGTGTTCACTTGTCAGTGATGACTTTTTACCCGCAAGCTCCTTTGGATCAATCTCCATGTCCAAACTGCCCTGCTCAGATGTATCTAGCCTCATCCACTGAACTCTGTCCGCCATCTCCTCCAAGAACACCAAGGCTTTCCAGTTCTTAAGCCTATCAAATATATCTGTCTTCCGCTTAAGAACATGCATCTCCTTCCTGCTCATGTGACCAAGCCTACGAAGCCACGTCTCCGCAATAGAAGAAGAATCAGTAATATAAACAAGTAGATAAAGTATACCTATTTTCTTACCACCAGCTAATTTAAGTGCTACTGCTGTGAGAGTTCTTATGCATCTCTCATCACCCAATCTTTCTGAAGAAATTAGCCATATCTCCAAACCTGGGACCTGCATGACCTTCATCAACACCTGTGTGTTGGCCGCCTGCAATTTCAGCTTCACTTCCCCTTTGCCAATTCTTTGGCAAGGCTTACCAGCTCCTCTACCTGGGGCTGCATGGAAAGAGGCAACCGAATCTTTTATCCAAGATTCAACTTTATCCAAGAAACCTGTAAATACATCCTGTGCAACAACACCTGCTACATCTGTATCTTCAGTTTCTTCATGCTGATCTGTTACCAACCAATAATGTTCTTTTCCCTACTCTTTCTTTCCATCGGACTGTGAGTAACCGTCTGTGCTTTTCAACTCCTCCATTCTTAGCTTACTTTGATCTGCCGTTGCTCTACTCCCACTCAATCAGAAACCCCTGAGAGTGCCCTGTAACCAAACACAACCTGCTTCCTGCAACCTTAGCTCTGATACCACTTGTCAGTATCAAGCTTAAGAACCTACAACCAAGGCTCTGATACCACTTGTCAGGAATCTAGAACAACAAACATGCTCTAATCCCACTTGTTAGGATGCGAAACCGGAAACATACAATTGATTACCAAACTTCAAGCAACTTAATATGCGGAAATAAACTAGATTCACCAAGTAACTAGAATTCAGAATAACACAGCATATGAGAGACAATACACAACTTGTATTAACACTTTATACAGAAAAGAATACAATAAAGAAGATGCCACTTCTTCTCCACCACCTTACAGAGGTTTCCCACACCTCAAGTGAACAGTACTTCTTCTCCCCAAAGCTCTCCCTCTCACAGGTCACAACACCCAACTCAAATACAGAGTTGGTGTTCACCTCCCATGCTCCACGCACAACACAAGTGCTCCACGCACTCCACAAGCACTCCACGTGCTCCACAAGTACTCAAAGTACTTCAAGTAGATCTCCCATGAATCTGCAACAACCTGCAATTCAACAGACCATACTTATGGAAGGAACTCCCTTGCCTTCCTCTCTTGCTCTATCCGAGTACACACCTGTACTCCAAGTAGATCCTGCCTGATACTGCTCCCTGTTGTGTTGCTGTCTATATGACCTTGCACACCTGCAAATCAAATAATGGTTCTGCTCACCTGTGAACCTTGACCTTGCACACATATACACCTGTAGATCAACAATCTTACTTACCATGTAGATCTCCTATATAGGCCATGCAACTGTGACCAAGATCCTACACTCCTGAAGAACCCAGCTGGCTCTCCAAACCAGCACCTACACACCTGGTACTGTGGCACTAGGAGGAACGCACCATTGCTCTACCTCACACACAGAAGGAGCTTATAATTATGCTCTCTTACTCCCTAGCACACTTTTCCAATACAACCATGAGTCTATTATATAGATCTCATCCAAATAATAATTAGACATCTAATTACAATAATTAGATCCGCAGCTCTCAGTCTAAAAATAGATCTCTTCATGCAAACACTTGGTTCGTTAGCTAATTGCCCGTAAATAGCTCGCAGTCGAACCACACAAGTGACTGACGTCGATCCCTGTCTGCCTGGAGGTGACCGACGTCGGCCGATATATGACCGACGTCGGTTGCTTCCCTTTGCTATCATGTCGACGTCGGCTGATCAGACCGACCCCAACTTCTCTGCAACTCAGCAACCTTCAGCAACCTCCTCTCCTATTTGCATCAGTGAAGCTTTTAGCTCCACAATCCTAACACCCTTCATCTCAAGAAAATCTTAACGAAAGGCCAATTCTAAGTTTGGTTCTCCTCTAAGAAAATCCATGGATTGACTTACATGTTTTGCACCAATTTATGGGTTATACTCTTCAAGTGATCCTTTTCCTCACTTTGATTTAGACTTGGTTATCATGAAAAATGAAAACTTTAAAATCTAAAAACCACGTTAAAAATATCCCCAATCAACTTGCTCTGATACTAAACTTGATCTAAATTATTAGTTAATAGAGAACACTCACTATTTACTAATTTTGGATACTCATGACAATTTTCTCAATTTTTATCTTTTTACATGAAATTGGCTTATTTGGTTAAAAATTAGGTTCAATATTAAATAAAAATAATAATTAAACCAATATAAATAGATAAAATGTAAACCAAATTAATAACATAGTTCACCCTTTTGGGGATTATGTCTCTGGGTCCAAAAAACACTCAAACCAATCTATTAAATGATACAAAATACACTTTTTTGTATAATGTTTATACCAAAATATGACTTTAGTCTATAAAAAATAATCTCTGCTCTACCTTTAGTAAGTCTCTATAATAATCTCATGCATAGAAGTTGTTCTTTCTTGCATAAAAAACTCTTAATTACTTGTTTTTTACTTGTTCTCCTTCAAAGGGTTAAAAAACAAGTTTTATCTCTTTTTCCTTTTTCAAATACAATAAAGAGCCTTTTATAATGTTTCTAAGGCCCTTATTTTAGGGTTTGAATCCTTATTTTTTTTACCCAATATGTTGTCTATTGCCTTATTTTTAGGCTTCGATAATGCTTCCATGCATTTTGGGTGGGATTTAATCCCACATTAATAAGTATTTTTAATAATATTTTAAATAAAATTTCAACACTATATGAATTGGTCTTAAGATCAATCTTTACTTGAAACTCGTGTTCCACATGTCAAAATGCCATTGGTACACATGTCAAGTCCTGATTGGGCCATTTGTACACATCCAGTCAGTGATGATGTTAGCATTGTGTTACATTTTTCTCTATCTTTTACCACCTTCAACAAGCCATAACTTTTACATATGATGTATGTTTGACCCATTTAAATTATGTTGAAAATATCTTGAGGAGCTCTTTGATGTGTAGGCAGTTTTAATAAAATTGAAGACCATTTAATCAGATTGGTGTGGGGATCTCTTTGGATTAATTTTCTTGAAAATTCTCAACTTCTTTAAATATTGATAATGGTAATATTGGTTGATATGGAGTTTCATGTATTTTGGTAGGCCTATTTTGGATGGAAGGGTAGCAAGCCATAGTGGATGGCCAATGCACATTGAGTTTTGATCATGTTTATTTTTTAGCATGGAAGCCTACAAGAGGGATCGATATTTGGTAGCATTACTTACATATCTACAACTATTAATATATTATGGGGATCATATCAAATTAAAGAACAACAAAAAAAATATGGGATGATCAAAAAGAGTTTGTGGATAGGAGAAATAGAGCACACTATAAGATGATATATTTTTTAGATAGATACAAAGATTTTGATCAGAGCAACCAACTAGTTACATCAATGGCCACAACAAACCAATACCAACACTACTGCCACAACCGATGTTTACATTCCTTACCACAATATTCCTACCACAACTAGCATTTACGCTATTCTTTCCATAATCAACATTTAAATTCCCATCATAACTGGGATTTTTTACCACTAATAAGGCCACAACTGACCTATACTAGTGAATTGGCCACAATCAACCTTCTAATACCTCTGAGATTTGAACCTAGGTGGTGTATATTATAACCAAGTTGCTTTACCAATGTACCCCCATCTCATCGATCACACTATAAGATGATATTAATAAAGACTTATTAAAAATATAATATGATAGTCCTATTATAACCAAAATTTGATTTTAAAAAATTAATCTTGAGTCCCACATGGTGAAAATTTTGATAAACTCCTTTTGAATAAATTATTCCAAGTAAATTTTCATTTTTGACCTTTTTCGAGAAACTCAAACTTTTTATACATGTCTTCCATGTATCTAAAGTCCTTCAACCCCAGTTTCCCTATCATATTTCAACCTGTCAAAGAAATCATAAAAGCCTTAGATGTAATGCATGTCTAGCTCCCCAAAATTTCCATCTCTTTCTTTTAAATCAGACATATTATAAGTATTTTACAAATTGGTCAATGTAAAGTTATCTCCTCTTTCCCAACTTCTTTATTTTTCTTAGTCCTTCAAACTCATCATATATTTTAGGGTTTAGATACATTTTAATTCTCAATATAACTCATAATCAAAGCATGAAAGTTTCACTCATTCCTTGATATATCATGAATTTTATAACTTAATACATGTTCGCTTTTGAACTAGCATGTATTCAAGGTCCAAGATTTTTAATTTTTTCTTTAAGGAAATATTCATTAAAGGATTGCATCAAACTTTGCAGACCTTGTGAAAAAATATTTTATTTTAAAATGTGTCTATGTTCTTGGATTTTCTAAAAAATATGATTAACAATAAAAATTAGTAGAGAACTCACAAGTGGAATACATGATAGATATTGTAATGAATGCCAGTGACTCCCAAGTTATCTAATTATTTTCCATGTAAGTTTTTCTTACCTAAACACATGATGATACTAATGGAATACATTTATTCTCTTTCCCACTCACACCTAGATAAGCCACCCTTCAATTTTCATTTCATTCATTGTATGTCATTGCCTTTGAGCCTATTTTTTTATCTTTTGCCCTCCATTCTTCAATTTCCTAATTCCCCCTTTGAGCCCATTTTTTATCTTTTACCTTCCATTCTTGAATTTCCTAATTCCTCCTTACAAGTACATGCTTGTATTTATTATAGATTACTTCCAAAGATATTTTTGGGGTTTGTTTCAATTAGAGTTACATCCTCATTCTTTCCTTTGCTATTTTATAATTTCACCATTCATATTTTCACCTTACCTGGGTGTTGAAAGAACTAGATGTGTTTGTTGGCATTGGTTCTTCAAGGGTTTTCAAAAATAAAAGATCACTGCATATCTCTAATGGAGACTTTCATTGCCCTTCCCTCATAATTTTCACTCTTGCCAATAATGGGATGAGAAGAGCTCTTCACATAAATAATAATGGTTTTCATGACCTTAATCCTTAACCATTCATAACTTCCTCTCTCCACATAAGTTTTCTTGTAGGAAGTCCTCCTGAGTATTTCTTACCCCTATAACTTGATTGAATGTTGATTTTGTTAGGATAAAATAAAACACAAATTTATCCCCAAATCTCATACAAGAGAAACTATGAAATGAATCAATCAAAAATACAAAAAATAATCATAAACATGCACAAAATAGGAGACACCAGATTTAATGTGGTTCACCCAAGATGGGCTACATCCACCAAACATGTCCAGTATATTATTTCTAGCAATACAAGGGAGAAATAAATCCTACAATAAAACTTGTTACACCTCTCTACCTTCTCTACCTCCTCTCTATGTACAATATCTTTTTTTTTCCATCTTAGCCATGTATCAATACATTTTAGGGAAAAAAACACCTAAACATAACCTCTACTGTCATATCTAGAAACCTTTAATCAATGGCCCATATTAACTACAAAATTACAATTTTAAAAGGTAATTTTAATAAAAAATTTGCTTTGAAGGTGTTACCCCCAAACCCCCACTAGGGTGTGCATCCCTTGGACCCCCCATCAAGGGGGTCATCCCCCCCAAACCTCACAAGGGGGGTTCCCCCATTGCAACCCCCCATGCCATCGGCGATACAAAGAATGGGATCCAAAACTCAATTGAAATAACATAAATTTTTTAACCTATGATCCTGGAAGACAATCAGGATCCACACCTAATAGATTCCACAATGATTTAAAAATATAAAGGGTTGATCCTCCATCCAATATTGAGTCAAACATCATAAACATCAATGGCATATTAACTTGGTAGAATTCCAAACCACAATCAATGTTCCTGATCACTTGGAAATGGCCCTTAGCAATTATGATGGTTGGACATCATACGTGGCAGCTTTCCTAATTTATATATAATTAACTAAGCTCATTCTTGCATCATCCAAAAAATTACAATCTTGAGAAGCAGGAGGTTCATAGTTTGAGTGTCCTATTTCATTGATGATTTTTTGGAATGTTATAATATGATCATGCAGTTGAATTGCATGGTGGAGAGTCAGTCATCCCAATAATTTCATACATGTATGTATCAAATGATGAACATAAAATTTTATGGAATTAGTTCATTGATTGGGAAACATTTATTAGATACTCTAAAAAATAGTTGTGCAAGCTCGGTACCACAGGTTATTTCTGTATGAGTTCATATCTAGTTTAGGTTATTACTTGCATGAGAATGTTCTCAATTCTGATCAAGAATGGAAGACTAAATTCTAATAATTGAGTATATAAATTTTACACTCATTTTATAAGGATGACCCTTAGAATTTTATATGCATCAATGGTGATTTATATTTCTTCATTGTCAAACTAATGGAAATAGATTTATCAAATAGAATTTTAGGAGGTGTAATTGAAGTGGCAAAGTGAGAAAGTTGATTCATCCAATTTCAAAAATTCACTCATATTAAATGTACTCTCCCAATGTCTTCTTAGGTATGTTGATGATCAGTTGCTTCTCATGAAACTCTGTAGGTATTTGGTGTAAGTGCACAATTTCCTATCTTTGAAGTACAAAACTATGACTCATAATTATATGATCATTATATGCCATTACACTTGTAGATTCATTATAGTATCAATTCTATTTGAAAGTGATATGTCTAGATTTACTTTATGTCATCATGAGAAAAGGTTATGTTTTGATATCAAATGTGTGATTAAAAATATTCTCAAAACTACTCACTGCCATATTCTTTTCTATGATGATTATTGGATGATTTGTGAGTATTATACTAAAGTCCATGAGTAGTAATATAGTCACAAGACATTGGAGCAAATTATGGAGTAAAATTTGAAAGATGGACTAAAAGGAGTGAAATATGATGATAGTGAACTCTAGGTCCCTATTTAATTACACAAGAATATCTTCCTTGATCCTCTTCCAATGATTGAATGGTCATTCATTGATGTTAATTCATCAAAAATTTACTCCAAGATCACAATTGATATTTATTTATTTTTTTGGGAAAAATGATTGTTATAGTTTGTCAAAATAATAAAATCATAATCAAGCATATCCAAACCAAAGATTGATAGTAAATAATAATATTTGAAATATATGATTGACCCACTTTAAGGATCAACCTCCATAACCTTAAAATAAGAATAAATTCAAAATATGATACTCTAATACTAACCACTACCTCCTATATATAATATATTAAAGTTATGGATACTCCATAGATTGATACTACTACCAATATGAAGATATAAAAATTATCATATGATTAAGCCAAAGGTTATGTTAGTCACAAATTGGCCATGCATATCCCAATACATGCTTATAGTTAAGGGCGTAGCATACCCCTTCCCTTCAAACCAAATTTATCCTCAAAGTTTATGATCTTTGGTTACTTCTTTAGGAATGATAAGTCCTCCCATATTACATCCTCACTTGCCACATTTTTCCACCTAATCAAATACTCTATAATCACAAGGAATATAATAATAATTTTACTGTCATGGGAGATAGTTTGAAGTGGTGTGGGTCATCATTGAATCAATATTATAAGTAGAGAACCCCTACTAGCAATCTTCATATACTAATACTAATTTCAATTTTTATTTTATAGATGGTTTTTCTAGTGGTTATATAGATGGGAATGATCCTAACAAGGATAAATTACATGATATAACATGCAAGGTAGGACAATCTTTCAGGCCAATTAAAATATATATCAAATAGCCACATATCCTAGAACAATCTCATGTTCAAGTACATACAGTGTCAAATCATTCTCATTCTCCTTATCCTCTTGATACTTCATTTTTTATTGATATTACTAAAAAAAATTCATTGCTTTTAGCCACAGTTAGATTCATGTGCCTTCTTCATCCACCTCTCCTAAATATACCACCATTTCTCACTAATCACCTTTGTCCTCACCTAATATTAATTTGTCCAATCAAAGCATACCTCCCTAACTATATTCTCTAGTTATTCAACCTTATATGCCCTCGCCTTATTAATTCAAGATTTCCTCTAAGTCTAGGAATAAAGTTTCCAATGTGGATAATGGTGGTTTTGAATGTGTTCAGGCCATGATTAAGAAGAGGTAAATAGTGATTAGAGATACTTCCCCTGATTTTGATGTGGATGCTTCTAAATTTATTTCATAAAAAACCATTTAAATATCCAAATACATCTTCAAGGATTACCACCAATGAATATGGTGCCTATTTCCTCAAAATAACTACTTCAATTAGAGGCAAAGGAAAAGAATAAATGATAGTTTAAGATTATCAACTTATAAAGGTTCTAATAAATAAGCCTTCTCAAGAATGAGATATCAACAACCCGAGAGAAGTGGAATTGGTAGCAATCAAAAGTATGGAGAATTAAAGGATGATTTGAAGGATAAGATTTGTGAATTATCATTGTACATTCACCATTTGATCCACATTGTTGATAATCCCATTGTTCCAATTCCTCCTTTAGTTCAAATTTTAGGTTTAGGAAAGGATGTCATTCTAGTCATTGGTAAATTGGGTAGTTATGGTAAAACCACTAAGGTTTGGATTAAATAACTACTAATATAAGGTTTTAAGGTTATAAAATTATCTTTGAAAATTCATGTAAAATTTTCCATTAGACATACTAAAGGAGATGAATAAATTAAGAGGTGTCATGAATAATATTTTTTTTGGAGTACTATGACTCAAGATTTTCATGAGATATCTATAGTAGATGTTAATCTGCTCATCTTCGAGAATTTTTTGAGAAGTATGAAGATAATGATTCTTATGATTGACACATGTATATAAAATGGAAAATTAAGATTCCACCCTAAAATTGGTCTATGATATTTAGACAAAGACTTAAGATTCCTTGTTTGATATACAACCATTTGTTTGTACACTTCCTTATGATTTCTTGGATAATAAATGTGATCCAAGCCTAGGTGAAATTAAATAACGACTCAAAAGATTTGTTCAAGTAAGAATTATACAAATCAAATGTATTTAATATCAATTTAATGATAAAATTGATAACATTGCATAATTTACTTGAAGAGATAGAGAAAACACAAGTTGAATTGATCAAATTACCAAATAAAAATGTTACAATTCAAGGAACTTGGGGAATTAGAGAAAATTATTCTAAGTACTATATGAAAGGGATGTGACCAAAATAGTCGAGAGGTTATATGAATCCAAATTGAAGATGGATGTTAAGGAGAAGAATTCAATTATATTGACTAATGATTGATATGTCACATCCTCAAATAGATGAATGATTAGTTAGGAAATCCACTTGATTGTGGGGTCAAGTATTGACTATTTTATTTATCATCTTCACATTTGTAATATTAGTCATATTTTTTATATGGGTAAGTGCATTAACTTTGGGGGAAAAAAATGGCCTACCCGAGGACATGATTTTTCTGAAATTTAAAAAAGGTGAACTTTTGCAGATAATTAGAGATGACTACACTCAAAATTTAAAGATGGTATAAAAATATGAATTGTAGAATTTTGAGTCTAGTTTCCAAAAAACTATTTTTTTTTTGAAAAATGGTAAAGTTTAAATAGGTAAAACATATAAAATTTGAAGAGTACCTCCTATTTTTTAAAGAAAATTTGAATTGTACCATTATGTGTGGCCCACCAATTTTTGAGCATCGTTAAATATTGTTAGAAACCCTTTGGTAAATATTTAGATAAGATCTTATAGTGTATTATGAAAAAAAAATTATATTTTTTTATGAATATTTTTTTTATTAATTTTAAAATTAATTATATCCTGAAAACTAACAAAAAAATAGATAGCCGGTCATGCGGCCCACCTAACTACCTCAAAAAAAAATAAAAAATTGATTTGTTTTTGAATGTGTGTAGCATTAGGCCTAGTTTGTTACCATATAATTTTTTTTGCACTTGTATTAATGAAAAATAAATTAGATAAACATGAATAGGCATGTATGGGTGAGGCATGTAGAGGCCTAAAAAGGGTGTTGTTAGAAATAAATATAGTTTGAACCCTTAAAATAGCCCAAAAATTATAAAAATCATCAATTTAGAAAGAGGACAATGTACTCGTCATAATGGTAATAATTTTTCAAATTTTGATGTTGAAATTCATACCATATTTGGTGATTAAAGTTGAAATTTGTTGGTTTTTCCTAGAACTCTTGATCTTGGTTGTAGATGCACAGTCATAAGCCTTTGGCTTGGAAATCCAATCCATTTTCAATCCTAAAGGCTTAGTTTTCAATTTAAATTTAAATAACATGTATGTGTTATAGAACATATACGCATTGTATAATATGTGTGCATTATAGAAATTATAAGTTTACATTAATATTATTACATTTAATTTATTATACTTTAAATTTATTTTAGTAAATATAATAAATTAGGGTCACTCAGCATCTAATAGAGTTGGTCTCATAGTTGCATGCCTTATGATGTGGAAAATAGTTTTTCAAAATCCAATCAGGTTAGTACTTAGGCATTTTTAGGGTCAAAGTATTAAACCTAGGGATTTCAAGACAACTTTTGTAATTGATATCCATTTTTGGTAAACTTATAGTCATTTTTTAGGTTTTTATGCCTTTTGGATTGATTCTTAGCATTTATAGGATTCTTAGGTTTGTTAAAATTGAATTTTTCAAACCACTCACTTTGAAATTGATGCAAAGTGGTGTTATTATGGAAGCATAGGTCACATTGATGACCTACACACATCAAACAACCAATTTACATGTTAATTTAACTTGATCATCCCCCCTCCCTCATTCTGGATCACTTCTTACTCATACCTCATTACCTCTAATCACTCTCTCATCAATATTCATTATCCCTAATCACTCCCTCATTGACCCTCCTTATCCCTAGTCATCTCTAATCACTCCCTTATCATCCATAATCACTCCTCCATTGACCCTCACTATCCCTCATCATCCCTAATCACTCCTTCCCCATCCTTCATAATCCATAATCACTCTTTCCTCATCCCTCATCATACCTAATTGATTCATCACCCCTACTCACTCCCTCCCCATCCCTCCTCATCCCTAACCACTCCTTCATTGACCTTAGTTATCTCTTATCATCTCTAATCACTCAAGTTTATCATCCCTAGTCATTCCTTCATTGATTATCACCATACCTCATCATCCCTAATGACTCACTTTTCATCCCTCATAATACATAATCAATCTTTCTTCATACCTCATTATCACTAATCACTCCCTCATTGACCCTCACCATCCCTCACCATCCTTCATCACTCCATCATTGACCCTCACCATCCCTTACCATCCCTAATCTCTCCCTCATCATTTGGAATAAGTATATACTTTAAAGATATCTTTGATTCCAATCATATGTTGTTTAATCCACTATAATATAAATTAACTCTTTTTTAAGACTTGTGTTGTCAATACCCATTTGTGATAGTCAATTTTATTACTAAATGAATTGGATGATATTCTAAATTTATAGTCAAGTTGTTAGGGTGTGGAGTTAAAAGCTTCACCAAAGGAGTGCATTATCAAAGTTGCAGTTTTACATAGTCACCAGTGTCGATCAGAAGCGACCGACATCGGTTAGGTGCAGTTCAAGAGACACCGACGTCAGTAGGGATCGGCTGACGTCGGTCACAGGCAAGCAAGCAAGAACCGACGTCAGTTACCTGTGCGTCTAGAGAGCTATTTTCATGGACAGAACCGAGTGTTTGCATGATGAGATTAAATCATAGTCTTAAGTTCGTGTCTCTATTATTAGTAAGACTATTTTTAGAGCCCTTGTTCAAGAGGCTTAACTGTTGGTTGTAAGTGCATGCTCAAGTCTCTTAATTCTATATGTAGAATTAGATCTTCTTAGCTTATTATAGTGTATGTGAATGTTGAAGAACAGTACATAATTGTATAGGTGAATCAATCCAGGTTGTTGGAGTTGATTGTACTTGAGAGAGAGAGCTCTTGAGGGAAAGAGATCTAGAGAGAGATCTGTACATCTGAGAGAGGTGTGGAAGAAATAAGTTTCTTCAATTATATTCATTCTGTAAAGAGTTTAATACAAGTTTTCAGGGTGGTTTCTTGTATCTCTTGTTCTTTGCTATTTATCATTCTAGTTACTTATCTATCTGATTTAATTCCATGGTTTATTGCTTTCATAAGTGTAATCAAATTGTTGGTTAATCCCCAACAAGTGGTATTAGAGCCTTGGTTGTAGGTTTAGAGCTTGATATCCAATAAGTGGTATCAGAGCTCAGGTTCACTAATAGGTGGTTCAGATCTATGTAGTGTGTATTGATTACAGGTTACTCACAGGGGTTTTTGCAGGGACTTCTATTTGAGTGGGAGAAGCAATGGCAGAAGAAAGCAAACTGAGAATGGAGAAGTTCAATGGCAAAAATTATCAACATTGGAGAATGCAGATAGAGGACTATCTGTATCAGAAAGATCTATACTTACCATTAGGTGGGATTGCAAAGAAGCCCACAGACATGGATGATGAAGAATGGGAAGTTCTTGATAGAAAGGCTCTGGGGTCTAAAAAACTGAGTCTGGCATCTACTATGATATCTAATTTATCATAGGCAAAAACAATGGTAGAGTTGATGACTACTTTAGCAAATTTTTATGAAAAACCCTCAGCTTCTAATAAGGTATATCTTATGAAGTAGTTATTTAATTTGCGTATGCAGGAAGGTGGATCTATATCTAATCACCTGAATGATTTCCATGGAATTGTAAATCAATTAAGTTCAGTCAAAATTGTATTTGATGATGAAATTAAAGCTCTTTTAATATTATGTTCTTTGCCTGAAAGCTGGCATAGCTTAGTAATGGCAGTTAGTAATACTGCATCTGCTTCAAATATTTTAAAAGTAGAGGATGTTGTTAGTGTTATCTTGAATGAGAAAATTCATAGGAAAAACACAGAGGAAACATCAAGGAATGCTTTAAGTTTTGAGAGCAGGGGAAGGCAAAAAGAGAAGAGCAAGAAAGGGAGATCAAGATCTAAGTCTAAGGTGAGAGGTAGATCCAAATCCAGAAATGGCAGGAAGCCACAATGCTGGAATTATGGAAAGATGGGGCACATAAGCAGAGATTGTTGGTCAAAGCCTAAGGAGGACAATCAGCATGAAGGAAAAGAAGAAGCAAAGGTTGCAGGTATTGCACAAGATGCTCTAATATTCTCTTTGCATAATAATATAGAATCTTGGGTGTTAGATTCTGGTGCATCTTTTCATGCTACCCCTAATAGAGAATATTTTAGTGACTATATCCATGGAGATTTTGGAATAGTGTATCTAGGGGATGATGAGCCTTGTAAAATTATTGGCAAAGGTAAAGTGCAGCTGAAAATGCAGAATGACAACACATGGGTGTTGAGAGATGTTATGCATGTTCTTAGCTTGAAGAGGAATTTGATTTCTGCAAGAAAGTTAGGGGATGAGGGTTGTATAGTAACTCTCATAGCTGAATCTTGGAAAGTGACCAAGGGTGCACTTGTAATGGCCAGAGGTTAGAGAGTAGGTACTCTCTATTTATGTAATTGTGTTACTAACAATTCTCCTTCTGTATTATCTACTTCAAATGTGGATGCAAAATTATGGCACTCAAGGCTTGGCCACATGAGTGAGAAGGGAATGCCAATTCTTAAGTCTAAAGGTAAGCTTTCAGATTTGAAAAGCATAGATCTAGATTTTTGTGAGCACTGTGTATTTGGAAAATAGAAAAGAGTGAGTTTTCTCAAGACTGGGTCAATAAAGAAGAGGCATAAGTTGCAGCTTGTTCACACAGACGTGTGGGGACCAGCTCAAGTTGCTTCTATTGGAGGATCACAGTACTATGTTTTGTTCATAGATGATGCTACAAGAAAGGTATGGATCTATTGTATTAAGAAGAAATCTGATGTATTTGAGACTTTTAAGATTTGGAAAGCTATGGTTGAGAATGAAATAGGTAGAAGATTGAAGTGCATGAGATCTGATAATGATGGTGAGTTCTGCAGCTATAAGTTCAACTGGTATTGTTATATGCATGGAATCCATAGGCAAAGGATGGTTCTAAGGACACCTCAACAGAATGGAATTGCTGAAAGGATGAACAAAACAATTATGGAGTGTGTAAGGTGTATGAGATTGCTTGCTGGTTTGCCCTTAGAGTTTTGGGCAGAAGCTGTTGACACTACAGTGTACTTGATTAATAGAGGACCCTCTACAACTCTGGATGGTGGAATTCCAAAAGAGGCATGGATAGGTAAAAAGGTAGATCTCTCATTTCTCAAAGTTTTTGGTTGTGAAGCCTTTGTGCACGTTGATAAGGAAAATAGAAAGAAGCTGGATGCTAAGTCTATGAGGTGCACATTTATTGGCTATGGCTCTGATAATTTTGGTTTTAGATTTTGGAATCTAGGAACTAACAAGATAATTAGGAGCTATGATGTTGTTTTTAATGAAAAAATGATGTATAGTGATCAGCTGAAGAAGCTAAATCAATCTGGGTAGAGCAATGGAGAATTGGATGAGGTGACGGTCCAAAATGAGCTTGCGAGAAGAAGAAATAATCACTTGCAAGAAAACACAAAGACCGACGTCGGTAGGGTAGAAACTGATGTCAACAGAATAGAAACCAATGTCAATCATACTCGGTAGGGTAGAAACTGACATCGACAGGATAAAAACCAATGTCGATCATACAGAGACCGACGTCGGCAGAATAGGCACTGATGTCAGTCAGGCAGAACTGACGTCAGCTAGTTATAAGCCTAGAAGTGATCGAGGTTGGTCACTATCAGAGAATTTGGGTGGACAGCGTGTTGTGAACGAGTCTCAGATGCCCATCAGGAGGTCAGAAAGGGTAAGTAAGCCTCTAATTTGATATTCCCCTTCATTATTCTATTTATTGCTAACTGATGGTGGAGAACCAGAGAGTTTTAAAGAAGTAATACAGGTGGAGTCCAAGAGTTAGTGGGAGCATGGCATGGTTGAGGAGATGGAGTCCTTGAGAGAGAACCAAACATGGGATTTGGTTGAATTGCTAGTAGGTAAGAGGACACTAGAGAATAGATGGACCTACAGGTTGAAAGAAGGTGAGAATGGACAGATGAGATATAAGGCTAGATTGGTAGTGAAAGGATTTGCACAAAATCTAGGTATTGATTTTGGTGAGATTTTTTCTCTTGTTAAAATGACTTCTATATGGATTGTACTGTCTTTGGTTGCTATTGAGGATTTGCATCTTGAGTAGCTAGATGTTAAGACAGTGTTTCTTCATGGAGATTTGGATGAGAAAATATATATGGAACAGCCGAAAGGATTTGAGGTCAAAGGTAAGGAGAAGTTAGTGTGCAGATTGAAGAAAAGCTTGTATGGCCTCAACCAAGCTCCTAGATAGTGGTATTTGAGATTTGACAGGTTTATGACTGAGCATGGCTACAGTAGGTGTCAATCTGACCATTGTGTGTATTTTAAGAGATTGGATAATGGTAGATATATTATTCTATTATTGTATGTAGATGATATGCTCGTTGCAGGATAACACATGTAGGATATCTCTGAGCTTAAGGTGAAATTAGCTCAAACATTTGCCATGAAGGATTTGGGAGCAGCAAAGAAAATCCTTGGCATGAGCATTAAGAGAGACAAGAAAAATCACAGGTTGATTTTGTCTCAAGAGGATTATGTGAACAAGGTGTTAAAATGGTTCAATATGCAGGATGTTAAACTGGTAAGCACACCTTTGGCTGGACATTTATAGTTGAGTAAAGAACAATGTCCTAATTCACATGATGAGGTAGAGTACATGAGTAAAGTTCCATATTCTTCCATAGTAAGGAGTTTAATGTATGCAATGGTGTGTACTAGACCGGATATTGCCCAAGCAGTGGGAGTTGTAAGTAAGTATATGGCCAATCCAGGTAAGGAACATTGGAAAGTAGTTTAGTGGATCCTTAGATATCTGAGAGGAACCAGCAGTAGGCACTTGTGCTATGGAGGTTCAGATACTTCTCTACATGGTTATGTAGATTCAGATATGGTAGGTGATTTGGATGGCAGGAGGAGCACCACAGGATATGTTTTCACTGTAGGTGGAATGGTGGTTATCTGGATATCAAAATTGCAGAAGGTTGTTGCCTTGTCAATTACAGAAGCAAAGTATATTGCAGTCACAGAGGCTAGCAAAGAGATGATATGGATGACACGATTCATGGAAGAGCTTGGAAAGTAGCAAGAGAGTTATAGATTATACAGTGATAGTCAGAGTGCAATTCATTTGGCTAAGAATTTAGCCTTTCATTCAAGAACAAAGCATATACAGCTTAGGTACCACTTCATAAGATAGGTATTGGAAGATGGTGAGTTGAAGCTAGAAAAGATCCATATAGATAAGAATCTTGCTGATATGTTAACCAAGTCGGTTACAAAGGAGAAGTTGAATCTTCATTCAACTTTTGTTGGTCTTCATGATTGAGTTGAAGATGGAGGAGCTAGAAGATGTTACTGTACAGGTATTGGTGCAGCTATTTATCTCCAAGTGGGAGATTGTTAGGGTGTGGAGCTAAAAGCTTCACCAAAGGAGTGCATTACAAAAGTTGTAGGTTTACACAGTCACTGGCGTTGGGGTGGAGCGACCAATGTCGGTCAGGTGCAATTCAAGAGACGTCAACGTCGACATGGATCGACCGATGTCAGTCATAGGCAAGCAGGCAGGAACCGGCGTCGGTTACCTGTGCATCCAAAGAGCTATTTTCGTGGACAGAACCAAGTGTTTGCATGATGAGATTAAGTCATAGTCTTAAGTCTGCGTCTCTATTATTAGTAAGACTATTTTTAGAGCCCTTGTTCAAGAGGCTTAACTATTGGTTGTAAGTGCATGCTCAAGTCTCTTAATTCTATATGTAGAATTAGATCTTCTTAGCTTATTGTAGTGTATGTGAATGTTGAAGAACAATATAGAATTGCATAGGTGAATCAATCCAGGTTGTTGGAGTTGATTGTACTTGAGAGAGAGAGCTCTTGAGGGAAAGAGATCTAGAGAGAGATCTGTACATCTGAGAGAGGTGTGGAAGAAAGAAGTTTCTTCAATTGTATTCCTTCTGTAAAGAGTTTAATACAAGTTTTCAAGGTGGTTTCTTGTATCTCTTGTTCTTTGCTATTTATCATTCTAGTTACTTATCTATCTGATTTAATTCCGTGGTTTATTGCTTTCATAAGTGTAATCAAATTGTTGGTTGATCCCCAACACAAGTAACATAAGTAGTAACACAAAATAGAGTCTAAATTTTAGTTCATCAAATTATCTTTATTGTGAAATTGACTAAATTAAACTTTATTTGGTTCCACATTTGGTAGTTTGGTTCAAAAGATAAAAATTAAACATAAATCTCTTGTATAATTTTCTAATTCTAAGAATATTTGAATCAAATACAAAGTTATTTAGTGTTTCCCATTCTTGTATAAATTGAATCTTGGTTAGGTTCACACATGAACTCCTTGTGTGTGTAATGTGTCCCAAATATTTTATCTCTTACATGAAAAATCAAAATTTATTCATGTTATCACCAAAATATGTTTCTGTAAAATGTGAAACACTAGTTCAACATGGTGTAGATGTTCATCCCATGTTTTATAAAGATTAAGATGTCATCAAGGTAGATTAAAAAAATGGCATAGGTAAAAGCCCTGAGGATGTCATTCAACATCTTGAAATGAATGAATTCATTATATGAGTTAACCTAAAATGCATAATCAACTAGTCAATCAATCCCTCCTTTGTTTTTAAGACTAGATTCCAAATGTCTAAAGGTTTAACATGAATATGGTGATACCCAAACTTAAGATCAGTTTTGGAAAAGAATTCTACACCATGGATATGGTAGAAAAATGCCTTAATATTTAAATGAGGATAATATTTATTCACATTAATCTTGTTAATATTTTTTTAATTGATTCATAACTTTGGCACAAACACAATTGGGTTTCTACAAGGCAATGATTTGGGCATGATGTGTCAATTATTCATGATTTCATGAATCTACCACTTGATCTATTCATTCTATAGAAATGATATGTTGTATAAATATGTTTGAGTTAGAGGTAGTTAAGGGATAAAATCAATAGTATTGTTTAGTGTATACTATGCAGGAACTTATTTAGGTGACTAAAAGATATCCTTGTATTCATCTAGTTTATGGTTCAATTATTTCATCTTTGTTATTGTTGGATAAACCACACTATGATATAGTGATATAATGATGGAATTAAACATTTAATTCTTAACATTAAGATTATACTTCTTACTAGAACTAACAATATTCTTGCACTTCTTGGCACTAATGATGAAGGCTTATGAACTAACTACAATATATGGTATTTCAGATCTAGACAATCTATCACAAAATTTCAAGGATTTACTTCATAAACTACATGTTAATGGTAAATACATGGTTAACCACATGTAAAACATCACACACCTATAATGGTGAGATGTCACAAAGGATTGCATCTTTAAAAGTTTGATTTTGTACACCAAGTGACACTACTAGGTGATCTATTTCTCAAGGCCTACACTAGATCATACACTAGTGTATGGTTATGGATGATGTATAAATTTCAAGTTAAATTTTTGATAATATGATTTAGGAGAAATTAAATTCTTCTAAATTCCAATAAGAATGATTAAGTTTATTCTCTCACCATTGATCTACATTTGTTAATGAAACAATATTTTTAATTTATATAATTTATTGTTATGGGAAGTAGAGATATTTTTAGTACCAACCATATCTTTGGGTTCATAATATATTATCTACTTAACTTTTTATAGTGCCAGATAACTTATACCAACTTCTCTAGATGTGAAAGTAGAGAGCTCATAGTGTGGCACTCTTCATTGGATTGAATATTAAAGTTATGAATTAAGCACCTCTTTCCAATCTTGTAATACTTATTCTAATCATTGAAAATTATTTTCCACTCTTTGGTATGATGACTCAATAAATATACATACAAATAGAAGGCCTTAAATTTAATTAATCAAATCATAAAATTCCCTCATATGAAAAGCAATTGATTGGTTTCATGAAATCGCATAGCTTGGTGATCATCATGTATTTACTACCCATTTTTGGTGCTATGGTGGTTTTATTTTCTTCTCTTTTCTAGTAGATTTTCAATTATGAATTACATCATTTCTAATTGGCCCATATTTTTTCATAGGTGTTAAATATTTGTATTTAAAATTTACCTCCACATCATTTTGATCATTGTGTTATATTTTTTGCTAGCATTAAACTCTCCACTTGTATCTCCTAACATTATTAAACTCCAATAAAATACCACCATCAAGGTATTGGATGGAGTGATTAAGGATGAGGAGTGATGAGGAGGAATTGAGTAGAGATGATGAGGGAGTCAATAGGGATGTTGAGGGATGAAGGAGTGATTAAGGAGGATGAGGGAGTGATTAGGGATGATGAGTGATGGTGAGGATTAATGAGGGAGTGATTATGGGAGATGAGGGATGAGGGATGAGGAATGAGTGATTAGAGATGATGAGGTATGATGAAACAGTGATTAGGGATGATGAGGTGATGTAAGAGAAACACTATCTAATATAAATAGTGACCTAGTTTACATGTTTAGAGTATTTAAAAAGTGGTCAAGGTCATACAAAGTCTGTAGGAGTCTTTCTAAGTTTATAGTTTTGTGTTAATTTTGAATTAGAGTTGTATTGGACTTTTTTGCCAAATATTTCATTTGAATTTTTGAACTTTCATAGAGACTTAAATCTTGTTTCAAGAATTCCAATGTTTAATTTAGTGTGGTTATACTTTAGCGATGATTTTAGGATGTTACAAAACATATACCTAAAATCATATCTGAGAAATATGTTAGTAGTTGAGTTAGTTGAGGACACTCTCAACATATAAAAGAAGTTAGAATTTAGTTGATGGTTATTTGGTAATAAGAGTCTTATCCATGTATTATTTTGTATTCAGAGTCAAATTCAAGAGATTTTTATGGGGTAGGATTCAAAATTATGAATGAAAGAACCCCAAAAAAGTTAAAAAAGATATTTTTTTATTATTTGCAGACAAGAAAGCAAACAGATCTTGCATCTTCTTGAATATGTGCAAAGATAGTTGACGGTGTGAATGATCATGAAACATGATTAGTAAAAATTTAT
This sequence comes from Torreya grandis, assembly GCA_037957365.1. NCBI lineage: Eukaryota > Viridiplantae > Streptophyta > Pinopsida > Cupressales > Taxaceae > Torreya > Torreya grandis. Next base: position 3,723,557 of record JARHVA010000836.1, on the reverse strand, counting down.
TTGTGAGTGGTAAGTTGAAAATAATTTTTATTTTATGTTTATTATAGCATTGTCATTTGAGTTTCAAATCTTTTGAATCAAATTACAAACTGTATACCTTATGCTTTTACAAACTGTGCCTTGAAATCTGAGTGAAGGTCAAAGTCTTATAGAAGAAGATATTATATTTGGTAGGATTTTGGAATATATGAGTAATTTTTAACTTTACATAACAATTGTTTAATAGTCTTTAAACATTGTACGTTGTTATTCTGCTAAGGACATTCTATGTTAAACAACACAACCCTATCTTCTATGAGCAAAAGTTCTGAGTATACATCTATGTGAGAAGGTATATGCATGTATTGGAGTGAACATTAAAATGTATATGTTGGTGATTTTATTCTCATTTGATCATGAATTATTATAGTCTTTAAATTATATTTCATATATTTGGATGATCAAAAATAAAACTAACATGATCATATAGTCATCAAGAAACTTAACACAATCAAAGTGGTATCTCATGGAAATTGGAAAATTGAGTGTTATAGTTGGAAGGAATATATTTTTTAAAGTGTGTAAACATTTTTCAAAGGATTTTAAACCTTCATGTTGATTTATAACCCTTTTTGAAATGAATTAGAATAAATAACCTCTTCTCGAATTACTACAGACCTGTGATTTAGTACACAGTCTATTCAAATTTGGTTAAGTCAATCTAATATAGCCTAAAAAGGGAAATATAACACTTGAAAAATGTGAAAAGATTAAAATAAGACCTAATCCAATAATAAAATTCATTATAAACACCTTTGGAATATGAAAATCTCATTTTGATCCTTCTCAAGTCTGTGAAATCAGTCCAAACCCTATATTAGGGTTTCTACTTTAAAAGTGAGTTTTTAGGAGTTGTAACAATAAATAATTCATGAAATTTGGTGAAAAGTTTTATTTTAACATGCATAAAGATATTATAGTGTTTTTAAGTTATGTAAGTATGCATAAATATGGATGGGAGAGGATTGTGTGGTAAATAGAGTATAAGGAAACCTAAAGACCTAATCTGAGAGTAAAAAGAGCCAAAAGAAGTTATAAAATAGTTGAACCAAAGCCTATAATTTTTTTAATAAATGGTATATACTATAGGGTATCCATAAATGAGGTTGATTTGATGATTTGAGTCTGTACGAGAAGAGTCTATGATAGAGTAAGAGGTAGTGTATGATATGAGGACTATGTTGAGAATGTAAGGAGGGTTGAGAAGAAGTTAGAGAGAACTCAAAGGAGTGGAAGGAATTTTTTCATATCCATATTAAAGCCTAAATAACTAGATAAATGTTTGATCCAAATTTTTTTAAAGCATAAAGACTAGTAAGGGGGGTAGTCTCAAAGCAATAGAGATTGAATATATTAAGTAAGGAAAATAGAATGAAGAGTTTAGTGAGACCATCTAAAGAATGTTGGAGAATAAATGAAATGAATAAGATTAATATTTGAATTTTAAATGTGTGTAAGGTCTAAAAATAGAGATCAAGTAATAAAATACAAAGTGAAAGCTACGTGGATATTAGCAAAGAGCTTGGACAAGCAGAGTATGCAATAGGGATCTACATCATGAGGGATGGTGAGGGTCAATAAGGGAGTGATTATAAATGATGAGGAATGGGGAGGGTTAATAAGAGAGTGATTAGAGATGATGAGGTATGAGTAGAGAGTAATTATGTATGATGAAGTGGTGATTAGGGATGGTAAATTCTAATGAGGGAGTGATTAAAGATGATGAAGCAATGATTAGGGATGATGAGGGAGTGATTAAAGATGATGAGGGATGGTGAGGGTCAATGAGGGAGTGATAAGGGATGAGGAAGGAAAAAAATGAGTTATTAAGGATGATGAGGCATAGTGAGGGTCAATGAGGGAGTAATTAGGTATCATGAAGTAGTGATTAGAGATAACTAGGGATAGTGAGGGTCAATCAGAGAGTGATTAGGGACAATGAATAATTATGAGAGATTGATTAGGGGTAATGAGGCATGAGTAGTAAGTGATCAAGGTGAGGGAAGGATGATGAACAAGTGAAATTAACACAAAGTGGTTATTTGATGTGTGTAGGTCATTAATGTTACCTATGATACCCCAATCACACCACTTTGCATCAATTTCAAAGTGAGTGATTTGAAAATTTCAATTTTGACAAACCTAAGACTCTAAAAAATGTTAAGAATCAATTTGGAAGGCACAAAAACCTAAAAAATGACTATATGTTTACCAAAAATGGATATCAATTACAAAAGTTATGTCCTAAAATCCCTAGGTTTAATACTTAGACGTTGAAAATACCTAAGTACTGACCTGATTGCATTTTGAAAAACTATTTTCCACATCATAAGGCATGAAAATATGAGACCAACTCTATCAGATGTTGAGTGACCCTAATTTCTTATATTTACTAAAATAAATTTAAAGTATAAGAAATTAAACAATTTATTATACTTAACATTTAGAGTAGTAAATATAAGATTATGGACAAAGTTGGCTTCACGTGCAACTCCCAAATGCTCATGGAGTTGGTTTTGGACTTATAACAAATCAATGCATATAAATTATATAATTTGTACACATTATATAGTATACTATATAATGCATACGTATTATATAATATGTACGCATTATTTGAATTTACAATAACACATACACATTAGTGTTTTTTAATAATGTGTATGCATTATTATTTTTTCAATAACGTGTATGACGTATGGCTTGGTAATTACCGAGCCATAATTTCAATAACATGATTGTGTTAATTAAATAATACAATCATGTTATTTAATAACATGATTGTGTTACCTAAAATGTCCATAGAATTATCTTCCAACTCCATACATGTACCGATATTTAGGATTTACTTTTTAAACCAATTAAAAATTAGTTATTGGTAGTTACCTTGATCTTATGGGTTATAAATAGGAGTTAAAGTGATTGTAAATGAACTTTTGACACTTAACACAATTTTGGTAGAAGATAGATTTGGAGATGAAGCTTTGTATTCAAATTTTGGAGAGAAATACCAGAAGAATTATTGGGCTTCATGTCATGATATTTGTTTTCATGTCATTTTCATTATCATTAGTTAATAATGCATGTCTCTTATTTCAAATATATTATAAATAAATATGTCAAAATTTTGATTGTCAATAACTATCTTGATTCATATCCTTCACAAATAATATGAATTTTATATTTATTTAACATTGCATGTCATTCCATCACTTTCATTTTTTAGTTAGGTATTATATACAACACCCATATAATAGTTTAGTTGTATATTTATAAGGATTTATTTTAATATTTGTTCTAGTTTTCAATAAAGGTAACCTCCCATCATTATAGAGAAGTGACTATGTCCCCTAAATTTAGTCTTTAGACTTTGGCAATATCAATTATGTCATACTTTGACATACTTGGATGATGCACATATACTTGACTCTTGAACATGCTTTCCATATATCTGTATACCCATGTACTATCTTAGTAACCTATATTCTCTAAAATTATTTATTTAGGATCAATTTAGTTTATATAGGAACCCTTCAGACTCTAGATATACATTATTAATATTTTAGATCCCTTTTTTCACTTCCAAGATAATACCAGTAAACATGGATATTTTTGGTTATCGTACGTGTCTCCCCCTCTTCCAATAGTGTGTAGGATCCCTCAATGATTATTTTTTAAATTGGAAATTCACCCTTAGGTTGGATTAGACACATTTTATGGGTCAGTCATAGTAGGAAATTAATGAAGTGTCACTTATAAATACAAATCACCCTAAGGTTATTACTTCACTTGGAAATTTTGAGCAACATGGAGAAATTACATATCACTCTCTTGAAACACTATCAAAATGCATATACACATCTCAAACATTTAAATATCAATCATAGATAAGTTCATAGAGAAAATTTTGAATATGCAAAATTAAAGTTACATGGTGCCAAGTGTTGAAGATCAAAAGATATCATTATATTTTAGATTGTTCAAGATTTATACACACTCACATAAGTGGTAGAACTATGTGTTGTTTGATCGCTCTTCATATTATTATAATGTAGGTAAAACATTCAATAGGGAGTAATTATGATTAGTTTAACCTAAAATAGTAACCCATTTTCAAGGACATTTGTGGTATGTCAAGCACAATTAGGGTTTGGATGAATGAGATGGAAAATATTCATTTCACCATGGGATCAAATAAGATCGATCACACACACACACACACACACACACACACACACACACACACACACACACACACACACACACACACACACACACACACACACACACACACACACACACACACACACACACACACACACACACACATAATCACATTGAAAGTGTAGTTTTATTGCTCCCAAAAGTGTCAGACCCATAATATGCACATGGACACTATCGGTAAACCTCGATGGTGCCATATGTCATATGTGTTTGACTTTGTCAGTAGTTCTAGGTAGGTTTTCAGTTATTTTTATTTAAGTAGTTGATGAATCACATATAGATAATATCAAGATTTAATGAAAACTTTTGTGAGCATTTCTATATTTAATATTTTATACATTAGTGCATAGTTTCTATTATTTAATCTCTTAGATGTAAAATAGGTAAAACATTTTGGTGAACCTGATCATTGATTCCAGTACAAAATCCATAGGTTTCCTTCTGCATTAGGTTTTTAAAAAAATATTAGGGTTTCATATTTGTTCACTATTAGGGTTTTAATTTTAGTTTTAATTTATAATTTGACCTTGTGTAAACAAATCTGATTTATATCCTTTGACCTAAGTTTTCTTAGTGATTTTATGAATACAATCTATGTCATCTAAGAAATCTAGATCCTATCTACTTACATGGTGAAATTATATATTAATTGGTATTTCAATTTATCATATTTTTATTCCTTTAATTCAATCACACATGTTTGTATACTAATTATAATGGTGAAAATGAAAGAATTACATGTTGCTTCTCTTGATATAAAACATTGATAGTGAACATACGAATGCATATGTACATGTTAATTATGATATGACTTAAATTTAAAATACTTATGTATATCATATTGAACATGATGTTACATATCATGGTCAAATACATCCTAATGAGCTTAACCACATAGACCCTAAATAAGTATAATCGCTTTCTAATAATCAATAAATAACTAGTAAACAATGCAAGAACATAAATGTTATTTTGAATGTTATCCTAGAGGCTAAACATTCAAATCAAGCTAAGGAAAAAAATTGAGGAATCACATGATGAACCTTTCAATAATTTTAATCCACCTTTTAGAGGATTATATCCTATATTATGTATTCAAACTATTATTCCTACTACCTTTATTTATGTGTCCATTTATGGTTACTTAAGTGATGCCTACAAAAGCTACTATTGGGGCACCATAATTTATTCCTTAGATATATATGGGTATTCATATGCAACATACTCTATGTATACACTTAAATTTAAAAATTAAGAGTTTGACAATGTTTAATCTTGAAATCCTTACTTTGTTTGGCTTATTCACAATTTTGTTAACTTGCAATCTCTATGAGAGCCTTCACTATTCTACTCACTCTATTGAAATCACTAAAAACATCATTTATGCATCCCTATTTTACTTACATATTTTTATCAACCAAGTTCCAACAATTTATAGCCTTCTAGGACAAGACCCCACTAGGTTGGACAAGGTCATAAACTGGCCTTGTCCACTAGTTCAGCCTCATCTCTCATGCTTTAATGATAAATTTTCAAATTTGAGACACTTAATGTCAACCCTCCCATAATTGTATCAAATTTGGTTAATGAAAATATTTTAAATATTTTACTATATAGGCACATCAAGGTCATTCAATACACATCTAGATTCTATCATCTAGCAATCACTTAGAAATTCTACTACACATTAGACAAAATGGAACTAATCTTTTTGATTCAATTTCTAATTTATTCTAATAGTCATAGGCCAAGTATGAAGATATTTTTATTATAGGTCAAGGTCATTCATTTCATATAATTCAAGTCAGTTTACTAACTACATCCATATATAAAATATCAATATTCACACACTAAACCTAGATATAGTCACAGTCAATAGAAAATGTTATACTATGCCCATGTCCACCTTAGTGTAGCCTTGTCACAACACATCACATAATTATATTTTTAAATGTGACATAATTCAAATATCCTTTCAGTCAATTCTATGTCATTAATTTGTTTGCATAAGCAATATAATTTAGATCCAAGCTAGGTTTTCACATTTCATTGAAAGTTACTATTTATATATCATTTCAATTTATGTATTTTAAATTTATATTCTATATATTTTATAATTTAAATTAGTATTTCAATTATTTATCTTTTATAGCATTTCATTGGTAAATCAAAATAAGCATAAAATTTTATGGTGAAACCATAATTCTTTTAGAACATTATTCATTTACTTGATTTATTTTATAGGATTTCATATAAATTTATATAACATCCTAACTCTAAAAGAAATGATCTTCAACTTTGGATATAACTCTAACACCATGAGTCAATATTCTTCCACCTTGGATTTAAGTCAATGCTAAATAAATTATCTTGTCGCCTTGGATAACATCTGACATTAAAGCATTTCTTTCAACCTTGGGTTGAAATTTGTTGATCTCTATACACAAAATATTTCTTATTTTCTTTTCTCTTTGTTTTCTATTTGTTTGTTATTTATTTTTTTATCATTTGTGATTTAGTAGTTGTAAAACTACATAGAGAGCTATCATTTTTGGCTAAGCAACTACCTATTTTACTAGCACTGTGAAGTGAGGGATACACTCCTAATACTCATCACCTAGATAATGCTATACATGGATTTTATTTTCCTCTTACCTCATGGTATATTTGAAATTCTTAGTTACCCTTTTTTACACTATAATAAACCTCTTTAGGCATTTGATTTATGATGCACCTAAGAGGAGTGTATCGCCCAAATTGATCTCATAGTACACTCAAAGATAGGATGGTGGGCTACAGGCATAATTTATCCTATGTAGTTAGTGGTCTAAAATATTGGGCCCTAATCTACAAATGAGAAAGTATATTTGAGATCTCACATAATCATTTAAACCCTTGCCTAGATCACCTTTATACCTTGTTTTTTTCTTGTATTGCATTCATAATGAGATCGATGAATCAAGGTTTATTTCTAGTATTGCATATAATTATGAAATTCATTATTACATATTATATTCCCTTTCAACATAGTTTACATTATGTTGTTTCATGGATAAAATTTAAATCTAATCAAGAAAATAAAATGTAAAATTTAGATCCTTATTCACTTATAAATTCTTATTGTTGTAATATTGTATCCTATACCCCAAAATTTTACCATCATCAAAATAAATTATTTTCAGATATAATATTACCTAAACACAATGATACATGAAAATTTCACACAATATTTAAAGAAGAATCCTTGAATATAAATAAGATTATACCTCTTGTTGAATAATCCAACCTAAGCCATCTCTTAAGATCATATCTATTGTTAATACCTATATTTATAATATCCAATTTGAGTTACTTCTTATCATAACTAGATTCCAAATATCATGTACACAACCTTTTGTGATTCATCCTCCTCACCCTTAACCCAATTTTATTCATAAATTTATTCCTATTATTTGTATAAGGCTCATATTATATTACTACATCCATGTTATTCAAACTAGAAGAGGGAGACCACCTTTACCTCCTCAACCCAATCCTACTAATCACAATGTTCTTCCTCCACCTATTTTACCTTCTTCAAGGCAAGTTTCTCAACCTAAGGGGTATGATCTCATTTACCAATTTCCTAATACTCTAGCGAATATTTCTATTCTAGAGCTATTAAAAAAATCAGCCACTTACAAGAATATCTTATATGCAATGTTATGATATACCACTCTTCTTGTGGATAGATAATAAACTTAGTTATCTTGTATCATGAATATCTTAAAGGATATTGATAATACTATTAATTTTTATAATAAATATATACCTCCCAAGAATAACATTGAGTAAAATATTCTTCTATTCATTCAAATTCAAATACATCAAAACCTAGTCAAACATGCATTAGTCGACAATAGTTTCAAGATAAACATTTGTAGCTATGAATTCATACATAAATTAGGCTTCAAAAATACCAGTGTTAAAAAATCTAAGAAACCTATACATGGATTTTGATATCACTCCAAAATGAATATTAGGAACTATCACATTAGATTTACTATTGGGCCCTAAAATGATATCTACTATTTTTCAAGTCATACCTGATTAATTTAAATATAATATATTATTGGGTCAAACATGAATTCATGTCATGGAGGATATACCTCATTAATTCCATAGGTTCATCAAATTTTTACATGGTATACGAGTATATAATTCCATCTGATGATGCACCTTTTCGATATTGTAAAATGACATAATCAAAATCCAATAAGGTCTCTATCATACCACCTAAGAAATCAATTCAAATGGCACAAATGCATACTTATAAAGTGGGTGAATGAATTAATGTAAATGATATCCCATAGGTTACTCAAATTCTTAATCAAATAGAATCTCTTATTAAATAAGAGAAACAATAAGTGTCAATTCCTATAAAAGTATAAGAGTCTTACAGAATTACCATCATTGGTCAATTTTGAAGATTCCTATTATCAAAACAAGGACTACTATAGTAGTGATAATGAAGATACACAAGAACTAGAAAATGATGAATTGTACAAGTTAAATTTCAAACCCATAGATGAAGATGAATGTTTATCTCATTCTTTATTTACATCTATTGGAATGGGTGAATATAGAGATATTTATTATATAAAAAATAAAGGAAAAACACTCATTTCCAATCAACAAGATCTTAAAAAATACTTTAAATAGCTGAAATATTATATCACATGCTACATCATAATCAAATGATTTAAACACATCTCTTAATATAATGATCACATCTCCCAAGGAAACTGTGAAAAAAAAATTAAAGTTTTGAATAGAATGACATTAAGAGGTAAACCTACCAAAGCATAATCAAATTATTTTCAAAAAAATATTTATTAATAAAGGCATTTCAAATCAAGACTCAATATCTAGGGTCACTCTCAAAATATGGTTAAAAAAAGGTAATAAACCAATATTTTTCATATCTAGAGCCTCTCATCATTAAACCACTTATGAATGGAAAATAATGCACTAATGTTATGGTCACTTGCCTGAAAGAAGATAATATATGTAGCCTAGATATTCTGAGATATCTTGGGTATGATACACATCATATGAATAAAGCAAGGAAGCAAAGAATTTCATAAGATCTATCACATTACCAATCATTCTTGGTCCTAAATAATTTTCAACATTATTACACATTGATTCTATTTTAGAGTAATATGATGCAATATTTGGAAGATCATGGAAAATATTAATGGGAGCTAAACTCAATACCAATTATGATTCTCTAACATTTCAACAATATAGTGTAATGATAACCATTTAAAATGAGAACATAATAAAAACATAATAGCACAAAGTAATTTATACTCCAACAAGGACATATAATACTATTATGATTGATATGTATCATATAAAACCTATGATATAGTATAATGGTTCATATATCTCTCCACAATGGCATCCTATTCTAATTGATGGCTTATCACAAAATGAAGCAGGTGGAAATAGCCTTTATTCAATAACTCTGTGGGAACTTTCTTCTAAGCAAGTCATTAATTAGCTACATAAACTTTCCTTTGCACATGGTCTTTTTGATTTTACATCATTATTACTTCTTCTATCCCAAATTCCAAACATTCTTATAGATATTGAATTTATTTTTTCACTTTGGGCACTTTCCCTCTTCATTTTCAAACTCATTCAAAGAATCCAAAATGACTATCTTACAATGCTTTCAATACAAATTTTTTATGGTAGTTTATTTGTTCACTATGACATATCCATCATGTTATGGATTCAATTGACTCATAAATTCTTCTTGATCACACATAGCCTCTTTCCCATTGGGGCTTGTACATTCTTTTTTATTTGATCAAGTAAAATGCTTTTGAAACTAGATTTATGAACCAGACAAGTGAGGGTTTTGATGACTAGACCCACAACCAAAGTGAGGGTTTTAAATGATAAAACCACAACTAGGAGGGTTTATAGGATATCACAACATTCACAAGGCACAACAATAGGGTTTTAAGGACCCCATAACCATAATAAGCATAGCTAGAGGGTTTGAAGGATCCCACAACCTTGGTAAATCAAATAACAAGATGATTTTAAGGATCCCACAACCATAACACCTAGAGGGTTTGAAGGTTCCCAACAAAAAAAGAGATTAATTCCAAATGGAACTTGAAGACTAAATTCCCTTTATAAAAACATCCTCCACTATAGAATATGATCCTACTAGGAGTAGAAGGTCTTCAACTAATCTTATACCTCTTGGGACTTTCGCACCACCACTGCACATCTGAAGCACAACAAGTGGGTTTATCCTCCCATTTATCCCTATAAATTTTAAGTCACAAAAAGTATATATCTAACTAATCCTTGACAATTTGGCCATAACTTGAAATGGAACAAGATTTTTCAACCAAGAATGAATGATATCCTTAAATTCTTGGGCAAACCCTGTAACCTAGAAAAGGCAAGAGTGGAATCCTCTATCATCCACTTTAATAAGGCAAGTTTTGATTTTTTTCCTCTATCCACAAAAATTAAAACAATTCAAGACAAAATATTCCCCCATAGGTTTGGTCTTCATCAAAATTTTCACCCATCCTCTACAAACCTTGAGTTTAATAAGTGACCACACATATTCACTTAATGAGACCATAACCCATGAAAAGGGCTCAAATTTTTTAGATCAAACTCAATAAATCTTTTTGATTAATCCTCTATCTTCCTCATTATCATAAAAAATTGAAACTATCCAAGTAGGGGTTTCAACAATATTTTTATATAAACTCAATCCCTGATGCCACACCAAAAAAATGTATTTGCTCGTATATAATGTTGAAATGGGTGAAAGACCTCTATTATTATCTTCTATTTTGGTAGCATTAATATGGATTACTTTTATACCAATAATATTTAATCCATTTATATCTACTATAATGTTGACCCCTACAATGTTTAATACTTTATCTGAATAACCTCAAAGAGATCCATTGCATGATTATGTCGAGGCTCTTGAAAAAACTAGCCAAATGCTATGAGCAACCAAATACTCATTCTTGGAAATAATATAGTAGGTTTGAGTTTTATTCCATATCCATCTACCCTAATCATGATTGACTCTATCATCTACCATGTTTATCAGACTCAAGTTGTGTCCTTTCAATAGTGGACTGAACATGTTTATAGTTTTGAAGTTGTCTACCACCAAATGAAAAAAGGAGGATTTGAGTTTGGCATACTCTGTCACCCAATAAACCACCTCTAATCCATTTAGGGTAAAAATAGACCAAATAAGGCCTTTGAACTTCTCATTAGGATGAGGTTGATCCCTTTTCAAGAGTAAATGTGTTATTGAATAGATTGCTCAGGTCACAATGCACTCCCTAGGCTCTTTGATAACCCAATGTTTACTCCATGTAAGACCAGACCTAAAATAGATATAATCTCTATACCCAATATCTAAAAATTTCCCATTTCATAATTCTCCATGCCATACTAGAATAAATACCTAGGACAGTCAATTTGGTCTTGGATCTTCATTATCCTTATCATCTATGCCTCCTTCCTCCTCACTAGAGATTTCCTACCCACTGTCTAGTTTGAACTTTATTCCTCCGATCCACTCCATTACTAGGGCATGTACATTTTTATTTATGTTACATTGGTATGACTCATATACACATACATTGGGGGCATAATGTTTCCCTTCCTTATTGCCAATATGCTTTAGCACCTTGTTACGAAATGTTTAAATCTGTCCTATTTCTTATATTTTTGAAGCCTTGCTTCTTAATAATTTTTCCAATGTTTAAAAAATTCAAAAAAAAAATGTGGCAAAAATTGAAAAAAAATCAAATATGTTAAAAAATTCAAAAAAAACCTATATGTCAAATATACAAAAAAAAATCAAAATACTTTTCAAAAATTCAAAATCAAGAACTCAAAAGCATTTTCTTATATTTCTAGTTTAATCCTTTACATATGTTATTTATTTAATGTTAAGTAGATTGCATATTTAATTTATCTTTCAAAACATATTATTTTTCACAAAGTTATGTGAGCATGATATAGGACATATTGTTACATGGTTTTTTGATATCAAGCTTCATTATTTACCCAGCAACCTTGTTAAGATGGGGAAATCTCTTTGTTCTCCCTAAACACTTCAACAGTATGTATCTATACGTAACTTTTCTTTTATTTTGAGATATATATCATACAAATATTCTAATAATTCATCATAATTTACATTGTCTTACATGGATATGTTATTTTCCAATAATGACATTGATACATATGGTTGATGTAGATTAGTCTCATTTTGTTTATGCTTATTTTTAAATTCTTACTTTGTTGCATTATAAGTTAAAACTTGATTGATTATTATGTGTGGCTCTTGGCCTTATGTATGCAACAAATACATGTATTTTCTTGTATCTCATCATCATGTTATTTACAGGTGGCTCTTAGCCTTGCTTATTTTTTTGGAATTCACATGTCCCTTATATGTGTCCATTGGGCCTTATGTATGACATTCTATGTAAATTATGTGACATTGTGTGACATTACTTGTATGTTCATTATGGTTCCTTGATTCATATCATGTATTATTTCTATTTTTAATCTTGTGTCATGATACCTATATTGTACATGTTACTTATGTGCTTCAACATTTTTACTATCTAACACATGTTCATATGCAATTCAATGTTATATTCTATACTATTATGCTATATATTTAAAATTTCATAAACAACTACATGATTACATATTTCACATATTTTACAACTCTCTTTTTAGATTGGTGACTTACAATCTATGTCCCTCATATCGAATGGGGATAATGGGCTTGCCTTGAGAATTTAAGTCCTCATGAACAACAAGTTTTATATTTATGATAGCATGTAGTTTTTAGATTTATAATTTGGTTTAGAATTTTTAGATTATGAGGGCATATGACATGTATGTGCATTCGATCATACAATTACTTTAGTGTAAATTCACATATAATTGATGCATATACATGGTCATGTGTAAAATAATTACAAGTTACAGGTTTCAAATGGTTAAAAGTTCAATTGGAATCCTATCTCAATTTAGTATAGACATATGGAGCATGATATTCATTCATGTTCATGTTTCTACATTACAAATTTCAAAATTCAAAAGTTTTAAGGGTATAAAAGTTTCAAATGGAATCTAGACCTATAAGCAGTGATGTGATTCATCTCATTTTATAAGTGGGCTATGTTTGAGTCTAGTGATACTCAATGTCTATGGTTACACTTTAGCGATTCACATTTTTTGGTTCTACCCCTTCTTTTGCTATGTTTGAGCCTAATAACACTCAATATCTATGGTTTCATAGCAATGAACCATATTTGGTGGTTCTATCCTTTGAATTATTCTACAAGAATACACTATGAGAGTTGGATCATATAATCTTTCCAACTCAAGGGCTTTCACTGGTTTTCAAAAATTGATATTTGATCACTCTTAATTTGTCACAAGTTAAAAATTTCTCCAAATGCCTCAACAAGGGGGCATATGCACTTCTCCACTTTCAAGTTACAGTAAAATTAGATTTCATATTCTTTCAAGCATAATTTTTCATTGCTCTCTTTTAAAATCTCAAATTTCAAGTTTTATAATTTCAATTTTAAATTATGGATAGTAACTACTTTTAGTGGCATTATTTTAGGTTTTACATCAATGCATCTTGCATGATCAAACTTCACATAAAAATATAAAATGTATATACACACTTAGGTTCTAATCTTCTTTACTCTAATAATTTCAGTTCATTACATCACTAGAATAAAAAGGGGTAAAATGTAGCTAATAAAATTTAATCATTAAGTGTTTAATCATTACCTTTCTTGGCTTATTCATGATTTCATTCACTTGAAATCTCTATGAAATCCTCCTCTATTCTACTCACTATATTTCAATCATTGAAAAAATCATTCAGACATCCCAATTATTCTTAAATATTCCTATCAACCAAGTTTCAATAGTCTCTAGCCTTTTAGAACAAGACCACACTAGGTGAGGCAAAGCCATAGCTGACCTTATCCACTAGTGCAGCCTCATCTCCTACACTCTAATGGTAACTTTATAAATTTTAGACATTTCATGTTAGTCATACCATTCTTTTATAAAATTTGATTAATAGAAACATTTCAAAAACTTTGCTATATAAGCACACTAATGTCATTCATTACACATTTAGCATCTATGATCTAGAAATCACTTGGTGATTCTAATGCACATGGAACAAATGAACACTAATATCTCTAATTCAAGTTTAGATTTATTATAAAAATCATAGGCCAAATTTTAATCTATTTATTTCAAGTCAAGACCATTCATTTTCAAGCATTTAAGTTAATTTACTAGTTTCATCCATTTATCAAATATCAAGATTCACACACTCGCTGTAAGAGGGAGAACTACATCGGTCTAATGCCCTTTTGGGATATGTAGGTATCACTTATATTATGCAAGGTTTTTTTAGGATAACTCATCTATTCCCCTTACCTAATTCCCCACTTTTCATTTGATATCTATTTGGTTTATATGTAGGTAATAGGGATTAAGATTATAGGTACTTTCATGCATCACATTAACAGTCATAAATAGTCAATGGTGCATCTTTGACAGCTATAGGTACTCAAAAAAATTAATTGCATATCCAACCTAAACATGGCCATAGTTAATAGATAAGGCTCCAATTCACCCTTATCCACCCTAGTGCATCCTTGTCTTAGTACATCATAGAACTCTATTTTTGGATGTGACATAATTCACATATCCTCCCAGTCAAATTTATATCATTGATTTGCTTGCATAGTAAATATATATTATATCCCCCTAAAATATTAGCTTAATACACTATCCTAACACTCTATGTTCTCAAACCTAAACCATTCTTGTTGGATTAAGGAACCTCTAGGGATGTGGTGTGGAAAGGAAATACCCCCTGATAGAGGAGATCAAAACTAATAAAGAACAGCTGGAAAAATTTAAAAATAAGCTTTATGAGTTTGGGATGTGTCTAGAAAGCCTTATACAAGATTGTAATTCCATGAATAAATAGGTTGCTAAAATTATTCAATCCTTCACTCATATAGATAAGTTGTAAATGACCCACTTGAAGCAACACATTGTAAAAGCAAAGACATCTTCCCCCAAGATCCCCCTTATAACCCCCACCAAGAAGACCTTGATAAAAGAATAGGTGTAAAAGAGACCTAAAATGATCCTACCTAGGGAGGATGTAAAACGGCCTGAAAAATAACTAGGTCCAAAATTACAAAGAGAAATAGGGCACACAAGTGAAGGTGACTGATGATGCAAAGGAACCTACGGAGGGATCCCCTCTCCTAGAATAGATTACTATTCATTTTCCTATTATTTTGCCTTATACATGGATAGTTAGCTATTATTATTGTTACTATTTTTGTTTTTTATCCTGTGGGGTGTGCTACTTTATCCTACACCTTTTAACTATGGTTCCTAGTCCATGTAAAACTAGGTTTTTTACCTTATCAAATAAAAAACATACATTAGATCCAAGCTAGTTTTCACATTTCATTAAAAGTTAATATTTATAGGTCATTTTAATTTATATATTTTACATTTATATTATGTAATCTAAATTAGTATTCCAATTTTTTAGTGTTTATATCATTTCATTGGTAAATCAAAATAAACATTAAATATTCTCTTATGTGCCTCCTAGGCCTAAAAATCATGTGACATAATCTATTCCTAATCTATTTAATGTGGCTATGTAGACACCCAAATTTGCTTAGGCAAACATAAGTATTATGTTTTCTTATGACTTTTATATCTATAGGTTTTTAATGTTGAATTAAGACTCTATTGGTGCATATTTTTTGTAGTCGTGCATCTTTACTTTTGATATTTCACACTACTAATCTCACTATATTATTATTCTTCTTCAATTCTTATCTAAGTCATAGGGATCCCTGGTCATTCCTTTCTCTTTTATCTTATTTTATTCCTAATTTTAGATAGAACCACTCTATTTGGGCTATCATACTGTGTGTGGCTATCTAAAAGGAGTGATGTTGTCCCAACATATCTTTTGGTATTTTTTCTAAGACATGTTTCATTTGGGTCTCTTTTTTACTATTACTTTCCTATTGAGTTTGTTTGGCACATTAATGAGTTATGAAATTTTAATTTGGGAGTCCTCTATTTAAAGGGTCCCAAGAGGCATTTTACATCTAACATTTATCTACCTATCAAAGCATAAAAAAATAAAATCACACTACAACAAGCTTAATACCTACATTTTTATCTAAATTTTATGTTGTGCATCTTGATTGCATACTTGGACCAAGAGGAGGGCCTAGGAGAATAACATTTAGATTCATATTGAATTAGATCCAATCACATACACATAGCAAAAACTTGAGGTCCCTTTTTGGGACTTTGTAGGTAGATCTCATTTACAAATGGGTTTCTGAGGCTATCTCGACCATTCCCCTTACCTATTGTCCCCCCTTTTTCTATTTGGTTTTTTATGCAATCCATTACTATGGGTTTTATAGGAAAGAGAATAAAAAATCATAGAATGTAGTGCACAACTGCATGACCCTAATAGGTAAAAACACATCTATAAGTTACTTCACACAATTTTATAATTTGAAGGTTTATTTCACAATCAGCACAGATGAAAACACTTCATCTAGACAAAGGTTCAAACTATTATTTTCCAAATCTATTAGTTGCATATAAATCATTAGAAATAGTTAGTTAGATTTTATAATCATTTCAATCAATCTTACACTCAATCAAAACCATATATAGTTCTACATTTTTGAATAACAAATACCTCGTTATGTCTTTCTCAGTCAAAACCCTACTTGCTTCTATGTTTGCAAATAGATACATGTGTAAATATTGATATTATCATCTATTTTAATTAGTTTTATTTATCTTACTTAAATTTTTAATTATCTTAACCCCAAGTTTAGCATAGAACATACTGGTTAACCTATTTTACTCATTGAGTATTACAAATTCTATATTTACCCCTAGGGTTTCCTTCTGAACATTGTCTTCCTAGGGTTTCAAATTAAATTTTAATTTCCCTCTTATATTGGATTGTTTGTTATCATTAGTTTCTCATTATCTTCTTTTCATTTTAGTCTTTGGAAAATTTAAAATGGCTAATAAGGAACTTCTTCCTCCTCATCTAGTTGATGCATTCTTATTCATTTCTTAAATTATAAAAAAGAATGGAGTCAATTATCAATATTGTGTGTTAATTACTAATGAATATCATGATTATATGTATAATTATGATATTTATTATTTATGTCATGAAGATAATGAATAATACTATCCAAGTGATGATCAATGTCAAAATGATAGTAATATAGATGTATGTTCTTCTCCTACTTATTATATTATATCTTCTGGGTAATGTCAAAAAATCTAACAATATAATTCCAAAAGAGCCCCTCATTGGAAATGCATTATTTGATAATACCCCAAAATTATAAATAAATTTTTTTTATCTCTTTTCAACATTTCATAATATAAATCAAATAAACTAAAAAATTAATTGCATAATGAAAAAGACAATTGTGTATCTCAAGACTTGCATTCTAGTTATATTAATGTTCCTTCTACATATGGTAATGATACGACTAGGGTGGAAAATGAAAATACATTTCCTATCCTCTTTTCTCATATCAAAAAGCATGTGGCTATTTCAAATGTTGATAACAAAAAAGAAAATAATGTTTATTTTGAATGTGATGATACTTTAAGAAAGGTAGAAAATGTAATTGTTTCTTCTCCTTTCTCTCCCTCTCAAAATGAGAATGTTTCAATTCCCATAATGAAAATTAAAATTGAATTCCTTTTACATGTGATAATACTTTGGAAAAAATATAAAATACAAATGTATATTCTACACCCTATTCTTGTGAAAACAAAAGTGTTGTTATTTTAAATGTTGATTCGACAAGTGAAAATGATGGTGATCATGATGAAAATTAGAATGATAATTATTATTATGTGTATAGTGAAGATGAAAATGTTTCTACTAATATTAGTATAAATTGTATATTATATGAAAATTAAAATCATAGCTTCCTTAATAATAATATGATTGCATCTCATGATGATGTTCCCAGTTTTCCCTTGAAAGATAAAATATGTGAGCATGTTGACTCTAGTGATGAGAACAATAGTTTTATTTCTTCTATTTCAGTATAATGTCATGTGAATTTACCAATTAATGGTCAATTAAAAACCAATGAACCTCCCAAGCGTACCATTCTTAAGGTAGAATCTATTCCAAAGCCTTCTTCTCCTATTTGAAATATCATACCAATGGCTAAAATTAATAATAAACTTTGATTATTAAATCAACCCATTGACAATATTAACATGGCTTCACAAGATTTTATTTCTCTAATGCATGTTTTTGGTGCTTTACAACATAAATTACATAAACTTACATTGTAAAGTAAGGCATATCACTCTTGGTTTAATTTGAATGCTATTTATGGTAACCCTATATTGCACAATATCTTGAATGCCCCATTACCACATGGTTGTAAGATACCCACATTTTCATATTTTAATGGACATGGGGATCCTTATTTACACATAAATATTAATATAAAGATATGAATGGTTATACTAGCAATCAATGTTTATTACAAATGTTTCCAAAGAGCTTAGAATATGATGCATTGAATTAGTTTCATCATTCTCTTCCCAGTGGGTTCTTATATACATATTATTAATTAGAGGAAGTATTTATTATGCACTTTATCCAGATTAAAGGACCCATTATTTACACATGAGAAATGACCATAACTACATTAGGGAAAGTCAAAGTTGGTTTGTGATTACATGTTTTGGTTTAAGACATATATGCAATGGTTAATCTATCAACCAACATATTTGGAGACATAGTACATCTTTATTAGAGGTCTAATTGTTCCTCTTAAGTAAAATTTGGTATCAAACATCTAAGTCATTTCATAATATTTACCATGAGATAATGACATTAAATAAAAAATTTGGACTTGTGCAAACAAATACAAAGATTGATTTTGATATTGATTTGTTACCACCAGCTTCATGTAGCTTCATTTAGGAACTAGATCCACCTTATCCCAAGGAAAATATTCCACCATAACCACATGTTAAAGTACTACATAAAGGGAAAGAATCATTTTTAAGATCAGCTCTTAAATTCTCTAAAACACCTTATGGTAAAAATATAACCATATATTTTATTCATTTAGGGATAGATCTCATGACATTCTTAATAAATTATTTTATATGAGGATGATTTCTCTTCCTCCCAATCATTATCACCCATGGAATCAATTAGAAGGAATCATAAATAGACCTTAGTGAGACTACTAATGGTCATCAAGATAATTATTATTGTACACTTGTAGATAAAATTGAGCAATATGTTGATAAGGGTATTATCACATTTGCTAAGACAACATCTAGATATCCTTATCCCCACTCCAATAGATAATATTATACCATGATTGAGTTATCCTAAGACATTATGGTCCAAGAACCAATGATCACTTATCATGTGGATAGAAATGTATCCAGAGAATTACATTATGAGGGATTTGTGATGTCACTAATTCACTAGAAGTGTAAGCCAATACAAAACAATAAACAAGCTTATATCAATATTAAAATACAAGGAAAGAATGATCAATCAATAGTAAAAGTGCAACAACCAATAAATATTTTTATGATAGATGTTACACAGATTCCTACAACAATTATTCATAATAAGATAATTCCAAAACTAGAGTATAATGATTCAGTTGTACAAAATGATCAGTATGGTTCACAATTTTTATTCCATTCATGTTAGTCAAATGATTATGCATGGTACAAATAGTTTTACATGATTCTCAAATATACATTATAAATATATTCTAAAAATGTTAAAAATTTATACACACATAATTTGATTTAAAACATAAACTTAAAGTAAAATGTACACCAATCCATTAAATAATAACAAATTAAAACAACTAATATACATATAATTTTTCCAACAGCGTGATATACAATGAAATTTTATAAAATATATGATTAATCAATAATATAATCTTGCTCCAAATTTCTCTCTACATTCATATATACATCATTTATATCAATTATTACTAGAGACTTAGAATTAGAAGCCTCATGATCACCACATATCCTATATCTAGACCTCTCTTTCTATTCCCAAACATAGTACATATCCAATCTAGCCTTTAGATCTACATGCTCCCTCTATAATTGAACATACTCATCTAGCAATCTCAAACTTATAGTAGTAGCCAAATTAGGTCGAGGCATATGTGCTCTCACTAGTTATGCTCTCAACTCATCTCACTCTCTGACAACCCACACATAAGCAATAATAGCTTTAACAACTTGATCAAATAATTGAGCATGTACCATAGTAAAATTTTGCTCACTCAAGAAGTCCACCATCCACCACATCATACAACACATGATGATTCAACTTACATAACACTAATTCAATCATCATAATCTAATAGTAGTCCTCATCTACATAGACATAAAAAAGGAAAACCTATCATTCAAATAAAAATATAGAAACTGAAGTACACTAACAAACTAGTTCAAACATATTATACCTCAAATAACCCTAACAAGCTCTGGGTATAACACATCATCAGCATCCTACTTCTCAACTAATTTCATCATCATGTGAACATCATAAGACATCAAATTTAACCAACCTTGTATCTAAGGCTTGCCCTCTCAACAATAGACCTCTCATCATTTGATAGGGGTAGGGCATAAATAGTCTCCATCATTTGACTTTGTCATAACTCTTTACAATGAATATACTCTCACATAGAATGAAAAACACAAATTTTACATCAAAAGCAATAAAATATACATCTAAAACCAATAAAATTCAATACACACTATCTTATTTTGAAATCAAAGAAAAATTAGATGTAACAACTACCTAAGGGACAACGACACATGATGATACCATGGCATTTTGGACAACATGTGGTAGGTCAAGGCAATATCAGTCCATCAAGAATGAGCCATGCCCAGAAAGTTAAAAATTAAAATGAAAATAAAATTAAAAAAATTTAACTTGCACTAAATTTTCAAAAAATGTGAAGAATATATTTAATTACTCTCTAGTCCCACATCCTCCTCAGCTTGAATAAGCACCTCGACCTCCTCAAATCATCTACAATAAATGGCTCTCTTTTAATTTATTTTTGTAATCTAGAGCTCAAAATTCCAATTTCTCAATTTTAAAATGAATAGTAAATTTCAAAATTATATATATATATATATATATATGCCACAATATTGTAGTATAGGGATAAATTTATCATCATGGCCTTCCACACTAAATGGTTGATATCTTGACAACCATAACTCCTTTCCAAGAATGTTTCTTTCATGTGGATGATGGTCATAAATTTCTCTGTATTACTTATGTTTTGATCTCACTTAGACTCTTTTTTTATCCTAGTAGCTCATACTTCATATTCCATAGAAATTACTTCATTACAATGTGAACCCATATAACTTATAAATCTAAGTCTAATATATTACTAATTCTAAATAATGATAATATACTTTATCAAATCACAAACTAAACTAATAATTGGATCTATATTGATTATTACTTTTGATTCAATCTACTTACACTAGTTTCTTCCCCCTCACCAAAAGGGGGCATACATAGGTGTTATTTATACAAAATATAATACATAAGGGGTGGTATATTATAATTATACCCACTATATATCAAATTTTAACCCAAATAATACCTCATATTACTCGGTACATTTCAATTAGGGCTCAAACCATGCCTCAATATACAAATTTTTTTCTTAGTACATTATAGTTTTATGCATGTTAGACACAATAAGTTACTAATTATACTTACCTTATACATAATTATTACACAGTATGACTCAAGGTATACACAAATCTAATACATTTATTTAGGATATTCTCAATTCATTTTAGATTTTTGCATAGGTTTTTGTACTCAGATAGGTATGCACCCTAAATTAAATAACGGAGGTGTGTTGTTGTCTAAAAAAAGTGGTATTGTACATACTACATTTAAATAGTTATTTTAAATTATTACATAATATCATAATTTACTATAATATTTTCTCATGTAAGATTAGACAATTTACTCATATTTGATGGATATCACCAAGAACGAGGCATGTGCATGGCATATGTTTGCATTTGACACAATGTGACTTAGTTTTAGCATAGATGATGATAACAAGGACATCTGAATAACACATAACCTCATGAACATAAAATTATTGATCAAAATTTAGATTCCTAACTCATTATATTACTCAATATGCTCATTTACTAGATTGGAAGCATGTGTGTGACACATGGTCTCATCTCTCTATTTTTTAACTAGAACTCACAAAAGGAATGTGAATTTATGTCACTATCTATGTTGTATACACCAGATTTAGTTAACATATATATACACTAATTTTTCACCAGGTATCTCACTATTTTTTCACTAGAATGAATCATATAGCTATCTACAATGGTTATTTCAATTTTTTACACCAGTACCTAGTATATTTAGTTGTATGGCACTGAAGTTAAGCAGTGTTTTGACTTTATAAGAACATCTTATAATCTACACATGAACTCCATATCATAGTTCATCTCCACATGCATCACTCAAATTCTTATTGTCTTGTTCAATTCTCTATCCAAGAAGAGAACAATATTAGACACCATTTCTTGTATACGCATGGGTTGATCAAAATTGGATGCATGGAATATCCACTTAAAGGCAAACATATGCAACATATGTAAGCTCATGTATCAAATTCTACTTTATTACCTTCACTTTATTACATTTCTATGTAAGTTGTTCTATACCTTTACTTTATTACATTCACTTTATTACATTTATAAAATAAAATGGTGGTAAATGTAGACACTCAAATTTGGTCAAGAAAACACAGATATTTTGTCTTTTTATGACTTTTGCATCTATAGGTTCCTAATGCCAAAGTAAGACTCTATTGGAACTTCTTGTTTATAGTCTTATGTGTTTCATTTTGATGTTTCACACTGATATTCTCACTATATTATTATTCTTCAATTATTATCTAAATCATAGGGATCCCTGGTACTTAATTTCTTTTGTATCTCATTATCTTCCTAATTTTATAAAAAATCACTCTATTTGTATTATCGCACTCTACTTGGTTGTCTAAAAAGAGTGGTGTTATCTCAGCATATTTTTTAGTACATTTTTTTGAGACATG
Source organism: Torreya grandis (assembly GCA_037957365.1). Taxonomy (NCBI): domain Eukaryota; kingdom Viridiplantae; phylum Streptophyta; class Pinopsida; order Cupressales; family Taxaceae; genus Torreya; species Torreya grandis. The sequence continues at coordinate 3,699,942 of JARHVA010000836.1, read as the reverse complement.
TTTTATTTTGGTCTCTTTTTATGATCATTTATTTCCTCTTGAGTCAATTTAGTGTGCCAATGAATTATGAAATTCAAATTTTTGAGTCTTTTACATAAAGGGTCCTAAAAGGCATTTTACATCTAGCACTTATCTACCTAGCAAAGTGCAAAAAATAAAGGCACACTACAACAAGATTAATACCTACATTTTAATGTGAAGTTTATATTGTACATTTAAATCAAAATCTTAGACCAAGGGAGGGATTAGGTGAAGAGAATTTAGATTCACACTGAATATGATCTAGTCACACACACATAGAGTAGAGGAAAAACTATATCATCCTAAGATCCACTTTTTGTGATTATGTAGGCAATGCTCAGTTACATATAGGTTTTTGATGCCAGCTCAGCTATTCCCCTCACCCTTTGTCTCCCCTTTTTCTATTTGATTTCTATTTGGTTTGTTGTGCAGGCCATTACTAGGGTTTTTATAGGAAATAGAAGAAAAAACATAGATTGTAATGCATTAATATGTGACCCTAGTAGGTAAAAACACATATACAAGCTACTTCACACAATTTTATAATTTGTTGAGTTTATTTCATAGTCAACATAGATGAAAATGATCTATCTAGATAAAATTATAGAACATTGTCTAAATCCATCAATTGCATTATAGATACTAAAATTTTGTTTATATATCATCTCAATATTGTATACTTGAGAAATACCTATCATGCATCTACCCTTCATTTATATACTTCCTTACTACCAAAAGGATCGCATTCACCATTTCACTATGCCTAAATGCTTATATTATGGTCTGACCCAATCATTTTTTATGACCCAAATCTCCTAAACTATACAAAAAGCTCAAAACCTAATATATATCCTTCACTATCAATTTTAGATCCTCACAACTTCCTATCCTATCAGACACTTGTATCCCACATAGGGACACTTGTGTTGATTCAAGTGTCCAAATTATTATCAAGTATCTAGTCCTCAAAATTCATCTAATTTATAAATATTTCAAATCTTATGGGTTGGCCCATTTTTTTTGTTTAACCCTATTGTAATATATTTTCAAAAAGCATGGTATAAATATAAATCTAAGCCTACTCATTATTCATCTATCAAATATGAATCAAACACTTATTCAAACTCAATCAATCAATCACACAACTAAGTTATACTACCCACTCTTCCCTATTTTAATATCAATCATAGGAGAAATTGTATTATAGATATCAAGCACTCAAATAAATATCCATGAGTAATGTTTGTAAAGTTATAAGATAGATCATTATAGACCTTCACATATAATATATTTTGCCATTGTGCACACACAATCCAACACCTAGGCGAGAACTACATATGTTTGAGGCCCTCCTTGGATTATTGTCTATGTAGGAAACATTCATTGATAGAGGGGTCATTAAGATCAACTCAACACTATGACCCCACTAACCCATTTTTGGCAAGGTACAAATATATATGGTGAAGATCTAGGGTTTGATCATATATAATCATCGATAACCTGTGTGCATGAACAAAATACATTAACAAAAAGGTGACCAAAAATCCAAAATGCTCTAGGTTATTGCTTCATAATATATTGAATATTTCATATAAGATAGTTGTGTCAAGATCAAGATAGAAGCATCGATGCAAGTGTCCACAGGGTGACATAAGTGTCCAAGCCTCTAGGGAAAAAAATTCTAGAATCTGACAATTAGATCCTAATCTTGTCTCTGCATGTTTCCACCTGTGTACTTATCAGATCTACCTACACATTTAGAGATCAGCTGATTATTATCTCGCCTTCATGTTTATACTATCAAACTACTATTCTGAGTGTACTTTATATATTTAACATAACTTACCACTTTAATTTAGAATATTCATTTATCTAAGCTTTTAATTAATTGGTTTACTTTAGAATATTTTTATTCATATTTTTGTATAGGTTATTATACCCTCTTAACCCTTCACCACATAGCTCAAAATGAGTTAAACATTTTAGTGAATTTAACTACTATTTCTTCTCTACAAATCCTAACTTGCTATAGGGTTTTCAGTGTTCTAGGGTTGTTGCTTGTGATTGCTTTCTAGATCTGAAACTTTGCCCTAGGGTTTTACACTCATCTTGTTGCTAAGATTTTATGTTCGTACACTTGATATTTATTTTTCATTAATTAGCACATTTTTTATTCTTAACAATCTTATTTTAAAATTCATCAGACATTTCTTCTACTCAAGTTGGTATACTCAAAAACCTCTTTTGTTTGCCCATATTTTTTTTGAGATTTTTTTATTTTTACAACTTAACCTTATTATTAAATATTGACAAGAAAGGTGTTTGGTTTACCTATTTTTTAATTAATCTCTAGGTTTTATAAAAATTCATATTTTATTTAAAAGCCTCTCTCATATCTCTAAAATATATTCTTGATTTATCGCAATTGTTGATTCTTTAATGGGAATATTATAGCATTTTATTTGTGAAACATTCCACATTGTTGGCTCATTTTTTTTCATAACAACTCAATTTTAAAATTCCTTAGAGTTTTTTCACACTCCTATTTGTATCATCAAAAACCTCTTTTTATTGGTCAAAATCCTATACAAATTTTTTAAATTGTTTAATTTACTAGTTTTAGTATATCTTGACATAAATTACATAAGGGATACTTATTTTTCCCTAATTTTATGGATTTTTCTTATTTTATATTTTTTTTGAAAAAAAAATCACAATTTTTTTAAATAACTAGCCATTCTCTTAAAATTTCTACATCCTTATTATGTATAACATAGCTTACCTTGGGGTTTTCAGCTTTTTAGGGTTTTAGATTGTAGAAATTATTAAGTTCTAATTTTTCATATCATGTTGGATTGTTTGCTAGCATTTTTATGTCTCTATTATCATGTTCTCATCTCCATCTTTAGCACATTAAAAATGGATAAAATAAGAACATCTTTCTCCTCCTAACCCTAATGAGGGTGATAGCTACCATCCCTCTAACCAGGCCCATGTTATCACTGTTCCAAAGGGTAAGGTATCCCAACCTATGATTTCAAATGAAGGTAATCAATATATCCTTCCTCAAACCCATCCGCCCCTAAAATATCCTTTAGATGGTGTGTGTATGCATATTCAATCCAAAATACCTAGAGTTTATGGTTGTGAATCCCTAGAAGATCAAATCATCATTGTGAGCAAGATAATAGAAGAGTTACAAGAGCAAAATTAGTATTTCAATTCAAAGATCACATTATTGGAAAATAAGATCACTTGTGTAAAAAATATAGAATGTTCTAGTGTTAATCATGTATTTTCATCTTCATCTAGCAATGTCATACCCAACAAGGTTTCATATCAAAATAAGAAGCTAAAAGAGAATTTATTTACAACTAGTGATTCAAAAAGTGAAAAAAATGATGATAAGAGTCTGAGTGAAATCCTAAGAGAAATTATTTGAAATAAAGTGATTCAACTACATCTTCTACATCATATAAGGAGATCTAAATATATTGTGCATATCATAGAATGTATGGGCATCATACAAATTATTGTCTTTCATTGAAGAACAAAATAAAAAGTCTCAAAGATAGTGGTGATCCTATAAAAGATACATCACTCAAGAAATCCACTCACATTGTTAGTACCTCTCCTAAAACACAAGTGCCAAAACAAAAAATATGGTTACCAAAGGATAATTTAAATCAAAAATAGTTGTAAATGAACAAATTAGAGAAAGAAAATATTTAAAAGGTAAAGCTAGAACAAGCAAGGCTACAAAAAAATAAAGATGAAAAAGTTAAAGTTCTAAATCTAGTTACAAAGGGGTATATCACAAGCCTTTCCTCATATCAAGAATCTTTTAATATCACTACTCACGTATAGGGCAATAAATTTACAGATATCAAGTTTATGGACTATCAAGATACAAATTTTTGTTCTCTATCATTTCTTAACTTTCTTGAAAATAGGTTTCAACATGTGGATGAAACTAATGTAATTATAACAATTATGGGATCAATTCAGTTAATAGTTTTATTTGATTTGAAATATCCTCTTGCTTTTTTAGGTTATTTAGAATCTAAATGCTTATAATGTTGTGCATGGAAAAAAATGGTTACACTCAATAGGAACAATGGTTGATAGAAACAAAGGTTACATATCATTTGATCATCAATGCAAGGTTACATCCTTTTCCAAATAAGGAATGTATTTAGAGAAAAAACAACAAAAAGGAAGTATATATTCATCTACCATACAAATAGATAAAATTAATGGCATATCATTAAAGTTAAAGGACATAGAACATATTATAAAAGAGAAATCAAAGGCATCTTGGAATAACATTTTTTTAAAATCTAGCATCACTAAAAAGCAAGAGGCACAATATATTAATCACTTCATCCCCTTGATACAAGAACATGATACACTTCCTAATTCTACTACCTATTCATAACCACACAATCTTATGATATAGACATAGAGTACCATAAATTCTATAGTTATAGATATGACACATATACATGCTCCTTAGTGGTATCACCAATTTGATATACCATATTCTAAGTTTGGAGATACATGTGAGCATCCCTTAGATGGGACCATAAGTTAGAAATTTTTTTCCCCTCTAAATATTCCAAAAATACAAAAAAACTAAAATATTCAAGAAAATACAAAAACAGTCAAATAAAATCAAAAGAACAAAAATATTTAGCATTCACATGTTTACTAGCTCCTTGGCATATATGTTGTTTACTTTATGTTAATAGATAACATATCATTTTTAAACATGTATATGTTTCATGCATACTTGAGTGTGATATAGGCATACACCAAATGCATGATATGTGCACATACAAATGTTGGATATTTCATCTTCCTGCATGATACCTACATTGGGGACATTTATCTTCCTTGATCATGATTGAAACAGGTTCTATTATTTTTATGATCACCTTTACATTGTCATGTTGAGATTATATACTAACACTTACACATGCATATACTCATGATTACATCTTTCATAGTGTAATTGATAATCTATGTTATATGACTTTTTTTATAACACATATATGGAAGGAATAGTAGGATATGCTTATGTTGGTTGTTTATACTTTATTTATTCACATTTTCACTTCTTTGAGTGTGTTTTCCTTATTTTTTATTGTCTTGTTTGTGGAACATTTGCATATATTACTTATTTTTTGGCCCCTATGCCATTACATGTTATTTTATTTTTTATTTAAACATTTGAATATACCATTCCTTCGAGTGTGTGGCATTTGAATATGATTCTTGTTTTCAGTATCCTTAGACCCCTTTTGTGTGACATGGAGTACTCTTTTGTGTGTGCTTTATTGTTTGTTAAACTATTACTGTTACTTTCTATACATTTCCATGATCTATATCATACACCTTGGGGCTTTTTATGATCACATATTATGATCTTCATTCATATATCTACTTAGACATGCTACTCATATATGCTACATGATTCATACTATATTATATAGTTATCTTATCTTTTTGAGGTAAGGTAACTACCATATTCCATTTCCATCACCTTAAAAGGGGGGGCATGCCATAGAGACATGACCTCCGCATTTATAAAAATCTCAAATTTTCTATAATTTCATTACATTTTATATGTTCATATATACACTTGGGTCATAATCCTATACATTGCACCAATTTTCATAAATGTGGGACAAAGTTTCATAGATTTGTGTTAGATATCATACATAGTTACATATTAGAGATTGTATTTTGATAGATCCTTAAGCTTGAGACACATTATAAGTGCATGTGTCATGCAAGTTCACCAAAAATTTCAAATACATACTTAAAATTATTCAAATATATCTACCAAAAAACACTTATATTTTACCAAAAAACATGATTTTCACTAGAAAACACCATTTTGAGACTTTTTATATCTACAATAGTTGGCTCCCTTTTCTAGTGTGGTTAAGATTCAATGCCATCAATGGCCTAAAACTACTTTAATTTTTTAGGTTGAGTTGGTTATACCACTTAACTTGGATTTTATTTCATTGTCACTTGAGTTGTGCAATTGAGATGTAATGATCTCCATGGTCATGTCAAAACTCACCCTTGCACTATATTGGGGGCATAATTGCCTTCCAATATCCCTATTCAAATCTCCAATGTTTATTTTGGAACCTTTCTTATCTCCAATACTTCATAATGAAACATCTTTACCAAGTTAAAGTACCAAAAATCAACATGGTTACATCAACACATATATTCTCCTTGTTCTCTTTCCTTTCAAGCATTTAAATTATGAAAAAAATTAGATTATATGCAATAATTTATACTATAACATTCTTTTGGTTATATTTCATACACCATAAAAACACTCAAAGTGGGCTCAAGCAAAGGCAAGGTGTGTTATACACACCCAAGTAGGCATTTATTTCCTTTAACCTAGTAATTTCATATATATGTATTACTATATTAAAGGAGGGGCAAATATAGATACTAAAATATAATTTATATAGCATTTCAATCTTGTATACTCTATGAATACTTAGTAGGGATCCATCCTTCATTTTTAGACCTCTTTATTTTTGAAAAGATTGCATTTATCATCTCAGTATGCCTAACTCCTTATCTTATGGTCTGACCCAATCATTTTAGATGACCCAAATTTCCTACACTATAAATAAATTTTAAAACCTAATATATGCTTCACTATTAGTTTCAAATCCTTGATAACTTCCTAGCATGTTTGACACTTGCGTTGATGCAAGTGTCCAAATTTTTATCAAGTGTCTAGTCCTCAAAAGTCATCTAATTTGAAAATATTTTGATACCTATGGGTTAGTCCATTTGTTTTTTTTAACCCTACCATGAGATATTCTAAAAATGTGTGGTAAAAATAAAAATCTAATCTTGCTCATTATTCATCTATAAAATACCAATAAAGCACCTATTCAAGCTCAATCAATCAATTGTAAAACTGAGTTCTACTACCCTATTCTTCCCTATTTTCATATCAGTCATAGGAGTAGTCATATTATAGGTTTAAAGCACTCAAATAAAAACCTATGGGTAATTTTTATCAAGTTACAAACTATATCATTTCATGAATTTGTATATATTTTATTTTACCCTTATGCACACATAAGCCAATACCCAAGGGAGAACTACATAAATTTAAGGCCCTCCTTAGAGTATTGGCTATGTAATTAGAACTCATTGATAAAGGATCCCTTGAGGTTATCTTGACAAGGTGATCCCACTAACCCATTTTTGGAAAGGTACAAATACCTAAGGTGAAGGAATAGATTTTGATCCATGCATAATCATCAACATCCTATATATGTGAATAAAATATATTAATAGAAAGGTGATAAAAACCCAAAAGTATCAATGTGGTCACTTCAAAATATAGTGAATATTTTTTATAGGATAGGTGTGTCAAGATTAGGATAGAAGCATCAATACAAGTGTCCATAAGGTAATGCAAGTGTCCAAGCCTCTAAAAATAATATTTCTAGAACCTAACAATTGGATTTAGATCTTATCCTTGCCTGTTTCCACCTTTTTGCTTCTAAAATATTGCTACACATTTGAAGATGAGCTAATTATTATCTCTCCTTCATGTTTATGTAATTAAAATAATATTCAAGTGTACTTTCTATATATATCATAACTCAACACTTTAATTTAGAATATTCATTTATTTGAGTTTTCAATTAATTGCCCTGATTTAGAATAGTTTTATTCATCCTTGTGTATAGGCTATTCTACCCCCTTAACCCTTTACCATGTATATTTAAAAATGGTTAAACATGTGTCTAAATCAATCAAAATAGTCACCCAATAGGATTTTTAAATCAACTTAGTTAATCTTACACTTAATCACATCTCTTTAGTTCTACATTTTTGAATAAAAAATAAGTGATCATACCTTTTTATGTCTTTTTAGGTCAAAACCCTAATTACATATATGTTCACAAATATATGCATGTGAAAATATGTATGTTACTTATAATCTATTTTAATTAGTTTTTTTATTCTTACTTAAGGTTAAAATTATATTAATCCTATGTTTGGCATAAAACATGATACCAATCCTACCAACCAAACACTCATACAATAACTTTTGAATCTTCAAGCCAAGGTTGCTCGAATAGCACAAGGTTATAATAAAGAAAGAAATATCATTAGTTCTTAAGAATTATTAAATAACCCTTTGGCCTCAAATACTAAGGATGATACCAAATCCTAATTTCAAAAATGAATAATTATCTATGTGAAACTTAATTACAAGATATTTCAAAACAAATCCTACTTTCACCATCTATGAGTCTATTGTGTTTAAAATGTTTGTGATATTTTGAAGACATCTATTATACATTCAAAAAATGTGTGGTCAAACTTCTTGCCATGAAAAAATAAAACCATGGGAACAATCCTTCAATGTTTTCTAATGATATATTTCAAAGCAAATAAGCTTCAAATATAAGATTAATGACACTAAGAATGAGACTAAAACAATAAGTAATGCAATTTTACAACCAACTAATAGGGTTATCCTTTTAATCCTCCATGAAGGCCATTACACAATTATCAAAACATTCTCAAAAGGTGTTGAAAAAATAACATGATTGTAACCTCATATATATTATTCCACCTATGGAGATTGGCATGACAAGGTCATAACCTAAGATTTTTTATATTAATGGATTTTTCTATTGGCATAGATACACATGATGTTCAACAAATAGATTTTTTATTTTACAACATAATTTCCAAGACTTGATTAAGAATAATACTATTGAGCTTAGTGATAATAACACACATACTAATGATTTTTTTGTAAAAACTAATGTAAAGCTTAAGATGATTTCTGATCCATTTACAAATCATGAGGCATAATAAATAAATGTTAATCCTAATGTGCATATGATTTACAATGTGCACCCTCCTTTGACTTCCTATGCTCCTAAAATTGAGGATGATATTACATATACAAAAATACAAAGAGATATGATTACATTTGATGACCATGAGATCATTGATGATTATTTTAACAATGTACCTTTATTCATATGTCCTTTCATTGACTCAGATCCCATTTAAAATGTTATTATTGACAAAGAGTCAAGTGAAAAATATGCACTATGGAATTAATTATTAATATTGGGTACACACATAGAGATTCGATTGGCATAATAAACTTAGTAAAAGGATTATATTGAAAAAAATACTTTTGAGGGCATTGTGTTACCATTTATGTTAGGACCTAAAACTATCACTTCTTAGTTCTTAGTTTTTCCCAACACTAGCACATTATAAATGTTATTATAATTACCACATATACATAAGATACATGCAATCCGATCCTCATTACATCAATGCTTGAATTAAATCCATAATGAAAAGTGGTTACAATTCCAAGTTTTTCATATGAGTGCCCTATCCAAATTGAGACATTTCTTCATGTGATTCCATAGAATCCTATTATACAACTTACATAGGTTTTATCTCTGTAAACAATGTAGATTCCATTACAATGAAAATTACTTGACCTCTCTCAAAGACTAATTCTCCAATGATCTCTACATTATCAACCCATTCAATTTAAACATACATTATCTAGTCCATTATGTTCTATAGCAGTCTTACACCAACCTTGTGAGTATTTTCTTACTTTGCCTACTAGAGCTACACAATACGTACACAACTTTATTGATCATATTGATGGTTCTAAATATTTGATAGCTTGTGACTATATATATATATATATATATATATATAATGATATATATATAGTGATATATATGTTATACCTTAGCATGTGACATATGCATTGATTGATATATTACCTCCACTTAAACATCCCATTTATGGGATCCTAGGTTAGTTTTGACATAGTTTATTGTACAATTATTCTTGTTATTTACTTGCTTGGACCCCTTATCTTTGTTTGACTAATTAATTCCTCTATTAATTTATTCATATATGGACATGTACATATGTTTTTAATTTGACAATTCCTATATCCCTTGGTTTTCACTCATTTAAATTTTTCATTGGCCCTTTCTTCTTGATTAATTGTCCTAATATGTACATTCATTCTAACTATCCTATGATAATACGTGCATGTACACCCTTTATACTAGTATTAGCTTAGTATGTATTCTTTGAGGCATGTTACACACATATGTGGCATACCACATGCCCACTTCTCCGCAATGTCTATTTATTCTTGATTTTGGCATTGCATGCATTGAGCTCACATGATGACATATATTATATGCCTACACACATTATGAATTTTTCACATTGATTTTTTCCCACTGAGTGCATGCACCTATTCTAAGTTTAATTTTATACTAATTTAGTGTTAGTATATTATTTTCCTTCTTTAGATTAATTTGCTACTATATTCGGTGCACACTATGCATTAAAATATTATATTGACTATTTAGATCTATTATATTCTTCTATTTCATAGCCTTGTCCCTTGACTTGGATTCATGTATTGAGTGCTTGTTTATATCAAATATTCAGAAAATGCAAATTCAAAAAGTGAAAAAACATTCAAATATTCAAAAAATACAAATTCAAGACCTATACACATTATTTTTGGTAGTACACGTAATTTATTAATGTCATTTGTCATATACATGGTGAGTTACTTATCCATTTTTAATGTACATGTTTTTCATGGTATACATGATTTAGAGTAGGACATACAGGTTACACATGAGACATGGACATATAGATGTGTGGCATTCATCAAAACCATGGACAATATTTCCACATTATTGGCATGCCTTTGCTAGGGCCATTTTGGTATGATTTTTAGGTTATATCTTTATATTTCATTCCATTGATCATATTGAATACTTAGACTATTTCACATGACTTTATCTTCTTCTTTTATGTTGGTGATTATGACATTTATTGATCATTCATGTGTTATATAAATTTTATTCTATATTTTTTGGATACATTGTTTGTATCTTGTTGAGTTATGTGTCAATTTTTTCAAAGGATCCTCTATTCCATGTCATGTATGTATAATTCCAGAGTAGAGTTATGACTACTATGCTTATGTGTTTCTTAATTATGATGCATGTACTAATGGCTTATTCAATATGATATTATGGGCATGTGTGTGTTTTCATACATTTCTATAGAAAAGTTGAGTTTAAATGTGTGTTTGTTGTTATGATTTTTATCATGCATATTTATATTATGTGTTATATATTGGTACTTGATGTTTGCATGATTCATATCATGCATATACTATAATTATAATTATTGTGTGCTTCATTCAAATACCTAGCTATATCTAAAAATTATTTTCAAATGAATTATCAGGACTATATCTTATGTGCATCTAACAAACAACACTCCTTTTCTTTAGATTACATTTTTCATACTTGCTTATATTGTTCAAAATATTTATATGAGGATATATGTTATCATGTTTGTAAATGTACTTTACATGACTATACTTTTTCTATGTAACACATGATGCACATAATTATTTATTTTAGGATGAGTGATTCACATGATTTATCCCTCATATCAAAATGGGGGCATACAATGGACTTAATTCAAAGATTCAGGCCATGTTAGATTGAGAATTTCACATTTTGAGACAAATTATATGGTTTAAATGGGTCATATTGAGTAGATTGAGACACACTCAATATGATTATTGGGAATATTTGAGATATTTTAGGATAGATTTTGGCATTCTACATAATTTTGAGGAATATATGGATCATATGGGGAATGTAATTCAATCATGCAAACACTTTTTATATTTTATTTATTAAGTATTTATAGGGAATGATGGTACTACGTGGGCACTTTAGGTCTATATATATCTATATTAGTTGATCCTTTTACATACAAACCTAATTTTGAAGTTTTATTTTGTCACCCAAGGTAGTGTGGTTGAGGTTAATTTGTCGCTCAACTACTAGCACTACCTTTTCAAGTTGGGAAGTTAGGCTATTTACACTCCAAAAACTCATAGATTTAGTAGTTACATCTCATTAGGGCATGTTCACACCATGGTTTTCTCCAAAAACTCATATATTTAGTAGTTACATCTCATTAGGGCATGTTCACACCATGGTTTTCTCCAATCAAGTTCAATAAGTGGTAGCTTGATTCACATACCATTAGGTGTATTTATTCTTTAGATTGTAATTTCAAGTTTTTTAATGATTTATATTATTTCATATTTATTATCATGAGGAGACATTGATATATACATGTTTCTTTTAGGTTCCATGTGGAGAAAATGATACATTTTGGTTGTACCTATTGACACCAAGCATGGTTATCGTAAATATCAAACTTACTTTTTTTACCATTTTAATATAGCATTACAATACTATATTAAAAGGGGGGAATTTGTAGAGATCTAAATTTGGTATTTGGCACTTTGAAAACATCAAACTTGACATACTTTATGTTGGCCCATAATTTTGACCAAGTATAAGAGTGTGTGTTTGATTTTGTGAGTACTTAGAGGGCACAATGGGCACATGTATTTTGGATAAGTACTGCAAAAAATAATGAGGTAGAAGAAATAGGTAGATTAGATGAGACCTTAATTTTAATAAATTTCAACATAGCACCATTAGGCTTAGTAGCATGTAAGGAATTAGTTGTGCAGTTGTATCAAGAAACCAAATAGTATTCAAATCATAAGGGCATAAGTCTTGGCATGTGCCAAATATAGAGATTTAATCTAAACATAGAAAATGGGAGGGCGTTTAACCTTAAATTTGGATGTGGATCCTACTTGGGTAAATAGGGTTAAGAATATAAAAATGACAATGCATAAAACTGATACTCAGAACTACATCAGGCCAATTTAAATATTAAACTTAGATATAATATATGTATAATTTATTAAATTAATATAGGTTTTAAATAGTAGGTATAGTTATGTTAGATATGATAAAGAAATAATGTACATAGTTGGTTATGATGTTATTAAAATTTTGGATCTAAAACAAGCAGAAAGTAGACTAGAAGAAGATTTTAGAATAATTGCCAAATTTTGGATTGAGTGCCTTTAGATCCACAGACACTAACATTAGCCTTGTAAATTTGCGTCAACACTATTGTCTGAATAAAACATAGGTGACCTAGATAAAATACTTGCTATAAAAGGATGTGACCACCTGGATGCTTCTAGGTTTATCTTCATCTTCACACTAGTGAATTCAGATGTAGGTCATGGATTGTTGCTCTTCATAAAATTATAAAACCCTAGTTCTTCATATTCGTAGTGACATTGGGAAAACTAGGTTAGTGGGTACATGGTTAATAAGTGATGCTTACATAGCTAATACTTTGAAGAAGGCCTCAGACTGATGTAGTTCTCCCCTATGTGTTTCCTTATATGTGAATCATGTAATATGTGGAAAGCAAGTACAAAATTAACCTAGCTTGTAATGTATAAAATATAGCTCTTGGGTTATTGCTTCAGTACTTTATACCTATGTATTTTTTTTTCCTATGACTAATATGAGAATAGGAGAAAATAGGAAAGTTTTTTATTTATTGAGTATTTGATTGAATGCTTTGATAAGTTAACTTGGTATGTGCTAGGTGAGGAATGAATGAGGAGTGATTATGAATATATACCACTCCTATCAAGAAATATCTCACATTAAATCAATTATTCCAACCACTATGATACATTTCACCTAAAAACTATATGACTTTAGGGTACTAGACACCTACGTCAATGTAGAACACTAGCATAAACGTAGGGGTCTGAGACTAATGATTATGTCTTAGTAATTAGAAAATAAGTATAAGATCAGAACTTGTAGGGGCATAAGATAAACATATTTTAAGCATTATGGGAAAGATATAAGGTATAATTCATAAACATAAGACTAGTTAGACCAAGAGATAGGCCAAAGGGTGCAAGATAGAGCAGATGTGAGACTTACAAAAGTAGGAAAATGTCCATAACTAAGATCAATAAACAAGGTCTAAGTTTTCCAAGTGTAAAATACTGAGGTGTTATTTAATCCATTAATATCATATACATTCCCCCCCTCCTTAATATATTAATTAAGTTATTGGTTTAAAGGAGAATGAATGTGTAATTGGGAATGTATAACACACCTTGCCTTTGCATAAGTCTAAAGTTGAGTGCTTTACTAGTGGATAACTTGAAACCAAGAGCATGTTAGAGTATATAGTCAGTGCATATAATCTAAAATGAAAGAATTTTAAATGGTTTAAATTGAAATAGCAAGGTTTATGAGCACACATGTGTATCAATGTAGCTGCCTTGCCTATTGGCAACTTGATTTGAAAGATATGTCATTATAAATCATTGAAATTGAGATTAGGACAAATATATAAATCTATAAAATGCATATATCTAAGGATATAGAGAGATATTGGAAGGCACATACCCCCAATTTTATATAAAATGTGAGTCACCACCTAATAGTTAATATTACATCAACTATGCAACCCTATCATACTTATAATTGTAGACACCAAAAATCCACACACTAAGATTTTGAAAGTCAAATACCCCTGGACTACTTTAGGTCCCCCTTGGGACCATTTTACCCTTCAAACCTTGACAAACCTAACCCATAATCATTTTAACTTAACTGGTTTAACCTAGACTTTTTACCCTTTGGCACTCGACCATCAATGGTCAGGGTGACCGTCGACGGTCAGGGTGTACCTCCCCAATCAAGAACATGCAACTACCCACTTTGATTTTCTAATTATAACTTATCTAAATCTTATTATGATATATTGCATGGATTATTAATTTTAGAAGGCCTAATTTATGTGTTGATGCAACTCTCTTGCCTTGCTTTTAAGAAGAGAGGAGCCTAAAGGTGAAAGGGCTATAATTGTTATCAAGAGCTTGTGCATACAATAGTTTCTTTCTTACAAGTAAATCACCATTAGAAATCCAAAAATATAGAAATCATATTAGAGATTTAAGTTGTTTTTGCCTCTCCACAAAGCCTTCAAGTACTATTACTCTACCAGAATTGAGCTAGATTCCACCAATAGACCAACTGCCTCAACCATCCACCCAATCAACTTATGTTAAGTACTTGTTTCTTAGTATTCATCTACTTTAATTTCATTTCACAATCAACCTATGTCTTATCCATCTCTTATAATCCATCTTTTAGATCTTGTCATCAGCTAAATTACCAACCCAGATCTTCACACAGTAATCATCGATGATTGACTCAATTGTTGATGGTTTGCACAATCACTAACAGTCACCTTAAGTAGTGATGGTCATCCAAACCATTGATGATCATTATGGCTTCAAAAACTAGCAAGTTGTTTTCACCTATCTACAGACCCCTTTTGATTTTTTTGAAGCAGACTCTAACACCTTAGTACTAGTATTAATTAGTTTATAACTAATTTAATCTTTTCTAGTCTATTTTCTTCGCAAGCACTCTTGTATTCAATTTTAGTACCTTTTGATTATTGATGCAAGTACCTTCTTTTCTATTTATAATCTTAATTATTTAAAATGTGTGGATTGACAGCCTCTAAGGAAGCTTTCACTTCCAAGATCTAGCTATCACTAGGCAATCCACCCAACTATTTATCTAACAAACAAGTTTGCTTTAGTGCTTTCTTATCTACAGGTAATTATCCCAAACTAAAGAGGATCTCTTCACAATCTTCTGATTCCAATGCACGCATTATCAATCAAGTTTTTTAACCATACCTACACTTAGTTTCTTCTTTTCCTCATCATTGTAATAAGCAAGAAATTCATTGAAATAATATGACCTACCCGGTGGGACCCTTGTGTCTTTACTTGGATTCTTATTTTCTTGAATTCTCTCTACTATTTTTCTCATTAAAAAAATCAAAATTTTCTTTTGGGCTTAAAATTAAATGTATACATTGATTGCTTGAAAGTTTAGTTCACATAGCTTAACTTAAAGGCAAAGTAATCTATCGTAGCTTCACTCTTTGTTACACACACCTAAACCAAACCACTTTCATCAATTAAACATCAAACAAACTTGAGACAAGCCCCGAATAGGGTTTCATCACCTAATGGTAATCTTACCCTTTCCTAGTGATCCTACTTAGAGGCCATTACCAAGGGGAGGACCAACTCAGCTCTTTGGTTTAGTAAGATCTCTAAATATTAATATATTTTGGCTAATCACCTGACACCCTTATCATTGCATTGTGTGAAGTGAGGGGGTAGGCCGCAATACCAAGCCACGTATTGATTCCAATATAGATTATTTTGAGCACCTAAACACAACCTGAAACCATCCATAGATTTCCTTTCTAGTACCCGCTCTACAATCTAACTTTTATCACACACCTTCTTAAGGCATAAGACAAAATCAAGACTAATTAAAACTCTAGGGTTTAAACATATCTTTTAGAGTGTGATTTGATTTCTTTGATATTTTTCTTGCCTTCTCTTTGTTTGAATAGCAAGGTTTTTGGTGCTTTCTACATCCCCTATCTCATATGGTTCTCACTCGCTAGCAGCAAAGAGACCTTACAGAGTAAAACCCATCACCCAACCAACCTACCCCTTCTACTTCTTCATCTATGGACTACATTTCTGAACTAGCAGACTCCCCTCACCCCTTAAGAAGTTCTACCTTCCCTTGGGAGGTTCCTCAAGGAGATGTGGATTTTGATGTTTTCCTAAATAATAATCATGTAGCCTTATAACATTATATTACAACCACATCTTACCATATCCCAATTTCAACCTCATCCATAGATCCACCTTATGGCATGCCTCCCCATCTCATGGGGAATACCTCCATCACCACTATTACTAGCCAATTGTTAACTACCCAAGCTTCCTCATTAACCAACAACCCCTTTGAGACTACCCTTAAGAACCAACAAACCCAAACTACCACTACCATTATACCTTCTACTCCTAACAACCACTCCTCCACTATAGGAGTGTCTATCTCTAGCACTATCAGCCTTCCTTTAACTACCTTCAACCCATCAACCACCACTCTGCTGCAAAGCCATGTTGTGTCCATACCCTCTACCTTGCCACCGATCAACACAAGGGTCACCACCCTTCCATTGATCACCAACCCAACTACCACTCCTATCCAAAAATCACCCCTTGGACTAGTCTTTGGCTATGTCCCTAATCTACAAGGGCATGTACCCACTACCTAGCTACCTACCTCTACATATCCTTATGTATCTGCTACCCAACCTTTGATACCTACTATATATATGTCTCCCAACCACTATAGTAATATGCATCTTATAACCCTCAGGTGCACAACCCCAAGTGGACCTAATGAATATGCTTATGGACAAGATGACTACTTTAGAGTCATCCATTTTAGGTGCTCACAACATCTTATTGTATGACCATATCTGTAATGAGCCCATCCATCCATTTTTACCTGTCAAACCATATCCTTCCCAATGGGAACTCCCCAAGTTCTCTAAGTTTCAAAGGATGATCCCCAATAGCACATTAGGGCATTTAGGCATGCTTTTTATCTCATCACCTATGATCATGCCCTTCTCCTTCACACCTTCCCCATGTCTTTAGTTGGTCTAACCTTAAATTGGTATAGTTCCTTATCCAAACATTCCATCTTCTCCTTTACCCAACTAGCTCAAACCTTATTGGACCATTTTTTTATCAATATCTCTAATAAAGTGTTTGTTACCACCCTCTACTCTATTCAATAGTTTGAGGATGATTCCATTACCAATTACATGGCTCATTGGAGGAACCTCATTAACCAATTGTCTCTTTCCTTGCCTCAACCTGAACTCATAGAACTCTTTGCTCAGGCATGTGCCAAGCATATCTCCTCTACTTACGTGTCCAAAGCTTCTAAACCTTTGATGAAGCTTTTACCATGACATGTAAGTTGGAAAATCACACCATTGATGAAGGAAAGCTTAAACTCAAAAACAAGAACTCAACCTATAAAGCTAATGAGGCTTCTTACTCCAAATTAAGCAACCAACCCAATACCAACACCAAGAACAAGGGAACCACAAATGCAATTGTCCTAAAATACACCCCTCCATCTTCTATCAACCAATCTAATCCCTCAAGTTCTTTAAATAAAAACCTAAGGAACCAAACCTAGAACAACCAAAAGCAATTCACTCCACTTGGAGAATCGTATGCTTCCATCTTGGAGAAGTTTTTGAAAGGCAATATCATTCAAATTCCTCCTATCAAGCCACCCCAAAAATTTGAGTCTTCTCATCTTGCACCTAGTTGGTATAATTAGAATGATCTATGTGCCTTCCATCGAGTGATAGGACATGATGTTAGTAGGTGAAACACTTTCAAGAGCCTTTTCCAATCCCTCATTGACAAGGGGGAGTTGACACTGGACAACCCTAATGCACCATCAATTCAAGCCCTTTATATATTCAAGAAACCCTTCCTAAACCATGATCTTACCAAGAATGAGAGAAAGAACATCGAATGCTCTCATGAAATCCATACAATTAACATGGTCCTTAACACACTCATTTCTAAAGAGCTTGTTGACCAACCCATTTATCTCTCACCCTCTCTACTTATTGAGGTAGTAGAGTTACCTTCCCTTATTTTGGATACCTAAACCAATAAAATGCCATCTTCTCCCCTCCACTTATTGAGGTACTAGAGATACTAGTCACCTTTTTAATTGATATACCATAACAACCAACCATCACCACCTCACCTTCACCCTTAGATACCGAGTGAACTACTCCCCCTTTAGATATCATTCTTGAGGAAAAAACCTCATGGCTACTCCTCCCATAGAAGAACCACCTATCTCAACCTTGCATTTTTTGATTGAAGAAGAGGATGAGGTTACCATCCCTATATCTCCACCTAGGGGGTTGTCTTTTAGATATACCATTCAAAGAATCAAACCCACCTATAAACCCTTCTCTAGGCTAGTGCATAAATTAGAGTTTATCTCCAACCCTAACATGGATCAAGTCACCTTCACATATAAATTAAGCTCCCCTTAAATTACCTAATCGAAACCTCTAACCCTTCCTTAGTTAGACCAGCCCACCACTTCCATTGACCAATTTCTTACTATATCTACCCAAAAAACCAAACCCTTTAACTAACCAACTAAAACCTCCACCAAACCAATCAACCCTCAACCACTCAAGTTGAACAAGATCCAAGTATCCAAACTCTCTCCTATCACCCCAACCAGAACTTCCAAGAACCTTGGTATCCTCCCTACACTGAGCCTTAGTCATTCCTTTGTGAAAGTAGACCTAACCCCTTCAAGCCCACCAACCACACATCAAACCAAATCAACCACAGAGGTAAAGCAACATAAAGGATAGAAGACCCAAAATTTTCCTCCCTCAACCTTACCCTCCATCTTGGGGCCTCATCCCTCTACCTTGATCTAGAAGCTAGTTACCTTCACCAAAATCTCACCACCTTTTTTGGTGACACCTTTGTAGTTACTCTTTGATGCACCTCTTTTCACCATGACAACAATACCTAGGCTACCTACCTTGTGATATTCCACCTCTAGCTCATCAACCTCATTGCCTAAACCAAATCCATCAACCAAGTATACTACCCTACCTAAAACACCTACCACTAAACCTAACTCCAAACCAACTCCTACTTCAACCATCAAATCAAAACTGCTAAACCTTTACCATCTATGGTTGAATCATATTCGACCATTCTCCATAGGCTATTTTAGACTTATTATTTAGCCTTACATCTTATCAATCCCTTTGACCCTCTAGACTCAAATCTTGTTTGGTACAATGACCACCACATGTGTTCTTATCATAGGACACCTAGCCATAATATGGAGAACTATAAATCTCTCCAAATAATCATTCATTAGCTTTATGATGAGGATGATATATTAATATATGAACCTCTTATGATCCCTATACCTATCC
Organism: Torreya grandis; assembly: GCA_037957365.1. NCBI lineage: Eukaryota > Viridiplantae > Streptophyta > Pinopsida > Cupressales > Taxaceae > Torreya > Torreya grandis. The sequence goes on along the minus strand of JARHVA010000836.1, from coordinate 3,679,992 downwards.
AACCACCCACCATACCTACCCAAAACTCACCCACTCCTCCATTCTCACCTCAGAGTGAAGATGAATCTAACAAATCCTCTAGTTCAACCTCTCCTTCTATCCATACTATCAACATGGTCACTATAGCATAGTAGAAGGATAAGGGGAAGGTTAAGGTGTCCATTACTTAGACATACCCCTCTTAAAACTCCCAACCAACCTACATCCAAACATCTCCATCCTCAACCAAGCCTAAGGTATCTATCTTGGGTGGTTCCCAATCTAACCCTTCAAAATCCATTAAGAGAGTTATCCTCAAACAACTTAACCACACCTCGATGAAGATGAAATTTTATGAGTTGATCTCTACCTCTCCCCATCATTTCCAAGGACTAATAGAGGCTTTTTAATCCATTAAAGTCTAACTCGAGGACCCCTAACCTCTATCCATCTTTATCAGTGCCCTTCAAATTTCCAACCTTGTTACCTTCAAGGATTTATAAATACCTTCCATCCACTCAAAAGACCCAGATCCTCTTGTCTTTATCACTACCTACATCAACCAAACCCACATCAAATAGGTTATTATTGATGGGAGGGATAAAATAAACATCATCTCCTCTCACACCTATAACCAACTCAACCTACCAGATGATGTTATGTTTGAATCCTTAGCCATCTCTCATTCCTTTAATGATACCATGGACACTACCTTAGGAACTATCATCCTTCATATCCATGTAGGACCCAGCACACTCCTTGAACTATTATATGTTATAAAAGGTAAATTTCAATACAACATATTTTTGGTATGACCTTGGATTCATTCCTTGGGTTGCATCCCCTTTACCCTCCACCATTGCATTAAATTTGAACACAAAGGCTAGGTCATCACCATCTAAGCTGACCCAATTCCTTTCTCAACATACAACATGACCTATCACCCTAACGATGTCATTTTACCCCCATCCAACACACCCTTAATAGCTAAAACCCAACCTTCAACCATGAAAGCAAATAGCATATCCCCTTATATCAATGAGGCATCAACTAGTTCCTTTATACCTTCACACTAAATTCCTACCATAGACCCTTTGGAATCAACATTCTATCACCTGTCACTGGGGGAATATCACCTTCTCACCCTTGACACTCTCCCCACTCCTCACAAGTATGTGCAACTTACCAACCAACTTGAATATGACCCCAATGTTGAAACTATCATTCCCTTAAGACCTCTACACTATTAAATACATTTTGTCTATGGGGGAATCGATAAATCCCTTGATGATCCTACCACCTCAACCATTCACCACTAATTTCTCTTACCTAGATAAACTAAACTTTACCAAGACATACCTTCATTAATGTGCTTAGAAAGGATTCATTCTTGGGCGATATGAACATGGCCCACATGAATTGGTCATCATCAAAACCAGGAAGCCTCATAAGAAACATGGACTTGGTTTCATCCTGTCCAACAAAAAGCAACCCAAAATACCTACCACCACCATTATTGAGGATAATACCCCTTCCTTACTAACCTCTCCCCTACCCACATGTGAGGATTATGACATCATCCCACCTAACTTTTCTTTTCCACCAGCATGATTAGCCTTTGACCCTTAACTTATCAAAAGGAAGGGCCAACCATAACCATCCCTTTGATCCATCTTGAGATGATATGGGAAGACTCTCCTACCATTAACACTGTGAATTGTCAAGATGATGATCCTATCCTCACCTACCTTGGTGCCTCAAATTCTTCAATCTACAAATCCATTCATCCCAAAACCTTGACCATGTTGAATGCATCCACCATATATATCAACTTGGGCACTCTAAATAACCCTTAAATTATCAAACTAGGCCAATCCTTGAATACCAAAGAACTTCAGTACTTCCCCTCTTTCTTCCAAGACTGTAACATAGCATTCACTTGGTCTTATAGTGACATGCCTATAATTGACCCCACCATTGCTACTTATAACATAGTCACTCATTGTGATGCCAAACCTATCAAGCAAAAGCTTTGATGCATGTATCCTCACATTGCCCTTCTCATTAAAGAAGAGATTTAGCATCTCATATCTATCAAATTCATTCAACCTATTGAATACCCCTAATGGGTCTCAAATTTCATGCCTATCACTAAAGCCACAAGGGGACTATGCATTTGTATGTGCTTTCATGACCTCAACCTTGCCTACCCCAAAGATGACTTCCCTCTACTAAGCATTAACCAGCTTATTGATCTTACAACCAAACATGAGATGTTATCTCTCATAGATGGATTCTTGGGCTATAATAAAATCTTAATCACCCTTAAATATTAGCATAAAATTGCCTTTACTACCCCATTGGGGACCTTCTGCTATAGAGTCATGCCTTTTAGGTTAAAGAATGCTGGTGTAACCTACCAATGTGCCACAACCTAAATTTTTCATGACCTTATCCATAAGATCATAGAAGACTATGTGGAAGACCTCAAAAATGAAAAATCTGAAAAGATCACTTGGCCATTCTTAAGATCATCTTTGAGCAACTTATCCACTATCATGTCTACCTCAACCCAAAGAAATGTATTTTTGGGGTCTTTTTAGGAAAGATTTATTGTTTTCATTGTTTCCCTTAGAGGAATCAAAGTTGATCCCAACAAAATCAAATCAATTTTAGACATGCTCCCTCACACCAACCTTAATTAACTCTAAATCTTGCAAGGGAAACTTTAGTCCTTTTGTCATTTCATTTCATAGCTTTTGGATCGATGTCAATCATTCTACCACCTTCTGAAGAAGGATGTCTCTTTCAAGTGGAATAGTTATTGTCAAAAAGCCTTTGATTCATTCAAAGAATACCTTTTGTCACCACCTATCCTTACCCTTCCTAATTATGACCAACCCTTTTACCTTTATATCTCTACCACTAACCATTCCCTAAGGGTAATACTAGCTCACTGAGATGAACAACATAGAGAACAAGCCATGTATTATATTAGCCACATGTTTGTAGATTATGAGACTTAGTACACCCATAATGAGAATATTTACTTGTGTTTAGTCTTTTTGGCCACCAAACTTTGTCACTACCTCCTTAACCATAAAACCTATGTCATTACCAATATTGACTTGCTTAATTGCATACACTATAAGCCTTACCAAAACCAGTGTATGGCCAAGTGGCTCATGATCTTATCATATTTTGACCTTGATTTCCTTCAAAATAATTCAATTAAAGGCCAAGTTAGTATGACTAACCCTTTTACCTTTATATCTCTACCACTAACCATTCCCTAAGGGTAATACTAGCTCACTGAGATGAACAACATAGAGAACAAGCCATGTATTATATTAGCCACATCTTTGTAGATTATGAGACTTAGTACACCCATAATGAGAATATTTACTTGTATTTAGTCTTTGTGGCCACCAAACTTTGTCACTACCTCCTTAACCATAAAACCTATGTCATTACCAATATTGACTTGCTTAATTGAATACACTATAAGCCTTACCAAAACTAGTGTATGGCCAAGTGGCTCATGATCTTATCATATTTTGACCTTGAGTTCCTTCAAAATTAGTCAATTAAATGACAATTCATCAAATAATTGTTTAAATCACCTTTAGTGGATAACCAACCTCCTCCCCTTGAGTTCCCTAATGAGTCTATCATGACCCTTTCTCAATCGGATTCACTTATCAAGTCACCATGTTCTTTGATGGATAAAAATGTCAACACGGTGGGGGAACTGGTATCATCCTTATCCCCTTTGATGTTTAACCTCACCCTTTTTCCTTCAAGCTTGATTTTGAATGTACTAATAATATGGCTGAGTATGAAGCTCTAGTGATAAGCCTTCAAACTACTTTAGCCCTAGATGTTAAAATAATAAATATCTTTGGTGACTCTTAGCTTGTGGTCAATCAATATAATGGCTCCCACTAGTGTAAAAATGATGTCCTATAATAGTATAAGCAACTAGTTGATGAACTCATAGCATCATTCGAACACTATTGCATCTAATCAACCCAGTGATCTACAAACAAGTTCACTAATACCATGACATCCCTTGCCTCATAGATCCCAACTGCACCCTAAAGATATAATCTATATGTCATTATCCATAGACTTACCCAATTTTCCTATGTAAAACTAGATTATCTCACTATTTTCAATGTGGAAGAGACCCAACCTGACCATTAGTATCAGTAAACCTTTGACTATCTTAACCTTTACATAGTTCCTTCTGGCCTCTCTAGGAATGCTTGAAGAGCATTTATTCAAAGTACCTCTCATTATACCATTATGGAAGGAATCCTTTATAAATGTGGCATTGATTCATTCCTATTTTTTTGCTTGCGTAGTCACAAATCCTCCCATGCTATCAAAGAAATGCATGATGATATATATGGACATCACTTTAGTGGCCTCACTATAGCTAAGCACATTCTTCAGCTCAACTATTATTGGCCTACCCTTAACTAGGACTATTTTGATTATGTGAAAAATTAATTTAAGTGTAAATAACATGCTAATTTGCATTACTTACCTAGCGATAGTCTTCACATTTTTACCAATTTTTGGCCCTTTTCACAATGGGGTCTAGACCTTATTGGTGAAATTAATCCCCATTCCTCGTAGTGGCACCATTCTATCATCATCACCATCAAGTATTTTACCAAGTGGGTAGAGGCTATTCCTCTAGTCTCAACCAAAGTGGAAAATATTTTTGACTTTATCAACCATCATATCATCTACCACTTTGGTGTCCCTCACAACATTATCACTAACAATGGTAAATCCTTTAAAAATAAGCAAGTCCAGGGTCTATGTGATGCATTCAACATTAAGTTAAGTTTCTCCTCACCCTATCACCCTCAATCTAATGGATGATTACAAGCCTCTAAAAAAACTCTTAATAACATGTTAACTAAAAGGGTCAATGAAATAGGTCGAGATTGGCATTTGCATATCCCTTTTGCCTTGTGGGCATATCATACTAGCATTAGAACCCCTATGGATGCTACCCCATTTTCTCTTGTATTTGGAGTAGAAGTTTTCTTACCTCTAGAGGTCCAAATACCCTTTCTTTGCATATATTTTCAAGATATTATTTCTGAGGATGATTATCATCAGCACTATTTAGCCCAGTTTGAGCTACCTGATGAGCATCATCTAGTAGCCCTTACCCATATTCATGTATATCAAGAGCACATCAAGCATGCCTATAAAAAACACCTTAAAGTTAAATAATTCAACATCAAAAACCTCATCCTAAAGTAAAACCAACACGTCACTAATATGGAGAAAATTAAGTGGGGCAATTTTGCTTTCAATTGGCTTGGACCTTATATCATAACCCACAAGTATATATCAAGAGCTTATTGGTTGTCTTCTCTCGAAGGTAGCCTAGAGTCTGATCCCCTCAATGCTTCGCATCTACATCCATTCTTTTATTAAGGAGGATCAAGTCCACCTTTTGTTTGACTTAAGCTCATCCCTTGTTATCCACCCACATTCATCTCCCTATTTTAAGATCAATCAATTAAAAATGAACCATGTGATTATCTATCACATTCATAGCCTAATCTTGAACAATGGGTACCATGGCTCTACCCATGGCATGGTTCTCATGGTACTTTCTATCCCTTTTTTAGGATGGATCTCCATGGTCATTGTCACCTAAACCTCTTCACACCTAATCAACCTTCTTGTGATTTTAGTTTTACCTTTATAAAGGTGAACCACTAAGCCATCCTAAACAAGTCTGTGTCAAGAAAAATCAAATCAAAATAACAAAATTCCTATCACTAAAAATCATGGGTCATTCTTAGCATTCACAAACTACTCCCTTGAATGATAACTATTGAAAACCTCTTTTAAATTACCATAACGTAAGGTGGACTACTCCCTTAAAGGATAGCTATCAAGAGCATCAAACAAAGCATATAAACTTAAACCACTCCCTTAAAGGATGGTTGAGTAAGCATTTGTCAAAAGCATAGCAATTTTTTGGAAGCTTCACATATTGATCAACTTCTCACATATAAGAATTAGTAGAATACCCATTATCACAATCATAACAAAAGCAAAATGCTCTCAAAATTTGTAATCAAATCTCAAATAACAAGATAAGGTATAAGCCACAATTAGATTTTACAAGTAGACTTTCTACATCAATCAGTTTATACAAATTTGGCATAGGTTTGTTTACCCTATTCTTTCAGACACCTATAATGAAGGCATGTTAGTCTCACAACTAGGTTCCATTTTCACCCATCTCCCCTTTTACACTATATGTAAGGGATTTTCGAGCTTACTTGACATTATGTGGTCAAGACACCTTTTTAACTAACTACCGACCACTCATGCAAAGTATTTGAAGGGCTTATGGTCATTAAGCCAATCTAACTCTAGGTCTATTTTAATCCTTGTCAACAAAGAAGAACCATGCTCTCTACTCACCCTATCATGACTAGTTGATATTTTCATTATGGTGTTCACCTATGGATTATATTCTCTATTCTCCCATCTAGTGTTGTTAATTAAACTATCTCATGCATCTCATCATAAAAACTAACAAGGAACCATAAGCATAACCATAGCCATCTGCACTGCCATACCATACACGATAATCATATCCATCATTAATAAAATCAATGTTAACATGTCTAAGCATAATGAAATCCAAAATACTCATTAAAATTTAGCATGTCATAAGCATAACCATAAAATAAAGCCATATCATGCCTAGCTAGGTAAGTCTACATCTGTGTCTAACATCCATAACATAAACATAATCCATAAGTAATGTAAACATCACTTCATACATGCTAAACACCAACAACAAATCATATACCATGAGCATGGACAATTAAAAAATATCACATATTTAACTCCAATAAACATCATAACATGAACATAAATATCCATAATCATAAACAAACATCATGAGACATAAACCACATCTATCTAATCACCCACATCATCATCTACAAAATATCCATCAAAGTGAATAATACATGTAATAAATGTATATCTCTCTCTCATGTACATCTCACATCATCGACATGCAAGCCAATTTCAAAAAATCATGTACATGCAACATATCAAAACATGTAATATCATGCCCTTGGGGCACCACTACCACTGGCCCCTCTTATTCATATACCTATACTACCATCTGATACTAGTCCTCCTAGGATGTTTGTATGTCCTCTCATTGTAGAGGCCCACTATCCCAAAGTAGCTAGAGATGGATCACCTACTAGACTAGCTCTATACTCCCCCAATATAAGCTCATTCGATAACTATGCAAGAACAATAGCCTTATAATACCATAGATCCTATACTATAGCTAGGTCTCAAGCTATAAGAGTGAAACCTAGTGGCACTACCTGTCTTACCACTACCCCTACCCTTTATCTTAGGTTATCCCTCTCCTAAGTCATTAAACCAAGGGTGGTTCTTATCTAATCTCTCTCAGCTATAACAATGGTAACTTGACCCTATAAAGTGATAATTTGGCCCTACAATGTGGCCACCTATCCCTATAAACCTATGATTTATGCCTGTACAACAATCAGTGCTACCACTACCTATCCATCCTAACTACCACCTTATGGCTCTAGCCCAGTAAGATCCAAATCCATGGCCTATCATCCCTTATCATCCCATCTAAAATTGGCCACTACATATAGGACTTGATACCATGTTGCATATCCATCAACAAAACTAGCATCATCTATCATTACTCTAGCTAGCAACTCCTCATAATCCAGCACTAAATCCTATTGATGTGGCTTAGGTAGCAAAAACTGTACATTCTCCCTCTTATACCTTGAGAATGTAATTAAAATCCCATGCATGAGGCCAAACTACCTTCGAACTTGGTCAAAAGAGATCATCTCAGTCTCCCCATCTTGCATCCCATAGATCTAGTGCCAACTCTGTAATGATAGTATGTGTCATGTGTAATGGGCCCACCTAAGCCAGCCCACATATGGTCTCTAGATCACATTCCCCACTACTAAACCCTCCAGTGCATCTTGAAACTAGTCTATGTCCCTCACCCCTCCAATTGCACCTATCAAAGCATAGTCTCCTCTCCACAATACAAAGCCCACTATGTAAGGTACTTGGGTGTAGCCCTCCCATGGTAGCCCTAATGGTCTTAAAACCCTAATGTGCTCATATGCCCATCAATGGAACACAAACCCAACACTAATCCCATATTGTTTATGAGCTCTAAATACTTAAAGCTCCTTATAAATCTAGACCAACAAGATAAGAGCCCACTCAAACACTATCCAGCTTAATAGCATCTCAACCAATACTCCTAATAGTATATATGGAAATTATCCACTACTTGAATCTAGAAACATGAAGCAAGACACAACCATCATCATTATTAGATGCCTCTCGTCTAGATCCCTTTAGTATAGTGGCCCGTATCTAAAACCACCTAATTGCCACCTTGTATGGGCACTATCTTCAGCATATAGTAGATCCATTTGCTCCTCCCTATCCTCAGATTCAATATGGTAAATTGACTCCCTTTAAATCAAAAATCATGTGATCTTATGGATTTCCTCTAAGAGGATGGTTATTTCTCTTGTTAGTAGTATGAAGGTGTTAGTCGCTAGATCTCATATTTTAATGAGGGCCACTATCATCACTACATCTCACAGTAATCACTGGTAATATTACATAGCTCCTAAGCCAACCTCCTCCATGTGTGTCCACTCATCATTGATTATACCTCCATATATATCCATGAAGATCTTTGGAACTTGATCCCTCATCTAGATCCGATCTTGTGCCTACAAAATAATCACATTAGTATGCACACTTAATTTTCCAAATCAATCTCAGCAACAACCTTTACCCACATTTTTCAACCTATTACAACTATAGAATTATCTCTAGCACCCAAAATGGCATTCAAACATGAACATCTACCCTACCCCACAAAATGTTTAGTAACCTTCCCTAAACTTATTAAACCTTTATTTACCTAGAAATACCCATTTCATCCTATGTTTCCTACTCAAACTTTCCCCACCCCACCTTGGTACTTTAACTACTCCTAACACATTTTTAACTTTTCAACCTTTTTTTCCCTAACTACTCAATCATCGATGGTTCTTGCAACCATCAACGGTCAAGTATGTTTCCTCCTTCGATGGTTGACCACCAATGGTCATGTCTAACTATCGATGGTTAGGTTTAATCATTGACAGTCACTATGTATGACCACTGGTGTAAAAACCCTTGACCTACCTTCCCAACAAACCACCCAAACAACCACATTTAATAACCAAATCATCTAACTTTAACCTATTACCTATCCCTAATCTAAATTTTTATTCAAATTTATTTTTCACCTGTTTATTTTCCCAATTTTAGCTAAAACCTAAACCTAAGTCAAAAAACCTACCCACACAATTAAAAATTACCAAAATTTAACTATCAAATAGCAAAATTAACAATCTAAATTCAAAGTAACCCCTACCTCATTCCTTGAGTGTTGTCAAGGTTGAAGCCCATATCCTATAGCTTAGCCACATCCTCATCTACCCTGCATTACTAGTCCCTACAAATCACCTTCAGCAAAACACCTCTCACCAATCAAAAACCTCCACCTCAGCTAGATACCCAGTCAACTCTTAGCAAAATGCCAAAGTACACACTTGTCGACCACATAAAAAATTTGAGACTCAAAATAGTTAAAGGTGAAAATGAAATTTCATTTTCACTTTTTATTATTCATCTATTTAGGGTTCCACCCTAACTATCAATGGTTAGGGTGACCATCGACGATTGACCCTTAGGACCCCTGACCATCAATGGTCAGGAACCCACATTTTAAACCTATTTTAACACGCAACCTAGGTGCCACCCTTTAGAGTTCACCTTTCTCCCACCTACACTTTTGGAGTGAACCCTTCTCTGGCCCACCATTTGACCATGTCTACCATGATGTTGGTCATTTTTTACCCAGTGATGACTATGCTTGGTCCTTTTGATCGTAATGATTGACCTTGCCATATTGACCATTTGTATTTATACCACCTAGTGCACGACCAAATTACTTGCATCTTTTAAGAGCACTTCATACCATGGATAACTAAGACACTTGACCTATTTATGTTTTCTATAGGATCACTTCCTACCTTGGATACCCATAAAAACATTGACCTTATCTAGGAGACTAATAGGTGTACCCAGTTGCCATGCCTAAATATGATCACATGGTACACTGGTCACTTCTCCTCCTTAGCACTAACCCTTATAATTTTTTTACTAACATTGGAAACTTTAGTCTTTATGTGATGTTGACTATCACTTAGTTGTATCTTGTGTGCATGTTTGTGTTTCAAAGGCCCAACCCTCTTGTCACCCACCTCGTGACTCACTATATACCCATAATCAAATCCATACCTGATTTTATTATTTCTTATTAATTTCTAGTTTGAGGGGGAACATCTCCTCCCATACTCAGGGAAATCAAACCTTTGACCAACATCAATTTTTATTCTACATCTAGTTGACTCAAGCTACACAACAAAAAGGGGTAAAATGTAGACATCAAAAATCCACACACTACAATTCCAAATGTCAAAATACCCCCTGGACCACCTTCGGTCTCCCTTGGGGCCATTTGACCCTTCAACCCTTGATGAACCTAACCTATAGTCAGTTTAACTTAATTGGCTCAACCTATCCTTTTAAATATTTTTATCCTTTGGTACTTGATCACCAACAATCAGACTAACCATCAACAATCAGGGTGTACCTCCCCAACCAAAAACATGCAACTACCCACTTTGATTTTCTAATTATAACTTATCTAAATCATATTGTGAGCTATTGTATGGATGAGTTAATTTAATAAGGCCTAGTTCACATGCTAATGTAACTCTCTTGCCTTGTTTATAAGAAGAGAGGAGCTTGAAGGTGAAAGGAGCTATAATTGTTATCAAGAACTTGTGCATCCAAGAGTTTCTTTCTTACATGTCAATCACCATTAGCAATCTAATAATCCATCAATCATATTAGAGAGTCAAGTTGATGTCACCTATCCACTAAGCCTTTAGGTACCGTTACTCATTCAAAATCAAGCTAGATTCTACCAATAGACCAACTACCTCAACCATCTACCCAATCAACTTATGGTAATACAAGTACTTATTTCTCAATATCCATCTACTTTACTTCCATTTTGTAATCAACCTAGGTATTACCCATCTCTCAAAATACATCTTTTGGATCTTTTCATCAGCTAAATTATAACCATCAATAGTTGACTCAAACACCGATGATCTTCTCAGCCACCGACGGTCACTGTGGCATCAAAAACCAGCAAGTTGTTTTCACCTATCTACACCCAATCAAACCTAGTTTTTTATGTTTCTACCTATCCATAGACCCCTTTCTAATTTTTTTAAAGTAGACTCCAACACCTTAACACTAGTATTAATTAGTTTATAACTAATTTAATCATTTTTAGTCTATTTTCTTAGCAAGCACACTTGTATTCAATTTTAGTACCTTCTTTTGATTATTGATGTAAGTACCTCTTTTATGTTTATAATATTAATTGTTTAAACATGTGGATTGATATCCCTTAAAGAAGATCTTGCTTTCAATATCTAGCTATCACTATGCAATCCACCCAACTATTTGTCTAACAAATAATTTTGCTTTAGTAATTTCTTATATGTAGGTCATCCTCCCAAGCCAAAGAGGATCTCTTCATAATATTTTGATTCCAATGCATGCATTATCAATCATATTTTTCAACAATACCCACACTTAGATTTTTCTTTTCCTTTTCCCTATAATAAATAATAAATTAATTGAAACAATAACCTAGTGAGCAAGAGTGAACAAAGTCAACTCATACTATCAAACTAGTGAGGCTAAATGATAAAATCAAGTCCAAATTTTAAAACATGGTAAGATTAAGTTTAATCATCTCAATCATACCAAAAAGTGAACTAACTACCACTGTAGATTGGCTCAATAGAGTCCTTTAAATTTTAACCTGGTGGGTATGACAATCCATAGATGAGTTTTGAAATATAAAATTAATTTATATTTTTCAATATTAGGTGCACATTTCATAACATATTCACTTTAGATATGTCTCATGCTTAAAATATGTATAACAATGGTACTAATGTCTAGAATTTTGCAACAACTGTGAATCTTAATTACATATGATTGTGTGCTTTGGCTAGTTTAGAAAATATGTAAGTCTGGAGAAGATGCTTCCAAAGCATGTCCTCACTATGTATGGATAAATTTATAAATTTAAATAAGTTTCAATGTGGACATTTTTCCAAAACATGCTCCTACTAAACCTATTTATGTAAAATATTGAATAAGTGTCGAGAACATGCTTCCAAAACATGTCCCCACTACATCTAAAAACTAATATGTGTCAATGCAGAAGACATGTTTCAAAAATATGTCATCATTGAATCTAAGTGTGTCAAATACTGAATAAGTGTGGATACCATTCTTCCAAAGCATATCCCCATCAAATTTAAAATTATGAATGCATGGAAGCCATACCTATATGACATTCCCCCACTGAATCTGAAAATTGTGCCAAATGTGGAGAACATGCCTCTATGAAATGCCCCCATTGATATTCCCCACTTTGAGGAGAGGGAATAATAAAAATTTGTAGTTACCTCACCTCAAAATGATAAGACAACTATATAATCTATGAATGGAACCATGTAGTATATAGAAGAACATGTCTAGGTAAATGTAGCATTGAAGTGCATAGAATAATATGATCACATGAAGGCCTAAGATACATGATAAATATCATGGAAATATCTTGATATAAATATGATAATCTCAAAAATAAAAAAATCACACACAAAAGGGCACTCAAAATCAAGTCAACATACAATGGTCCTAGGAGACTATACATAAGGGGCATATTCAAATGTCGCACAATCAAATGGACATGACTTAGTCCAATGTCCACAAAAATAAGTATGACATGTTCAAATGTCCATACAATAAATAATTACATAATAAAATGTCAAATAAAGCATGTATAGGCATGGGGGCTATAAATAAATGAGTATATTTAAATGCTCAAACAAGCAAGACAATAGCAAGGGAAGACACTCAAGGAAGTGCATATAGGAAAGCATAAGGAACCATCATTAACATATCATAGTAGCCCATATATCAAATATGTTAGAAAAAAATTTAAAGTGCATAGCATATCAAATACCCTTTCTAAGATATAATCATGGATAAAGGCATGTGTAAGTACATCTATGAGCTCAAAATATTATAATGTAAAGTGACCATATAATGATATAACTTATGTATATCAATATCATAGAGGTAGATGCCCCCAATGTCTATATGACATGAGTAGATGGAAGGCCCAACATCTAAAATAGGAATAAATCATGTATCTACGTATTCCTATATCACACTCAAGTAGAAGTGTGACACGTGTATATAGGAGTAATTGATATGCCATCCATTAAAATAGAACTAACACATAGATGCCAAGGAGACAATAGAGTATGTAGGTGCCAAAAATGCTTTGGAGTTTTGAAGTTTTTTATATTTTTGTAATATTATGAGAGGAAAAATCATCCTATGATCTCATCTAAAGGATGGTCATAGGTATATCCCCACTCAAAACCTATTGCAAGGAATTTTTAGTACTACCAAGGAGCATGTATAGGTATAATATATATCACTATAGTATCTATGATGTTATATGTATGTATAATAAGATTCCAAGGTCGTAAAGTAGACATATAAGGAATAGGGGTTTGTGGAACCCATCTTTGTGTGTTATGTGTTTCTTTGGAATAAAAATTGTAGAAACATGTTTAATTGCTCTGGATGTCTGAATACGATGTGCAATAGAAGATGAGGATTTTTTTTAACCCATGGTATGTCTCTGATGTAACAAACTCTCATGTACTAACCACCTAATAAAAGGGATTATTTATTTCTTACCTTTTTGTGATGGATTATCCTTAGTAGACTTGATAATTAACTATCTAGAAATAAATTTCTTTTGTTCAAGAGGATGCTCATATAGAAATCTAAAAAACTATAATTACTTGATTTACATGGATGTATTTAACACACTCATGTACTATAGAAGGTACTAATTGAAGAGTACAGATCCAAGGTATTCCCAATATCATATCAAAGATACCCATGGAAGGTATAATTAAAAAGGTGGTAATCACATGTATGGGACCGACCTGTAAAGGTAGGTCAATTTCACCAAGAACCTTATAGGAGGTCCCATCAAATGCTCTAACTAATCTAGTAGAAGGATATGAATTATGATGAGTATAACCTAGATGTGCAAGTAATGCCATGGTGTAAACATTTTCACTTTCACCATTATCAATCATAAAACGTATATAGGTTGGTGATCAAGGAATGATTGAATGAATAAGAATGAAGATCAAAGTCATCATCCTTAACTAGACTACCATCAAAATTAATTAAAGGTCTCTGAATCATAGGAGGTATATGTCATGTATAAGTACCAATAATCCCATCTAATGGAAGCTCATAATGTGATGATGAGGATGTGAATTATATGTCATTTACAATTATGGTTCCTTCTTAGAATGGTCTTGTAAATGATTGTTAAATATTTTATATTTATGGTGATCAGTAGGTTGTGAACCCAATTCCTTGAGAGGATCATCAAATGTAATATTTTGGTCATAAATGAGTTCTTGGATCTTATGCTACAAGGCAAAACATTTATTTTTAGAATGTCCTGGTCCCTATGGTAATCAAAATAAGCATTCACATCATATACTTTAGGCAGAGGTCTATTCATATTAACCTCTATAGGATGAGGGACATATATAATATGGCACTCTATTATCTGCAAGAGTAATGAAGTGGGAGACTCAAGTAAGCATATAAATTATATCCTTGGTGCATTAGATAAGATAAATATATAATATGGCACTCTATTATCTGCAAGAGTAATGAAGTGGGAGACTCAAGTAAGCATATAAATTATATCCTTGGTGCATTAGATAAGACAAATCGATTAGGCTACTATGAAATTATGTTAACCATGGTGGTTGTTTCTTTTTAAGGCTTGAGAGGTTTTACCTTATAACCTGGTTTGATTGTAAACTTGGTACTATATGTATATGTAGGTGGTGTGATTTCTACATGCTTGAGCTTGCTCAATGAAATAATCTTCATTTCATAGTGTCATACAACATGGCATAAGTCATCAAAATATTTGAACTTCTTGAAAACAATGGAATCATGTAAAGGAGCAATCAAAATTTGCTTTAATATGTCTTGAAAATTTTTATCTGCCATAGTATTAGTCATTTTAGCCAACATTCACTTATACCTCAATACATATTCATTGATAGGTTCATCTATTCCATATTTAATATTGGAATTTGAGCATCAAAAACCTTTGTAGAAATATTAATGGATAAGTGTGCCAAAAATTAATCTACAATAGGTTTGAATGATTTTATAGATTAGAGAGGTAAATCATAAAACCACCTCAAGGCATAGTCCTTGAGGCTTATTTGGAATAATTTGGGCAAAATTTTATCATTGGAGGCATATTCAAGGCATGCCACATAAAATGATTGAAGATGTTTTTCAGGATCACCCTTTCCATCATAAAATGTGAACTTAAGTGTAATAAAATTAGTTGGAAAAGGGTGCAAATATATCTTGGGTGCAAGTGGATTATGCAATACATCTTTGGAATCAATAGCATGAAGAGACTTTAAATACTTTTATTCAATGTTTTTAGCGCTATCCTCTAGGGTATTTATAACTTGAAGGAGTGTTTGAACTATGGATGCATCAGGATTTATATTAGCAAGCTGAGTAGTCACCAAAGGGGATGTAATCATGGTTTGAATAGGCATAAAAACTAGTGTTTGAGTTGAAACATTTATTAACCCTATGGTAGATGTAGCAATAGTAATTTTAGGAAACAAAAGTTGGAAGACATAACTCGTGCCCCCATTAAAAGTATTAGGTTTTAATGTGTTTATGGGGAAGGTTATTGGTATATGGGGATGATCAATAGTTCTAATAACATGATTAATAAATGAACCTATTTGGTCATCTATGTTTTTTTTGTTCTTAGTTTCTAATATATTTTTTAATATTTCATCAATATATTTAGGGTTTTGATGAATACACTCATGAAACAAAGTAGTTGCTTGCACTTACTCATGATTTATTTGCTCATGTTCATTGGTTTCATTGCACTCATGGTTTTCATTATCAAAATCTTCTTTTATGATAACCTCATCAATGTGCTTTACATTCTTAACATTGGTATCATCATGATCCATAGGATTAGGTCCTTTATTGGTTTGAGACATCTTAGGTGGTGGGAGGGGAATCTCAATGTGTTCAATAGGCAAACCTCCCAATCCAAGGTTATGCCTAGGTTGCATGCAAAATAATATAAGTAGGAAATGAAAAAGTACAAAAATATTAAACCTTATCTAACTAAAAATCTTAGGAATTAGAAGTGTTTTCATTCATCTAAATTGGGTTCACAAAATATTTAACCTTAAATTTAGATGTGGATCCTACTTGGGTAGATAGGTTTAATAATATATAAATGATGATGCATAAGGGTGATAATTAGATCTACAACAGGCCAATTAAATGCTAAACTCATGTATAACATATGTTTAATTTATTAAACTAAGATAGGCTAAAAATAGTAAGTATAACTATGTTAGATATGGAAATGATAAAAAAATAATGTACTTAGTTGGTTCTGATGTTAATACAATTCTAGATCTAAAACAAGTAGAAAGCATATTAAAAGAATATTTTGAAATAGATGCCAAATTTTGGATTGAGTGCCTCTGGAGTTGTAAACACTAGCATCAGCCTTGGATAGTTGCATCGACGTTATTATTTGAACTGGATGTAGGTGTCTTATAAATAATACCTACTAGAAAAGGATGTGACCACCTAAATGCTTCTAGGTTTGTCTTTGTCTTCACTCTAGTGCATTTAGATATAGGTCATGGACTATTACTCATCAAATTGTAAAACCCTAGTTCTTCATATTCATAATGACCATGGGAAAAATGGGTTAGTGGGCACATGGTGTCAAGCTGACTCTAAATACTCCTCTGATAATGAGCATTGCCTACATAGCCAATACTCCTAAGAGGGCCTCAAACTGATGTAGTTATCCCCTATGTGTTGGTTTATGTGTGAATCATGAAATATGTGGAAATTAAGTACATTAATGACCTAGCTTGTAATTTGGTAAATATAGCTCTTAGGTTGTTCCTTTAGTAATTCAAACCTGTGTATGTGATGTTCTTATGAATAATATGAAAACAAGATAAAATAGGAAAGCTTTTGCTTTATTGAGTGTTTGATTTAATGATTTGATAAGTTACCTTGGTATGTGTAGGTGAGGAATGAATGAGGAGTGATTTTGAATATATACCACTCCTATCATTAAACATCTCACATTAAAGCACTTAGGATGACCATTATGATACATTTCATTTTTGAATTAGATGAATTTAGGGTATTAGACATTTAATTAGGGTAGGACACTAGCATGAACACATGAGTATGGGACTGACTCTTATGTCCTGGTAGTTATAAAATATATACAAGCTCAAAACTTATAGGAGCATAATATAAACATATTCTAAGCATTTTGGGCAAGATATAAGATTTAGGTCATCAACATAAGACTAGTCAGACTAAGAGATAGGCTAAGGGGCACAAGATAGAGAAGATGTGAGACTTTTTAAATTGGGAAAAGATCCAAAATAGAGAGGAATATCCAAGGCCTAATTTATCCAAGTGTACAAGATTGAGGTTCTATATAATCCATAAATATCATCAAAAAAGCGAGGTTGTGAAAATTATAAAGTATAATTTGAGGAGCACAAATCTAGGGAGTTGGAAGAGAATTAGTATTTCAGGAGTTTAACATTGAGGAAAGTTATTACATGAAAATGTTTTGAGTGGATCACACACATTATGGCCTAATTATAGGATTTAGGTAGCTAAGTAAATTTATTATAAATTAGTCATATGTTGTTACATTTATAAACAATTGTGCATTTCAAGTATAACTGCAAGGTGATGTCTTATACTTATAAAATCTGAACTTACCTCTTAGTTTGTGTTATTGATACTATCATTGTTTTTCCATGTTTTTATTATTATTGGTTAGTTAAACTTGTTATAAATTCTAAAATTTATCAAGTATTAAAGCATTTATGTAATGTTATGTATTTATGTCAAGATGTTGAAGCTCCCATTAATGGTTGATGTGGTTATCTAAGTATGTTTATTAAATTTGTGATGTTTATATAGAGATTGTATATCAAACCTTTACACAACTCTTATTTAATGTTTAAGATAAACAAGTGTTATTTCATGCCAATGTTGATATAAAGGGTTATAAATTTAAATGGTTTGAGTCATATTTTATGACTAACCCAATTGTACTTGACATTCTCTCTCTTATGCCTTGGGTGAGGCTACAAGTCTACTTACATGGTATGCTAGTTTGGTGAGTATCATTTGTTAGGGTAAGCATAGTGGCATTGATATGATGAATAACACATAGGAAAATGTCTCGACATTTTGATTTAATTGGTAGGGAGTTGTTGAACTAGTTGTATAAGGTGATGTTCAAAAATTATTCACTAGATTTTCTTGGAAAATATTGAGAGATGGCTAGAAGATCTAGATCACACATTCATGAGGAATCATCCCAACCTATGAAATCTAACTCCTAATAAGTGGGTAGAGTATTATTTGTATGATATTTTCTATGAAGTGTTTTTATAAGAGTTACTTGAACATTTTCATGCATGTCTAGCCATATGTTATGGGTTGGAGTAGAAAAATTGGCATAAAACATCCCTAAACAAGGTTAGGAATCAAAAAAATTGTAATGCACCAATGAAGTTTGGACTAGAGTAGAAAATGTGTGGATGTGTGGTGGAGGGGCATATTTAATAGTTATCTCCTAAATTTCACACTTTCTACGTAATATTGTCTAGGAGAAGCATAATATTAGTTATTGTATTATCCTATAGGGTATTATATAGTGTAGATACCACTTGAGATTAAGAATATTGTGATAGATTAAGACATTAAGAATATTATCATGGATGACTAAAACTCTCCCATGCATGGATAACCTGATAACATAATTGTGATTAAGGTTCTCATGATATTTTTGTGAAGGGGGGAGAGATAGATAAATTTAGTATGGAGATCCAAATAACTTCACTATGGAGATCCCAAATACTTGAAAACTTAGGTGATGTAGATATGGTGAAGGTTAGAAAATAACAATTGCCTCCATAGACCCTAGGAAGGGGGGAACTACATCAGGGGTATTCCATGAGGACCTGTATAAAATTGGAAGGGAATAAAGTCAAGTCTCACATTGAGTATGCATGCCAAAGAGGAAGAGGTGTGTGTCATGATCAAGACATTAATATTTTGGATAAGCTATTTGAAGTTGATTAGGATCATACAAGCATGTAAAACTATAAAATAAGTTGATGATGCACCCACACAAGTTATAACAGAAGCATAGTCTCATGTGTTTCTTAGTCATATGGAGGAAGATAAAGGAAATCATGTCAATTAGTCTCAGATTGTAGATTTTACAATACAATATACAATGAAAATTATTCTAAAACAAGTGATAAATACTCTATAAAACCACGAAGAATAATAGAAACACAACAACAATATCCAAGAGCATAGTAATGATAGGCATGCCACTAAATGGGGGTATTAATCCACCCTTTCAAGTTACTAATAACACAACTTAAGGGACAATGGCTATGATCAAATTGGTAGCTAATCTAGGTACCAATATACCCTTAATGAAATCAAGTGTTGGGGTTGGTATAAATCTTCCCTCACTTGGAGGAAATGTTGGTGGCACAGGTAAAAGACACCATAGGGGTTGTTAGAGTTCAAGTTCTCAAGCAAAAAGTAATGCATAAACTATGCATTTGCCTACCTCAAAAAAAATCATTTATGACATGCCTTTAAGTCTAATTGAGTATTGAGGAGTGGAAAATATTGTTGAGCATGCCCAAAAATGTGAACTTATATGGTGGACTAAAGGTGTCACTGCACTTTATCAAAAAAATAGATAGCTCATGATTACATTGTTATATCATACATATATGAGGTATCGTAAATTATATGCACTACATGATATTGTGGATTATCACTTTTTAAAGGAAACATTCATAAATTTAAGTACATGAGTTTGATGCAAGACATATAAATCATGCATGGATAAGTAGATGTTGTACATTTCCTATACCCAAGGGCCATGATAATGTTATGGGCATCTACTTCCATGGGTTACATTATCACATGTTATATCTTTCTATGACCTTTTACCATGTTTATCTAAACACATTACTTACACATGCCTTAATAGTTTGTTATAAATAAATGACAATATCTAAAATAATGTTAAAAATGTAAGTGAAAACATACACAAAATGAAGGAAATCAATTTAAAAGTGAGTCATCAAGAGAATGAAAGACACATTTTACTAAATGAGAAAACCAAATCAATAGAAAAATACCCCACATGTATTACGAAGGTCTGGAAAACACTATTCTATAATTATAATATTAGAAGACGAAAAGAGATTGAAAAATAGAGATGGGATTCAAGCCATAAATAAGTGTCTCAAGATGAACTTATGTAGAATAAGAGAGGTGAGAACTCAGTAAATAAAGCTACAAAGAAAGATGAGTTACTAATAAAACTCCATCATGAACTTGCATAACCTTATGAATGTGTGGCTAGTGTCACTAATCCCCATAAGGTGAGGGGGAAGTGGGTGGAAAATGTGTGTGGAGTTACATGTGACATGTAACTCAAATATTCCCTTCAAAATAGACAAAATATATGTGACACCTCATAACTTTAAATTATGTGAATTATAAATTCACATAATAGAAAAATCTACATGTCTAAATAAACTAATATATAGATGAACCTAAATAAATATTAATTTCCAACTTTCCCCCTTACTATTTATTTGGGATTACAAAATAAGACAAAACCTTGGATAAACAGTGGAGTTTACATTACATAATTCTCCCCCTTAAAGTAAATTTCTTTTGAGAGGAACTACAATAATTTGAGAAAAGAGATAATAAGAGAATATGTGTCACCAAAAATAATGCAGATTTGAAGGTGTGATCATCAATAATCTCCAAGAATCATCTTTGGATAAGAAGGTCAGTCCACCTTAGAACAAGTACCAACAAGAAAGAAGATTACAATAAATGATTCACTATACCTGCAAAAATGCTTACACCAATCTCCATGTTAAGTAAATAAGCATGCCCTCAAAATATGATCTACATATAATGAATGTAATAAAATTAGATATAATACAAGGTAAAAAGAAGAAAATAAAACATTCATAACAAATTGTTGAATCCTATACAAAAAAAATAAGTTAGTCAAAAATCATTAGCTCCAAACAAAGTATATTTCCTTAACAACTTACAAGAAGTAAGCACAAAATAAAAGAATGCATAATATATTTTTTTTAGTTTTAAACTTATTAAAAGGAAAACAAATAAGATGTCTCACTTTTCTCAAAATATATCCTACTTTAATCAATTGAAGAATTATAAAAAGAAGGCATAACAAAGTCTCAAGAAGACACCATAGCTTTAAAGATCTAAATAGAAATAATTTTTGAATGAGGTGTTTTGATTGTTTTCCAACAATGCAAATAGTCATGATTTATTTTATCACAAGATGTATAAGGATGAAATTTCTAATATTTAGTAATATCATGCCCATGTTTACCAAAATGCTCATAAATTTTATGATTTTTAACCAAATGATGAACACAAGAAGATTTATAACCACAAGAATACTTATAAGATTGAAAATTACTATGGTACAATATCATTTGATGAGGGAGACAATATGACTTGAAATTAACATTAGAATCATTAAAACCAAGCCCTATAAAATCTAAGTTAGAGACAAATCAAATGGGCTCAACAATGTCATTTTCATGCTTACCAAGACCGCCACTAGAATAACCCATTGATTGCATTATTTTTAAACCAAGGTTAAAAACATATGTTACAAAACAATATGCTCATGAGAGTTAGAAAGATCACATTTTAAAGCAACATTCGAGGTATTATAATTTTCAAAAGACACAATATTGTCAATAAGAGAGTCAACCATAGTTTGTATCTTACTTAGTTTTTCATTACAAGAGTTTTGTGATCGAAAAAAGGTTTGGTTTTGACATTCAAGTTAACATTTTAAAGTAAGAATTTTGTCATATTTTTTAATAATTTGATGCTTCAGATCATTAATTAATGCATCATCGGTATTTCAAAGTCACTTTAAATCCATTGTTTAAAAAAAAAACTTTTATATGGAAATCATTAAAAGATGTTTGAATTAATATGAATAGATTCAAAGAGCAAGACTTGATCCAAAAAAACTTAAATTAATTTTAGCTTTAAAAAACTTATAAGAGTTTAATTTCAATTATAACACCACTTATATACATTGAGAGGATCATTAAAATGTTAAATGTCAAGGCTTTGGTATAGCTTTTAAAGAAAATAATCAATATAGAGGTTCATCTTAACAATGTACTTGAAATGTGGTAAATGAAGAAAAAATCCAAAAAAGATATATTGTACAGTATATAAAAACTGCCAAATTAATATTTTTGATTTTACATTAAAAAAAATTAAAAAAAAGCTTTTTGAAATGTAGTAGTTACCTTTTTTATGTTCTCTCAAATTGTGATATTGATTTTCTCAAAATTTTAATAAATTATTTCTAGCCTAAAAATAAACAACCCCCCAAAAAAAACCCAAATTAGAAATCAAAAGATACAACCTTTTCGTCAAATGGGTTTGTAGAAAAACATATTTAATACAAATTTACAATTGTTTTTAATTGAAATTAAAACAACATAATAGATTAAAAACTAATTATATACATTCAAGTAGTGAAGAGAAATGTTGAATATATAGAAAATAATGTTGGTAAGGATTGAATCCCTTACAAAAAAGGTCACAAAATGGTACTTCTCTACCCATGATCCTACAAAAACCTCAAATTTCAACATTAAAGCTAAATTGCTTTAGTACCATGTTAGAAATAAATGCCAATATCTAAAATAGTGTAGACTATTCAAATGCCTTGGTAGTTATATCAGTCCACTGGAAGGATTCTTATTCAAGAAGGAAGTGAGTGGTGTTGTAATACTACCATAGTGTTTAACAAACTTGTGATAGTAATCAGTTAGCCCCAAAAATCCCCTTAGTTGCAAGAGTGTCTTGGGAATATGCCACTCCATTATGGCTTGGATTTTTTTAGGATAAAATTTTACTCCCTCATGTGATATAATATGACCCAAATATTCCACTTCCCAGACTCCAAAAGCACATTTGGATAGTTTAACATACAACGGATGTTGCTTGAGAATGGAGAGTACTTGTTTCACATGTTACAAATGGTCTTCCTAATTTTTATTGTAAAGAAGGATGTCATCAAAAAACACAAGTATAAAATTTCTCAAAAATGGCCTAAAAAACATATTCATCAAACTCTAAAAGGTGGATGGTACATTAGTAAGGCCAAAATGCATGACCAAAAATTCATAATGGCCTTTGTGAGTACAAAAAGTTGTTTTAAGAATGTCCTCCTTATGGACTCAAATTTGATGATACCTAGAGTGAAGATATATTTTGGGAAAATAAATAGCATCATGTAATTCATCTTACAAATCATCAATTATAGGAATAAGAAATGTATCCTTGATAGTGAACTTGTTGAGTTCTCTATAACCTGGGCACATCTTCCAAGATTCATCCTTCTTTCATACCATGACTACTAGAGAAGAATATTCACTTTGGTTTTGGAAAATGGTTCTTGCCTCCAACAAATTTTGTACCATTTTTTCAATTTCATTCTTCTAGGCATAAGGAATCTATATGGTCTAATGTTGGGTGGCATACTTCCAGGACTGAGTTTAATAACATGATCATGGGTACGACTAAGAGGAAGACCTTTTGGCATGGGGCCAAAAACAACCAAATGTTCATCCAATATTTATTGTAGATCATGATGGTTAGAATCCTTAGTTTGTTGAACATCAATGGAAAACAAGCGCACCACAAATCCTTTGACATTTTTTTAGCATCTTGGTCATCTGATGTGAACTAACCACTCATGGAGATTTAAATTTTAATCCCCAAAATTCCACTATCTTGCCTTCAAAATGAAAGCACATGAACAGATCTTCAAAATTTATCTCAATAGTATCTAATGTGATGAGCCATTATACACCAAAAATAATTTCAGTTCAATCCATAGGAATAGCAAACATTGGATAATCTAGTAGACAGTCCCTTATTTCTAACTTAATACTATGGCATTTTCTAGAATAATTAATTGTACCACCATCTACAATCATGACTTGAAATTTCGGGGCTAGGTAGATGAAATAATTCAAATACACAGCCAACTTACTATTGATAAAATTATGGTACTTCCTAAGTCAATCAACACTGTGACCTTCTATTTCTTAAGGAAACTCACCACCTTAAGAGTTTAATGAGTAGAAATACCTGCAATGACATGGAAAGAGATAGTAGGTTGAGAATCTATAGCTTCATCTTTAGGTCCATAACCCTCAAAAAATACTACCTCATCTTCTTCATCCTCATTAGCCAATTTGATGTAAAATAACTTCTTTCCAACACATCGATGACCTTTACTCCATTTTCTATTACAACCATAGCACAACCCTTTGGCATGCTTATCCTCAACTTGTTGCAGTGTCAATCTAGTAGGTTGAAGTAGTGATGGAGTTGGGAAGGTGCATTCCTAAATAGTAGTGAAAGGATGACATTTTATCATCTCTTTTTCTTCTACTAAGCGTGCCCTTGGTATAGCTTTAGATACATTTGTGGGGTTAAACATGTGAACCTCCAATTGAATTCTATCTTTTAGTCCACTTAGAAAAATGTCAGTCAAATTTACCTCAGTGATGTCCTCTACACGTAAGGATAGATTTTGAAACTAATGAATATAATCCTTCATTATTCTTGTTTTTCATAGTTTGGCTAACTGGCTGAATTAGTTTTCAAAAATATCATCTTGATAGTGAGACATTAGTTCCTTAGAGAATATTGACCATGTAACAGGAGCACTAATCTTCTTCTATTGAGCACATAACTAATGATACCAAATGAATGGCTCGAGTTCTAAATACAAATATTACATGACCACCTTTTGAGATCTAGGAGTTTGGTGTGGATCAAATAGATTTTCAATTTAAGTAATCCAAGTGAGTGGATCCTTACCATAAAACTTGTGTAAGTCCACTTTTAGAAACATCACTTTTACCCCTATATTGGTAGTGTTAGTGTTGAGAGGAGGAGGACCAAAAGGAAAAAGTGGAAGGTTGTTGAGTGGAAAATGAGATGAAATGGTATCCAGTTGTGTTGTGATCTATTGCAACTAATTTCTCACACCATTAATCTCCCCTTGCATTGTTGACATTTGAGTTTGGACTTGCACATCCTTATGTATCATGCCATGTAAATTCAAATGAATTTGAGAAATCATCTTTGAATACATCATATCAGAGTTTTTAGACTCCATGTCATCCCCTTAAGGATTTTTAGAGGTGTCTTTCCCTTTCCCCCATCCAGGAGTATTAGGACCAACCATAAGAAGGCTTGATGGTGAACCTTATTTTGCCCCTTTGACCCAACTTTTACGACAATTTTTTTTACATATGTTGACATCAAATCAAAAATATGAAATAATAGACCAAAACTAATTTTTGACAAGCTTTCCAAAACTATAAATAAATTTGAAACATTCTACAAATTATGAGCTATGGAGCAAATTTATTAAAAACCCTAAAATATCGATAAATTTTGAAAAATAAATCCAAATGAGTTGAAATTTTAATGAAGGTTTACTTGAATTATTTACCACCTCCAATAAAAAAATTATATATAAATTCCTAACCATTTACTATATATATTCAAATCCAAGATCTATGGTTTTTGACCTGATTATGGCCCAAATCAACGCTTTGATACCACTTAGAATGATATTACTTCACCAAATAAGTAGAATAATAGAAATAGATCATAATGATATGGAAATAT
This sequence comes from Torreya grandis, assembly GCA_037957365.1. Lineage (NCBI taxonomy): Eukaryota > Viridiplantae > Streptophyta > Pinopsida > Cupressales > Taxaceae > Torreya > Torreya grandis. The sequence goes on along the minus strand of JARHVA010000836.1, from coordinate 3,653,760 downwards.
AGAATAAAATATAAGCCACTTTGAGGGGCAACCTCTTAAATACTTTCAATTAAAAATGAATTCTCTGATGTGATGATGAACAACTAACCCTACCTCCTATTTATATTCTAACAAGGCCATGGAAAACCCATAGGCCAACCTAATAATCATATGAGTGCATAGATAAATGTAAAATAATATGGAAAAGGGTTATGTAAGCCACAATTTAGTTGCACATATCCCTAGACATGCCAACAGTTAAGGGCATAACAAACTTGCACATTTTGAACCTTCTTTCAAAGACAGTGTGTTGTACACACTCAAGTATATCTTTATTACTCTGGTATTTTTATTGTGATGTAATACTATAATAAAATGAGGGAATTAGTAGATACTATAATATGGTATTTGATACTTAAAAATGTTAATATTAATTTACACTTATCCTACACAAATTGTGTATCTCCAAACAGTTCGCACCCATCATTCCCACACACTTGCATGCTAGTTATGAGCATGATCCATTCTAAGTTATCATCACTCACCCACAATAATATTCCAGCCTATGCTAAATTAGTGAAATATCTTACCCAAACACTCCTAAAATACCACATTGGCATTTATGTCTCTATGTTAGTAACATCCATCTTATTGTCTCAAATATGACATTACAATCTTATACTAAGAAACAACTATTATTCAAAATCAAATCATTCCCATAGATTTGCCCATTCACCTAAGATGTCAATGGCACATGAAATTGCATAATTGAGATCATATAAATTCAATTCAAGATCAAGATTATTCATAATTTGATACTCTCAAGTACTCTGCAAATACACTACTGCACATTGAGAAAGTTTTCTCCAATCTTCCCAAATTGTAAATCAAAAATTAGAAGCAATCAGAAGCCAAGTTTAAAACACACAAAGCCTGGTCAAGTGCTAATATTTTCAAGATCAAAGCTAGATTTATATGTTCATTTATATAATAAAAGAACATAATTATTCATTCAAACTAAGGGGAAGAACTATGTATGGCTTGACTTCCCTCTTTGGAGTATTGGATACGTAGGTAGTGGTCAATCATCAATAGAGGTGATTGGGATCAACTCAACCCAATTATTCTTCCTCACCTTTTATATCTTTTCATCCTTCACAAGCAGACTTATGGTTTCAAGAAGGAAATTGATTTTTCAAGTTACACATGCAGTCAAGGGTAACATATTGCACAAACAAAGAAATATCAGATAGACACATTACACGATATAGTCATAGAGAGATAAATATGCCCAAGATAATAATGTCAACCCTAGTCACTACTATTGAATTTTCTATGCAAACCTAATGATATCAACCTTACACACATAGAGATATGTTCCCGATCTAGAAGAATCATAAGCCTACTTTAGTCTCTTTACACTATTGAAACATTATCATATTTTATCAGTGAAACAAAAAATTTAATTATTTTGATCTCCTTATTACTTTTTAGAAATAGTAAATTACATTATCAAAGCTATCTAAATCAATTATATTCAAATTTGTGCTTGATTTTCATATATGATAATCTAAATCAATTCTAAAAGTTTAACATATTGTGATTAACATTAGTATAAAAACAAGGTAAATAATAAGACCCATTTATAGGTCCAATACATTTAGTACATGCATGATATTGTAGACATAATTTCATTTAATTTCAAAAATCTTTAATTTATTCCTCACAACCTTTGACTCCATGCTTAATTTTTTTTAGATGATCATCCAATGATAGTCTCAATCCTCATGGTTTAGAAAGTCCACCATTAGTTGAATATTATTTAATCCTAATTTGAGATGGGTCAATATAGTATAGGGTTAAGAATATATAAATGAATAAGCATAAGGGTGATAAATAAATATATAATAGGCTAATTAATTTACAAACTCAGATAAATAATATCTTGAATTTATAATATCAAGATGTGCTAAAAATATAAAATACAATTATTGATTGATATTGCAATAAATTAGAAATAAGAGTGCTTAGCTAGTTTATTGTGTGCATGCATATCTTATAAGGAATAGGCTTAAAGTATACTTGATCTAGATTTTGGATCAAGTTTTAGATTCTATAAAATTACTTTATGTGGCCTCAAATGCTTGCATCAATGCTACTATCTAACTTGGATGCAGGCATCTAGTATATAATATTGGTTGGATCTAAATGCAACCACATGGATCCTTCTAGGTTTTATGTTGCATTTACTCTGGTATGTTTAGATATCACACATAAACTATCATTATTCTTCAAATGATCAAACCCTAAATTTTTTATCATTTGAGTGGCTATGGAAAATGGGTTAGTGGGCACATGGTGTTGAGCTACTTTAAGGACCCTCTATTAATGCGCACTAATTAGATAGCCAATACTCCAAAGAGGTCCTTAGACTTATGTAGTTATCTTTTATGTGTTACCTTATGTGTATATTGATATGTAATGTGTGATAAGCAAGTACATAGATTGATCTAGCTTGTAACTTGGTAAATATGGCTCATAGAGTGATATTTTAGTACTTCAAACCTATAGATGGGTTATCCCCATGATTGATATTGAAATAGGAAAGAATAAGGAAGTATAATCATCTAAAAATGACACTTGAGTGCTAAGATTATTACTTGAGATCACCCATCCCTAGCTTAGCCTTAGACCAATCTTAGAGCCTCTTTAGACACTTGTACAGCCTTTGTATAGGACACACACATCCCTATACATCCCTAAAGTAGTATAGACCCCAAATTTAGCATCTTGGCCCCTAATTCCTCAGGTTCTGCCACTTGGACATTAGCATTATAATTTGGTAGTAGCACCAATATTAGTGTCCTAGTTTGGGTACTATTGTCCTTTTCCTACCTTTGGCCACCAATAGATATATTTTCAAAAAAAAAATATAGAGTCAACGTATACCTCTTTTAATAACTTCACAAGCACTAGAACAATATATATACATGACTTTTATCCCTTTATTCACTAGATGAAAATCAAATGCAAATAACACAAACTAACTCAAAACAAGTTATGCACAAACAAGGTTATCAATCCCTATTCTTCCCTACTGCTACATAAAATCATTTATATCCATCCCAAGATTATAATACTCAAATTTATAATCTTAATCTCCACTCAAAATCACTCAAGCTTGCATTCATACTAGATTCACTAGCACTTGTACCAACACTTAGGTGGGGACAACTATATCAAAGTTTATCCCTCCTTGACATATTGGTATGTAGGCAACTCTCATCACAATGGGGTGTTGAGGATGTCTAGCCTACCCCATTAAAATCACACTTTGATACTTGTGCCAACTAGATGCCCTAGCAACATGTAGGTCTAGGTTTTTCATACAAAATTAATCAAAATAGGTGACTAATAAAGAATTAAAACTCATGCACATAAGAGCAGGCTTGGCAGACTCAAACATAAGCACACCCAAAATCTCTTAACAATTATGCACAAAGGACACTAGTGCCAAAAAAAGGAAACTAACACCATTGGTGACACCATCCAATTATGTCATTATTGTCTTGACACTTGGATCCTATCCACAACACTCAGATCAGCTCTATCCTAGTTTGTAGCCTCTAGATCTCTTGCCTCAATCAATTTATAGCCAAGTACTTCTTTACATCATTTATTATTACTTTTATAAAGGTAAAACTAAGTCAATTATATTATAGATGAGTGGATGTATTTATTGCATATTTATACCTTAATTTATTATACTTAGACCCTTTAACAACCTAGGGCTTAAACTCTATAAACCCTAAAAAGTTAAATCATTTAGTGAACTTGATTTACTTTGATTACTACTAAAACCCTAGCCTCATATGTTCTTAGGGTTTGTATCCTTTTGTTTTCTATGCTCAGGTATTAGTTCTAAAATCTCAAATTTGTTTTAGTATTTCATTCTTGTAATCTTTAATAAATTAATTTTCTTAAAAGGTTCAAAATATACAACATTTTGTTTTCCTACTTTCAAACCTACAATGGTAGAATTCAATAACAAATTCAATGAAATCAATAAGAGACAACTGCAATCCAAACATTCAGATATACAAGATGACATTATCAATATTTTCCATGAATAACTTCAAAAATCTAATAATAGTCAATATTTTACTCCCCCAGATAACAATATTGTTACACCTACTTTAAGGACAACTCAACTTGTACAACAACTTGTTTTAACTCAACAACCTTCAATAATATAAATACCTCCTATGGCTAATTCCTCCTCTCCATATGTATAATCCCTTATGCATGAGATTCATTCTCTATAGACAAAGGTGTTACATCTTGAGCAAGGTGATACTAGGCCATCACATACCTTGGATTCTCATGTTCTTTTACATACACCTTTGACACATCACATAGTCCCAACTCCTTTTCCATCCAAATTGATGGCACCTAATTTTATTTTGTATGATGGTAAGGGTGACCCAGAACACCATCTATAAGCTTTCCACACAATATGTTTGGACTACATATTCAATGATTGGATCCTTAATAAATTATTCGCATGCGATCTAAAGGAGTATGTCTTACAATGGTTCTATGATATTCCAAATCAATCCATCACTACATTCAATCCATTAGAAGATATGTTTTGGCATGATTTCAATTAACATTAATGATAATATCTCATATTCTCGAGTGGCATAACTTAATCAAAAATCCGATGAGCCTATTACATAATGTACTGTGATATAAAACTATATTGACAAAGATGACTAGCCCCTTGGTAGATAGAGAGATCCAAGACATATTCAAATAGAGTTTATTACCAACATTGTATGAACCTATTGTATTCAAGAAGTTTTTAACATTCATAGATTTATACCACACAGTGAAATAAAGGGAAGTCAAGTTTCTCTCTATGGGAAAATTAAAATACACAAGTGGATTAGATTCAACTACTAAGAGTTGTAGTAATCCTATATACAAAGTAAGGGCCACTAAAATTAAGATAAATAAAAAGGCCATAGTTAACGAGGCTTCAGAGCCACCTCCTCACATGGTTTTATTAACTCCTCTACAGAGAGTTTTTACAAAACTCCCAGAACTTTCGGCATGTGTTTTATAGTAGCTCTTAGAATGTAATGTCATATCTCTCCCTCCCATAAAATAAGTTGATATGATATGGCCTCTTCCAAAGAGTTATGATTCTAATGCATTCTATGACTATCATAGGGCACTAGGCCATACTACAAATTGATCCATAAATTTAAAATATAAGATATAAGATTTCATAGAGGCCAACATCATTGATGTGGGAACATACAACTAATGAAGTAGGGGGAACTTTAGGTGTTCATTATATATATCATGCACATCCATCACTAGAATAATATCACATTACTATAGAGGGAATACACTCCCTACATAATATCATTGGTGTGTATCATACTATGGTGTCAGCTAGACCACTCATCACTTTCTCAGAGTAGGAGATTATCGATGATGATTCAGATTTATATGCACTCTTTGTATGAATATATATTGATCGTCATCCTATTTAGAGTGTTATGGTCGATAATGGGTCAAGTATTAACATGTGAAATATCACACTTATATGACATTTGGGTTATTCAAATCATGAAATTTATTTGACCAACATAATTATTGATGGTTTTAGTGGTCATGTTCAGAGCTCCATTAGGGAAACTGTACTTCCACTATAAGTTAGACCAACACATGTGGCCACTATATTCTTAGTAGTACTTAGTACAAGCACATTTGACATGTTATTAGGTAGGTCATGGATACAACATCTATGATCTATTCCATCCATAATGCACAAATGCATCAAGTATATACATGTTAATCAAGTGATCACAATTTAGGGTCTTTCATATGAGTATCCTTTACCTATCCCATAGGAAGTTGCATTAAAACTACTAGTTATAGTTAAAATCATAGTTCACATTAGTACACCACAATTAGTTGAGCCACTAGTGCAAGTGAGGTCTAATCCTACAATGTTACCACATACACATACTCTCCCATAGAGACTCTTATTAGAGAGACCCCTATGTCAAAGATGTGTTACAGATTATAGAGGGCCTCTCTCTACCCCTTTCCTTCTAAAATTAGTGTTATTGAGTTCTTAGGATTCTCAATGTAGGTTACCCATGTCATCTACAACATCTTCTACCAGATGGGTCCCTAAGACCCCTACAGTTCACAGGACACCCTAGTCGCTTCACAGATTCCTACCACCACTTCACAAGTAATGACAACTATAAATAACTCAATATAGTAGGTTTTAGGACCTTAGTTACCTTTTCACATAGTATGCAGATTATTATTCCTTTATTTGACACAGGCCACATTGATAGTGAGTCTCCCATGAGACTCATTAGTTAGTATGTTCTTCCCTTCTTATACATAGTTTCTATATTTATTGTTCCTTGTATATAGTTTCATTTTAATGTTACTTATACATAAATTATATCCATGAAATATAAAAACAATATAATATGCCAAAAAACAAAAACATTCAAATATTTATAGATTGTATGCATTGCCATATTTACACTTCTTATATTTTCCAGATACTACATATGCTAGATATCTTAGTATAGTCAATTTTTTATCATACATACATGATTCAATTTTTCTTGTTGAGTGTTCACATATACCTATAGGACCCAGGTCTACTACATAGAATCATATTTATTATTATCTACCCATTAATGGCATATACACAGTACATGAGTTCCTCATTTGATACATTCACCCATATGGGGGCATCTTATACATAGTTTTGATTGCCATGTTACATATTTCTAAACTCTACATCATAGATTTAACATTGTTATATCTTGATATTGATCATCCTATACCTACTCATATTTTTTTCTGACTACTACTAGTTTAGAATTGGCTTATGTATATTTTTTATCTTATACAAATTTGTACCACATGTTCATGCATACTTTAATTTATAGATTTCTTAGTTTAGAATTAATTGTGTCTCTATGCCTCTTCTATTAAAGGGTATTTGAATATGCCATTGCTCTATGGATCTACACCAACTTCTTTTCATTATATGTATGAATTTGGACATGTGCATGTGTCCTTGTGTGTTCCTTCTTGATTGTGTATGTAGACATTTGAACATGTCCTTCCATGTGGTTCTAAGCCAACTTACTTGTTATTTACGTATGTGGATATTTGAACATATTTTTGTATGTCTTATTTTCTCTGATTTAGTGACATGTGCCCATGTCCCATGTATTATGTCCCTTTGGCCTACTTTGTGTGCCTCATGTGTGTTATATGTATACTTTTTTGTATGCATCATGGCCATGACACTTGTCTCTTTATTATTTCACACTCCAGTTTTAGATGTCATGAGGGACCTCATGCATCTCCCCTTCTTGCTTGGGTGTCATGATGGACATCATGCCCCATCCCCCTAGGTAGCTACTTAGTTATTACTTATATTTACTATTCATATATATTGTTATATTTATCTTGATAGCCTTGTGAATGTTATATCTAACATACGTCATACACTATAAACTTATGCTCAGACTATATTACAGTATGATGTTATACATGTACATTATATTGGTTTATCATGTAGATATCATATATACTCCAATTAACACACACTTTATAGAGATTTTTCTTTTGAAGATACTTCTTACACAAGTTCAACAACTCCCTTCAAAAGAAGGGGCATTCATAAAGGTTTGTCATAGAGATCAGTCTATCTGAATGCACTCAAAGTATAGTTTTTATCACATAAACATAGAATAAATAAATTAGTTTAAAAAAAACATAGTGGGAAAAAATGACACATAGGCTAGTTTCAGTTGCACAAAAATTAGCATAGTTAGACATTAACACCCAAATTGGGATACTAGTGCCACCATCGCTAAAGTCTAATATATGGCACTACTATTTAATAGCCTCAATTTCAAGAAATTCTAGATTGGCCCAAAAAAGTAAGTAGGTACAGACCATGTTCACATAGGTTTAGTTACATATTACCAATTTTGGCTTAGTTTATCATAGATTCATACCATTTTACTCTAATTGGGGACATCATCCATGGCATGATCATTCTTATTTTAGTACAAATACTCAGATATAGTTTATTGAAACTCAATCTAGAATCTATATACTCAAATATCATACTTGGGGGCATGTGCACGACACATTTTTTTTGTATGTTCACTTATGCACCATTTGATCAAATGGAATGATAAAATCCATGTCATTCTCTATATTTTACACACCGGACACCATGTTCTAATTTACATACCAAATTTATGCTCTACTTTATCTGTAATGATTGACATTCTTGAGTGGCCCAGAGCTACCTAATATTCCTGATTGGGCTAGATCTATTTTACATTTCAGAGTTTTTGAGTGGCTTAGAGCCATCTTATACAATTTAGTTAAGTCACATAATTTTATTTCAGATGCATCTACTACACATGGGTAGGAAATGATGGAGTCATTGTCTACTTGAGTTCTTGAGCCACTTACATGAGAGGGTTAGACACACCATCAGTCCAATCCAAGTTATTCATAGGTAATGATCCACCAAGTAGGGGTGGGAAATGATGGAGTCAAAATCAGATTGAGTTTTTAAGCCACCTATACATGGGGATTAAGTAATCCATCAACTCAATCCAAGTTATTCATTGATCGATCACTATAAACACAAACACATACAAGTTATCACCAAATTTATGCATTGGTTTGCATACCCAAGGAGGTATATTTATTCCTTTCCTCTTTATTATCTCTTTACTAAGTTTTATCTTTGCTTTTGATATCTCCTAAGGACTAATTTATGCATGTTTGATTTATAGGACATGCAATAGAGCATGTTTCACGTACTCAGATCTAAATTCACAAGATCTACCTCTTAGGTAAGTCTAGGTACACTTATTTTTCCTTTATCTTAATCATTTTGCTTTATTACATTTCTATAATAAATGGGGGGAATGTAATCATCTAAAAATTACACTCGAGTGCTAAGAGTGCTACTTGTTACCACCCATCCCTAGCTTAACCCTAGACCTATCTTAGGGCCTCTTTAGATACTTATCCAGCCTTTATGTGGGCCACATGCATCCCTAAACATCCCTAAAGTAGTCCCAGACCCTCACTTTAGTAGCTTATCCCCTAATGCCTCACATTCTACCACCTGAACACTAGCTCCATAATTTGGATAGTACCACCAATGATGTTAGTGTCCTAGTTTGGATGTTATTGTCATTTTCTTGCCTTTGGCGACCAACATATATATTTTCAAAACAATAACCACCTAGGGTTAGCCTAAACCTCTTTTAAGACCTACACAATCACTAGAATAATATATATATATACACGACTTTTAGCCCTTAATTCACTAGATGGAAATTACATGCAAATAACATAAACTAGCTTAGAACACGTTATGCATAATCAAGGTTATAAATCCTTGTTTTACCCTACTTATACATATAGACATCTACATCCATCCCAAGCTTAGAATATTCAAATTTCCAATCTCAAGATCCACTTAAAATCACTCAAATTAGCATTCATACTATCTTCACTTGCACTTGCACCAATATTTAGGTGGGGAGAACTACATCATGATTGATCCTTCCTCAAAGCATCGGTATGTAGGCAACTCTCATCATAGTGGGGTGTTGAAGATGTCTAATCTATCTCACTAAAATTACACTTTGATAGTTATGTTGACTAAATGCCCTATCAACATAGAGGTTTAGAGTTTGCATTTAAATCAATGAAAATAGGTCACTAATATAGAATCAAAACTCATGTGCACAAGAATAGGCTTGGAAGACTTAGACATAGGTACACTTAGAAGCTCAAAAAATTTACTCACAGAGGACACTAGCACCATTGGTACTACTATCTAATTAGGGAACTACTATCTAAGAAGGGTTTTGACACTTGGATCCTATTTGTGACACTCATATTAGCTCTTGTCCCAGTTTGTAGCCTCCAGATCTCTTATCTCAGTCAATTTTTAGTTAAGTACTTGTTTACATCATTTATTACTATTTTTAAAAAGGTCAAATTAGGTAAATTCTATTATAGACCAATGGATTTATTTATTGCATATTTATACCTTGATTTACTATACACAGACCCTTTAACAACCTAAGGATTAAACTCTATAAATTATAAAAAATTAAATTAGGAAGCTTTGCTCACTTGAATACTTAATTGAGTGATTTTAATAAATTATCTTGTGAGCTATTAGGTCTATGTTAGGAGATGAATGAATGAGGGTTGATATATATATATATATATATATCAATCTATTTTGTAAATATCTCACATTAAAACACTTAGGTCAACCATAGGGATATGTTTTATCTTCAAATTTGATGAATTTAGGGCAATAGACACTTAATTTGGCATGGGACACTAGCATTAACACAGACATCCAACTAGGACATACGTGTCTAGGAAGCTAAAAAATAAGTATATGTCCAAAACTTGTAGAGGATGATAATAATTAGGTTTATAACTTTTGAGTAATACAAAAGGCCTGACATCAAAATAACATATGGTTAGATTAAAATATAAGAAATAGCAAATATATAGTGGATGCGAGTCTTTTGATAACATGAAGGTTTTAGAATTGGAGGGTAAAACCATGAGAGTACTTGCCAAGTATACAAGACTAAGGTGTTATATATTTTATATTTATTTTTTACATTTTTCCCCCTTTAATTTATTTATGCAATTAGAAATGCATAATGTTTATAAATCAATCTTAACTCAAAGAAGATAGAGCATGCCTACACTTTCGATTGGGAACACATTTGTTAAGCAGGAGCATGACCAATAAGGGGATTCACTAGACACGACAGGGGATCATTTATGATAATACACCATGATAAGGAGGGTTCAAAAGCCTCCAATATAACACAATCATGAAATAACCCCAAATGGGGTCTTAGGTTTTGATATTTCACCTAAACTAATAACAAGAAAAGTAAATCTAATCTAGTGCTCACCAAAGCTTGTGGCACCACATGAGCGGTTAGTAAACAATAAAAACATTTATAAAAGAATATCAATTAAGCTATATATGATTAAGACCCTAATACATGGAATATGAAGAGTAATATTATTCAAATCCAATACTTATGTTACTTCTATCTACTAAAGAGATGAACAAAGTTAGAGAATACTTACTTGAATGTGAACCCATAGAGACTCAATCTCTCCCTTGGCCAAAGGGTATTTTCAAGAGGTTTTTTTGGTTTATAAGGATCACTAAGAAAGGCCAAATCATCCAATACTTGTTCAAAAGACTAGATTCTTCAAATAGAAACCCTAAGCTAAGACTCCTCAAGTAGAATGGTGGAAGAGCATATTATAAAGAAGTGCAAGTGAATAATAACTCTTGATTTCATATTGAAATAATGATGAAATGATCTTGAATTTATAGGTGGTTTTGACCCTTGACCCTTATAAAAATCTTGATCTATAAGATCGACACAATCAACCTAACACAATTTTGGATAATTATTCACTAGGTCATGAACTAGGTCGACCAAAGGCCAAACTAGTTCTTAAGTGAAAATCACCCAAAAATATATAGGGTTGACCCAATTGACCTAGAATAGCTGAATACAAAAAAAGGATTTAGGTGAAGAAAAGGAGGATAGAAAGAGGAAAAAGATTCGAGGAGTGTGTAAAGAAGGAGTAATAGATTAGGGAATGGTTTTAGGAGTTGGTTGGTTTGGTAATAATGTGGCAATAAGGGAAAACAATCATGTGAATTACCAATGGTCTATAAACCCATTTCTTAGTGCACCCCTTAGGGCATACACTTAGAGATATTAAGTCTCGATGGGTTCCTTTAAGATGTAAAGCATCAATATTTGCTAAAATTTGAAAATATTATGTGTATACATATGCCCCACTCGAAGCTCATCATGTGTTACTAAGGTGCAATAGGGGATGGTGCTTAGAGAAATAACGTAAGAACACATAATGCTAATGCTAAAAAAAATTCAATAGTTTAAATCATAAAATAACTAAAAGTATAAAGGGAAATAACTAAAAAGTAAAGGTGATGCATACCTTGACTTACCTTTAACACTAGATGATTGTCTGTTGTGTTGTTAGTTTTGATTGTGTAGGGTATAGAAACTGATTTTGACAAACCCAAGAATATAACATTAAAGAACAAAAATAAATAAACACAAGAAATCCAAGATAACTGGTGCTATGAGGACAAGATATATTTGGTAATTTGACAAGCTAAGATGACAATTTTATGCTAGACCAAATGACCAAGTCAAAAAAAAGAGTAAATTGGGTAACCGAAAAGCCAAGGCTACTAAAGACCAAAAAACTCAAACAAGTAAACCTTGAGTAAGAAAGGTAAACTCACCAATTCAAACAAAGGATACATGTCAAACAATATGATAATGAAACATCAATGTGAAATTAATATCAAAATGGTAAAACAACATTGATGAGTGAGCAATAACAATCCTTATCTCACTCAACAATGGAAAAAGGGGAAGTGCATAAAAAAGAGAAAATAACATTGTTGAGTGAGAAGTAACAAACCAATCTCACTCAATAATGGAAAAAGGTACAAACTCAGGTGTTCATGACAAAAGGATGGTATAACATTGAAAAATGGTAAAAGGAAGTAAAACAAGGAATGTAATTATATGGTATAAAGAAATTAATCTAGAGTTACTAAAACATGTTGTTTTTGATCTAAGGATAGATAAAACTAAAACAAAATAGTGCTAGCATGTTTTTAAGAGATGAAGAAGAAGGAATTTAATGAATAAGGGGAAACATATTTGGAATCACACATGCCTATCAAGGGGGGAAATGAAATGGGTGGAGGAGAAAATGAAGGAAAAACCAAGGTAGAGGAACTCTTTATCGAATTCAAGACACTCAAATTAGGTTTGTCAAAATAAGAGGACTTTCAACCTTAAGGACTCTAAAAAACTTCTCTTAGCCATAAAAGTCTTAGGTCAACAAATAAAATATGTAGATCATCTCATGAAGGCTATATGCATGAAAAATAAAATGGACCTACCTTCACACAACGTGTTCTCCATTCCTCACTACCCCTTATAGAGTTATCAGTCTACTATGAAGATTGGGTACTTGTATGAGAAAGTAGGTAGCACCATAGAGTTTGTTGAATTCTTCTATTCCAATCTAATGTCCTGTCACACCCCAAAGGACCTCGACTCTGTGTGAGGCCAACTGTGGAGTTTGCGCTTTAAGTAGAGATAGGAGATATGATTATAATCACATATTTTGGTGTGATTTTGAATTTTAAGATTTGTATGTTTCCTTTTGTATTAAAATGATTCAGATTTTAACTTTCTTGATGATTTTTCTATTCCTCTTCCATACAAATTTGGAAAACCAAAAATGGGTACTAAAGATGACTTCCATTTGAATACTTTGGGACTTGGTTTCTAAGAGAGATAAATTCAAAGAGCATGGGGTCTAAGAGTCTCATAAATTTAGGTAAAATAAAAGTGATATCTTAACTCTGACCTTGTTTCATCCAATGTGGAATGAAAGAAAAGGAAGTCAAGAGGAATGACACATGAAACAATTTGAATTACTTCAAACCATAAAAAAATGTGACCAAGGGTGAAAAAAGGGATACAATGATAGTAAAGTGTGATTCCTTATCATAAGAATGAGGGAAATGGAGGAAAACATGCTAACATAGATTGTGGTGTAGATTCTATCTATCAAAAGTAAAAGCTAACGCTGAGAAAAATGATCAATAGCATATTTTATTATAAAAGGAATAACATGATGATAATTTTATGAGGAAGGCCAGGTCCTATCAATGGTCTTACACTATAACTCATAAAAGAGAAACCCATAAGGGTACCTAAAAGCATGTGAAAAATAAATGGGATAAGAAAAGATGGTATTTTGTGAGGAAGGCCAGGTCCTATCCATGGTCTTACACTACAACTCACAAAAGATAAATCCAAATGATGCTAAAAAGTGTGTAAAAAAAGAATGAAAATAAAGAAGACTATGGTAAATCATGAGGAAGATTGGGTCCTTTCCATGGTTTTACAATGCAACTCATGAGAGAAAGGGGGAAATCAAAAGACTAAAAAGGAAGGACTAAAGATTTGTGAGAAGAGATAATTATTATAGAGGGAGAGACCCATGTAAGTAACCTATAAACCCCTATTAGATAGATGTAGACAGAAAGCATGAAAATAAGGAAATGTTTAGGAAAAGTATTTATTAATTAATTGGGCATTGGTGGGCTCTTTGAAAACATGACCTTCATTGGTTTGAAGGCAATAGGTACTTGGACCAAGAATATATTTGACTAAACATGGACTGCACCATTTTTGGGGGGTATTTACCTTCTTTGTCATGGGTGTAGTTTAATTTAAGGATAAGATCACCAACATTAAATGTTTGAATTTTAACACGTTTGTTATTTGTTTGGAAATATGAACCTTGTATTGGCAGTTATGTTGCAAAGCAGAAAGACAATATTCATCAAGGAGATCAAGAGCATGAAAGTGAGAATTACATAAATCTTTATCGAGAATGATACCATGAAGAGATATACGGAGAGAGGGAAGCTCAAATTCTAATGAAAGAATGGATTCATAACCATAGACTAGAGAGAATGGCATTGCCCCGATGGCAATACGTATGCTAGTCTGATAGGCCCAAAGAGTAGGATAGAGGTGAATGTGTTAATCTATGCAGGTTTCATGAATTATCTTTTGGATAATTTTGTTAATGGCCTCATCATGACCATTACATTGTAGATGATAAGGTGTATAAATTTTGTGATTGATTTTAAATTTAGCACAAAGTTATTTGATGTCCTTATTTTTGAAATTACCACCATTGTCAAAAATGATAGTAAAGGGAACACCAAAGTGACAAATGATTTTATTAAGGATAAATTTGGCAATGGTGTTATTAGTGACATTAACAAGGGGCATGGATTTAACCTATTTGATAAAATATTTGATAGAGGTGATGATAAAAACATGTCCATCTTGGAAGTGAGGTAAATTGCTAATGAGATTTAATCCCCACATGGAGAATGACCAAAGAGATTCAATAGTTTGAAGCTCGGCTATGGGTGAATGAATTAGATCATCATGAAGTTGGTAAGGAGTACATTTTTTAGCGAATTCAATTGCATCATTTTCAAGAGTAGGCCAAAAGTAACCCATACATAGGCATTTACAGGCTGCAGCATGTTTACTATAATAGCCACTGTAAATGCCCCCATGTTCTTATTCAAGAAGAGGAGGGACCTCATCTTGTATAACACAATGGAGCAAGGTACCTTAAACATTATGATAATAAAGTATGTTATATATAAATACATACTTAAAAGCTTGTTTAAAAATGTGTGTCTTTTCATGAGAGTCTAAGTTAGGAGGATAAGTTTGGTGTTCTAAGAATTGAATAATGTATTTATACCACAAGCTTTGTATAATGGTAATAACCTCGATGTGGTAGATAAGCAAGTCTGGTGGTTGAGTTGAGGATGGAGATTTTCTTATTTGGATAAGAAAATTAGGATAGAAAAGAACTTGGTGGGGATAAAAGAGAGAAGCTAAAGAAGCCAGGGAAATAGCAATGGAATTTTTATCTCTAGGGATAGGCTCAATGGTGAAAGAGATGAAATATTTAGCAAGAGTGGTTGAAATTTAATGATAGGTAATGATATTCTCTCTTTTGCATTGATAATAACCATTAATTTGGTGGTAAATAAGTTGAGAATCACCTAAAGCATGTAGGTATTGAATGTCTAAGTCAAGGGCATCTCACATACCCAATATTAGAGCCTTGTATTTGGCCATATTGTTGGTGACATCAAAGGTGAATAAAAAAGCTAAAGGCATGATTTTACCAAGAGGACTTGTAAGAATACAACCTGCCCTAGCTCCTTGAAGGAATTTAGCACCATCAAAGTGAAGGGTCCAAGTATCCTTATTCAAGTTGACATTAATTTTAGGAAGCTCCTCAATGACTACTTTAGGTTTAGTAGTATTGGAGGGAATAGAAGATTCATCAAGATTATTTGCTTCAAGATCAGTGGTAAAGTTATTAAAATAATCTTTAAGAGAAGTAGCTTGATTAAGACCTTCAATATATAGGATATTGTTATCTGGGAGATTATCTTGAAGGTGATTGGTAGCTGGCATAGGTGATATGACAAGTTAATCAACTATGTCTTTCCCTTTGACAACTTTTTGAGTGATGATACAAAGATCAAATTCCATAAGGAGGACCATCCATTTTCCAATTCTATCTCCAAGAAGAAAAGCTTTAGAGAAGAAGTGATGAAGGGGGTCAGATGAATGATGACATAAGTAGTCTAGTAAAGCATGTAATGATGAAGCTTTTCATTTATGGCAATCACGTTTAACTTTGGTATAACATTTTTTATAATCGATGAGGCCTCAGTTAATGTAGTAAATGGCATAATCTCTTCCAGTATCATCTTGTTGGGTAATAATTTCCCAAATTGATATGGGTGTGGAAGAAGTATATATAATTAAGGGTCAATCATTAGGAGGACTAAGTTTAGGTGGGTGAAGTAATGATTCTTTCATGTTATCAAAGGTTTTTTGACAAGGATTCATCCATTCTAGAGTGGTACCTTTATTGAGATGAGAATTGATGGAGTGGATGTGATAATCCATTTTGGGGATGAATCATATAATTGCCCTAAGTTTTCCTAAGTATGAATATTGGGAATGGAACAAGGAATGGGCATGTTGATGATAGTGCTAATCTTAGTAGGATCAACATTGATGACATAGAGAGAGACTAGGAATCCTAACAAATTTTTAGATGTGACACCAAATACACATTTGTAAGTATTAAGTCTAACTCAATATTTAAGAAGGTGATCAAAGATGATAGCAAGATTTGATATGTGAGTTGTAAAATTTTTGGATTTATCAATGAGATCATCCACATAGGTTTCAATAATTTTATGGATAAGATCATGAAATATATGAATCATTACTCATTGGTAAATTGCTCTAGCATTTTTTGGCCAAATATCATTTTGACATAGCAATAGGTGCCCCATTCCATGGTGAAAGTGGTATTATATTGGTCCTCATGGGCAATGTGAATCTGATTGTAGCCTGAGAAGCCATCCATAAGAGATAACATTTCATAACTAGTTGTGGAATCAACGATGGCATCTATCGAAGGTAAAGGGAAGTTATCATTGGGACAAGCAAGATTAAGATTGTGGAAATCAATACAAATGTGAATGACCATAGTGACATTTTTTAAAATGGGAATAATGTTATAAACCCATTCAAAATAATCCACTGATTTGATAAATTTAACATCGAGTAATTTAATGATTTCCTTATGACATAAAGTGGAAACTTTGGGTGGAAATTTCCTTTAATTTTGATGCATAGTTTTGGCATCAGGATAAGTAATAATGCTATGCACCACAATGCTAGGGTCAATACAAGGCATGCCCTCATAGGACCAAGTAAAAACCTCATGACACTTATCAAATAATAAGCTAAAATTATCATGTTTGATAGGTGAGAGTTCATGAGATACTATAATTGGTTGAGGACAAGAGGGAGTACCATATTTAATGTGAGTGGTTTTTTTGATAAGTATGGTATTGTCATCTTGAAAGTGATATGGTGTATTGGGTAAGGAAGATATTAGATTAAATTTGGGATCAATGCTAGCAACTAAGTTGTTGAAACAAGGGGTTTTAGTTTTAAAATTCCCAAGTTTATGATGTTGTTGAGGAAGTTGAGGTTCTCAAGCATGAAGTATTTCAAGAATAGCTTCATCACTAGGTAAGGTGGGAAGAGGACCATAATAATCAACATCTACTTTGAGATCTAGAATTTTATTACCATGGTGATCATACTTAGAATGTATCTAACGGACATCGATTGCCTTGGGATTGAGTGTAATGTCAAGAGTAGGATATAGAGCATAAAAGATTGGAGTTTTATTGGTTTCGGTGATGGGAGAAGGATTAGATGCAATGATTGGATCAATAAGTGGTAAAAGAGATGTTGGAATTTTTGGAGATTCGAAAGGTATAATTTGCTCTACCACCCAAGGAGTATCAATAAGTGGAGAATTGGCAGGAAGCGCATGACCTTTGAGATCTAAGTCATGATCCATGGAAATGGTATACACACCCTAGTTAAAATCATGAATTTGAGCTAAGGTTTTATGATAATGTTAGGAATCCAAATCTTGATATTGAGCTTGGACCATTATGTAATTATCAACATATGTTGGATAAATTGTACATGCTTGAGATTCAGGGGGAGTTTCAGAATGTGAAATCTCAATATTACTAAATGTATGTGGAGACATGATGAGAGGATCTTGAAACAATTTGGCCACTCTAAAATCATTACAAGTGAAGGCATATTTAGGTAAAGAAGGCCCCTGAGCATTACATGGAGGGGGAACATTAGTAATCTCATTAATAAGATAAATAGTACGGTCTCTAGGTAATCAAGGAGGAGGAAGCCACTAAAAAATGTATGGAGATAACTTGGTATTATTGCAAGTATGTTAAAAATCATTAGGTTCATCGTCATTAAAATCTGAAAGAGTGACCTGTAAATCAGGATTAATATTGATAAACTTGGTAAAGGAGCACTATTGATCTTAGGAATGGTAGGAATACAATACTGAGATTTAGGATTAGGAAGTTGAATACTCCATGGG
Source organism: Torreya grandis (assembly GCA_037957365.1). Taxonomy (NCBI): domain Eukaryota; kingdom Viridiplantae; phylum Streptophyta; class Pinopsida; order Cupressales; family Taxaceae; genus Torreya; species Torreya grandis. The sequence goes on along the minus strand of JARHVA010000836.1, from coordinate 3,635,001 downwards.
TTGGGATCAACTTCATGTTTATATCATTTTCCATTATGTAAGAATTTAATGCATTGGCTACCAGAAGAAGCAATGGCCCTCATTCGATGAGTCCATGGGCAACCAAGGAGAATGTTATAAAATAATGGCAAATCAAGGGCCATCAACATAGTTTGAATAGTTTTAGCTCTGATGGTTAATGGAAGCCAAATGCAACCAAGTGGTTTTTTATTTGTTTTATCAAAACCACGACATGTAAGATGGGTTTATTTGAGATGATCCTTGTTATAACTGAGTTGTTGGATTAGCCACAAAGATGTCACATTAATATCAGAGCCTTCACCAACTATAAATTTATAGATAAGGGTAGTATTAATGGCTATTTTAATAAATAGTGGCTAATCATCAACACAAAAGAATTTCATCATTAATCATGTCCCCTTTAATAAATTTAACAGAAGGCTTGGAAGAAGGATACATAGTTTCAATGGTATTGACATTGGTAGGTTGAGAATCGATAGAAGGTGGTTGTTCATCTATAGAGTATGGATCTTCAATTTCTTGGAGTTGTTACATAAGGAGCCTACAATGATAGGGAGAAGTATGAACCAACTCCATAAGTGGAATCTTATAAGGCATAAAGTTGAGTTCTTTAAGAAATTTCCAATGAGATTTATAAGAACCAGCATGAGCTTTAGGAGGTAAAGTATATTTTGAAGGTATATATGTGGTTGGAGGATCAGAAGGAGGAGGTGGTTCCTCATGATCTTCTGAAGCATGATTAGTAGTGGTAGTATCCTTGAGAATTTATTCTTCTAAAGAAGACTTCTTAGGTTTGGTAACAAAATCTTTGTGAACTGGCTTGTGATGATAATTGATCTTAATAGTATTAAATTATTGAGAATTGTTAAAATATTGATAATTATCAGCATCAATGGTACAAAAATCCTTAGTACTTGGTTAATTATTTGAAAAAAAATTGGTTATTTGAGGTAGAACCTTTGGAAGCTTATTATTTTTGAGAAGTAGTGGTGTACTCTTGACAATGAAGGTTGATCATGGCTTCATGATTAAATGAATCACCATGCATATAGGAGACAACAAATTTAGTGATCCCTCTACAAGATTCATGGGAATGACCAATGTTAGCATGGAACCAACAAAATAAATTAGTGTCATACCACTTGGGAGGATTGTTAGGATAAATGAAAGGTTTAGAGGGCGGTAAAAGTTGTTTCATTTGTTGAACCAAGAGATATGTGTGAGAAGATGAAGGAATATCAGATTTGGAAACTCCTAGTTTGGTTTTTGTAAGTATTACCAATGATAGAATTGGTATATGTTTGAAAATATCCTTTTAGGAGTTTAGGATTAGGTTTGAATTGCTTCATGAGAAAGCCTTGACATTTAGCTAGGTCAAGAGACTCATTAAGTGTTTCGGGAGCAAAGGTTCAAACCTTGTATTCAAGAGAAGGAGTATAAGCAATGATAAAAAGTTTGCATAAGCTATCATCAATCATGTTATGGTTGGATTTATGGTCCAATGATTTCCATGTTAGGTTGTGGAGCTAAAAGCTTCACTCGGATGCAAACATGGAGGTTGCTGAGTGTGACAGTCACCGATGTCGGCAGGCCACAATTGACGTCAGTCAGGGATCAGTGCAAAGGCAATCAACATCAGCAATAGTTGACTGACATCAATCACCTCCAGTCAGACAGGGACTGACGTCGGTCACCTGTGCGGTTCTAGAATTGGTTGTTGACGAATAGTCAATTAGGTGAACAAGTTGTTTGCATGTTAAAGACTAGTTCAAGTCTTGAGCTGCAAGTCTAATCATTGTATGCATGAGATCTATATAATAGACTCATGGGCTATATTGTAAAGGTGTAAAACTAGGAGATTTCTTCCCATGGTAGAATCACAGGGGTTCTTCCAGGTATGTAAGATCAAGTTTGATCTGCAGGGTGTTGCAAGATCATGGAGGAGATCTACATGTGATAAGTAAGATCAGGTTGGTCTACAGGGGTGTGTGTGTGCAAGGGTCAAAAGGAGATCTGAGGGGGAGAAAGATCCAAGGTGACAGCAACACATCAAGGAGCAAGATCATGGTGAGATCTACTTGGAGTATCGATTCATACTCGATTGTACTGGCAGTATTGTACTTACTGGTTGAGGTGAACAACAGCTCTGTGTTAGCTGTTTGTTGTGCCCTGTATTGAGAGAAGATAACTCTTGAGGGAAGATTATTGGTATGCCCACAAAGTGGAAGAAGAGTGTGATCTCTTCATTTGTAATTTCCTTATGTAATGAGTTGAATACAATTATGTGTTGCCTCTCATATTCTATGTTATTTATTATTTCTAGTTACTTGTACTTTTGGTATAATTCTGCATTTAGTTGCTTATACATGGTAATCAATTGTGTTCTTAAATCTGACAAGTTGTGTCAGAGCTTTGGGGAACCTAGGTCCTATCATTCCATCTTTTTAAAAAGTCATTAGCTAATTTAGTGGGAGATTGCTTAGCATTGATAAAGTGGCTAAGATAATTTTCAGGAAGATCATTGTGTTGAAACTCTTTAACTAAAGGATTGACCAAATCTTCAAGTTTCCAAATAGATTGTTGGGTTAATTGGTTATACCATTCTAATACATCACCAATGAAGGTTTTGACTAAGATTTTAGCTATGGCTAAGGTATTAGTTTAGATCCACTCTTTGTAAAGGTTGCCAAAGGCTTTGAGAAAGTAAGTAGGGTCTTTAGTCCCATCATATTTTATAGTTGGAAATATGTTACCAATATCAATGGACACAATAAAGGGGGATGAAGGCTCATTTTGAATAGTCTGAAGCATCTTTTTATTCATTATGGGTTGAGGAATAACATTGTCTAAGGCATCCTTAAGAGGTGGAGGAATGTAATTTGGATTAGCTTGAGGATAGATAGTCAGAGGTTGAAGTTACATCATTTGATTAGTGTTAGAGTTTTGCATTATGTTCATTTTTTGGATAACTTGGGCGGGTGGGTTGGTGTTGGTAGGAGCACTCCTTGAATTGGTGTTAGGGGGAGGGTTATTAGAATATGGATTATTAGTGGGATTATTGATTAAATTTGTATCAATTGCTCCCACATTAGTTTGAAATTTTTTAAGATGAGAAGCATCTTGGTAGGTATCGAAAGGATCAGACCCATTAACTTCATCTTGAGGTGTGGTTTGCACCATGTTACAAGTCATGGATGAAGGAGGGGAGGAGGTGCCCCAAGAGTGATAGTGCTCTAGGGAGGAAAAGAGAGGAAGAAATGGACATCCCATATAGTATCTCAATGGATTCAATCTATCCAAAAATATTATGATATGAGACTTCATTATGATTGGAGAGAAATGAACAAAATGCTAACAAGGAAAGGTAGTAAATTGGATCAGTAAATAGGGAAGGTAAAAAAAATAGGGTTGACTGGGTCGACCTAACATAGAAATTAGGGCCTAAAAATAGTACAAGGTTGACTGGGTTGACCTGGCATAGTAAATAGAAGTTAAAAAAGTATATAAGGTTGACTGGGTTAATCAAGTATAATAGATAGGAAAATTCAGACAACTTGTAACATATTGTGTCAACTGAAATGACCATGTACTAAAACAAAAATAATTTTGCAAGTATTTTTAAAAGGCAAGAACTAAAGGGAAACAAATAATTAATTGAATCAATAAAGGTGATATGATTGAGACACACAACACAAAACCTTGCACCAACATTGGATAATTTAAATTTTTGTAATACAACACATAATTGAGTAAAGAGCAAACAATCAACTTGAAAAGTAAAAGCTAACTAGATGGTCAATCTAAATGTTGTTAGATTATTAGAGTATATTTTTTAATGTGATAGGAAGTTGTTTATAAGCAAATAACTAGAAATTAATCTAGAGATAGTTTCAGGAAGTTTGGGCTGAAAAGAATCTATATTGACAATAGTATAGGCTTGGTATTGGGGCCTACTACCTCACTTCACACACTGTAGTGATAAAGGTGTTGGCTACTTAGCCATAATCTACCATTAACCATGTGTTTATACTTGGCCAAAAAACCAAGTCAGCTTCCCCCTTGGTGATGAAATCCAGGTAGGTTGGACTTGGGTAGATAATTGTTAAAATGCTTGTTTAAGATTTTGTGATTTGGTTGTGTGTGCATAAAATAAAAAATAGTGAAACTAAACAGTATATTGAAAACCACCTAATTAGACTATGTGATTTATTCTAAGCATGCAAGCAATAATAAATTAAGGTGTGAGTTAATTACTAGTATATAAGGGTTAATTCCAACTTCAAAACATGGTACAATGTCGATGCAGTCGATAATATATGCATAAAATAAAGAACTAGGTTGACAATGTCACCTTTATACTATGAAATCAAAGGTCTAAAAATGAATAGGGTCAACAGAGTCAACCTAGCTATCTAGACAACACATAGAATGCAGAACTAGGTCAACATGGTTGATCTAGTTGATTGTACAAGGGCCAGTTTTAAAGACTAAAAATTGTGAAAAGAAAGATTGTAAGGAAAGAGTGAAAAGGATAGAAAGGAACCTTGGTGGTTCTAAAGATGTAGAGAAGTGATATTACTATCAAAGAACCTTGATAAATGATTTCAAATCCTAATAACAGGGTTGACTGGGTGAACCTAGCTTTGCAAAACCCTATTGCTAAGTGTTTGAAATGTACAAGGTCAATTGGGTTGACTAAGTAGTTTGAATCTAATGTCTAAAAGTGTATAAGGTCGACTAGGTCAACCTATTAGTCTAGACTGGGTGTCTTAAAGTCTAAAAAACTATACTATGTTGACTGAGTCGATCTAGTAGCCTATACCTAAAAAATAACTTGCATAGAAGGAATAGAGTCATTTGGATGCAACTATGTGTTAAATCTATGCACATAAGTTAGAATTGTGTTGATACATGATCCAGTATTGCGAATATATGATAATAAAAAAGATAAAATAATGAAATAAGTGAAACAAATCCTACAAGGGTTAGATTAACATCAGGTTCACTAGAATGTATGCAATAAAAAATGCATCATGTATATAAATAAATCTTAACTCGAAGGAGATAAAACATACCTATACTTTCGATTGGGAACCCATTTGTTAAGCAGGAGCATAACTAATATGGGGATCTGCTAGACCCGATTAGGGGATCATCTATCATAATACACCATGATAAGGAGGGTTCAAAAGCCTCCAGTCTAACACAATCATGCAATAACCCTAAAGGGGGTCCTAGGTTTTGATATTTCACCTAAACTAATAACAAGAAAAGTAAATATAATTCAGTGCTCACCAAAGCTTGTGGCACAACATGAGGGGTTAGTAAGCAATCAAAACATGCATAGGAGAATCTTAATTAATCTATGTATGAATAAGACCCTAATACATGGAATATTAAGAGTAATATTATTTGAAGTTAATGCTTATGCTACTTCTATCTACTAAAGAGAAGGGCAAAGTTAGAGAATACTTACTTGAATGTGAACCCATCGAGACTCAATCTCTCCCTTGGGCCAAGGGGCTTCACAAGAGGTTGTTTTGGTTTTTAAGGATCACTAAGAAAGGCCAAAGCATCCAAGACTTATCCACAATACTAGATTCTCCAAGTAGAAACCCTAAGCTAAGACTCCTCAAGTAGAATGGTGGAAGAGTAGATTGTAAAGAAGTGCAAGCGAATAATAACTCTTAATTGCATATTTAAATAATGATGAAATGATCTTATATTTATAGATGGATTTTACCCTTGACCCTTTTGAAAATCTTGGCCGACAGGGTTGACCCAGTCGACCTAGCATAATTTTGGATAATATTCACTAGTTCATGAGCTAGGTCGGCCAAAGGCCAAACTAGTTCCTAAGTGAAAATCACTCGAAACTATACAGGGTCGACCCAGTCGACCTAGCATAACTGACTGACAAAAAGGGATTTAGGTGAGGAAAAAGAGGATGTAAAGAGGAAAAATATTGGAAGAGTGTGCAAAGGAGTAATAAATTAGGAAATGGTTTTAAGAGTTAGTTGGATTGGTAATAATGTGGAAATAAGGGACAATAATCTTGCAAAGCACCAATGGTCTGCCCACCCCTTTCCTAGTGTACCCCTTAGGGTGTGCACTCAGAGAGATTGAATCTCAATGAGTTCCTGCAAGATGTAAAGAACCAATATTTGATAAAAGTTGAAAATATTGTGTATACAATATCTACATTTCCCCCCTTTAATTTGGAAATGAAATTACTTGTTTAAAGGGAAAAAATGTGTACCTGGGTGTGTATAACACACCTTGTCTTTGCATGATTCCCACTTGAGTGTTTTATCGGTGATCAAATTATAACTAAGAGCATGTTACAATACATAATCACTGCATATAATATGGAATTTAAAGAATTTTAAATGATTGAAAGTAAAGAAAGCAAGGTTAGGAGTACACTTGTGTATCGATGCAACCATCTTGCCTTTTGACAATTTGATTTAAAGAGATGTTTTATTGTGAAGCTTTTAAGTTGAGATTATGATAATAGTAAAACCTATAAGTGAAAAAATTTATAAAAATTTGGAGGACAAATTACCTCCAACCTTGGAGAAAAATTGAGTTGTCACTCGATAGTTGAGATTAACTCAATTATGCAACCCAATCATACTTATAACCTAGTGAGTGTGAGTGATCCAAGTCAACTCACAGTATAAATCTCATGCAAGTGGGTGATTTGATCACTCCATCCCATAAAATTGGTAATATTGAGTGTTTTAATCACTTCAACCTTGTTAAAAGTGAGCCAACTACTACAGTAGATTGGCTCAATAACAATCCATAAAATTATATCCTGGTGTAGGCCAAAGTCCATATAATTATTTAAAATCTATAAAATTGATTTGATTTTATAATTTAAGGTACCCTTTTGCATGGCATATAAATCTTAAATATGTCTCAAGTTGAAACCTATGTATAAAAATGGTACCAATGTATAGAATACTGCCACAAGTGTGTATCTGAATCATATAATTGTGCGATTTTGGCCAATTTTGAAATTTGTAAATTGTGAAAGTGTGGAAGATATGTTACCATGACATGCCCCCACTGAAATCTAACACTAAGAATTGGTATGGGTGTGGAGAACATGTTTCCATAACATGCCCCATTGTAATCTGAAAAATACTAAATACTGAATAAATGTAGAAGCCATGCACTTTTTGGTATGTCCCTACTGAAATCTAAAACTATGAAAGTGTGAAAGCCATGATTCTATGACATTCCCTCACTAATATGCCCTTCTTTTGAGGTGACAGAATGTAAAAAATTGGTAGTCACCTCACCTTAAATAGATAAGATAATTGTATAATATGTGAAAGGCTCCTATATCATATATGAATAACATGTCTAGGTAGATATAAAAATGAGGTACATAATACGTGATCACATCGAATTCTAAGATGAATGATGTGAATCATGATAATTTCTAGATAATAACAGTACAAGTTCAACAAGTAATCAAGCACACACATAAAAGAACTCAAAAGCAAATCAAAAAGACATTGGTCCAAGGAGACCTCAAACAAGGGGCATGTTTAAATGTCATACAATCAAAGGGACATAGTTTAGTTAAATGTCTGTAAGGCAAGAAAATGACATATTTAAATCTCAACATAAAACAAAATATGACATATGTGAATGTCACAATAGAAAAACATAGGCACGGGGCCCAGAATCAATGAAACATATTCAAATGCGTGAACAAAAAATGCAATGCTAGACAAGACACTCAAGGAAGTGTATAAATGGAAAGCATGGAACATGATCAGCCAACATCAACACATCACATCAGTCCCTAGATATATGTGTTAGCAAAAAATGTTAAGTCCATAGCATATCAAGTACACTGCAAAAGATATAAGTATGGATAAAGACATGTGTAAATATATAAGCTCAAACATGATAATGTAAAATGATCATAATGATATAACTTGGATGTATTTTGATCAAGAAGTGTATGTCCCTAATGTCCAAATGACATGAGTAGAGGGAAGACCCAACATTCAAAAGTGCATAGATCATGCGCCTAGGTATTCCTATATCACACTCAAAAGATGTGTGAAACACGTGTATATATAGAAATAAATGATACTGTATCCACCAACATCGAACTAACATCATAGATGCCAAGGAACTACTAGAACATACAAACATTAAAAATATTGTTGATTTTTTGAGTTTTTAAAAAAATTGGTATTTTATTTGAATATTTGACATGTTCAACCTTATGTTGGATCATTTGCATTGTTTGGATAATGGTTGGATAGGTGAAAGAGGTGCATGATGTTTAACCTTAAATTGAGATGGGTCAATACAATAAATGGTTAAGAATATAGAAATGAATAAACATAAAGGTGATAAATAGGTTTATAACATGCCAACTAATTTTCAAACTAAGATAAACAATATCCTAAATTTACAATAGTAAGGTGCGTTAAAAATGAAAAGTACAACTATTGATTGATATTGCAATAAATTAGAAACAAGTGTACTTAGTTGGTTTACTGTGTGCATGCATATCTCAAGTGGAACATGTTGGAAGTAGATTGGATCTGGATTTTGGATCAATTATTAGAATCTAAAAATTTTCATTATGTAGCCTCGAATGCTTAGGTCAAATCTGGATGGTTGCGTTGATGCTACTATCTGACTTGGACATAGGTGTCCAATATAAAATATTATTTATATTTGAGTGTGATCACCTAGATCCTTATAGGTTTTATGCCACCTTTACTCTAGTGTGTTCAGACCTTGTGCATAGGATGTTTCTCTTCATCAAATGATCAAATCCTAGCTTTTTTACCCTTGGAGTGGTTGTATGGAAAATAGGTTAGTGGGCACATGGTGCTAAATTTTCCCAATGACCCATTTGTCAATAGACATTGTCTACATAGCCAATGCACCAAAGAGGGCCTAAGTATTTACCTTTTACATGTTGGATTGTGTGTGTATCAAGATGTAATGTGTGATAAGTAATTACATAGAGTGACCTAGTTTGTAACTTAGAAAATATAGATGATGGAGTGCTCCTTCAATATTTCAGACCTGTAGATGGATTGTCCCTATGACTTATATTTAAATAGAAAAGAATAGGGAAGCTTTGCTCACTTGAATGTTTAATTGAGTGATTTTGATAAGTTGCCTTATGAGTTGTTAAGTCTATGCTAGGTGATGAATGAATGAGGGTTGATCTTGTATATATATATCAATACCTTTTGGAAATATCTTGAGTTAAAGCACTAAGCTGACCATAAGGATACATTTCATTTGTAGATTTGATGACTTCAGGGCACTGAACACTCAGTTTGACACATGACACTAGTGTCAACACACGTGTTCAACTAGGACACAAGTGTCTAGGAAGTTGAAAAACATGTACATGTCGAAAATTTGTAGAGGATGATAATGAGTAGGATTATAACATTTTGAGCAATATATAAGCCCTGATCATCAGAATAACATATGGCTAGACTAAGAGATAAGTAATAGGCACAACATATAGCAGATGTGAGCCTTACGACAATAGGAAGGTCATATAACTAAAGGGTACAACCATGAGAAGTAATTTCCAAGTATACAAGAGTAAGGTGCTATCCAATTCATATTTAGTGTTTACACATGCCTTTAAATGGCATCTTCACACTAACATTATTTTGTAAGTGTATTTGCCAAGAATACACTTTTGGCTATTGTTATGGTTCTATTGACATTCCTTGGGAAGTTGTTGACTCTATTGTTCCTACACGATCAAGTTATACTAAGAGGTTTTCATTTTTTGTTAGATATTCTTACACTTGTTATGAACTATGTTCCATTTACAATTCTTCTTTAGTTGACGATGTCCCATTACAAATCCACATGATTCTTGTTTATCATTATGGATTAACTTAAGACCGAGCTATTCACTTTAAGAGTTGCTAGAGGTTTATCAAAAGACAAATTGTTATTAAAGTGCCCATCTTGGATTTGTCACATAGTTTCACCATTGAAGGATTCTACATTTATTAAGGATTCCAACACATTTTGTAAAAATTTCGAGCTAATTGGTGATGAATAGCCTTGACCTATTTGCATCACTAGGTCAAGTTCGAAAAAATATTTTTGGAAAGAGAAAATGAGCTCCAAACTCCATTGCATGCCTAAGATACCATGATTCTTCGGTTTCCTTCTCCGAGAAAAAATAAAAATTATCCTATAACAGTCAAATGAATATCAAATTTAAAGTCAGTTATTTTTATTGACATCTCACACTATTTTTTTACATAAGTATTGGGGTTGGTGGGACCCTTACCCTATATTAATAAGAGAGATCACAAGAACAACCAAGCTAAACCACCATGGTCTAAAAATACCTAGATAAACCAATTGGCAATAAGGCCTTACAACCAAGAGTAATAACAAACCCATCTACCACCTAATCACTAATAGTACAAAAATAAAACCATCAGTTAGTGGGATAATAATCTAACAGATTAGCCATCCTACCTTTTTTGCCTTATTTCTTTTTTACCCCCTTGCCACATTCTTTGTTTAGAATTTATCACAACTATTTGCCTTTCTAGATTCCGAAATTCCAAAGTCATATTCAGTAGCATATCTTTATCTAAATTTGAATTTTCAGATTCATGCCCTCTCTTCTCTTCCCCTACTATATTTTTCAAGGGAGAATCGTGAACTTTTTCTATTGCCCTTGCAATAGACATGTCTTATTTAACAAGGGAAGTTTGATATCCTTTCTTATTATCTCCCAATTTTGCATTTTCTTGAGTTTTTGTATCTTCAAAACAATCTTCAACCACTACCGTTGGATCTAGAGTGCTCCATTTGCTCGACTTTGACTTCACCCCTTTTTTCTTCACTGCTTGAACTCACCTTTGAGGACAAGAGGCATGAAGATGACCTGGTAACTTATAGTTGCAGCATCTAAATGTTGTATTCTCATAATCAAGAAATTGAACATGATGAACTTTATCATTTATTTGGTACCCCTTTGCTCAGATCAATCTATACACAAATTCTAGCAAAGGTGCACAATCCTACAACATATCTATCTCAATCATTCTTTATGTATGGATCCAAAGCGTTGCCTATTTCCTCGTAAGCATGCCAAAAATGCAAGGGTAGGTCAGGAAGCCAAACCCAGACTAGGATCTTTGTAATGGAGAGATTATTTGGATCAAACTCCAGAAACTAGGGAGTGATAAACAAACCCGCATCACCCCAAAATGAAGGGCCTTTCGAAAGACATTTTTGACAATCATTTTGTTTGCAAAAGTGAACAACAAATAATTTTTTTGATCAAAGAGATATCTCACATTCTTTTGACCATGTCTCATAGACCCATTGATATAAAGCTGCATAAGAAGGCCACAAGCCATTAAATCTACAGATTACTGCATCCTCTAATAAAGTATGATAATAATCATACACATCTTTGTTTGAAATATCCACTAAAGGAACCTCCTTTACTTGTTCTACAATATAGGCTTGAGGAGGAAAATAACACTTCATAGAATTTGATTTAGAAGCAACATTTCTAACAGCTTATTTGAAAGATGCAGGTTTGGAAGAAGATGCTTGTTTCAGCCCTTCCACACCTCTCCACAATCTAGAAGCCATAGCGATGAGTGAGTATTTGCCTAAATGATAACTAGACAAAGAGAAAACACCCTGAAGTTCTTTGCCCTGATGCATCAGAGACTGAGATTCAGCTAGATGTCTAAGGAAACCTCTAGAATCTACTTTAAATTCATCACTGAACTTGTCCCTTTCACCCAAATGCATTTTGTGTTCCGTGAAAGAGATCACACTAAAACTTGAAAACTCAATTTATCCACCTCTGGATACTTCTAATTTTTATTTAGTTTATCTGCAAAGAATTCTTCAAACTAATAGCACGCCATCCCATTAACAAACAAAAGTATTGTTTTATTCACTTTTATGCGTATTCCAGATTTTATATTTCGTTCAAGAATTTTGTCAAATGGATTGTGAACATCCTCTAGAGCCTTTGCAAGAACTTTTCGTTGTGACATTTTGACAAACACCTGCCAATCATCTTCTAGATCTCCATCTATGTCAATCAAAACATTGCCCATTTTGGGGGGATTTAAAACATATTCTTTCCTGTCTTCCCTCTGCAAGATCACTTCAAGCTCTTCCTCATCAAACTGGAGTGCAAGAATAGATTTAGTAGGAGCTAAAGGTTTAGCCTGTCTTTTTCTTGCCACAACCTCATCATAGGAGGGCCGTTGAGCCTCCTTTGCCTTCCCCCATGTTTATGATTGCTTCCTTTCCCAACCACCATATGCATAACCCTTGTTATGTTTAGAACCACATGTTCCACCAACATAGGCTCATGACCTTTAGAAGATCCAAGAGAGGCCAAATGATTCGACACCCACAACTTTGGGCCATCCCGTTGCAGTGAATGCTCCCCTGTTTCCCTTATAAACGTTTGAGCACACTTCAAAATAAGTAATTTTCCCTTCAAATCTCCAATTGTCGCAGTTGGATTTGAAGTTGTTCCTTCTCTCATCCCCCATCCTGTAGAATCGACAACTTTTGCCTTATTGGGTTTTTCCATAAAGAACTCTATGCTGCACAACGCTTTCTCTCTAGCCGCCTCTAGTTTGGAAGCCCTAACTTTTGTGGGTATCTGAATCCCCTCGCCATTCCATTCGCCATACATAACTCCTCCTATCATATATAAATTTACTGTAGTTTGTCAGAGATCGCCATCATGAAACCCTAAAGTCTTCGCCATTGCATACATCAACCAATTTTGACATCTCAAACTATTACAATTACACCTCCCATCCCATTTCTATCATTATAATTACGTCTCTCACCATAATTAACAATTTTTTTTCATGCTTTGAGAAGTTTGTTCTCTAAAGCAACGTAGCCACCAAACTAATATTCTAGAAGACATTCCTAAACATAAACATTAACCCTGAATGATTCATGACATAGCATTGCCATCCAAACACACAAAAGAAACACATTTTAGAGGCCCATTAAAGTCCCCCACTCCATGTAGATATTGTCTTTATAAGGGTGCATTCTAAACTTAAAAAAAACATCCCACGTTCAAGCTTGGCTCCGGGGCTTTCTAGAAAATGAAAGATTGGGTTGAATGGGCATTAAACCCTCGAGTAACAGACCCACAAAGCACAAGTCAAAAACACAAAAATCCGGCATGCCATAGCTTGTAAAGCGCAAAAAGTCACTTCAACGAGCAAATAAATCCCAACCGTCGATGACAAACAATCCAACGGCCGACGGGGAATGTTACGTTGAGTAAGCAATCCGTGGGAGCAGGAATGGGCCACTCCTGACCGTTGGATTGCGCGCATCTGCAAAATACGAGCCGTTGACCGTTAAAGCGGATGAGTCTCTACTCCATCCGCGCCTGGTAACATGTCCTTATTTATTCCTTGCAGATTGCAGCTCAATTCAAATTGTTTTCTTTCTAAAGCTCGGATTGCACTGCTTATTTTTGAAGAGAAATTCAAGCGCTTTGTTTCAGTCCAACATTTTTGCAAGGATGGCTTCAGCAGAGGTGGTCGCCAATGTGGCGAAGGAGAAGAAGCCCCGCGCTTCCAAGGGATCGAAACCGCCACCTTCTCATCCCACATATCTGCAGGTATATTTTAAAATAAAGCTTTTTTAAGCCATTGTTTCAGCCAAATCTGGTGGATTGATTTTATTAAATAAACTCTTTGTATTTTTCTGGCAGATGATCACGGAGGCAATTACGGTGCTCAAGGAGCGAACGGGGTCCAGCCACCATGCCATCGCGCACTACATCGACGGCAAGTACAAGACACACCTGCCCGCCAATTACAGGAAGTTGCTAACTGCTCAGCTGCGAAATCTTGCCAAATCCGGCAAGCTTTCAAAGGTCAAAGGCTCCTTCAAAATTCCCGCCGAATTAAAGAAGCCTACTAAGACGGTGAAGGCCAAGGCCGCCAAGCCAGCAACCGCTGCCAAGGCGCCGCTCAAAAAGCCCGCTTCTGCCAAGCCGAAACCTGTCTCCAAGGCGGTTGCTAAGCCGAAGCCTGCTGCTAAGAAGGTCGCTAAGCCTAAAGCCGCTGTCAGTAAAGTGGCCAAGGCTCCTAAGAAGGTAGGGAAGCCGGCAGCTAAGAAGGTAGCGGCCGCTCCTAAAAAGGCCGCTGCTGCTGTGAAGAAGGCTGTCAAACCGGCTGCAAAGAAGGCAGCTGCGCCAAAGAAGGCAGCTTCTGTGAAGACTCCAAAGAAGGCCAAAAAGTGATGCCCTGTTTTAATCGTGTAAATTAGTGGACACATTTGTTTTTCTCGGATGTGATGATCTGACGCTTTGTTTATCTTTCTGACGAAGATTTGTATTTAACAATTTGTCTCTGATGCCATTTTCATCCATTAATGAAATGCTTTCCTTGTGCATTTGCTTGCTTTCTTTACGAGCCGGATTGCGTTGCGTGTTCAATATTAGATAATTGTGATCATAAATATATTATTAATGTTCCAAAGGTTGATTGGAATGTAAGAAAAATACGTTTCTACAAGAATATGTAATGGAATATTAAAAAAAATTATACATATTTTAATTTTTTTTAATTTATTTATATAATAATTATTTATTTTAAAATATTATTTTTATAAACATGTGTGCATACAAAATTGGTAAAGTATTCATATATAGATTTACTTTGCAAGGTAAGTAGATAAGGAGATGTAGTTTGCAAGGTAAGTATATTTATAGAATTTCATTTTCTTGCAAGTGTTGGAAGATTTAATTTAAATTTATGAAAGAGATTTTAAGTTATAAAATATATATTTTTAGAATGTTATTTAAATTATAATTTTATTTTCATTTAAATATTGTAAGGTTTAATTTAAAGTTATGAAAGGAATTTTAAGTTGCAAAATAAATATTTTAGAATGTTATTCAAATTATAATTATTTTTCAAACTTATTTTACAATTATTAAATGTATGTATTAATCAAAAAATTAAAATTTAATTATTATATTATATATATATTTTAAAAATTAATTTATAATTTTGAATTACAAATTTAAATATTGTAAGATTTAATTTAAAATTATGAAAGGAATTTTAAGTTACAAAATATACATTTTAGAATGTTATTTAAATTATAATTATTTTTCAAATTTATTTTACAATTATTAAATGTATGTATTAATCAAAAGATTAAAATTTAATTATTAAATTATATATATCTTTATAAAATTATTTTATAATTTTGAATTACAAATTAGTTATGAGATCAAAATTTAACTAAATTTTGTTTTTAATTAGATGAGGTAAATGTTTTGGATATTTGTGGCATTAATATTGAATGTGTCAAGGGCATGTCAAATGTCACATGGAATAGTTATTCATGTTTGGAATTTTTTTATTTCTTGAAAAGAATTTGAATATAAAGTTTTTGGGCTTCTTTTTGTTTTTTAAATAAAATAATTGATAATTAGTTTTTATAGTTTGAATGGGAACAACAAGATTTAATGTTGTGTATTCATTTAAATAACAAAAACTTTTTTTTATTTTATTATAAGAAATAAATTTTTTATATAATAATATATAAAGATAATATCATAATTTAATATTAATTATAGTAAATATTGATATGTCTTATAATTTCATCAAAAAATTTGTTAATTTATGTAATAATGATAAATATTAACAAATTTTTTGATGAAATTATATGACATCAATATTTACTAGAATTAATATTAAATTATGATATTATCTTTATATATTATTATATAAAATTTTAATCTCTTATAATAAAATAAAATTATGATATTATTAGATTATGTTTATATATTATTATGATATTATCTTTATATCAAACAATGCCTTATAATAAAGACAAAATTACAATTAAAAAGTAAATGAAGCCATTAACAACTCTTTATTGACCTTTACTTTTTATTATCTAACTACATATCTTCTAAAGTAAACATATTTGGTAATACCATGTAGAATAAGGATAGTGGGGAGAAAGCAATTTTACATAAATGATCTATGGTTTATGGTCTAAAAGAAGCACTTTTAGATGAATAATTTATTCGCATAAATACATGGATAGACTTCATTTCTTAGTGACTCAGTAATTAAGGGTTGCTTGCTTTCTTTCTAACAATTCTAAAACATAATATTGATGAGTTTGGCATTTGTTATTATATTTTCTCTTTTTGTATTGTGCAGTGTCAAGTTTTTTTGGGAACATGGAAACTGATTAATGCTTGTTATTTAGTCTTTGACATTTTTAAAATTCTATATCAAGTTGTTCTTTTCTCATTACCCCTTAGATTGAGGGTTTGTTTTTCCTTGTGATCTTTTTCTTCATCATAAACTGCATGATCTAGATTCACTATTTTCTTTGCTTGTTTGTCTTTAATGTGTTTTTGGGGAGTGATCAAATCTTTCCTTATGATGTTGCATGCTCATAGACCTAGACTGCAAAGGGCCTCCCACTTATCTTTCTAAAGGATTTTTCTTCATATCATATACTTATTCTTTTAATATCTTGATATGGTTAGCCTTAGAATGATCTTCCATAAACCATTAGTCTTATTTTAATTCAAGCATTAGATGTAGTTGGTTTTCAACTTTTGACCAACCTCCATTCATGTTCACCACCATCTTAGACATCTTCAATCTCCCACTATTTGCTTAGAGCTTGGTTGAATTTCAGATTTTCAGGGTTACATATCCAAATTATCCACATTCAAAAATAAATTTGCAATTGAAAGGAGGATTTTAAAATAATGTAAAATAATCAAAGGATTCTATTAGATGTTCCAAAATATAATGATGTCAAAACTCCAAGTGAAGCCCAAAAAGCCTTGGGGGCATTTGTAGGGATTTCTTTGAAGGGATTAAATATGTTTGTTTTTATAAAAATCCTAGATATTCACTTAAGCTAAGGCCCATACTCAAAGACCTAATCCCATTGCTTTCCTTCTCTAAAGACCACTAGGAAATAGTTATGCAACAACATGTGAAAATCCATTTGATTTGAGAGCTTTTGAATCCCTAATGCCGATTTCTATATGGTTTCAAACATAGGTTTGATATTGAGAAATAGGGATAATTTTAAGAAGGGACCCCTGAAAGCTTACTATAAAATCTTAACAAATCTTAGATTTTAAGTATAATTATATTGGTGAATCTTTGGCAAAATCACCACATTGATATAAATTAACTGGATGTTTCTATTAACTCTTTCAAAAAACTTATAACTACCGGTGAATCAAGTGTCATATTCAAATCAAGAAATAATGGTGAAAAATCCAAGTTAAACCCCTTTCTCTAAACACATTCATGGGGCAAATAACATGGCAATAGTTTGAATCCCTTAAAAGATAGGCATAATTCATTAAAAGTGTGAAAACATTTACATATATGTACGATTTGTATTTCTTACTTAGATTGTAATACATTGTTGGCTACTTAGACTCCTCCTTGGCCTCCTCTTGCATTTGTCGATTGTTTCACGATTCTCATGACATGTAGGGCTTGTATATCTTACTTGGATTGTACTTCATTGTTGGCTGCTTAGACTCCTCCTTGGCCTTCTCTTGCAACTGTCTCTCACTTTATGATTTCCATGACAGTAAAGGAATAAAATTTTAATAGAAATGAAGCTATATGAAATTAGGTTTCAGGGTTTTGTCGTTGTAGGGTTTTAAGTAATTTGAAGCACTTATGTAGATTTATTTGATAAGAGGTAATTTGAGTTAATTAAAAAACCAATTGAGAAAGATGTTAGAGGGTGAGAAGTCTAAAGTCAAGATCTTATTTACAGTTCCTTTTTTTTAATGATTAAATTTGTCCTCCTTTTTAAAAATTAAATTTATCTTTTTTAAGTGCTAAATTTGATGGCCATATTATGTATAAATTGAGTATAGACCTCTGTGAGTCTCTCAAAAGACCAACCAAATAATATAATAAATCAAGTATAGTAAAAATTGTGATAAAAAATCAGAGTATAAAGTATAAACCAACTATAGGGCCATAGGGAAAGATAACTATGAAATGTGAGGATGACATAGTGATGAAGTCAACACTCCATATACCTCTCACAAACATAAATGTCTCATAAAATCATCTAATGAATTCACACATATTCTCATTAATTCTCATAAACATCTTCCTCACATTACACAAGGTTAAACAACCTTATCTCACATTACAAATTACTTGGCTTCACATGTCAAGGAGGCTTTGTAGAGCTTCTCTCTAAGCTCCATCTCCCTATCCTCTAACCTAATTAATAAACAAAGGAACACATTCTTTTATAGATTTTCAAGGAAGATTGAAAGAGAGACCAAAATCCACACCCCATATGGATGAATCATGACAAGAAACAAAGAAAGCCCATACCACATGCTTCATGGGGTCATTTTTGACCAAGCACAAACACCTTTGGAATATTGACACCACCTTCACGTGTGAAAACACTATATAGGATAGTGAAAGGTTTGTCACATGTTAAAGGTAAAAAAGAAGAGCATCTTCTTTAGACAAGTTAGACCACCACCATGTGCCTCCATGTGACTCCATAGAAATGTGCCCCCACTCCACATGTGTAAGAAGATCCTCCATGCCACATCACTTTCTTACATCATCTACCACATCATCATGAATAGTACTCATGAATAGTACCAATGAATAATGTCTCATGAATAATATTTTCTTGATACATCATTCTCCTTTGGTTGAAATCAACTTAGCTCCCACAAGTTGCCATGATTGTATCCTTGCCATCTATTCTAAAAAAATAAAAAAACACACCACTCTATTTTTTGGGTGATGCAAGATTGTCCAAACCCTTGGATGCCCTTGCATCAAACACCCGAGGTAGATAATGTGATCTCTTGATCACATAAATGGGGTAAGTGGTAGAACCACTCTTTTCGTCATGAAGGGTAATGACCATGGCATCCCATTCCAATACACCATGTGCACCTGGAGAATTTTATTTTGCTTTCTCCACTTACAACATCTACATACTGACTTTTCCAAAACTATCCTTATGGGACCATAAACCATTCTCCTCCATCAAAAAAAAATCCATGTCTCAATGTATTTACATGTGGGATCCAACCCACCATCAAAATCCAACCTCTTCCACCAAGATGCTCTACCATTCATCTCATCATCCCATGTGAGCTCTAGCCCACCACTAGTTGTCCACCTCCACCTAAAGCTCACATGGATTTCTTCACTCATCATCCAACCACTTGTTGAATCTTCCATATCACACACTATAATAACTTGTAGCTCCTCTCTCATGGCTAAAACATCATCATCCATCTTCTCCACATGTGCACCTACTTGCACAAAAACCACATCTGATGTTTCTTCACAAGAAACATTTGTCAGGTAAACCTACAACAATCAATATGCTCTGATACCAACTGTTAGGTGACCCCTTATCCAATGGAAGCACAATTGATTACTTTCTTATAAGCAATTAAACACGAAATTATACCAGAATGATAAAGTAACTAGAAACTTGAGACAACAAAGAATTTGAGAGACAATACACACTCTTGTATTCAATATTACTAGAAAAAAATACAATAAGGAAGATGCCACATCTTCCTCCACCTCAAAGGCTTGCCAGGCTTGCCACACCTCAAGACCTTCTTCCCTCTCTCTCTTCCTCAACACAACAACTCTATAGCCTAAGTTATTATCCCTCCTTGAATGCTTCAGCTGATCTCCTTGACCTTACACCTGTAGATCTCCTTGACCTTGCTTGCTTCAATGCTTTTACTTGCCTTCTTGATAATTACAATACATGCCTTATGGGTCTTTAAATAGGATCTCATGCTTACAAAAATAGAACTCTAACTACAATAATTAGACACACAGTTCATGACTATAATTAGTCATTTGACATTCAAACACTCGCTTCACTTAACTGATTGTTCGTCAACAGCAGTTTTGGAAATACACAGGCGACCGACACCGGTCCCTACTTGTCTGGTGCTATCGACGTCGACCGACTTCCTACCATCACCGGTTTCCTTCTGCACCGCATCTGCTCGATGTCGATCATGCTGCCGATGTCGGTGCTTCTGGTTCTTTAGCATCCTCTTCTTTGTGTCTGCAAACAGTTGAAGCTTTTAGCTCCACACCTTAACAATCTCCCACTTGGAGATAAACAACTGAAACTTGTACATGTACCTGTACACCATCTATTTTGTTCCTTAGGCTCTGTATCCCTCTTCACAGTCACTCTTGAAGACCAACCACTACACAAACCTGTGATGCTATACCTGTCACCTATGCCAAAAGAATTTTGCTACTCCCAAATTCTCCATGACACACTTCTGAACCAACTCTAATTTTAGCTCAAAAAACTCCCTGTATATGAAAACCTGTAACAAGTAACACAATACAGTAATAAGATAATGTAGCTAATATTATCCAACCTGGTAAAGATAAAATACAATGGTCAAACCTTCATTGTTCTACAGCCTAATCAAGACCATATACCATAGCCTTCTGTCTCATGTGTCCATCCACTCTCTTCTCTAAAATGGGAATCCATCCCTCTATCCAGTGCTTTCTTCCAGCTGACAACTCTACCAATAAATACCTGTTTGGTTCTTCTCCAAGGACTCACACTCCTCATACATGCCAAGCTCCCATTGTTTCTAGATTCTACCTGCATTGCTTCTTCCATCTTCCTAGTTCATGACTATCAGTAAGCAATATAAAGAAGGTGAACAATGAATATGAGGTTCACATACCTTTTCTGACCTCTACATGGGTGTTTGAGACTTATACTTCCACCCAACATCCGTTCCAGTGACCGATATCAGCCATCTCCTAGTATGCTCTCGACCGATGTCGGTTCCATGCACTGACCCTGACTGTCGACGTCGTTTCCCTAGCTGACACCGGTGTCCCCTCTGCCGACGTCAGTCCTTATGACCGACGTCGAACTTCTCCTACCTGACCTATCGACCCTGCTGGTCTGCACATGATCGATGTCGATATCTGGATGACCGACGTCGGTCCCAAGTGACTGACATCGATGTCTGTGTGTTCCTGTGATGAAATTTTTATTCACAAGCTCTTTTTGGATCAAGCCTCTGTCCATGCTACCCTGCTCAGATTTATTCAACCCCTGTGACTGATCTCTGTCCTTCATCTCCTCCATAAACACCAAAGCTTCTTTGTTTTTGTCAAAAGCATCAAATTTCCTTTTTCTGCAATGAACTCTATCTATGCTTTCTGAATTTGAACACATACCTTTTGAATCAAGAACTTCCATTCCCTTCCTATTCATGTGACCAAATCTATTAGGCCACATCTTCGAGTCTACACCAGAAGTAGAATCAGTAATACAAGTAGACAGATAAAGAGTATCTACTTTCTTACCTCTTGCTAGAACAAGTGCTCCCTTGGTAACCTTCCAAGAATCTGCTGTGAGGGTTATTATGCATCCCTCATCACCCAACCTTCCTACAGAAATCAGACTCTACTTTAGAATTAGAACATGCATGACCTCTTTCAACACCTATGTGTTGTCAATCTGCAATCTCAGCTGCACTTTCTCTTTGCCAACTATCTGACAAGGCGTACCATCCCCTAAATAGAGCACTCCAAAGTCTCCCTGTTCATACTCATAAAACAAATCTCTGTTTGGGGATGCATGAAAAGATGAACCAGAATCTAAAATCTATGATCTTACCTAACTATCTAAAGAAAGTATGAGAGCATCCTGTATCACAATATTTGCATCCTTTGCTTCTTCCCTACCTGCATGTTGATTCTCTTTATCTCTCAACCAACACTCTTTCTTTGTATGTCCTTTCTTTCCACAAAACTAGCAGGTAATACCTTTGGACTCGGATCTCCTTCCCGACCTTGATTTCCCTTGCTCAACCTTCTCCCTTTGCCTTCCCCTGCTTTCTGCACTTAGAGCATTCCCTGATGATTCACCTGTGCTTCTCCTGCGTATTTCCTCATTCAAAATCACACTCACAACATCATCAACTTTTAAGATTTTAGAAGCAGATGCATAATTACTTACTGCCATAACCAAACCGTCCCAACTTTCAGGCAAAGAACATAAAATCAAGAGAGCCTTTACCTCATCATCAAAAACAATATTGACTGAAGCTAGTTGGTTTACCAAACTATGGAAATCACTGAGATGAGTATGTACCGATCCACCTTCCTGCATTTGCAAAGTAAATAGCTGCTTCATAAGATATACCTTATTAGAAGCCGAGGGCTTTTTGTATAAATTCGCCAAGGACTTTATCAACTCTTCCGTTGTCTTGCTCTGTGATAAGCTGGAAATCACAGACGATGCAAGGCTCAACCTTATGGAATCGAGAGCCTTTTGATCAAGAACACTCCATTCTTCATCCTTCATATCTGTGGGCTTGCATGCAACCCCACCCAACGGTAAGTACAAATCCTTCTGATACAGATAGTCCTCAATCTGCATCCTCCAATGTTGATAATTTTTGCCGTTAAACTTCTCTATTCGTAGCTTACTTTCTTCTACCATTTCTGAACTCCCACTTAATCAAAAAACCCAGTGAATGACCTGTAATCAAAAACAATACCCTGCTTCCTACAAATCGTAGCTCTGATACCACTTGTCAGGTAAACCTACATCAATCAATATGCTCTGATACCAACTGTTAGATGACCCCTTATCCAACAAAAGCACAATTGATTACTTTCTTATAAGCAATTAAACACAGAATTATACTAGAATGATAAAGTAACTAGAAACTTGAGACATCAAAGAATTTGAGAGACAATACACACTCTTGTATTCAATATTACTAGAAGAAAATACAATAAGGAAGATGCCACTTCTTCCTCCACCTTAAAGGCTTGCTACACCTCAAGACCTTCTTTCCTCTCTCTCTTTCTCAACACAACAACTCTATAGTCTGAGTTATTATCCCTCCTTGAATGCTTTAGCTGATCTCCTTGACCTTACACCTATAGATCTCCTTGACCTTGCTTGCTTCAATGCTTTTACTTGCCTTCTTGATAATTATAATACATGCCTTATGGGTCTTTAAATAGGATCCCATGCTTACAAAAATAAAACTCTAACTACAATAATTAGACACGCAGCTCGTGACTATAATTAGTCATTTGACATGCAAACACTCACTTCACTTAACTGACTGTTCGTCAATAACAGTTCTAGAAATACACAAGCGACCGACGCCGGTCCCTACTTGTCTGGTGCTGTCGACGTCGGTCGACTCCCTGCCGTCGCTGGTTTCCTTCTGCACTGCATTTGACTGACGTCGGTCATGCTGCCGACGCCGGTGCTTCTGGTTCTTCAGCATCCTCTTCTTTGCGTCTGTAAACAGTTGAAGCTTTTAGCTCCACACCTTAACAACATTCAAATCTTCTTCAATTTTAGCATGTTCCTCATGCTCTCTAATTTCATTATGGGCTACCAATGGTCCATCCACAATAACTCCCATGATTTTTTTCTCATCCTCTACACTCTCTACATGTACATTTACTTGCACATCTACTAAAATCTCCATGTGTGCACTTGCTTGCACCACATCTTCTTCATCCACAACTTCCTCCAAAGAAGCTTGCAACTCTATATGGCTAAACTTTTCATTCTCAAGAAACTCTACATGGTTGCAATTTTCTTTCATCTTCTCTTCATCCTTCACAAGGATGTCTTCAATAACGGGCTACTCATAAGCCTCTTCTTTTTTGCTGATTTTAAAATCAGGTTTGTTCTCTTCACATGAGAACCTCACTCTTTTGTTGTCCTCCATGACAACATTCTTATTCTCATTAATTTTCTTCTCCTTCATCTATAATTATTCATAGTTGCATTCAAAATCTTTCCATGTGGCTATCTCACTCTTTAGTGAAGCCATCTTTGATCTTAGGGAGTCTATTATCTCCCACATGACTTCTTCTCCTTCCTCATTTTCACAATCTTCAACTCTTTCCAGCAATAACTACAACAACCTATCCCAAGTGTTTAATTTCTTCACCCACTCTTTCTTTGGTGGCACTTTTCCATTCTTATTCTCCATCTTCACAACTTGCAAAAAAAACCATAAATAGGAATGCACTCTAGCACCCTCTCCTCCTAGCAAGATTCAAACTTATTCTGATACCAGTTGATGGAGTCAACACTCCATATACCTCTCATAAATGTAAATCTCTCATAAAATCATCTCATGAATTCACACATATTCTCATTAATTCTCATAAACATCTTCCTCAAATTACACAAGGTTAAACAACCTTATCTCACATTACAAATTACTTGGATTCACATGCCAAGGAGGATCTACATAACTTCTCTCTAAGCTCAATCTCCCTATCCTCTAGCCTAACTAATAAGCAAAGGAACACATTCTTTTATATATTTTCAAGGAAGAATGGAAGAGAGACCAAAATCCATGCCCCACATGGATGAATCGTGGCAAGAAACAAGGAAATCCCATACCACATGCTTCATGGGGTCATCTTTGACCAAGCACAAACACCTTTGGAAAATTGGTGCCACCTTCACATGTTAAAACACTATAGATGAATAGTGAAAGGTTTGTCACATGTCAAAGGTCAAAAAGAAGATCATCTTATTTAGACAAGTTGGACCACCACGATGTGCTCCATGTGACTCCATAGAAATGCACCCCCACTCCACATGTGTAAGAAGATCCTCCATGCCACATCACTTTTCTATATCATTTGCCACATCACCATGAATAGTATGTGTAAATAGTGTCTCATGAATAGTGTTTTTTCTGCTGTATCACATAATTGAAAAAAATATTCAAAATATTTTCATAGTTTTAAAATTATAAATTATATAATAAGGTTTGCCAAAATGTCTTAATCACATCCATATTGGTCTTTCAAATATTTTTTTATTTCAATTAACAAACCATGCCAGCTAGATTATATTATCACCTTAAACATTTAAAAATAAAATACAGTATGATCATGAGGCTCTGTCGTGTTTATTCAATTTGTTCTTTTTTTGTGCATTATTTAAAAAAAGTATCTTACATGTCATTATTTATTAGAGGAAAACAATTTCTTGTTTGTTTATAATAAGTATATGGTAAAGACTAACCAGATAATATAATAAACCAAGTATATCAAAAATAGTGACAAAAAATTAAAGTATAGAGTATCAACCAACTATGGGGCCATAGGGAAAGACAACTATGAAAAGCAAGGATGACATAACTGAAAAAATTATTCAAAACATTTTTTTTGTTTTAAAATTACAAAATTATATAATAAGGTCTGCCAAAATGTCTTAACCATCTCCATATTGGCCTTTCAATTTTTTTTATTTCAATTAACAAATAATGCCAACTATAATATAATTATAACTTTAAACATTTAAAAACAAAATACAATATAAACATGAGGATCTGTTGCATTTATTCTATTTGTTCTTTATGAATTGTTTAAAATAAGTATTTTACATGTCATTATTTCTCAGAAGAAATTAATTTATTGTTTGTTTAAAATAAATAATCATAAAGACCAACCATATAATATAATAAACTGATGATAACAAAAATTATTGTAAAAAATCAGAGTATAGAGTATAAACTGACAATGGGTCTAGGTAAAGACAACTATGAAAATCAAGGATGGTAAGAAAATATATTTAAAGAAATGATTTTCAAGGAACTTATCATTATATTTATTCATTGCACTGATTTTTACTTATTGCATGTTGATATGTTCAAAAAATGTGTGAAATAGGTATTTTTGGGTTAGTCAAAAATATGGTTGAAATGATCATGAAGCTCTGTTACGTTTATTTATTTTGTTTAAAATAAGTGTCTTGCATACCATTATTTCTCAGAGAAAATGTGTTTCTTGTTTGTTTAAAATAAGTATGTGGTAAAGACCAACCATATAATATAATTCATTTCATTTTGTGCATTGCTTAAAAAAAGTATCTTACATGCCATTATTTTTCAGATGAAATGAGTTTCTTGTTTATTTAAAAGAAGTATGTAGTAAAGACTAACCACATAATATAATTCATTTTGTTCTTTGTACATTGTTTAAAATAAGTATCTTGCATGTCATTATTTCTCAGAGAAAATCAGTGGTAAAGACCAACCAAATAATATAACAAACAAAGTATAGCAAAATTTGTGACAAAAAATCAGAGTATAGAGTATAAATAATAAACTATCTATGGGGCCATAAGGCAAGCCATATATGAAAAGTGAGGATGGAAATCAAATAACTTTAAATAAATGCTTTTCAAAGAATTTATCATTATATTTTTTCATTTTAAGAATCAAGATAGATGATTGTGCATGTAAACTACTCTCAATCTTCTATTTGATTAAGAGAACATGTTTATAATAATTGTAAACTTTATTATAGAGATGCATATGTATTTGACCATAAGTAATTTGTTTGAATACATATGTGATAATTTCTCAATTTTTTTATTTATTGATGCAAGTTATTGGTGGAAGCAAAGCTCTGGTAGTCAAAATATTGGGACAAGAGGTTGGAAACGAAGGTGTGAACATTTTCTAAGTTGGTTTCATTATGATTGCAACTGCAAGGTATAGATTTGTGTTTCTTTTGATCTGAATACTGAAAGCAATTATTTGCATGTAAAACCATCTATCTTGAAATGAATAAATATAATGATAAGTTCCCTAAAAAACATTTATTTAAAGATAGTTGCTCAAAACATTGTCTTTCAAATGTCTTAACCATATCCATAATAAAAAATGATAAGTTCCCTAAAAAATATTTATTTAAAGATAGTTGCTCAAAACATTGTCTTTCAAATGTCTTAACCATATCCATAATCAATAATGGCCTTTCAAATATATATTTTTTCAATTAACAAACTATTCCAACCAACAATATAATTATACCTTAAGCATATTGTGTCCTAAGTCATAAGTGGTCCTTAACACATTTATAAAAGTGAGTAAAACAAACATGCTTTTCCTTCTATATGGTTTTAATGAATAAAAAAATTAATAATAAATAACAAAAACTATAATTATAAACTTGTAAGTTAAAATTGTTACATCTTCAAGACTTCAAAGCTTAAAAACCAACTAGTGTTAAAAGAGGTTAAT
This sequence comes from Torreya grandis, assembly GCA_037957365.1. Classification (NCBI taxonomy): domain Eukaryota; kingdom Viridiplantae; phylum Streptophyta; class Pinopsida; order Cupressales; family Taxaceae; genus Torreya; species Torreya grandis. The sequence continues at coordinate 3,607,817 of JARHVA010000836.1, read as the reverse complement.
GACATAAATGACTTCACATCCCAAATTCTCATACCTAGTGTATATTTTATTTCTAGTATTGAATGCAGTGAAGTGAGAATTAAAGCTACAGGGATTGAGGTTGAGACATTTCCTCATTTTTTAGTGAATTGGTGATGGAATATTGAAGAGTCAAGGCAAAATTTAATGTTGGTCCAACACGTCACCCGTGGGATTAATGGAAGTTGATCAAATATATAAGTGATTATTTTCTCAAAATTTCTAATCATTTATGTAAGCTATTATCAAAAGTGAGGCTGTTGGTTCAATATAAATACTTACAATTTCATAAACTATAGATACCTCAAATAAGTTTGGTATAAAATAATAAAGGAACACCACAATATACTTATGCATCTCTATAATAGAGTTTACAACTATTATATACATGTTTTTTTATTCAAACAAAACATAAAAATACATCTACTTGGTTTAAAATAACAAGTGAATGCCAAAATATACTTATGCATCTCTATAATAGAGTTTACAATTGTTATAGACATGTTGTCTTAATCAAAATTAACACAAAAATACACCTACTTCATATAAAATAACAAGGGAATGCCACAATATACTTATGCATCTTTATAATAGAGTTTGCAATTGTTATAGACATGTTCTCTTAATCAAACAGAACACAAAAATACACTTACATCGTATAAAATAACAAGGGAGAACCACAATATACTTATGCATCTCTATAATAGAGTTTACAATATTATAGACATGTTTTCTTAATCAAACAGAACACAAAAATACACCTACTTGGTATAAAATAACAATAAAATGCCAAAATATACTTATGCATCTCTTTAATAGAGTTTACAATTGTTATATACATGTTCTCTTAATCAAGAAAAACACAAAAATACACCTACTTTATATAAAATAACAAACGAATACCACAATATACTTATACATCTCTATAATAGAGTTTACAACTATTATAGACATGTTCTCTTAATCAAATAGAACACAAAAATACATGTTTTTATAATCAAGTATTAGTAATTTTCCATCAACATCAAGGTCACCCAGTATTAATTATCAAAATGCAATCTGGATACATGAATCCATGAAAAATTATTTGGGATCACAAAATCTGTTGTCCTTCCTCAATCAACCCCGAATTTAAGATACCTAAATTTTAAATTTCAACATACCAATTTTCTTCATTTTGTTCTTGATAATTGTTATGTGCATTCTCTTCAAAATTTGTTGGACTCAGATCTAGTATTGCAGAACTCTTTGAATGTAGTGTGTTTGAATAATTATTAGTTAATCTTTTTCTTTTAGATATAGACTGCCAAATTACTAGAGCTCTATCAAATTGAAAATTGAGGACATTGTATCTAGTTGTAAAGAGCCTCAAGCAAGTCTCCAAATTCTTATCAAGATTGTTTCTTAACTTTGACTTTAAAAATGACAATGCACTAAAAATTCTCTTGTCTTCCACTGAGCCCAAAATCATTATTTGGCATAAATTAGCAAGATTAAAATATTCTGAGATACCATCACGTAGTATTTCACTCAAACTGAAAGTAGTCCATAGTGTATTAATCAAACCATATTCAAAAAAATTGTCCACAACTTTAACTTGTTCCAACATTATTGTGGCAAATTGAATAGACTTCTCACTTAGCTTTGAAAAATCTAAAATGCATTCAATTTATTCACCATTCAATTTTATAATCTTGCAAAAGTGTTGGGCCAAGGTTTTTATTTTATTTTGAAAATCTGATGAGCTAGCATTTTTTCAATATTGAGGGTACACCACAACCATGAATTTTAGTAGTTTATCTCAAGGAAAATGATCTCTAATCTCTGAAGAGAGACATTTTATAATTTCCTTCAAGGTGGATCTTATAGAGGATCATAAAATGTAATCTTTTGGTCATCAATGAAGTTTTGGATCTTATACTTCAAGGTAAAATATTTGTTCATAGAATGTCTTGGTCCCAGTGATAATTAAAATAAACATTCACATCATATTCTTTGGGTAGAGGTCTATTCATATAAACATCTATAGGATGAGGGAGAGATATAAGATGACACTTGACTAGTCATGGGAGTAATGAAGTGGGAGACTTAGGTAAGTGTGTAAATTATCTCCTTGGTGCATTAGATAAGACAAACCAATTAGGCTACTGTGAAACTATGCTAACCATGGTGGTTGCTTATTTTTTAGGCTCATGAGGTTTTACCTTTAAATTTGGTTTGGTTGTAAACTTGGTATTGTATGCAGATACAGTTGGTATGATTGTTACATACTTGAGCTTATTCAATATAAGCTTCATTTCATGGCCCCGTACAACATGGCATAAGTCATCAAAAAATTTGAATTTATTGAAAATAATGGACTCATGTAAATGAACAAGAATTTTTTTTTGAATATGTCTTGTAAATCTTTATCTGCCATAGTATTAGTCATTTTAGCCAACATTATTTTGTACCTCAAGACATATTCATTGATAGGTTCACTTGTTCCTAGTTTAATTTTAGCAATTTGAGCATAGGAAAGCTTTTCAAAAATATTAATGGAAAAGTGTGCCAAAAATTGATCTACAAGAGGTTTGAATGCTTTCATAGATTAGAGAGGTAAATCATAGAACCACCTGAAGGCATAGCCCTTAAGGCTTCTTTAGAATAGTTTGGTCAAATTTGATCATTGCAAGCATAGTCAATGCATGACACATAAAAGGATTGAATATGTTGTTCAAGATCACCCTTGCCATCATAAAATGTGAACTTAGGTTTAATAAAACTAGTTGAAAAAGGGTGCAAAGATATCTTAGGTGCAAGCATATTATATGCAATACATCTTGGGAATCAATGGCATGAGGAGACTTTATATCATTTTGTTCAATGTTTGTAACCTTGTCCTCCAAGGTATTTATAACTTGAAGGCCTGTTTGAACTATGGACCCATTGGGATTTATATTAACAAGTTGAGTAGTCACTAAAGGGGATGTAATCATGGTTTGAATAGGCATAAAAACTGGTGTTTGAGTTGAAACATTTGTTAAGCCCATAGTAGATGTAGCAATAGTAGTTTTAGGAAACAAAGGTTGGAATACATAACCTGTGCTCCCATTAGAAGTGTTAGGTTGTAATATGTTCAGGGGGAGGGTTTTTGATGTATGGGGATGACCCATAGTTCTAATAGCATGATAAATATATGGACCTATATGGTCATCTATGTTTTTTTCATTATTAGTTTCTAATATAATTTTTAGGATTTCATCAATATCTTTAGGGTTTTGATGAATACGCTCATGAAATAATGTAATTTCTTGCACTTGTTCACGATCTATTTGATTATGTTCATTGGTTTAATTGGACACATGGTTTTCATTATCATAATTTTCTTCTATGATAACCTCATCAACATGTTTTGCATTCTCAACATTGGTATCATCATAATCCATAGGATTAGGTCCCTCATTGGTTTGATAAATCTTAGGTGGTGGGAGGGGAAGCTCAATGTGTCAATAGGCACACCTCCTAATCTAGGGATACATCTAGGTTACACGCAAAATGATATTAGTAGGAAATAAAAAAATACAACAATCTAAAACCCTAGTTGATTGAAACCCTAAGAATAAGAAATATTTGCATTCATACAAATTGGATTCACCAAATCTTTAACCATAAATTTGGATGTGGATCCTACTTGGGTAGATAGGGTTAAGAATATATAAATGATAATGCACAAAGGTGATATTCATATCTATAACAAGCAAATTAAATGCTAAACTCATATATAACATATGTTGAATTTATTAAACTAATATAGGTTAAAAATAGTAAGTACAACTATGCTAGATATAGAAATGACAAAGAAAAAATGTACTTAGTTGGTTCTGATGTTAATATAATTATGGATCTAGAACAAGCAAACAACATACTAGAATAAGATTCTTGAATAGTCTCCAAATTTGGATTGAGTGCCTCTAGAGTTGCAAACACTAGTGTCAACCTTGGATAGTTGCATCGACCTTATTATCTGAACCAGACACGTGTTCTAAATAGAATACCTAATGGAAAGGGATGAAACCACCTAGATGCTTCTAGGTTTATATATACCTTTGCTTTAGTACATTCAGATTTGGGTCATGGATTGTCACTCCTCATGAAATTATAAAACCCTAGTTCTTCATCTTCATAGTGACCTTAAAAAAATTGGGTTAGTGGGAACATGGTGTTGAACTAAACCCAAAGACTCCTCTATCAATGAGCACTGACTACATATCTAATACTCCAAAGAGGGACTCAGATTGATGTAGTTCTCCCCTATATGTTGACTTGTGTGTGAATCATGTAATATGTGGAAATCAAGTATAACAATGACCTATCTTGTAACTTAACAAATATAGCTCTTGGGTTACTCCTTTAGTACTTGAAACTAGTGTATGTGTTGTTCCTATTAATAATATGAGAATATGACAAAATCAGAAAGTTTTTGATTTATTTAGGGCTTGATTGAATGCTTTGATAAGTTGCTTTGGTTTATGCTAGGTGAGGAATGAATGAGGAGTGATTGTAAATATATACCACTCTTATCAAGAAATATGTTGCATTAAACACTTAAGCTGACCATTATGATACATTTCATTTGTAAATTAGATGAATTTAGGGCATTAGACATTTATGCATTAGGGTAGGACACTAACATCGATGTACAAGTATGGGACTAATGCTTGTGTCTTGATAGTTAGAAAACATGTATAGGATGAACTTTTAGGGGCATAAGATAAGCATATTTTAAGCATTCTGGGAAGGATCAAAGGTTTGGGTCATCAATAAAAGACTTTTTAGACTAAAAGATAGGCCAAGGGGAAAAATATAGAGTAGATGCGAGACTTATGAAAGTGGGAAAATGTCTAAAACTGAGAGGAACAACCAATGTCAATGTTTGCCAAGTGTACAAGGATGAGGTGATATATAATCCATTGATATCATCTATATAGGGAGGTTATGAAATCTGTAGAGTTTAAATTAAGGATAAAAAATCTAGGGAGCTGGAAGAGAATGAGTCTTTAGAGATTTTAATATTGAAGAAAGTCATTACATGAAAAGGTTTTGAGTGGATACCACATTATGGTTTGAATATAGGATTTAGTTAGTCAATAAATTTTATTGTAAAGTAGTCATATGATGTTATATTTAGAAACACTTATGCATTTCAAGGGGAATGTGTTTATTGATTGTAACTATAAGGTGATGTTTGATACTTATAATATCCTAACTTGCCTCTTAATTTGTGTTATTGATACTATCATTGTTTTTCCATGTTGCTATTATTATTGGGTAGTTGAACTTGTTATAATTTCTCAAATTTATAAAATATTAAATCATTCATGTAATGTTATGTATTTATGTCAAGATGACGAAGCTCCTAGTAATGGTTGATGTGGTTATCTAAGTATGTTTATTAAATTTGTGATGTTTATATAGTGAGTATCTATTAAACCTTCACATAACTATTATTTAATGTTTAATATAAACAAGTGTTAGTTCATGCCAATGTTAATATAAAGGGATATAAAGTTAAGTGGTCTGAGTCATATTTTATGACTAACCAACTGCACCTAACAATCTCTCTCTTTGTGTCTTGGGTGAGCACACAAATCTGCTTACATTGTATGTTGGTTTGTTGAGTATCATTTGTCAGGGTAAGCATAGTGACACTAATATGATTATTGACACATAGGAAAATGTCCCAACATTTTGGTTCAATTGGTAGGGAGTTGTTGAACCAATTGTATAAAGTGATGTTCAAAGATTATTCACTAGATTTTCTTGGAAAACATTGAGAGATGCCTAGAAGATCTAGATCACACCTTCATGAGGTATCATCCCAACCTAAGAAATCTAACTCCTAATAAGTGGGTGGATTAGTATTTGTATGATATTATCTATGAAATGTTTTCATATGATTTATCTAAGCATTTTCATGTATGGATAGCCATATCTTATGGATTGGAGTAGAAAATTTGGCATAGAACATCCATAAACAAGGGTAGGAATCAAAAAATTATAATGCACTAATGAAGTTTGGACTAGAGAAATGGATGTGTGGATGTGTGGTGGAGGGGCATATTTAATAGTTATCTCTTGGAGTTTATAATTTCTATGTAATATTATCTAGTAGAAGCATAATATCAATTCTTGTGTTAACCTATAGGGTATTATATAGTGTAGATACCCCTAGAGATTAAGAATATTATGATAGACTAAGACATTAAGATTACTATCATGGATGGCTAAAACTCTTTTATACATGGCTAACTTGACAATAGAATTATGGTTAAGGTTCTCATGATGCATTTGTGAAGTTTGGAGATCTAAATAAATTTAGTATGGAGAGCCAAATAACTTCAATATAGAGATCCTAGATACTTGCAAACTTAGGTGACATAGATATGGTGAATGTTAGAAAATAAAAATTACCTCCATGGACCCTACGAAGGGGAGAGATAAGTTATGGATATTACATGAGGACCCACATAGAATTGGAAGGGAAAGAGGACAACTCTCACATTGAGTAAACATGTTAAAGAGGAAGAGTTGCATGCTATTGAGCAAGACATTGACACTTTGAATAAGTCATTTGAAGTTAATTAGGACCATATGAGCATGTAAAACTATAAAAAAGTTGAGGATGCACCCACATCTCATGTGTTTCTTAGTTAGATGAAGGAAGATGAAGGAAGTCATGTTAATTGGTCTCATATTATAGATTTTACAAGACAATATACCATGACAAGTATTCTACAACAAGTGATACCATATAAAACCATGAGGAATAATATAAACACTAACTATAATATCTAAGAGCGTAATAATGTTAGGTCTGTCACTAAATGGGGGTGCTAATCCACCCTTGTAAGTTACTAATAACACAACATAGGGGATAATGGCTATGAGCACATTGGTAGATAATATAGGTACCAATATATCTTTAATGCAATTAAGTGTTGGGGTTGGTATAAATCTTCCCTCACTTAGAGGAAATGTTGTTGGAACAAATAAAATACACCCTAGGGGTTGTTAGAGTTCAAGTGCTCAATCAAAAAGTAATGCATCAACTGTGCATGTGCCTACCTCAAATTTTTATTATGACATGCCTCTAAGTCTGCTTGAGTATTGAGGAGTGGAAAATATTGCTGAGCATGCCCAAAAATGTGAAATTATATGGTGTGCTAAAGGTGTCACTGCACTAGATCGAAAAACAAGATAGTTCATGACTACAATGTTAGATCACACACATATGTGGTACCATAAATTATATGCACTACATGATATTTTAGATTATGAACTTTTAAAGGAAACATTCATAAATTGAAGTACATGAATGTGATGCAAGACAAAAAAATCATACATGGAAAAATAGATGTTGTACTTTTACTATACCAAAGGGCCATGATAATGCTGGTGGAATCTACTTAGATGGGTTACATTATCACATGTTATATATTTATTTGACCTTTTACCATGTTTAGATAAATACATTACTTACACATGTCTTAATAGTTTTTTAGAAATAAATGACAAGGTCTAAAACAATATTTAAAGTGTAAGTGAAAACATGCACAAAAGGAAGGAAATCAATTTAAAAGTGAGCCATCAAGAGAATGTAAGACACAAATTGTTAAATGAGAGAACCAAATCAACGGAAGAAAACCCCACATGTATTAAGAAGGCTTGAAAAACACTATTCTCTAATTACAATCTTAGAATTAAAAAAGAGATGGGCTTCAAGCCATAAATGTCTTAAGATGAACTTGTGTATAATGAGAGAGGAGAGAGCTCATTAAATAGAGAAACAAGGAAAGACAAGTTACTAAGAAAACTCCATCACGAACTTGTATATCCTTCGTAGTGTATGGCTAGTGCTACTAATCCCCATACAGTGAGGGAGAAGTGTGTGACAAGTGTGGGAAGAGTTACATGTGACATGTGACTCTAAGATTCCTTTAAAAATAGATAAAACATGTGTAACACCGCATAAATCCAAAACATGATTCACATAATAGAAAAACCTACACACTTAAATAAACTTAGTATAAACGTGAACCACCTAAATAAATATTAATCTCCAAATCTCCCCCTTAAGTTTTATTTGGGGTTATAAAAGAGAAGAAAACCTTGGACAAATAAGGGAGTCAACATTATATAATTCTCCTCCTTAATGGAAACTTCCTTCGAGAAGAATTACAATAATTTGAGAAAAATGAGAATAAGAGAATATGTGTCACCAAAAAGAATGTAGAGTTGAAGGTGTGATCATCGATAATTTTAAAGAATCCTCTTTGGATAAGAAGCTCAATCCACTTTAGACCAGTGACCAACAAAAAAGAAACTTACAATAAATGATTCACTATACCTTCAAAATACACACTTACATCAATCTTCATGTTAAGTAAATAAACATGCCATCAAAATATGATCTACATACAATGAATATAATAAAATTAGATATAATATAAGGTAAAAAGAGGAAAATAAAAATTCCGTAACAAAGTGTTGAATCTTATATGAAAAGAAAAGCTAGTCAGAAATCATTAACTCCAAAGAAAGCATATTTCCTTGACAACTTACAAGAAGTAAGCACAAAAGAAAGGAATGCATAATTTTTTTTTCTAGTTTTAAACTTGTTAATAGGGAGACAAATAAGATCTTTCAATTTTCTCAAATATTTCCTACTTGAAGTAATTTAAGAACTATAAAAATAAGTCACATCAAAGTCTCAAGAAGACACCATAACTTTAGAGATCTAAATTGGCTTAACTTTTGAATGAGGGGTTTTAGTGGTTTTATAACAATGCAAAAAGTCATGATTTATTTTACCACAATATATACGAGGATGAAATTGCCAAAATTTAGTAATATCATGCCCATGTTTACCACAATGATCATAAATTTTATGATTTTTAATGAAATGATGAGAACAAAAAAAATTATACCCACAAGAAGCCTTATAAGATTAAAAAGTACTATGGTGCAATGTCTTTCGGTGAGGAAGACACTACGACTTCAAATTACCATTAGAAGCATTAAAACCAATCTCTATAAAATTTTATTTAGAGATAAATGAAAGGGGCTCAATAATGTCATTTTTATATTTACCAAGACCATCACTAAAATAACCCATTGATTACATTATTTTTAAAATGAGGTTAAAAACATGATCTTATGAAATAATACGCTTCTGAGAGTAAGAAAGATCACTTTTTGAAGTAGCATTAGAGGTATTATATTTTTCAAAAGACACAATATTCACGGTAAGAGAGTTAACCACAATTTGCATCTCGCTTAATTTTCCATTACGTGAATTTTGCGATAGAAAAAAGGTTTAGTTTTGACATTCAAGTTGATATTTTAAAGTAAGAATTTCATCATATTTTTTAATAATTTGATGTTTACGATCATTAATAAATGCATCATTGGTATTTCAAATCCACTTTAAATCCATCATTTAAAAAAAACTTTTATATGGAAAGCATTAAAAGATGTTTAAATTAATATGAATAGCTTCAAAGAGCAAGATGTGACCCAAAAAAAACTTAAATTAGGTTTAGCTTAAATTTTTTTTTACAAGAGTTTAATTTCAATTATAATACCATTAAAAGTAATAGAGTGATGTAAATTCATTGAGAGGAGCAATAAATTGTTAAATGTCAAGGCTTTGGTAGAGCTTTTAAAGAAAATAAGCAATATATAGGTTTATCTTAACAATATACTTGAAATGTGGCAAATGAAGGAAAAATATAAAAAAGATATATTGTGGAATACATAAATACTGCCAAATTAACATTTGTGATTTTGTATAAAAATTAAAAAAAATAATTTTTTAAATGCAGTAGTTATGTTTTTTATGTTCTCTCAAACTACGATCTTAGTTTTCTCAAAATTTTAATAGATTATTTCTAGCCTAAAAATTAACACCCCCAAAAAAAATCCTATAATGTAAATTAAAATATACAACCTTTTTTGTCAGATGGGTTTATATAAAAACATACTTAATACATATTTATGAATGTTTTTATTTGAAATGAAAACAACATAATAGATTAAAAACTAATTAGATGCATTCAACTAGTGAATATAAATGGTGAATATACAGAAAACAATGATTGTAAAGGTTGAAGCCCTTACAAAAAAGGTCACAAAATGGTACTTCTCTACCCATGATCCTATGAAAACCTCAAAATTGAATGTTAAAATTAAATTGTTTTGGTACCATGTTAGAAATAAATGACAAGATCTAAAATAGTGTAGATTAGTTTTCACTTGTTTTATGCTTCATTGATGTTGTTACTTTTTCATGATAGGCTAGCTATTATTGTTAATTGTGTGTGGACCTTTGCCTTGATTATGGTTCCTTAGGTTTTTTTATTACGACATGCGTGCCCCTTATTTTTGGATTCTTATCATTACCTATTGTAGCATTCATACCCCTTATTTGCAGTTCCTTAGCCTTTCTTGTTATGATATATTTATGTCCCTTATATGTGGCCCTTTGGCCTTGCATGTGACAATGCATATTGAACTTTTTGAGGTTGTCTGATTACTATGTTTAAATTTTCATGATCCATGTCATGAAGTTTCCCTTTGTGTATTGTGCCATGATTTATATCATGCACTTCCTTACTATGTAGTCTTATCCAGTGATAGTTACTACTATGTGTTTCATAGATACATTTATCTTTGCATAACACTTATATGCCCTTGCATTCCATATGTTACAGACATGCCTTGATGCTATATACATTAATATGATAACATACTTTCCCCAATTTGACATGATTCTACATAAGATTATCCTTATGCATGACATGTACAATTCAATTTTCTTTTGAGATGAGTGACTTGTAGGATCCATCCCTCACCTCAAAAATGGAGCATATTAGTGGGTTTTATCATAAAGACTAAAGTCTCCAAAACCAAGTTTGGGTTTCAATTTTCTTTTGAGATGAGTGACTTGTAGGATCCATCCCTCACCTCAAAAATGGAGCATATTAGTGGGTTTTATCATAAAGACTAAAGTCTCCAAAACCAAGTTTGGGTAAAGTATACATATTTTAAAGTTTGCATATGATTCAAACATTCAATTGGGATAATTATATACAGTCTTTAAATAGATCTTTGGGGCATATTTACTCTTCTTACACTCCACAAGTTACAAATTTCATATTGATATGGATTCAAATACATTTAGGGGCATGTGCAAGGCACATGTACTTTGTTTTATAGGATAAATTCAAATGGACATGATGATGGATCATACACATATTTATTAATTCATATTTATATTGGGAATGATATTAGTTCATGCACTTATTGACAATTTACATTTGACATCGATTCAGTGGGACATGATGATGGTTCACATACATTTACACATTTTGTAGTAATTTATCAACTATTTTCAAGTTTATATCAAACTTAAATATATAAGTATGTTAGAAACATTTGATTCATAATTTTGAGGTAATGTATGTTGAGTCTCAATGATGCTAATCGATGATGGCACTACCCATAACAAAACGATTGTGTGGTTATTACCTTATCATCTTGGGGTTACAATTTTAGTGTTGGATTAGTTACATTTGTGTTGGGGCATTTTTACTCCAATATACAACCCTTGTATTAATTATATTTAAAATTAGGAATTGATCACCCTTAATTATGCCATGTTATCCATGTGCTTCAATAAATAATCATAATTATCTAGTGCTTTGATCAGGAAACATCATCTCCAACAAGCTATAAAGAAACATAGTTTACTCACATATAGGTTTAATCATTCCTTGCTCTTTCAAATTTCAAATTGAGTATAATTAAAATTTAAATTCTCACTCTATACACATTGAATACTACATTTTCATTATTGGTTTTGCTTGGAATAAATTGCATATTTTGAGGTTTCTTTCAAAGACAAAGTGTGTTGTACACACTCAAGTATATCTTTATCCTTTACTCTAGTGTTTTTATTGCATTGTAATACTATAATAAAATGAGGGAATTTTTAGGTCCACTAAAATATGGTATTTGATACTTGGAAATTTTAATATTGAATTAAACTTATCAATAGAGGTTATTGGGATTAGCTTAGCCCAAATACACTTCCTCACATTTTACAAATTTTCATTCTTCACTAGTAGACTTATAGTTTCAAGGAGAAGGAAGTTGATTTTTAAAGTTGCACATGTAGTCAAGGGTCACATATCACAAAAAAAAAGACATATCAGACAAACACACTTCATTATACAGTCATAGAGAGACAAATATGCTTAGGATAGTAATGTTAACCTTAGTCACTACTATTGAATTTTCTACACAAGCCTAATGATACCGACCTTATGCACACAGAGATAGTTTTTGATCTAGAAGAATTACAAGTATGCTTTGAGTCTATTTCCATCATCAAACATTATCATATTTAATTAGTAAAATGAAAAAAAAAAAAATTTAATCTCCTCATTATTTTCTATGAATAATAAATTACATTTTGAAAACTATCCCATTCAATTATATTCAAATTTATGATTGATTTTCATATATTATAATCCAAATCAATTCTAAAAGTTTAACATATTATGATTGACATTAATAAAAAAAATAAGGTAAAAAATAAGGCACATTTCTAGACCCAATACATTTGGTACATGCATGATATTATAAACATAATGTCATTTAGCTGCAAAAATATTTAATTTATTCCTCACAACATTTGACTACGTGCTTAATTTTTTTAAGATGATCATCCAATGATAGTCTCAATCCTATCATGTAACTATAAACTATGATCCAATGTTTGACACGTAATGTTACATTGAGTATGTAATTCGTGGGAGTAGGAATGGGCCACTCCTGACCATTGGATTGTGTGCATATATAAAATATGAGCCATTGACCATTAGATCAAATGAATCTCTACTTTATCCATGCCTTCTAAAATGTCCTTATGTATTCCCTATAGATTTCACCTTGATTCAAATTGTTTTCTTTCTAAAGCTCAGATTTCACTGCTAATTTTTGAAGACAAATTTGAGCGCTTTGTTTTATTCCTACATTTTTTGTAAGAATGGCTTTAGAAAAGGTAGTCCTCAATGTGGTGAAGGATAATAAGCTGTGCACTTCCAAGGGATCAAAACTGCTACTTTCTCATCCCACATTTTTGATAGGTTCTTTGTGAGTCAAATAACTTTACCACTTCAACCAACAATAACCACTTGAACCAACAACAACCATTCACATATTTAATATTTTATGTTTTTATAATTTATAAAGACAAATTTACAATAATCAAGAAGTAAATGAAGCCATTAACAACTCCTTGTGATGGCCTTTACCCTTTATTATCTAACTACATATCCTCTAAAGTAAACATATTTGGAATACCATGCAAAATAAGGATAGTGGGGAGAAAGCAATTTTACAAAAATGATCTTTGGTATATGGTCTAAAAGAACTTTTACATGAATAATTTATTCAAAGAAATACATAGATAGACTATTCATTTCTCAATGATTTAGTAATTAAGGGTTGCTTACTTTCTTTTAGTAATTCTAAAGCATAATATTACTAAGCTTGGTGCTTATTATATTTTCTCTTTTTGTGTTATACAATGTCAAGTTTCTTTGGAAACATGGAAACTGATTAATGCCCATTACTTGGTCCTTGACATTTTTTTATTCTTCTATATCAGGTTATTATTTTCTCATTAACCCTTAGATTGAGAGTTTGTTTTTTCTTTCATTGTGATCCTTTTCTTCATCATAAATGGATGATCTAGATTCACTATTTTCTTTGATTTTTTGTCCTTAATGTGCATGGGGAAGTGTTCATATCTTTCCTCATAATGTTGCATGCTCACAAACCTAGATTGTAAAGGGTGTCCCACTTCTCCTTTGAAAGGATTTTTCTTCATATCACATACTTATTATTTTAATACATTGATAAGGTTAGTCTTAGAATGATCTTCCATGGACTAGTAGTCTTCTTTCAATTCAAGCATTAGATGCAACAATTTTCAACTTTTCACTAGCCTCCATTCATGTTCACCACCATCTTAAACATCCTCAATCTCCCACTTTTTTGTTGGAGCTTGGCCAAATTTTGGATTTTTTGGGCTTACATATCCAAAATATCCACATTCAAAAATAGATTTGTAATTGAAAGGAGTATTTAGAAATAATATAAAATAAATATAGGATTCTATTAGATGTTCTAAAATATAATCATGTCAAAACTCCAAGTGGAGCCTAAAAAGCCTTGAGGGTATTTGTAGAGATCTCTTTGAAGGGATTAAATCCATTAGTTTTTATAAAAAACCTAGATATTTACTTAAGCTAAGATTCATACTCAAAGACAAAATCCCAATGTTTTCCTTCTCTAAAGACCACTAGGAAATAATTATGTAACATGTGAAAATCCATTTTATTTGAGAGCTTCCAAATCCCTAATGCTCATTTATATATGGTTTCAAACATAGGTTTGATACTAATAAAGTGACACATAAAATAATAAAATGCTAACAAATGTTCATGAAGGCCTTGAATCTAGTCACATAATCTTAACTTTGAATTTTTGTAACTAATAGACCCATCATTCAAGCCCTGAAAAGATTCACCACATAAAATAAAATGACAACACTGTTCCAACTTGTAACTTGTGGTTAAAAACATTTAGATTTATAAAATTTACTATAGTGTGACACCATTTCCATAGGAACACAAAAGGTCTATTATGCTTAATGACCAATCTTATATGTCAGGTTCAACAACTTCCTTACTATTCTCAAATAATAATAATTTTTCATAGAAAACTTATTTTCTTTCCATTATTAGTCTCATGCTCTATTTTATTAGAAAATATTAATAGTCTATATAAGATTTTATTTCAAAAAATGAGAATATAGTGTTTTTCTTAACAAGATTAACATTTCTTGGGATGTTGTAGTGAACCAAAGGCCTTGTTAAGAATAAGAACATGATTTCTAGACTAGTATAAGGAAAAGGTGTTTGCATCTTTTAGTTCCTTTATAAATCGTACTGCTAAAACTTGTTACTAAGACTTTGAATTCTATTCTTATAATTATTTTTCTAAGTTATATAAAAAAAACATGTTTACATACAGGAACCATCCCTAGCCAAAATGCATCACAAGCTACTAACAAGGAGGCTCTAGGAGACATTGCTAACATTATGAAACATGCCAATAATAGATGTAATGTCACTAAGGAGTCAATGGGAATTTTATGCCTTTGAATCATCCCATACCACTATAAGGCTTTCATTATTAAGAATTATTTTTTCAACAACATGAATTGATAGAGCAACTTTAACTCTTAACTTGGATTGCTTACCATCAACATCGATGAAACTAATTGTTGGAGAACCTTCAAAGACCACTAGTACTAGTATACAAATTATAAATTTACTAAATGCACCTTCATCTATTACAACTTCATCTTCCCTATCTAAGTTCAAGTTTTCATTTTTCACTATAAATAGTTTTGTAGCTAATGAATCTTTGGATATTTGTAATGGATATTTGGCACACTGTTTCAAGGTGCACAATGTAACTATTTTGCTCTCCCTATAGAACATTTGGCATGAAGGGCATACAAAATTTGTTTACACCAAACATCCAAACTTTGCATTAGTGTTACTTGATGGATTATGTAGGTTTTTCCTTGGTTGATAGGAACATTATGTTCACAACATTTATGTCCACAACTAGGTTCCAAGATAATCTTTTTTATATTATTAAAGCAACAGATAGGTAGTATATTAAGAAAGGAATATATTCTTCTCAAATACAAAGTTTGAAATACTTGTGTTTATGAATTGATTTATTTCACAAGATACTTTCAATGTGGTTTACAATATTTATGCTCCATACTACATGTTTCTAAAAGTGCATACTTTGAAGAATATGACTTATTTATTTGGGGTTTTCAACTATTAATAAATGAGATCCTTTGTCTAAATATGAACCTATAATAAATTCTTAGTGATTTCCTATTGTTAGTAATACTATCAACATTTTTTCAACAAATCCATTTTCTATAAAATTATTAAAATAAATATAATTATATGTAAAACCCTGTGGGGACTTGGCACATGGTACATGAGATTTCCAATACATTAATTATTTTTTATGATTTTTAATCCATTGGTTCTTTATTGGGTTGTGTTTTAATGGAAAATGGATTTTAGATCAAAATGTATTATATTACTCATGGACATTTAACTAGTTCTAATCATGCATAAAAGGATAACATAAACCTAATTTTATTGCTTGAGAAAAAAATGATTGGTTATTAAATGTGTCTTTCTTTAGCAATTGGGTTCCATGATGAATTTTGATGCTTTTAATTTAAATATATAGAGATCCATGTTCCTAATAGTAGCTCGTAAAAGGGTAAAATAATGGGAGTTGGATTTGTGCATTTGTTATAGTTAGACTCCTTTTGGGAATAAGTCTTGAAAACAACAAATACATTATATGATCCAAAAATCATTTTAGTGAAATAATTCAACCCTTACAAATTGCTATGAAAATAATATATTATCTCTAGATGTGTTTTGTATTTTTATTCCTTAAAAATTGTCTATTAGATAACTTTATTTATAAGATATATTTGAAACTAAATTTTCACTATATACATTAAGGACCTAAAATGAGGGAAATAGGGAATGAAAGTAAACGTAATTTAGAGGGAAAATAAAATGCATGATACTATGAGGATAAGAGGAAACTTTAAAATAGGTTGTTGTGAATTATATAGGATGCCAAATGAAAAGGGAATTTTAAAATAAGCTAGTGTGAATTAGAGGATACAAAATAGAAAGGGGAATTTCACCCATTGAAAGTTGGAAAGAGTGCCCATTATACCTAATTTAAATCAAGATAAATATATTAAATAAATATAATTGATTTAGCTTTTAAGGGGATTTTGAAATGTAAAATCCTAGTTTGCTAAAGTTCTAGAAGAATAAATCAAAGAATAAATATGCAATAATTATAACCTCTGATTTGTATAATAATTGACTTTTCTAATTACTCTATAAATAACAAATGAACTACAAGAGATATATTAAGCTATAAAATAACTAAGATGAATTATAGGGTAGAAATTGGTACATAGACTATATAGAGTGTTGTGAACTAGAAACAAGAGTCAAAAATCCTCCTGGATAGTAGTGTATTACACTAGTATCCTTTAGGGTGCGATAGTGTCCTTTTGCAAGCAGTTATAATAATCTTCTAGGTGGAGATTCACCTAGTCTTAAGATGACTATTCTTGAGTGGATGAATGTTGGTTCATTGTCTATTCCCTATTTTTATTCATTTACATGCAAAACCCTAGGCCTTTATATTTGTTAGGGTATTTTATGAGCACAAGTAGAAAAGAATAGCAGTAGCAGGGTAGGTTAGACATGACCTCAACACCCCATGTGCTAAATTTTACATACATATGAGTACCTTGAAAAGGGATCAATCCCAATGTATTTCTCCTAATTTAAGTGCTAGTGAAAGTGTAAGTGAATGCTAGTATGAATGCTAATTTGAGTGCTTTACGTGTGACTTGAGACTGGAAATATGAGTAATCTAAGCTTTAAGATTATATAGATGGGTGTATGCATAAGTAAGGTAAAATAATAATTAATGACCTTGATTTACATAACTACTTATAAGTTTGTTTATGAGTATTTGGATCTAATTTCCATCTAGTGGATAAGTGATTAAAAATGGTACATTTATAGTGTTATGGTGCTTGTCAAAATGTGAAATAGGTCTAGGCTAAACCTAGGAGTGCTTTGGGTAATGAAAATATATCCATTGGGACAAAAAGGAGTAGAATGATAGTAACGAGGTCCTTAGCTCGCTAGCGTAGTGTGCTAGTGTCCAAAGGGCTGCACTAATGTCCACATGGAATAAGCTAGTTAACAAGGGGATTGATTGCCTAGGGGATGGCATAATACTACTTTTGGTGTATTTGAGAGTAGGATAGACCATACAAAAGCCAAAAATTGACCAAGAGAGGCCCTAAGATAGGTCTAAGGCTAAGTTAGGACAAGGTGGTCTCAAGTGACACTCATTACACTAAAATGACATTTTAGATGAATACACCCCCCCATTATTCTACAAATTCAATAAAGTGAAATGATTAGGATAAAGGAAAAGAAACATACCTAGACTTACCTAAGAGGTGAAGCTTGTGAATTTGGGTTTGAGTCTACAAAGTGTGTTCCATTATGTATCTTGTAAATGAAACATGAAGGAATTAGTCCTTACTTAAGAAACATCAAAAGCAAATACAAAACTAAGTAAAGAGATGAGTGAAATAGGAAAATAATGAATACACCTCATTGGGTACATAAACTAATGCTAAAACCTAGTGACATCCTATGTGTGTATGTGTAGATGGCGATAAAATGTTGAATAATTTGGATTGAGTAGATGGCTTGCTCAATCCTCATGTGTGTGTGGTTTAAGAAATCAAATTGGCCTTGAATCCATCATTGCCCACCCCTATTGGGTGGATTATGATCTATGAATAACTTGGATGGGACTGATGACTTGTCCAACCCTCCTATGTAGGTGGTTCAAAAACTCAAGTAGGCTATGACTCCATCATTGCCTTCCCATGTGTAGTAGATGCATCTGTAACTAAAATTGTGTAATGTAAATGAAGTAGTGTGATTTAGCTAAAACTATATAAGATGAATCTAGGTCTAATTAAAAAATATAAAATTAAAAAATGGTTGAGGGGTCACTTGAGCACTCGGATATGTAGTTCAAGGACTACTTGTTAATGCCAACCACTGCATATTGAATAAGGCATCAATATGGTGTAAAATAGGTACAAATGGTGTTTGAAGTAATAATGTAGAGAATGATATGGAGATGCCATTCAATCTAAGTTTACTAGTATTAAACTAAATATATAAGAATAATGTGTCATACACATGCCCCCAAATATGATATCTATGCATATGGATTCTGGACTAGGTTATAATAATCTATGTCTAAGTATCCAAAAATGAAATAGGAGTGGTCATGTCATGCATGATTCCCCCAGTCTGAGCAAACCCATGTAATTCTATGTATAATTAAGCATAAACTAAGCATATCTAATAAACTGTGATTGAAACTATGTAAACCTGGACTATACCTATTGTCCTTTTCTATAAATTTTGGAATTTTATGTTTTTTGGGCTATTGGAGAGTAGTAAAGTCCCTTGGATAGTAGTACACTATGATAGTGTCTCTATGCTGTTGTATTGACCAACTGTGCTATTTTTGTGCAAAATTGAAATTGATCTATATGCATCTTTTTTTCACTATGTTGTCTGAATCTAGCTTTATGATCTATGTCTATGTGTTGAAAACTAAGTGCATTAGGATTGCCTGATATTTATGACAAAACCATTTGAATGCCCCTCTTTTGAGGGGAGCTATTGAACCTCTACAATAATTATCCTCAAAATAAAATCTATGCATCATGTGTGTCAAACTAGAAATATATAATATCTGTGTGACAAGCCAATATAATGTTTATACATGACATCAGAATGTAAAAATAATTGAGCATAATTTGGTAATGTATGATGTGTGTTAGATATAAAATTCATAAGGTTTTAAAGATAGATAGAACAATGTAAGCATTTATATGAACATCAAATTTGGAGTATAATATTAGTAAGCACCTAGGGGGATGGGGCATGATGTCCATCAAGGCACCCAAGGAGAAAGGGGAGATACATGAGGTCCCTTATGGTATCAAAAATTGAGTTTAAGTGTAACAAGTAAGAGATAAGTGTCATGGACATGATGTATACATGAAAGCATACATATAAACACATGAGACACGCAAAGTAGGCTAAAGGTCCATAATACAAGGGACATGGGGCACATGCCACTAAGTTTGAGAAAGAGAAAACATATAAGGACATGTTCAAATGTTCACATATTCATAGAGATAAAAAGGTTGGATTAGATCCACATAGAAGGAAATGTTCAAATGTATGCATACATAATCAAGAAGTCACACACAAGGGCATGGGCACATGTCCAAAGCATACACATAATGAAAGAAGTGTCTTAGAGCCATCAAACAATGGCATAATCAAATGCCCTCGAATAAATGTAGAAGTAAAGAGACACAATCAAATATAAAATTATTAAAGCTAAATGAAAGTATGCATAAACATGTGGTACAAATATTTATAAGAGCAAAGATGTACACAACCTGAGTCTATAGTAGTAGTAATCGACAAAAAAATAGTATAGTATAGGATGAAAAATATCAAGATATAAATAATGTTAAATCTATGATATGAAGTATAAAAAGATGTAACATGGAAAATTGAAAGGTATGTAGTATGATGCCCCCAATGGGTGAATGTATCAATGTTGAATCTATGTATCTGTGTATGTACCCTCAATGGGTAGATAGTATCAAATCTGGATCTATGTAATTAACCTAAGTCATGTAGTGATATGTAAACACTCAAATATAACAAGTGAAGCATGTATGTATGATAAAAATGACTAGACTACATAGGTAACATATGTAGTACCTAGTAAATATAAGGAATGCAAACATTGAAATGCATACAATCTAAAATTTATATTTTATGAGCAAATATTATAACATTTTTATATTTTAAAACATATTAGATTGTTTTTATACTTTTAAACATATTATATTGTTTTTGTATTTTTTGAGTATAGGCTATGTAAAAGAAACATGAAGATGAAACTATAAACAAAGAGCAAAGTAAGAGAAACTATGCACAAATAGAGAGGATCACACTAATTGATGGGTCTCAAAATAGACTCACTATCAAGGTGTCCTATATCAAATAAGGGAAGAGTGACTATCCATGCCATGCGAGGAGGTATCTAAGATTTGTGAATCAAATGTTCTAAGTAATCTATAGCTGAAACTTCTTATGGAGTGGGGATATGAATCTATGGAACTGACTAAATAGGCCTATGAACTATGGGGTTCTTAGGGATCCATCTGGTAGAAGAAGCTATGACTAGCATGGTTGATTTATGTTGTAATATTAAACTAGATAATTATGGGCTAGAGAGAGGCTCTATAGAATCCATAACATGTCTATGACATATGGGTATCTCTAATATTGGTCTCCATGGGAGAGCATGTGTACATGGTAATGCCATAGGAGTAAAACTCACCTATAATGGTGGCTCAACTTATATTAGAGGTGTGCTAATAGAAGATGTGTGCAAAATGATAACTAGTGTTTGTCATGTATCTAGCTATGGAATAGGTAAGGGGTACTCATATATAAGGCCCTTGAATATAACCACCTAATTAACACATATATACATAATGCACCATGTATGATGGATGGGATAGCCTGAAGTTACTATATCTAAGCCTAATCAATAACATGTCAAATGTGTCAACACTAAGAACCACCAAGATTATGATTGCTACATTTGTGAGACTAACCTATAATAGAAGTATTATCTCTCAGATGGAGCTATTAACATGGACATTGAGGCCACAAATAACTGTATCTATTTAAGAAATATCCTCCTCTAAATAACCTAATCATTATATAAGTGTAATAGTGCACATATCAATGCTTGACCTGTTGTCAACCATGACACTTTTAATAAGATGATGATCAATGTAAGATCATACAAAGAGTGCATATAGATCTGATTCGTCATTCATTATCTCATACTCTGAGAAGGTGATGATAGGTCTAGATGGCACTATAATATGATACACATCAATGATATTATTTAGAGGGTGTGCGTACATCATATGAGTATGATAGGATGCTGGTGGTGGATGTGATTGATAAGTATAATGAACACCTAAAGTGCATGCTATCTCATTAGTTGTATGATTTGGAAATGAATCTAAAAATATTTTAAATGCTTTTGCTTCTGTTGGTTGTGTTTTAGGTGCCTCTGTAGGAGTCCTGACATCAGTGGTATTATCATCTATCAAATATTATATCTTATATCATAAAATGGTGCATCTATTTGTAGTATGGCTTGGTGCTCTATGATAGTTATAAAATGCATTGACATCATAACTCTTTGGAAGAGGCCTATTCATATTAACCTCTTTGATGGGAGGGAGAGATATGACATTATATTCCAAGAGCTGATAGAGAACATGTGCTGGCTATTCAAGAAAATTTGTGAAAGGTCTCCTTAGAGGAGTTGGATCTAATTTTATATTAACCATTATCTTTTGGTCATTCTTATTTTTAGTGGGTCATGGTAGATTATTAGAACTATTATTAGTTGAATCTAATCCAATTTTGTATTTTAATTTTCCCCTGAAGAGAAGCTTGACTTCTCATTTTTTCACTGTATGGCATATATCTATGAATGATGGATTTTTTTTGAATAGTATGGTTTCATGTAATGTTGATAATAAAATATTATTGAATATGCCCTAAAGTTCTCTATATACTATGGGACTAGTCATATTTGCTAATATAGTTTTCTATCAAAAGACCTTTTCAACTATTGGCTCATTGTATTTTTGCTTGAGTTATACAACTTGAGTGTATGAAACCTTGTCATTGATATAGATTAAAAAGTATGATTAAAACATATCTTCCAGTGGATTAAATTCTATGATGGATTGATTAGGAAGTTCATAGAACCATTGTAATGCATATTCATTTAAATAGTGAGGGAACAACTTAGTGAGGAACCCATCATTATACACATAGTCCAAACATGTTGCATGAAAAGTGTGGAGATGATGCTCTAGGTCACCCTTATCATCATACATAGTAAGCTTGGGTGCCAAAAATCTTAAGGGCAAAGGAGTTGCTGCTATATGCTATGCCAAAGGTGCATGTAAGAGCATATGATAATCCAAGGCATAAGATGGTCTAGTATTACCCTACTGAATATGTAACACCTTAGACTATAGATAATTAATATCCTAACAAAGGGATTGTAATTTTAAGAAGAGGGATGTGTACTATCCATAAGAGGTTGTGCCACTAGTGAGGGTTGGTTAGTTGTAGTTAGTTGTTGAAGAGTTTGAGTTATCCTTGTAGTAGGTGTAACAATATTAGTATCTATGGGGTTAGAAGATTGACCCATAGTGGATTTTAGGATCTCTCATTAAATAATATGAATAAGTTAATATTTCATATCAAGATGTTTAAAGATGAAATCTTACAAATTTCTCTTATTGGTCTCATTAAATTGATTATTAAATTTTACCATTATAGGTTGGGAAGTAGGAAAATAAAAAGTTGTGTATGTCAAACCTTTTAATAAATTAAATATATGAAAGGTTGTATAAATAGAATAATGAAGTAGACCCAATATTTTAAATTAATTACCAAACATATAAAATAAAAAGAGACAAAACCTAAGAACATGTATGACTAGGGTTTTTGTAACATTCGAAGTAAGTTAGGTTCACCAAATGATTTAGCTTCTAAGGAGACTATGGAATGTAAAATCTTAGTTTGTTAAAGTTATAGAATAATAAATTAAGGAATAAATATGCAATAATTACAACATCTAACTTATAGAATAATTGCATTTTTAATTATTATATAAATAAAAAATGAACTATGAGAGATGTACTTAGCTGAAAATTGACTAAGATAGATGAATAATAGATTAAAAATTGGTACAAAGAATATATACAGTGTTCTAAACTAGAAATAAGAGTAAAAACGTTCTTGGATAGTAGCGTGGGCCTATAAATAGTAGCACACTGCACTAGTGCCCTCTAGGGCATGGTAGTGTCTTTTTATAAGTAGGAATAATATCTATGTAATTAGAAATGCAACGGATCCATAAATCAATCCTAGCTTAGAGAATATATATCCTACTTACACTTTCAATTGGGGATAGATTAGATAATCAAGAATGTGACCAATATGGATCTTCTATACTGCATTAGGGTATCTCTTATCACAATAATATCACTAGGGAGGGTTTGAAAATTTCCATTCAAGTAAAACTATGCAATAACCCTAACTAAGTCCTATGTTTTCATATTCACAATACCAATAATTAGTAAATAAATAATTTAATCTTTTGACACAAGGTGAGGGTAATAAATAATAAAAATAAACATGCATACAAGACATATACTCACATCAATGTATACAAAATCCTAATGCATGGAATATAAGTGAAAATGCATATCTATCTACTCTTACAAAGGAGGGACAAAGCTAGGAATACTTAACTTTGAAGATGAACCCATTGAGCCTCAATATCTCCCTTGGCCAAGGTGCTTCACAATAGGTTTTTGTGGTATGTAAGGATGATAAGGATAAATTAGCTCTAGGCTACACAACCTATGAATGTATCTAAAAGACTTATCCATAAAACAAGATCCGTATATCCAAAAAAAGAATGTAACCGTAAGATTTGTCCTCAAGTAAGATGGTGGATAAGTAGATGCATAATATATCTTACTTCTTTTCTCTAAATAATCAAAAAATGATTGTGTTTATATAGGTGGATCTAACCCTAAACTCTTCTGAAAGTTTTAGCTGATAGGGTCGACCTAGTATCGTTATTGGAAAAAACTCACCAGGTTATGGACTAGATCAGCCAAGAGCTGGCCTAGACCCTAAATAAGTTTTTTCAATAAGAGTACAAGTTCAACATAGCTAACATAGTCATGAAAACTATCAAAATATTTTTTAGGTCAGAAAAAGGGCTACTAAAGGTGGAAAAAGACTAGAAGAGTGTATAATAGAGAAGGTGAAGCTTATGAAATAGTTTTTATGAGACAAGTGTCTAGATATCAAGTGGAAAAAGGGATAATAATCCTACAAAACACCAATGGTCTCCCCACCCCTTTCTTGATGCACCCCTTGGGGTATGCACTCAGATAGATTGAGACTCGATGGGTTCCTAAAAGATAAAGAATGTCATTAATTAATAAAAGTTTTAAAATATTATTTGTATACATATTCCCCACTCAAAACTCATCACGTGTCATGTAAGTGCAACATGGGATGGTACTTCAAGAATATAACATAATGACACATAACATTGATGATAAGTAAAGTGCGGTAAGGAGAAAATAAGATAAATGAAAGGACATAGTTGAAAAACACGTACCTTTACTTACCTTAGTGTTTTAGATAAAAAAGGAAATGTGAGAGATGTGAAGGCATCTAATGTAAGGAATAATAGGTGGACCTGTAGAGATTAGTACAAAAAGAGCAAAAAATTATTCTTTTTGCAACCCATGCGTGTAATAACTAAAAAAATTCTATACGACATTAGGATTCCAAATTTTTTTATGGTTTAGAAAATGAGTTAGTAGAAACAAAGATATGATTAAAATAAGGAGTCTGAGATAAATATTTGAAGGGTAAATAATTATGAATAGTAATTATAAATAGGGTGAAAAATAATTCATTTGATATTCTAAAAAAATAGAGATCCGAGACACCTAGTGAGAGCCTAGAGAGCCATGATGGTGAGGAGATGATAGCTAAGGTGAGGAGGACGGATAATGGCCGCAATGAGTGCAACACTAGTAAACAATTGAGAATTTCAAAATTTTGAGAATTTTAATTGAAATTGAGTGTTTTTATAAGAAATTGTTAATTAGGTCAAATCTAGATATTGGAATGAACCCTAGGAATTTTTTTGGGATACTAAGGGTTAAATGGTGTACTGGGTTGAAAGGGGTTAAAGCAATAAATGCCTAAGGCATTTATTACAATGGATCAAAGAGTTGTCATATTAAAATAACAAGGTTGATCTAGTGACCTAGTTGGTAGAAAGCATTTTTTTTGAAAGGACTGACCTAGTAGGTCATGGCCAACTTAGTTTATTAGGGAAAGGGTCAACATAGTACCACATGGCTGACGTAGTAATATAAGGTCAACTTGGTTTGTAAGTGGCCAATATAATACTAAAATGAAGGAAAATGGCCAATATAGTAATTTTAAAGCATAGGGTGGCTGACTTAGTATTGAGATGGATGATTAAGTGGAAAATAGGTCAATTTAGGTGAGAAATGAAAAAAATAAAGCAAATTAGTTGATTTTTATGAAATTTTAAAATAATGTATTTTGATTATGAGTGATATGAAGGTCTAATACATATTTTGTTATTTGATTTTTGTAGAGACACCATATATTTTGATGATCGATGGATGCATCATGGATACTAGATCTATTGGAGTACTTGATGGTTGTAGACAGAGCTAGATTAGTCGTGCTAGGATTTGGAGGCATCATAGAGATATAACATGTCTTATTAAGTGTTGATCTAGTGGTCATGTTCTTGGGAGCCTGGGAATGTTTGACCAATACATTTAGATGGGTGGTGGATGATGATACCATAGAGGTTGGTATTACATTAGAAGATATCCATGCATTACTTATAATACCTATAGGGGGACACTGGTGATCATGGGGATACCGAATGACCAAGAGGAGATATGAACATTATCTCGATGGGTGATGTGCTCAAATAGGATCTACTCAAGATTGAGGGTGAGTCTCTTTAATGTCTATATTTCAAAAAAATTGAATATTTGAAAGGCTGTGATAGGATTGTGATAACATGAGTACTGTGTCACAAGTTAGATGGTAAGGTATTATTATATGTGATATCCTTTTATTAGTCTATATTGGATCAGGGGGCACTCTATGACTTGGGTTGTGTTATTTGGGTTCAGATCATACATCATATATATGGGATGTTGTTTAAAGGGAAAAAAACCATGAGGCCAGTGGTACTAAGTGCCTAGATATATGAGAGCTTCTTGATGTATCATCCAGCTTGGTTGCCCCATATGGTTCACGATCAATTACCTTAAGTTTTGAGATGGATATATGATCAAGTGGTGTAAGCCATGCCTCACATGCTAGCACTATATATGATCACATTATGAGAGATAATGTGGTATCCTTATGCACATATTGTGATAGTTTGGTCAAGTTGGGTGACTATGGTGCTAGGGTTGACATAAGTGCAGATCACATGCCACTACACTTGGTGGGTAGAGACATAACTAGTGGCATGTTTTCTAGGATAGGTTAGACTCCCTCACCTAATGGATCCTATAGTGGTGCTTAAATTTTGGGATAAACATGTGAGAGAGTTTATGGGGAGAGGAGGAGGATAAGTGTCAGTTGAGAGACTAGAGAATAAAACATAATATGTGAGACCATGAACTGGTTGAGTATGATATCTGATAGCTATAAAGGGCATGGATGTGAATGCAAGAGTGACATAAGTACCACAACCAACACCATAACATGAGAAATGATGACCACCTAAATAATACCATTTATGGATATATATATATGAGAGAGAGTATGAAGGGTGGTCATCAGGATGACCTATCAATCAGCCTAAGGCAGAGTTGGTCTATAGAGGCACCACTAAGGTGAGGCTTGAGATGTACATGGGTGGTGACCCTAGGGTTTGATTTGATTAGGAGGCATCTCATAGATGAGGTATTCAAGGGACAATTTGATGGAGAGACCATGTTTGATAGATGAGTAGATGGGGAGATGGTGATTGGTGACATCGAGATAGGTAATAAATGGTTATAATTTTGAGTCTTTGATATAGAATAATAGTTGTATAGATAGATAAATAGATTATGAGATATATATGTGATATGATATTTATTAGGTTTGAATTTTTAATATACTATAGATGAGGATGAGGTTAGATGGGGATCCTTAGTGATGGGAGCATACCATGATATTCTATATGGGGTGTTGGCACCATACAAACCTACCACATTGGATGATCCCATGGTACCATCTACCCCAATTTAGGTAAGCTAGTTTAGACTAGTAGGGGAGGCCATGAGGTAATTATAGGCATACAAAAATGGGATACAACCACCAATAGGGGTGGGGGTAGGAAAGGCACATGCATGATAGGCCTTGGCTTAGGAGAGACACACACATTTGGTTACCACTATCTAGTTGGGATAGGTTTGGGCCTAGGTAACCAAATTATAAGGATAGCTAATAGGCTTGAGATCTTAGACATCCTCTTTACAATGCACTATTTAAAGGGGATAGTCTAGGGCATCTATGGGTAGTATGTCTAGGCCACAAGATAGACATGATGGAACCCAATCTTAGAGCTGGAGTGATATATTTTTGTATTTTGTAAAAAACACATGATATATATAGAGATATCTTGTTTTAACAGTTGAATGTTGGTCTTATAAGTTGTATTTTGGATATGGTTATGAATGCATAGATATATTTATTTCTATATATGTATTTTACATTTATTGTATATGATATAGGAAATATATGTGTTGTGTTTTCTTTTCTAGCATTATGTAGTACACATGCATGGTTAAAAATAAACAAGCAAAAAAGACTTGGAAAAGTGTAATTAATAAAAAAAATACACTACACACTATTTCACATTGGGAAATGGGTAATAATAAAAATATAAGTATAATAAACCAAATCATGGTAAACAAGAAGGAAAAAATTATTTTTAAACCATGAAAAAGAGTGGCACCAAATTAAAACAAGGAAAATCACTCTAAATCACATTGGGAAGTATGAAATTAATGTAATAAAATGGAAAGAACTTTAAAGAACAATGGTATATAAAAAAAAATTAAGTCAATAAATCATACTAAATCACGTTGGGAAGTATAAAAGAGAAACAAAATTGGTAAAATGATCTTAAAGTAATCACACTAATTTAAGTTGGGAAGTATGGAAAACTTAAGAAAAATGGTTGGATTTTTACATACAATCAGAAAATAAAAGTGAAAGATTAACGAATTAAGCATAAAACATAATAAATCAAGATGGGAAGCATGCCAATGACATGTAACTCATAATCAATCACATATTATCTCATATGTGACACATGTAATTTTATTGTGACTTGGATTATTGGAAAAGTTTATGAGGAAGGCTAGGTCCTATCCATGGTCTTACACTAAAAATCATAAAGAGAACACCAACGAGGTGGAAATAATGTGAAAATATGGTAAAAGGGGATATTTGGAATGGCAATGTGAAAAAATTGGTAATTTATGAGGAAGACCAGGTCTTATGCGTAGTCTTACAATACAACTCACAAATGGAATCTCGAGGGGAAGTGATCAGTGAATAAAACAAAATTTTTCAATTCGAAATATTAAGGTTTTAGGGAGTGAAAAAGGGAATGTAAGAAGCATAACATAGGAATCTTATGAGAAGACCTTAGGGGACATGAGGCACATTGAGGACATGAGAAAACACTAAGTGACTAGTGACCATCAATATATAGAGGATACCTATTCACTATAGGCACAAAATTTTGTAGGAAAATAAGTGTGGTACTAAGATAAACTCATGTTGGAGAGTTTGAACAAGAAAATTAAAATGGACCTACCTTCCCATAATGAATTCCTAGTTTTCCAGGACCCCTTTTAGAGCCGTTGATTCACTACAAAGATTGGGTACTTGCATGAGAAAGTAGGTAGCACTAAAATATTTTTATTTCTCATTTTCTAATCTACTAGCCTAGTACACCCCAATGGATCTCAGATCTATCATGAAGCCAACTATGGAGTTTGAGCTTTGATTAGAAAAAAAGAGATGTGCTTAAAATCACATCTTTTAGTGTGATTTGACTTTTGATTTTTTTTAATGTTGCCTTTTAGATCATTGCCTTTTAAATGATTTAGGTTTTGATTTTTTTTAGGCTTTTACGATTCTTCCTCCATATGGACTTGGAATGATCAATCATGAGAGATATAGTGATATAGATGAATGAGCTTTAGGATTTGGCTAAAGGAAGCTAAGTAGCTAAAGACATGATTATTTAGAACACTTAGGCTTAACAATGAACCAACATGTTATGTCAAGTCTCAACCATGTGTATGCTTAGTTTGCAAAAGGGGAGAACAGGGAATAAGAGGAGGTCCAAATTGGACCAGCAAAGGGAGATTATAATGAGATAAATTGTTGGTTAACTGATCACATGGTAAAAGAGGAATGATCAAAGGGAGAAAGGTTTGTATAACCAAGTCAAAATAACTATTATCCATGTGTATAGAGATAAGAGAGTAAATAATCATGAAAGAGAACAAGGTAATCATAAGAAATGAAATAAATAAGAAAAAGAATGAAATTATGAAAAAGACTCCATAAGAGAACATAATGACATCATAAATAACATGTAGTGAAAAACACAAACCATGTAAGATAGATAAGAATTTGACATAATGTCAAATGATATAAAATAGGTAAGTGTAAAGTTGGAGCACATGTCCAATCTAATTGAAAATGTAAGAACACCATGCATGTGTTTATAAGTACTGATATATTTATACACACGCATTATCCATAACATCTGGTAAATATCTATGAAGTTGAACTTGGATTGTAGCTAAAATCTCATCGATCTTTAAGGAAAGTTGATAAAATACTTCACGTCAAATATCCTTAATAGAAAATATAAGAATGCCTAAAGGATCATGAGAATGAGGGATATCATGTAGGGGATGCTCAAGAGAATGTATGGGAGTGGATTATATAGGAGATGAAGGGGTTACTGGTGGGGAAGGTGTCACTAGTGAAGGATGATCTATGGGTGAGGGAATCACAGGTGGAGAAACAATATGTGGAGAAGGGTCCATAGGAGGTGAAGCCACTGGGGAAGAAGGGGGAGTCTTATTTTGAGAGTGACATGTGAAAGGAAGGGTATAAAGTGAAAGAATGGTTAGGATGTGATCCTTAAGATGGTGCTAAAGGATGCAAAAATGGTCAAGGTGATGTGTACTACATTGGTGCTAGAGATAATATACCTCTCTGTATTTAGGAAGATACTCAGGTAATAATTTTTAGGGAGCTATAACCTTATCTAAGGGATAAGGATTAGTGGGATGTAAGGTGTCGATATATTGTCACAACTTTTGATAATTCATGGATGAATATTTATCTATGTCATGGAAGTAACAGGTACACTTGTGAGTAGACTTAGTGGGTATACACATACGAGGAGTGGAAATGAAAGCTAAAGAATATTTGTATAATAAACAATATCTAGTTTAGTGATTGATAACTTTATAAATTTCATAGTATGGCTAATCGATCCTTTTGGTGGGCAAAAGAGCAAGTTGTAGTAAAGGGACCAAACCATCACCAAGACAATGTAGGGGTGGTAGAGAGACTAAACAAGGCTTGATTGAAGGAGAAATATGATCAAAAATAGGAAGAGACTCAGTGAGAGAAGGTGTGGGAGTAGGATCCAAACTGGGCTCTATTTAGAGAGGGGTAGGGTTCATAAAAGGTTGAAGGATAGTCATAAGCATCTCAAGGATAATTTTACTAGAGGGTTCTTGGTATCTAGAAAAGCAATAGGGACCAGTCATATCATGATCCATAAATATACTGTTATGAGGTTATTCAAAAATTAGAGGTGTTCACACCATCTCTACC
The DNA here is from genome assembly GCA_037957365.1 of Torreya grandis. Classification (NCBI taxonomy): domain Eukaryota; kingdom Viridiplantae; phylum Streptophyta; class Pinopsida; order Cupressales; family Taxaceae; genus Torreya; species Torreya grandis. The sequence continues at coordinate 3,576,345 of JARHVA010000836.1, read as the reverse complement.
CTATGATAAAGAGGAAAAATTCTTAAATTAGGAAAAATATAGGATGGAATGTTAGAAGATTTACTAAAATACTAAAGCAAAAAGGAATGACAATGAATAATTTCAACATCTTGGGCTTGAACAAGACATCCTCAAAATGGATCATCTAAGGTATAACCATCATCATAATTAGGTGTATGAAAATCAATGGTGTAGGTAGGGATGACCTTGTCATCTAATGTGGTGTGATGAATGGAATGCTGAGTCTTAGTTAAGATAATAGGGATGCCATCACAAGGTGGTTATCAAGAATAAGGTTGTAAAGAAGTGGGAATCTAAGAGATGAGAGGAGGTGAGATATTCAAGATTTTAATATTGAAATTGATCTCATTAGGCTCATTATCATTAAAATCTAGGAGATTAGGGGGTATATTCCTTATGAGTTTAGGGTGACCATTATAACTATGGGTATAATTAATAGGAAATTTAAATCATTGAGATTCACAAAATTGAATGCTTGGAAAAGGTTCAAGGGTAGGAATCTTGAATACACCACAATCTTAGAATTATTCAAAATTATAAGGATTAGTGTCACCGTGAATCCTATATATGGATCCATTATAAGGAAATTTGACACATTGACAAGTAGAAGAGGCAATTGTTCTCATGCAATGAGTCGATGGCCCACCAAGAAAGATATTATAGGATAGAAGAAAGCTAAAGATCATCACCTTCATGTGAATAGTGATAGATGGGATGGTAATGGGGAACCACACACAACCTAAATGAGGCATTTTCCTTTGATTATAGCCTTGACATGTGAGGATTTAAGATTACACTTGAAATATCCAAAGGTTTTGATAAAATTAAGAGAGGCAATGCAAGTGATAAAACCTTCATCAATTAAAGAAAGATTTACTTGGCTATCACTAATTTAGACACTGATAAAAAGGGGAGGATCATTTTTAAAAAGTATAATCTCATGGTGGATCATATATGTAATGGAAAATTTGAGGGAAAGAGAAGTGTCCATTATTTCATCAACATGTATGGACATCTTTTCACACTATTGTCAAATGTTATCTTTTGATATAAATAATGTGGTTTCATGTCCTATTAGGGGAGGATGATGGATGCTTATTTTGAACAAAAATATCATAAGATGATTAAAATGATTTGGAGAGATCCACATAAGTTTGAGAAATGGGATTTGAGATGGGAGGTTAGTAAGATTCATGATAGGATCCCACTTATCATAACCATAAGATGACTATTGGAAAGAAGTTCATAATGTTGAAGGAGGTCCTCATAAGGAGGATACAAAGTTCATGTGATTTTATGATGATAAGAGTAGAAGGTTTAATTAGAGGATAAGTTTGTTGATTAACTTGAGAGGGTGGGGTAGTTGATGTAGGTATGGTTTGAGAAGAAGTGTTGATAGGAGGTTGAGTATCATTAGTGATAGGTAAAGAGGTTGGAGGGATGGTAGAAATGGTATGAGAAGTGTTAGCTAAAGGAGGTTTTAGAATTGGTTCATCAAAATATGTAAGGTCTTCTTGACATAACTCATTTAAGTGAGTTGGAAAAGAATCTTTGATAACACAAAATGTGTGAGACAATTGAGGTGTGTGTATGGGTTGAGGATCAATGAAAGAAACCACCCTTCACATGTTAGTCACATTGACCACATTCTCTTTAGGAGTTAGGTCAAGATTACTATCAACATTATTGGTAGAAGGGGTAGGATTTTCTTGGTTATCTTGGTGATTTGAAAGAGGATCTTTATAGATGGCCAAATGAGCATTATCTTGGTTCAAAACTTGAGATTTAGTTTGTGTTTCATGGGATTTGAAATTAATGTCATAAGCTTGTTGGAGTTTATGAATAGTAGAATCATGGTCAAAATTAGGACCAAGAAGGAAATCCATTTCCAAATTATGAAGCTACCTATAGGTCTCATGAGAATGACCCCAACTAACGTGAAACCAATAAAATTTATTGGGATCATACGAAGATTTCATGGGTCAAGTAGGATCAAGTTATTGTGGTAGAGGCCTTGGTAGAAATTTTTGTAATTCCACTAAGGATAAAGGTTTATGAACATTGATGTTATTGGTTGAACATAAATGAGGGTTGGTGATGTGGTTAGGAGGGGAAGCTTGTTCTGGAGTTTGATTAGGAACAATAGCTTGAATAATATGAATGGTATCATAAGAGTTAGTGACATCATCATTAGTAGCATTATGATTCTTATTCTTGAGTAACATATGAGTACCCATATAATTTTGGGATGGATCAAATTGATGCATATGGAAATATTGATGCTCTGCTTGGTCAATGGCCTCTTCTAAAGTACATGGAGAGAGAGTCTGGACCTGATATTATAACTTGGGAAAAAGAGCATTGGTAAACAAATGAAAAAAGTTATCATCTACCATATTATGTTGACATTTTTTAGACAAGGTTTTCCATCATTTAATGAAATATTGTGTGGCTTCAGTCTCAAGTTGCTTATAATTGATAAAATGGGCCAAGGTATTCTCAAGGAGATCACTAGTTTGGAACTCTTGGACTAGAGCATTTACTAAATCTTCCAAACTAGTAATAGAATGAGATTTGAGTTGGTTGTACCAATCTAAAGCATCACCCATGAGAGTCTTGGCTAACATATTGGTAGTAACAAAGATATTTAACTTGACCTAGTCTTTATATAGATTTCTAAATATTTTTAAATGAAGAGTAGGATCGGTTGACCCATTATAAGTAATGGTAGGGGTGATACCTCCTATATTGATATTAGCAATTTGAGATATAAGACACTTATTTTGAAGATGATTGATTTTTTTTATTAATAATAAGAGGTTGAAGGATAATATTACCATGGAGATCTTGAGGAGGAGGTGGGGGAACATTTTAATTATTTGTGCCCCATAGAATCTGTTGAGGGTGGGCTTGAAGATGGATAAGATGATTTTGCATTTGCAGCATCTGATTTGCATTGTTAGCTTGGAAATCATTCACGTGATTAAGAGTTTGTAATAGGATTTGATGGGTTTGAGTTGTATTATTAGTATTTTGTGAAGTATTAGAAATGGTAGTAGTGGCTTGGGTACCAATATGGGTGTTAGTAAGAGAGAATAACTATTAGTAAGTGAGGCACTAGTGGCATAGTTTGCATGTGTGGCAAAAGATGGAATAATAGAGGGATGAGAATAAGCAGTAATAGAGGCATGATTACCCTGGGTAGAAAATGATGTACTATTAGAATAATTGAGAAGAATGGGTCTTGGAAGAGGCCCATTAGATGTAGAACCTAACATGTTAGTAGATATACTAGGCATGGAGGTGGAGGAAATCAAATAAGAAGAAGTCATGGTATGAGAAGGGATCAAAATAGAGGGAAGAGGGTGAGAAGCAGATAAAATATAATCCCTAAATATGTGTGAGAACGTGGGAGAAGGTGAATGAGGATCCTCAACTTGACCACTTATCACGAGATGATAAATAATAGAAGGATTATTTCCTTGATGTTGAGGAAACTCATTGATGAAGAAGATAATTTATAGTGTATACACTAATTTAGGTTGATATTCAAATGATAAGAGAGTATCTTGAAGTAAATGGGAATGAGGAGGGGTCCCATAGTTTGTAGTGCAAGTGGATACATGCACATTACTTTCATCTAGGGTAGGAGCCACAAGCTACTTATGGGAGAATATATTGGGGTTAGTAAGAGTAATTATATCTATTGAATTCAACTTAGTGTTGTCTTCAAATAGGAATTTCATGATGAAGGAGAGATATTAGGGAAGACAAATTTGATGAAAATCAAGGATATACAAGATGCAGATAAGAGTACAGAGTTGACCAGGTTGACCTAGTATAGAAAATAGGGTATGAAACTAAGCCAATAAAGATATAGAGTCAACAGGTCAACCTAGTAATATAACATGAGAAAAAGTCATCTTGATAAGGACATAGATTTGACCAATTTGACTTCATACCATAACTTGATAGGCAAAAATGATTATTGGGTCAACCAGGTTGACTCAGTACTACAATCATGGAAAAAGACAATCTGTAAGAGATTGTGTTGAATAAAGCAAAAATGTATTAAAAATAGGGAAATTTTTTGCAATGTAATTAAAACAAGAAGTGAAAGCAAACACACAATCAATTGGATCAATGAGAATGATCCTTGAGGCACACAAAATAAAACCTTGCACTAACACTGGCTAATGCAAGTTTTTGAAATATAATATATAATGAGCAAAGAGCAAGCAGTCAACTGAAAAGTAAATGCTAACTAAGTGGTCATCTTGAATGTTGTTAGATTATTATAAATTGCTATTATAAGTGTGATAGGGAAGTTGGATAAAATTAGGGAACTAAAAAGTAATATATGAATGGTTTTAGGATGTTTGGGCTGAAATAGATTTGTGTTAGCAATGGTACTAGATTGGTATTTGGGCCTACCCCCTCACTTCATAATCCCATAGTGATAAGGGTGTCAGGTGCTTTACCAATATATACCATTAACCACATGTTTATACTTGACCAGAAAACTAAGTCAACTTCCCTCTTGGTGATGAAATCTAAGTAGGTAGGCCTTGGGTAGATGAATGTTTAAATGTGTTTTGAAATTGCATGATTTGGTAGTATGTGCAAGAAAGAGAAAAATAGTGCAACTAAATGGTATATTGAAAAAACACCTAATTAGACTATGTGAGCTTCTCTAAGCATGAAAATAGATAAAAATGAAAGAATGAATTAATTACTAGCATATAATTATTAATTCTTAATTTAGGCATGGTACAAAGTTGGCTCAAATTACACTATATGCAAATATTATAGAATAGAGTCGATAGGGTCACTACTGTACCATAAAAATAGGAGTCCTTAAGAACTAAGTTGATCAGGGTGACCTAGTCTTTCAAAAAGAAGACAGACTATAGAACTAGGTCGACCAGGTTAACTTATTTTACTATAGGATTACAATTTTGAAAAATACAAACTTATGCAAAATAGAACTGTAATGAAGAACTAAATTAAAAAAGAGAAAGAAAGGAACCTTGGTGGGTTGGAAGATGTTGAGAACTATGAAATTTCTATTGAAGTGATTTTAATGCTGATTTCAAGTTTTACCAATTATGTTGAATGGGTCATCCTAGTCTATGTTTCCCTATTTACTAAAGCCTATTAAGATGATTGAGTTGACCTAGTTTGTTATATGGAAGCTATCTGGAATACTAAGTTGACCTGCATGACTTAGTTTGTTATTTTGGAGCTAAATAAGAGACTAAGTCAACATGTTCAATATAGTCTAGTGTCTAGAACTGAATAAGAGTACTATGCCAACCTATTTGATCTAGTAACCTATGTTTGATGAAGACCTACATATAAAGAATAGAGTCATTTTGATGTGATTGTGTGTTGATCCTATGCATAGAAGTTAGAAACTATATCATCTTGGTTGACCTAATATCACAAATATAGAAAAATAATAAAATTATAGAAATTAAAATTGCAAAAAAAAATCACAAGGTTTAGTTTCACATTAGGTTCACCAGAATGTATGTAATCATAAATGCATTAGATCCACAAATAAATCCTTACCAAATAATATAGATCCTACTTACACTTTTGATTGGGGATAAATTAGATAATCAAGAACATGACCAATATGGATCTGCTAGACCAAATTAGAGAATCTCTTATCATAGTAATATCACTAGGGAGGGGTTTAAAGCCTCCAATCAATCAAAATTACACAACCCTAACTAAATCCTATGTTTTCATATTCACTATGTTAATAACAAGTAAAACAAAAATCTAATCTAGTGCTCACCAAATCTTGTGGCACAAAGTGGGGATACTAAATACTAAAATTAAACATGCATATAAGACATATCCTCACATCAATGTATTCTAAATCCTAATATATGGAATATAAGTGTAAATACATATCTATCCACTCTTATAAGGGAAGAATAAAGTTAGCAATACTTACCTTTAAAGATGAACCCACTGAGCCTCAATCTCTCCTTTGGCCAAGGTGATTTATAACAGGTTGTTATGGTATGTAAGGATGAAAAGGATAATTCAGCTCTAGGCTATATAAGCTATCAATGCATTCAAAAGACTTCTCCATAAGACAAGATCCATATCTCCAAAGAAAGTATGAAACCATAAGCTTGCTCCTCAAGTAGAATGGTGGATAAGTAGATGCACAATATATCTTATTTCTTCTTCTCTTTTCTAAATAATGGAAAAATGATTATGTTTATATAGGCAGATCTAACCCTAAACTCTTCTAAAAGTTTTGGCTAATAGGTTTGACCTAGTTGACCTAGTACCTTTATAGGCAAAAACTCAGTAGGTCAAGGACTAGGTTGGCCAAGAGCTAACCTAATCCCTAAATAAGTTTTGTCAATAAGAGTACAAGGTTAACACAACTGACATAGGCATAAATTTTTTTAAAAGAGGATTTAGGTTATAAAAAGGGCTACTAAATGTGGCAAAAGACTAGAGGAGTGTGTAAAAGAGAAGGCCAAGCTTAAAGATTGGTTTTTAGGAGACAAGTGTGTAGATAGTAAGTGGAAAAAGGGATAATAATCCTAAAATGCACCAATGGTCTGCCCACCCCTTTTCCAGTACACCCCTTAGGGTGTACGCTCAGAGAGATTTAGACTCAATGAGTTTTTATAAGATATATAACATCAATAATTGATAAAAGTTTGAAAATATTATGTGTGATCTTCTAGGTGGACCTTCTCTTGGTCCTCAGATGCCTGTACATGAGTGGATGAATGCTAATTCACTGTCTAATCCTTATTTTTGACTAATTTACATGTGAAATCCTAGGCCTCCATGTTTTTAGGGTGTTTGTGATCACAAGTAGAAAAGAGTGGCATTATTTTGGTAGGTTTGACATGACCTCAACATCCCATGTGTTGAGTGTTGCCTACATACCAATTCCTTTAAAAGGGATCAAGCCCAATTTAGTTCTCCCAATCTAAGTACTAGTGCAAGTGGAAGTTTATCATAGTATGAGTGATGATTTGAGTACTTTGAGTGTGAATTGAGACTATAAATATGAGTAATATGAACTCTGGGTTGCTATAGTTGGGTGTATGTAACAGTAGAGAAAAATAAGAATTAATGACCTTGATTTTCATAATTGTTTTTAAGTTTGTTTATGAGTATTTTGCATCTAATTTCCATTTAGTGGATAAGTAATTGAAAATGGTATATTTATAGCATTCTATTGCTTTTCAAGATATGAAATAGTTTTAGGCCAATCCTAGGAGTCATTTTGGGAATAAAAATATATACATTGGGAGAGTAAGGAGTAAAAGGATAAAAATGTAGTCCTTAGGTCACTAGCATAATGCACTAGTGTTTAAAAAGACACACTAAAGTCTAAGTGGCATAAAATAGTTAAGAAGGGGCCTGAGTGCCTAAGGGATGACTTAATTTTACTTTTGGTATATATAAGAGTAGGCTATACTCACAGAAAAGCCAAAAATTGATTAAGAGAGTCCCTTAGATAGGTTTAGGGCTTAGCTAGGACAAGGTGGTCTCAAGTGACACTCATTACACTAAAATGGCATTTTAGATGACTATAATAATTAAACAATAAATAATTACATTAAACCATTCTAGGTGTCTACATAATGCTTTATTTTGATGTGTGTGCACACATACATATCAAATTAAAAAAAAAAAATTCCTTGGAAGGCTCAAAGAAGATGTTAAACCTATAAGATTTTTTGAAGTCAATATATGAAATTATAATGATGTGAAATTCAAAAGAAAAATAAATGTTAACCTATCATTGAGTACAACTCTTATGACATGTAAAATAAGAATAAACCTTGTATCCTTGTAAATTTCATGAGCATTTTGACTACTACTATGTGTCATTGGGCCAACTCAATAGAGCTATAAACACGTAGCACTACTTGCTCCCTTCAAGTTCCTTCATGAGAAAATAACTCTAAAAGAGATATAGACTATGCCTTAAGTGATTACCTACACAAGAACACACATAACATAGTGGTATTATTTTGTATTTTAATGGATTAAATGTAAAAGTTAAACATAACACTTGCAATAAAAGGGAAACTACTCTAACACAAGAGAAAACACACAATAGAAGAAAAAATTTGGAGAACATATATGTATTATTAACTCTTATAGGATAAAATAGTCCAAATTACAATAAGGTAGGTTCATGACCATTTACACAACTACTACCAAGTCTATCACAAATGACAATGCTCAATGACTACTCAAATGGCTACAATGAACAATCCTTTCCTAAGGTTTGACTACTCTCTACTTGGTATAACTTGGATTCACAAAATCTAAGATCACAAGAACTCCTCACACACACTTGCATGATGCTACACAAGTAGATGCCCATTTACCATAATAACATAGGGTTAGAAAACATAATGCTTCACTTTATCACTTTAATATTTTAGACTTGTGCTAAAAATAATAATTATTTATTGATCACTTGTGAACTTTGGTAATGGATGTCAAAGTCCTACATCTATTATAAACTACCCTACTTAAAATGGGTGATGACCTCAGTGCCATGAAGACTCTACTATATGTAGCCTGGAGGAGGTTTCCTATTTAGAATCATCTCTAATCCAAGAGACCAAGGCCCTTGTTCCTCACAAGGAACTTGTTTCACGTAAATTTATCTTTATTTCTTATGAAGAAAGTTGTAAAACTTAAAAGAAAGGTGAGGTTAGTAGAACCTATATTTGGTTTGCACTCCATAATCTAGATGGTTTTAGATACTCCTCTTTGTCTGGGGAGGAATGACCTGTAGCTAAAAAAGTAGTAAAGAAATGGTTGATTAGTTAGATAGCAGGGGGGATTGCCTAACAAGCTAGATCCAAGAAGCACAAGCTTCCTCGGAGGTTGTTAATCCACACTTTTAAACAATCAAGTTATAAAAATGAAAGATAAATTACTTTCATGAATAACAAAAGATACTAAAATAAAATACAAGAAGTGCTTGAAAGAGATGAATTTGCCTAATTATAGCAATAAATGATTGGATATTAATGCTAAATGAATCAGACATGGCTCAAAAAATAGGGTGATATGCTATGATCAAGAAGAAAGTTAGAAAGTAGGTTCTGGTTGGATCCTAATAGGTGGAATTGACTTGCTATTAGAATTATCACATAGTGACCATCGATGGTTAGGTGAATCATCGGTGGTTAGGTAACCATCGATGGTTAAGGGAAAACCTTTGGTGGTTAAGTAACCATCAATGATTACTATTAGATTTGGCTTAGGTAAGGGTAAGTCTGGTTGGGAAGGCTGCTAAGTGATTTTGGGAGGTGGGTTTAGACTGGAGATTTGTTGTGAGATATAAAAAATAAACTAATTACTAAAAATATCTACTTAGCTTAGTTTCTTAAAGAATGTTGAGGTGAGAGGTTGAGAACTTGTTGTGGAGCCTAGATTAATTCTAGTAGAGTGTCGGTGTCTTGGATATGATTGATGAATTTCAATTCTTGTGCTCTTAATCACACTTGTTAGAATCTTTCTTAGATTCATCAAAAGAAAACATGCAAAAGAAGTTTTGATACAATAAGTTATGATAATTGCTAATTCTCTCTGATGATTCTTACCCTCTTTTTCTCCTCTTCCTCCTCTCTATTTATAGAAGGAAGGGAGAGGTGAAACAATAATTTTAAACAAGGTTATCAACAAGTTGTCTAATTTTAATCTTAACATGCATAATTATGCAAGTGGTAATAATAAAAAATCAAGGTGGAGTTGAGCTGGATTTAACCCTTAAGGTGGTTCAAGGTTAACCATTAGTGGTCAAGTATAACCATTAGTGGTTAGGGGTTGACTATTGATAGTCGATAGGTCAAAGGTAGAATGGTTAGAGTTAGTCAGGGTGACTTGGGTTTGGTAGTTGAAAGGTTGTGAAGTGGTCTTGAGGGGGTTTAGGGGTGGTCTAGGGGTTGGTGCAAAATCTAGAACCATAGTGTGCAGATTTATAGTGTCTATATTTTACCCATTTTTATTATGTAATTTGTATCTACAAGCTACAAAACAAAAAATGAAAGGTTGGTAGAAGGTTGAATAGCCCAAGTATGGGAGGAGGTGTTTCCCATCAAATCAAGAATTTATGAGGTGAAATGGAGTTAGGTGTAGGTTTTATAAGTGGATAGGTGGATGATAAAATGGGTAATATAGATAGATTGGTAAAATAGGTCACTATGAGGAGGACAAGTGACAAGTGAACTAGGCCATAGCATTAGGCATAGCCGATATGGGTATACTTATAAACTAAAGTCATCGTGCAAAAGGTTATCAAGTTATCAGGGGTCTAAAAAGTGGGTGATCTTGAGAACACATATTAGGTCACATGTTTGATAATTTAGATAGGTGGGTGAAAATGTTAGTTTGGCTGGTTGGGAATTTAAGTGCGAATAGGCACACAAAATATGACTAAGTGCAATAACATAGATTATGCATAGACTAAGTTTTCATAGTTGAGTTAGGTGGTAAAACAAGTTAGATACTAGAAAGATAAGTGGTAAGTGGATTAGGTGACCACATTTAGATGTGGTAGTTATGGTTGTACTCATAAACATAAGTCTCCTAGATAAGGTCAATGTGTTCTTAGGTATCAAAGGTAGTATGTGATCCTGAAAAGACAAAATGGTCATAGGTGTCAAGATCACAAAGGGTCATGCTCCAAGGTGTCTAGATGGTTAGGCATAAAAAGTAATGTAAATTTGTCAAATATGGAAAGGTAGGTATGCAGTCAAAATAACTAAGGCAAGTTTTGGTCACAACAAGTGCAAAAGGTGAGCTAAACTGATCAAGTTGAGGTTGATTGGTTTGTGGAGAATAAGGTGCTTTCCAATAGGTGCATAGTTGTGGAGAAAAAGGTGGTCCCTGATAGGTGTAAGGTTATGGTAATGTTGTGTTTGTTTGAAAATGTTTTGATGGGTGGTCTTCAAGTTGGTTGCCCCATTTAGTGGAAGGGTGCAAACTAGGTGGTTGGGGTTTCAATGACTCAAATATAGAAGACACATGTCTTCTCAAGTGGTCATGAAAGTAGGAGGTTGAAATAATCTGATTGATAAAGACCATAATGGCAAGATGGGTGCGCTTAAGAACATAATCTCCTGTTATGCATTTCATTGGTGTTAGTTCATTGGTTAAAATAAGTAGCTTGATCACATAGTTTCAAGTAAGCTCAAAATCCCTTGATTTGGTAGAGGGTAAAAGGTGGAGATGAATGGTAGGTTGATGAATGGTAGTGTAACCTTCTTGTGGGGATGGATTTCAACTCCTGTAGGTGACCTAAGAAACATTATAGGCAAGTCCATGCTCTAAGTTTGGTGTAGACTGATCAAGGTGGGAAGTCTACAAATGTTGCATGAAAGTAGGTTGAAGATTTCTAGGGATTGCTTTGTTTTTGACTCATTGTTTTGATGGCTTTGTTTATTGGTTTGCACAATAATGGGTGTAGAAAGAGGTTTAATGATTGATTATTTGAAGACATTCAAGCATAAGTTAGGATCTCTAGGAGAAAATATAGGAAGGCTGCCCATTGAATAAGGAAATGGAGATGAGGTGGATGAAAGCAAGATGGTGGAAAATTTTTTCCCAAGGGGGTTAGATTCTTCACAAATCAAACAAAGAGAAGATAAGAAAAAAATTCAAAGAAGATAAAACACACTCTAAATCATGTTAAATCCTAAGGTTCTTTTTGTCTTGCTTGTGGTTTAGGCCTTAAGTTATAATTGTATGACTGAACTTGGGTTTTGAAATAGGTACTAGATAAAAAATCTATGATTGGTTTCAGGTAGTTTAGGCTCTCAAAATTATATGTATTGGCATTGATACATGGCTTGATATTGGGGCCTACCCCCTCACTTCACACATTGAAATGATAAGGGTATTAGGTGCTTAGCTAAGATATATCGATTGTTAGAGATTATACTCAATTAAAGAGCTATGTTTTGGTTTCTCCCCTTGGTAATGATGTCCAAGTGGGATATCCAATGGGTAAGGTTACTTTTAGGAGATGAAACCATAGTTAGGCCTTATGTCAAGTGTTATGATGTTTGATTTGGTGTAAGTGGTTTGGTATCATGTGTGCAAAAAAGTGACACTATGATTAATTTACTTAATTAATTAAGCTATGTGAGCTAATTATGCAAGCAAAAAATGTATGAGAGGTTAGTTTTAAACCCAAAAGAAATGTTAATTTCATTTAAATGAGTATAAAAAAAAAAGCACCTAGATGCAACTAGGTCCCATCGGGCATGCCAAAATGTTTCACATAAATTTAGCTTTATTTTATTAAGAATAAAGTTGTAAAACTTAAAATAAGGGTGAGGTTAGTAGAACCTGGATTTGGTTTGTGCTCTATGATCCAAACAATTGTAGATACTCCTCTTTATCTGGGGAGGAATGACCTATAGATAAGAATTCACTAAATAAATGGTTAATTAGTTAGATAGTAGGGTGGATTGACTAATAAGCTAGATCCAAGAAACAAAAGCTTCCTTGGAAGCTATCAATCCACACTTTTAAACAATCAAGTTCTAAAAATGAAAGATAAATTACTTGCATGAATAATAAAAGATATTGAAATAAAATACAAGAAGTGCTTGAAAGAGATGAATTTGCCTAATTATAACAAAACATGATTAGATATTAATGCTAAATGAATCAGACATGGCTCAAAAAATAGGCTGATATTTTATGATCAGGTAGAAAGTTAGAAAGTAGGGTTTGGTTGTGGCCTAATAGGTAGAATTGAATTATTGTTAGAATTATCACATAATGATTGTTGATGGTTGGGTGAACCATCAGTGGTTAGGTAATCATTGATAGTTGGGTGACCATCGATGGTCAAGGGAAAACTGTCAGTGGTTAAGTAACCATCAATGGTTACTATTAGATTTGGCTTTGGTAAGGGTAGGTCTGGTTAGGAAGGTTACTGAGTGATTTTGGGAGGTGGGTTTAGGCTGGACACTAGTTATGAGACAAAAACAAAGGAACTAATTATTGAAAATGGATACTTACCTCTATTTCCTAAAGAATGTTAAAGTGAGTGGTTGAGAACCCATTATGAAGCTTTGAGCAATTCTATCAGAGTGTCAGTGTCTTGGCTATGATTGATGAATTACAACACTTGTGTTCTCTATTGTGCTCATTAAAATCTTTCTTGGATTTGTCAAAAGAAGACTTGTAAAAGAAGTTATGATACAAGAGGATCTGATAATTTTTTATTCTCTTTGATGATTCTTTCCCTCATTTTCTTCTCCTCCTCTCATTATAGAAGGAAGTGAGAGGTGAAATGATAAGTTTAAAAAAGGTCTCAACAAATCATCTAATTTTAGTTGTAACATGCATAATTATTTGAGTGGCTAAGAATAAGAAATCAAGGTGGAGTTGGGATGGAGTTAACCCTTAAGGTGGTTAAAGGTTGACCATTGACAGTAGAGTATAATTGTTGGTAGTTAGGGGTTGACCATCGGTGGTCGACAAGTCAAAGGTAGAATGGTCAGAGTTAGTCAAGGTGACTTAGGTATGGTGGTTGAAAGGTATTGAAGTGGTCTCGAGGGGGTTCAAGGGTGGTTTAGGGGTTGGTGAAACATCTAGAATTATAGTGTGAAGATTTATAGTGTCTACATAACTCCCTAACCTTATCCTTATATTTCTAAAGGGATTATTCCCACTCCTTGATTATTAAAGATCCACCAACCCAATGCACTAGGAACTCCCTCTATTTTTGATTGCCCCATCCCTATATCTTCACCTCAAGTATATACTCCAATTTCTGATTCAACTTGTCCATCACATTTTTAGGTGGATGATTAGGCTGATTGTAGTTTGGTTGAGATTTATCAACAACAAAATGTTTCAAGTGGATCACATGAAATATAAGATGTACCTTCATTTGTTTTTGCAACTTCAACCTGTAGGTAACCTTGCCCATTTGAGACAAAATCTGATATGACCCATCATGCTTGTGGGATAAGGACTTAGCTATTCCAAGATAAGTTTTAAAAACTTTTGGCTCCATCCTTAGCATTACTTTACTTCCCACTTGTAGTTATGTGGATTGCCTCTGCTGATCTACATATTTATTCATGTGATCACTCAATTTTATCAAATTCACCTTGGATTAACACACTCTTGCCAATCCTTCAGATAATATGTGGTCAATAAACACCTTTCAAAGTATCCAAAAATCACCATATGAGGATAAAAATGCTATTATCCCATTGTGAGTTCAAATAGAGAATATTTGATCAACTCACTCTTTTGATTGTTGTAGGTAAACTATGCAATGTCTGATAGATCTAGTCAATTAGTTTGGTCACATCACACATAATGTTATAGTTAAGAGTCTAATACTACATTGATCCACTTTGTCTAGCCATTAGTCTCCAAATGATACCTCATGGACAACAATAAATTTATTCCCACCAACTAAAACAACTCCTACTATGAGTTACTTATAAAATGAGCATCCCTATTTGAGATGATGATCAAGGGGATCCCTAGATCCCCCAATACTTCACCACATTTATAAAAATGTACCTGGTAGTTTCCTCTTATCTGTATGGCTATTTACATGTGATGAAAGTGCCATCCTTGGAAAATATATCAACAACAACCAAGATGTTATAGTTTTTATTTGTGCTCAATATGCTGGTGATAAAATCCATACTCATGCTCACCCATGGTCTTATAGGAATAAGAAATAGTTGGATAAGGCATCTTGGCAATTGATTCTCAAGATTATCTTACTGATAGATCAAGTAAGAATGAATAAACTCATCCATATCTTTACTCATATTTAACCAATAAAATCCCCTTTCTAAAATATCCAAAATGCATTTTTGCCCAGGGTGATCCACCCACAAAGAATCATGACAATCTTTGATCAAATCTCTGTATAGGATCCCCTACATGGGAACATAGACCCAACTCTAAGTAAACCATAACATTCCATCAAAAATAATGAACTTGTTTTTCTTACCCAACTAAGTCTATCCTTCTATGGTCTTTACCATTATTGTAGTTTTAGGATCCATGACCAAGACCTCCCAAATATTCCTTGTCAACTCTCTTGTTGTTAAGGTGTGGAGCTAAAAGCTTCACCAAGTGAGCAGATTGCAAAGTTACAGGTTTACACAGTCACTGGCATCGGTCAGGAGTGATCGACGTCGGGTAGGAGTGACCGACGTCAGGTAGGAGTAGGCCAGGAGATGCCAGTGTCGGTCATGGATTGGCCAATGTTGGTCACATGCAAACAGGCAGAAACTGATGTCGGTTACTTGTGCATCCAAAATGCTATTTCCATAGACAGAATATAATGTTTGCATGTTAGGATTAAGTGATAGTCTTAAGTCCGCATCTTTATTGTTAGTAAGATTATTTAGAGCCCTTGATTAGGAGGTGCATCTAATGGTTGTAATTGCATTGCTCATGATCCTTAATTCTATATAATAGGGATAAATCTTCATAGCTTATTGTAAGTGTGTAATGTTGAATAGTACAAGATTGTATATGTGAATCATTCCAGGGTGTTGGAGTTGATTATAATTGAGAGAGAGAGAGCTCTTGAGGGAAAGAGATCTAGATAGAGATCTATACATCTGAGAGAGGTATGGAAGAAAATAAGTTTCTTCAATTGTATTCCTTTTGTAAAGAGTTTAATACAAGTTTTCAGGGTGGTTTCTTGTATCTCTTATTCTTTGCTATTTATGATTCTAGTTACTTATCATTCTAGTTAATTCCATGTTTTATTGCTTTCATATTGTAATCAACATTGTTGGTTGATCCCCAACAAGTGGTATCAGAGCTCAGGTTGACTAACAGGTGTTTGAGATCTGGTTAGTGTGTATTGATTACAGGTTACAGGGATTTTTGTTTGAGTGGGAGAAGCAATGGCAGAAGAAAGTAAACTGAGAATGGAGAAGTTTAATGGCAAGAATTATCAACATTGGAGAATGCAGATAGAGAATTATTTATATCAAAAAGATCTATACTTATCGTTAGGTGGGGTTTTAAAGAAGCCCAAAGACATGGATGATGAAGAATGGGAAGTTCTTGATAGAAAAACTCTTAGATCTATAAGATTGAGTCTGGCATCTACTGTGATATCTAATTTATCACAGGCAAAGATAATGGTAGAGTTGATGACTACTTTGGAAAATTTATATGAAAAACCCTCAGCTTCAAATAAGGTATATCTTATGAAGCAGTTATTTAATTTGCAAATGCAGGAAGGTGGATCTGTATCTAATCATCTGAATGATTTCCATGGAATTGTAAATCAATTAAATTCAATCAAAATAGTGTTTGATGATGAAATTAAAGCTCTTTTAATATTATGTTCTTTGCTTAAAAGCTGGCATAGCTTGGTAATGGTAGTTAGTAATACTGCATCTGCTTCAAATATTTTAAAAGTAGAGGATGTTGTTAGTGTAATCTTGAATGAAAAAATTCGCAGAAAAAGCACAGAAGAAACATTTGGGAACGCTTTAAGTTTTGAGAGCAGGGGAAGGCAAAAAGAGAAGAGCAAGAAAGGGAGATCAAGGTCTAAGTCAAAGGTGAGAGGTAGATCCAAATCCAGAAATGGTAGGAAGCCACAATGCTGGAATTGTGGAAAGATAGGGCACATAAGCAAAGATTGCTGGTCAAAGCCTAAGGAGGACAATCATCATGAAGGAAAAGAAGAAGCAAAGGTTGCAGGTATTGCACAAGATGATTTAATATTCTCTTTGCATAATAATATAGGATCTTGGGTGTTAGATTTTAGTGCCTCTTTTCATGCTACCCCTAATAGAGAATATTTTAGTGACTATGTCCATGGAGATTTTGGAATAGTGTATATAGGGGATGATGAGCCTTGTAAAATTATTGGCAAAGGAAAAGTGCAATTGAAAATGTAGAATGGAAACACATGGGTGTTGAGAGATGTCATGCATGTTCCCAGCTTGAAGAGGAATTTGATTTCTGCAGGAAAGTTAGGGGATGAAGGTTGTACAGTAACTCTCACAGTTGAATCTTGGAAGGTGACCAAGGGAGCACTTGTATTGGCCAGAGGTAAGAGAGTAGGTACTCTCTATTTATGTAATTATATTACTAATAATTCTCCTTCTATATTATCTACTTCAGATGTGGATGCAAAGTTGTGGCACTCTAGGCTTGGCCACATGAGTGAGAAGGGAATGCCAATTCTTAAGTCAAAAGGTAAGCTTTCAGATTTGAAAAGCATAGATCTGGATTTTTGTGAGGACTATGTTTTTGGGAAATAGAAGAGAGTGAGTTTTCTCAAGACTAGATCAACAAAGAAGAAGCACAAGTTGCAGCTTGTTCACACAGATGTGTGGGGACCAGCTCAGGTTGCTTTTATTGGAGGATCACAGTACTATGTTTCATTCATAGATGATGCTACAAGAAAGGTATGGGTCTATTGTATTAAGAAGAAATCTAATGTATTTGAGATTTTTAAGATTTGGAAAGCTATGGTTGAGAATGAAATAGGTAGAAGATTGAAGTTCCTGAGATCTGACAATGGTGGTGAGTTTTGTAGCCACAAGTTCAACTGGTATTGTTATATGCATGGAATCTGTAGGCAAAGGATGGTTCCAAAGACACCTCAGCAAAATGGAGTTGCTAAAAGGATGAACATAATAGTAATGGAGCGTGCAAGGTGTATGAGATTGCATGCTGGTTTGCCCTTAGAGTTTTGGGTAGAAGCTGTGGATACTATAGTGTACCTGATTAATAGAGGACCCTCTATAGCTCTGGATGGTGGAATTCTAGAAGAGGCATGGATAGGTAAAAAGGTAGATATCTCATTTCTCAAAGTTTTTGGTTGTGAAGCCTTTGTGCAGATTGATAAGGAAAATAGAGAGAAGCTAGATGCTAAGTCTATGAGGTGAACATTTATTGGCTATGGCTCTGATGATTTCAGATCCAGGTTTTGGAATCTAGGAACTAACAAGATAATTAGGAGCCATGATGTTGTTTTCAATGAAAAAGTGATGTATAGTGATCAGCTCAAGAAGCTAAATCAATCTGGGCAGAGCAATGGAGAATTGGACGAGGTGACGGTCTAAAATGAGCTTGCAAGAAAAATTAATCACATACAGGAAAACACAAAGATCGACATCGATCATGCAGGAGCTGACATCGGCACTACAAGAACTGATGTCTGTCAAACATTGACCGATATCGGCCAGACAGGAACCGATGTCAGTGAGGTAGAACTGACGTCAGCTAGTTACAGGCCTAGAGGTGACTGAGGTCGATTATTGTTAGAGAATTTAGGCAGACAATGTGTTGTGAATGAGTCTCAGACACCCATCAAGAGGTCAGAAAGGGTAAGTAAACCTCCAATTCAATATTCCCCTTCATTATTCTATTTATTGCTTACTGATGGTGGAGAACCAGAGAGTTTTAATGAAGCAATACAGGTGGAATCCAAGAATCAGTGGGAGCTAGGCATGAATGAGGAGATTGATTCTTTGAGAGAGAACCAAACATGGGATTTGGTTGAGTTACCAGCAGGAGAGAAGACACTGAAGAACAGATGGATCTATAGGTTAAAGGAAGGTGAGAATGGATAGATGAGATATAAGGCCGGGTTGGTAGTGAAAGGATTTGCACAAAAGCCAGGTATTGATTTTGGTAAGATTTTTTCTCCTATTGTTAAAATGACTTCTATATGGACTGCATTGTCTTTAGTTGCTATTGAGGATTTGCATCTTGAGCAGCTTGATGTTAAGACAATGTTTCTTCATGGAGATTTGGATGAAGAAATATATATGGATCAGCCAAAAGGATTTGATGTCAAAGGTAAGGAGAAGTTAGTGTGCAGATTGAAGAAAAGTTTGTATGGCCTCAAGCAAGCTCCTAGACAATGGTATTTGAGATTTGATAGATTTATAACTGAGCATGGCTACAGTAGGTGTCAATCTGACCATTGTGTGTATTTTAAGAGATTGGATAATGGTAGATATATTATTTTATTGTTGTATGTAGATGATATGCTGGTTACAGGATCACACATGCAGGATATCTCTGAGCTTAAGGTGAAAGTAGCTCACACATTTGCCATGAAGGATTTGGGAGCAGCGAAGAAAATCCTTGGCATGAGCATTAAGAGAGACAAGAAAAATCATAGGTTGATTTTGTCTCAAGAGGATTA
Organism: Torreya grandis; assembly: GCA_037957365.1. Taxonomy (NCBI): domain Eukaryota; kingdom Viridiplantae; phylum Streptophyta; class Pinopsida; order Cupressales; family Taxaceae; genus Torreya; species Torreya grandis. The sequence continues at coordinate 3,557,126 of JARHVA010000836.1, read as the reverse complement.
TGTGAACAAGGTGTTGAAACGGTTCAATATGCAGGATACAAAACTTGTAAGCACAGCTTTGGCTAGACATTTTAAGTTGAGTAAAGAACAGTGTCCTAATTCACATGATGAGGTAGAGTACATGAGTAGAGTTCCATATGCTTTCACAGTAGGGAGTTTAATGTATGCAATGGTATGTACTAGACCAGATATTTCCCAAGCAGTGAGAGTTGTAAGTATATGGCCAATCTAGGAAAGGAGCACTGGAAAGTAATTTAGTGGATGCTTAGATATCTGAGAGGAACTAGCAGTAGGCATTTGTGCTATGGAGGTTTAGATACTTCTCTACATGGTTATGTAGATTCAGATATGGTAGGTGATTTGGATGGTAGAAGGAGCACCACAAGATATGTTTTCCCTGTTGGTGGAATGGTGGTTAGCTAGATATCAAAGTTGTAGAAGGTTGTTGCCTTGTCAATTACAGAAGCAAAATATATTGCAGTCATAGAGCCTAACAAAGAGATGATATGGATGACACGGTTCATGGAAGAGCTTGGAAAGGAGCAAGAGAGTTGTAGATTGTATAGTGACAGTCAAAGTGCAATTCATTTGGCTAAGAATTTAGCCTTTCATTCAAGAATAAAGCATATACAGCTTAGGTACCACTTCATTAGACAGGTATTGGAGGATGGTGAGTTGAAGCTGGAGAAGATCCATATAGATAAGAACCCTGCTGATATGTTAACCAAGCCGGTTATAAAAGAGAAGTTGAATCTTCATTCAACTTCTGTTGGTCTTCATGATTGAGTTGAAGATGGAGGAGCTAAAAGATGTTGCTGTATAGGTACTGGTGCAACTATTTATCTCCAAGTGGGAGATTGTTAAGGTGTGGAGCTAAAAGCTTCACCAAGTGAGCAGATTGCAAAGTTGTAGGTTTACATAGTCACCGACGTCAGTCAAGAGTGATCGACATCAGTTAGGAGCAGACTAGGAGATGCCAGTGTCAGTCATGGATCGACCAACGTTGATCACAAGAAAATAGGTAGAAACCGATGTCGGTTACCTGTGCGTCTAGAATGCTATTTCCGTGGACAGAACAAAATGTTTGCATGTTAGGATTAAGTGATAGTCTTAAGTCTACATCTCTATTGTTAGTAAGACTATTTAGAGCCCTTGATTAGGAGGTGCATCTAATGGTTGTAATTGCATTACTCATGATCCCTAATTCTATATAATAGGGATAATTCTTCATAGCTTATTATAAGTGTGTAATGTTGAACAGTACAAGATTGTATATGTGAATCATTCTAGGGTGTTGGAGTTGATTGTAATTGAGAGAGAGAGCTCTTGAGGGAAAGAGATCTAGATAGAGATCTATACATCTAAGAGAGGTGTGGAAGAAAAGAAGTTTCTTCAATTGTATTCCTTCTGTAAAGAGTTTAATACAAGTTTTTAGGGTGGTTTCTTGTATCTCTTATTCTTTGCTATTTCTGATTCTAGTTACTTATAATTCTAGTTAATTTCATGTTTTATTGCTTTCATATTGTAATCAACATTGTTGGTTGATCCCCAACACTTGTTAATTACACTTTACTCTCCTTATGAGTAAACATTGGACTAGATGATGCTATCATAATAACCAGAAACTATTATTTCCTATTGAGTTCATCTGTAGCCATATTTTCATTTCCTATAGTATGTATGATATCCATATAAAACTAAACCAAAAATTCATGCCATCTTTCATGCTTTGGTGTCAACTTACTTTGAGTCAAGAATAAATAATTTGACACATTGTCTATCTTGATGATGACGTGCATTCCTAACAAGTAGTGCCTACACCTACTCAAAAAATCCACCACATATGCAATCTCCTTCTCATGTATAATATATATCCTTTCTACCTCCTTGAGTTTTATGGACTCAAAATAAACTATATGCCTATATTGAATTAACACCTTACCAATGGAAAAATCATATGCATCTATTTGCACCTCAAAAGCTAAAGTCTATCAAGGATAACACAAGTTATGTAGTAAGCTTCTCTTTCAAGAGATTAAATGCCTCCTAAAATTTTTTAGACCACAACAACTTCACATCCTTATTCATCAAATCTATTAGTGGCCTCACAAGCTTGGAGTATTGACTGGCAAAGCTTTTGTAACAGTTCACTAAACCCAAACACCGACACACATTGTGTACATATTTGGGTAGATCTCAATATTTAATTACTTCAAACTTCCTTGGGTTATGTTTGATTTTACCTTTCCCAATCACATTTATAAGGAATTAAACTTCTTCCTTAACCAAAAGAACACCTTTATCTATTCACATACAAGTCATGCTCTCTCAGTAGTTTGAACACCTTTGTAAGGTATGCCTTATGCTCTTCCTATTTCTTGGAAATCATGAAGATATCATCTAGATAGACAACCACATACTTGTCTATTGTGGACCTAAATACATCATTCACAAGTGTATAAAATGTCATAGGTACATTTCACAACCTAAAGGGGATTATAAGAAAATCATACGACCCATATCTGGGGATAATGGTCATTTTCTCATCATCTCCTGGAGTAATCTCGACTTGATAGTACCCCAACCATAAGTCTAAGTTAGTGAAGACTTTCAACCTAGAAATGTGAATGAACTTATCCTTAATGAAGAGTATAGGATACTTTTTCTTTATGGTTAACTTTTTCAAGGACCTATAATCCATGTAATAGTGATCCATCAAACTTCTTATGAAACCATACTAGATCTCCATAAGGAGAGCTCAAAGGCTGAAGATAATCAATTATCAACAACTCTTCTAATTGCTTCTTTAATTCCATAATCTTAGGCCCAAATAATTGGTATAGATCCCTTTCTATAGGACTCAACCTTGATACCAACTCTATGTGATGGTCTATTAGTCTTCTCAATGGTAAATAAGGTGGTAACTCACTGGAATATGATCCTAGTACTCACGAGGAAAATTTCTCAATTCAACTGGAATATGAACCTATCATCTATATTCATCATTCCAATCACCAAAAAGAGTTGAAAGATACATGGGTTCACTCCTCTTAGTTTATGTAACCTTATGAATATTCATAGCCAAACACACTTATGTCTTATCTGTCTGTCTTCTCTACACTATTTTCACCATACATGTATGCTTTGGATTTAACATGAAGAGATATTTTAGATGAGGAAAAAATATTACTTTACCCTTTTAGATAAATTCCTATCTAAACACTAACTTGAAATCATCCATCTTGATCATGGATAAGTCTATCTTTCCTTTCCACTCATTGAATTACACTTCCACACCTTGTACAGAGTTGAGAGATTCCATAGATGGATAGTTAACTGCCTTAAACCATCCTACACCTCTAAATAATTAGAGGCCCAAATCTTTGTCTAGCTGGACTATAATAAGATTATGGGTTGCACCCATGTCCACAAGTGCTAGGATACTCTTTCCCGTGATCACCACTTCCAAAAAATTCATCTCGTGTAGGTTACTACTACCATCTCCTGACTTGGGATCATTATTTTCCATGGCATTGATCCCCATGATCATACACATAGTTTGATCACTTTGTTCATTTAGATGTACCATCTTAACTACCAAAACCCTCTACCATTGAGGATAATATTTATTATAATGGTCCCCAATATATGTCTAAGACTTCAAATAAAAACACTTCTCGCTTAACTCCCTATTCTATGACTTCTTTCCATCACCTTTGGAGGTTCCATTGGAAATATAAGATCCCACTAATGAATACTAAGTAGTCTTCCCTCCTTGGTTACCACCTAGCTTCCCTGAAGACTCACTTGAACCCTTATTAATGCCTTTACCCTTTGGTGCATTAGTATTCAATGTGATTTTTGATGAATACTCTTCTCTAAAATCAAAGAGATGATCTACTATGGAAATTGCTTCACTAACTTTAGACACATTATGGTGATGAAGCTCAACCTTAGCCCATGACTAAATACCATTAGTGAACTAAAATAATTTATCTACCTTTAACATGTATTTAATTTAAAACATAAGGCTCTATAAAGACTTGATATACTCTTGCATCTTCCCAGTCTATTTTACCTGACTCAACTTGATCCTAGCCAACCATGCTACATTACTAAGTTAGAAATAATCCCTAAGGGATTTATTTAGATCCTCCTAAGATTCCACCTTCTTCATGAATCTCTTCAATTCAATGTCATTATCCAAGGTTATAAACCAAAACTTTACCATACTTGTAAGGTACCTTAACATAACACACACTTCCTATGCATCTGACATTCATCCTAAACATACCAAGTAATCCTTAATGTCCCATAATAAATTCTCTAGAAGATAATAATCTTTAGCACCATTATAGCATTATAGTTTCTTAAACTTGGGGAGTTTAATTTTTTTAGAAGAGTTGGACCTAGGCATATTCATTAACTCAGTATCATTATGTGACATATAGTCACCTTATCTTATTACTTAGTCTAAAACACCAAGATCTCCTCCAACTTTACATTAAGTTCCACAATTGTTTGATCCATGGTCTCCACCTTCTCCTTGAGCTTGCTAAATATTGTACCCACTTATTCCTCCATATCATGGAATCGAGCATCAACTTGTTCAATAAGATTTTATTCTATGGCCTTAGGCCTTAAATTAATTTTGTGGTGACTATTATCACATTCATCTTTCTTCTTATTTTGGGCCCAAACTTTGATGGTCACATTATCAGGCTAAACTTCAGAGGTTTATAATATCATACTAACTCACCATGTTGGCTTTACATAATAGGGGAAGGTGTACAATGTTGTTTCTTGCATAACACACCCCATTTTAAGTCTAAAAATAGGGACCCTATTTTTAATTTGGAGTTTGGTCTTATACCTCTAGGATTTTGTTGATGGTATCCTTTTTAAAATTGCCTTCTTGGAAATGCACCATTGTTAGATGTGAAGATTCAAAATATGAATGTGCTTTATTGTTATAGCCAAGCCTGAATGATCAAATCCTGCATTATAATAATTTGGCATATAAAATCACATCTAGGGTTGCATTAGTTCAAAATATCTAAATTTTCATAAGTCTATTAAGTCTTAGTCTATTTTATGCTTTTGTTTTAAAACACAAATAGGGATTCCTTTTAGATTATTTTGCTTTGATTTTATGTAAATTACCTAACTATTTTAGAGGTTTTCTATTACTTTGCCTTAGTAATTTTGATCCATGTTTGCTTTAATTTGATCTAAATTAACTATAAGTTTGATTTAGTTCATTTTTTACCTTAGTCAATTTCATTAAAATGATCAAATGTTACTTTGAAATGGATTTCTTTTGCTAAGTTTTCATTCTTTTTTGTTTGCATTTCAAAAGACTTAGCTGTTTATTTTTAATAAAGACTTAGCCATTGTGTTTTACATCCACAGTTGTCAACTAGGATTTTATTTATTTTTATTGCAAGTGATTAAAATTTTCCCAATTCCACATGGTGACTTCTCTATCTCCCGATGGCCCAGGCCTGTTCCAAAAAACATTTGACACTTAGTCAATTTTCAAAGTTTCCTAAAGCCACGTGTCAAATTTATGCTTAGTAGGACTTAGTCAATTTTCAAATTTTACCCAATGAGCCTCTACATCAAAAAATATCTAGGTGAGTTTATTAGTTGGATTTCATTATGTGGCATGATCATGATGACCTACTACCCAAAAAGATCCATACAAGGAAAGAGCCTCTAGATGACTAAATAAGCAGGATACAACCACATGGCACCATCTTGGTAACTCATTATCTTGAAGATGTACACACATGAGTAATAGGCCCAAAGAAAATGAGTGAGTGGGATGACACCATGTGGCTAAATATCACTACTTTTTAGGCTTGGGATGGTCCATGTAGCTTCACAATGTGTCAAAACTCTAGGTGAGTGGGATGACACTACATGGTAAAATTATGCTTACTCGTGATATAAACATGTCAACATACATAAAATACCTTCATAAAATAATGAAAAAATGAGGAGAGGGTGTATTAAATTAACATATATAAATAAAGGACATGATGGATGTACAACCAATGATAAACTATTTGAAATTTGATGGCTTGTTTGGCCATCAAAACCATCAAAAGCCAAGAATATATTATGCATCCAATTTGATTTGAAGAATCAAATTTAAGATCATTTATCAACCAAAAAATTATTAAGGTTGGGTATTGGAATTATTCATGATCTTGGCATGTGTATTGGGATTTCACATAAAACATAAAATACAAATACATGCCTTAAAGAGGTGGGATTTCAACTGCACAGGACATGGGTGACTTGCTATCCCAGTGTGATCTCAATTATTTTCAACTGCAAAAATTCAATTTAGGCATGATGTTAACTTCACAAAGAATGATCATGCCTATAATATATTAAAGTACCAACCACATTACCTCAATCAATAATGAATATTTAAAACTTCCCCATTAGTGGGAGTTGAAAACTCGAAAAGGAATTCTCTTGGACTTATGTGTTTATATAATATTAGCTCTTGTGTTATAATAAGGGATGACTCCCTTATAATAGAATATATTATTAGACCAGACTAGTTAGTTCTACCTATTTAAGTAATCTCAATCATATCCTTCATGCATTTCTATTGCTTTATAGATTTGCTTTTATGAGTTGAGGTTGTTTGGAAGCCATGCCTATAACTCACATGAGTATTTGATGAATCCTAATTGATCCCTTTAATAGAAACATATTTATCTTAAAGATTAGTCATCTGATAGAATTGGTATGTGCACGTATATGGTGACCCTATTTTCCTCATTGGATTTACTACACCATCTTATAGTCTCTTACACTGTCCTTAGTTGGAGTTGTGCTAGGTATGGATCAACTAAGGACTAATTTATCTATGGATTTTTTTTCCCAATAGAATTAGGTTGGTCTACATTATAAAGTGGGATCTTTATCCTATTTTATCCCTACCCTTATCTCTTTTTTCTTTATTTTTACCAGTTTGTTAGATTAGATTAATTTAGTTTTTAAGTTACACTTTAAATTTAATGTTTGTCTTGATTGTATGCTATTTTGAATATTGTTATTTATGCACTATTGAATCCATACAATAGACATGTTTATTTGAATAAACTATTTATTTATAATTAGATCATTCTACTAGTTCTATACGCATAAGATATTTATTTTGGATGCATATGATTTTATGAAATACTCATTGAAGACCCTTGATATGGAATGGTCATAACAAGCTGACCAGGTTACCCTACATACAAAGACCTTGGGGAGATTTGTTTGTAAAAATATCCTTTCAATAGAGATAGGGTCTAACAATCCTTACCTAAGTTACTGCATCAAAATACCTCTCAACATATTGATGCTATAAGGAGGGATGAATTAGATTATTTTAGATTAATTATTTGTTTTTAAAAGAGTCACCTAGTTATTTTATAGGTTCTTAGCCTGGAAAACTAATTATCTAAGTCCTCTAATGGCCCTTTCTTAGCTAAGAGGATGTAACTATCCTATGAACATTCTAGGACCATCCAATGACTTTCCCAAAAATCCCTACAAATTATATGCTAACTATATTATGGTGGGGTCAAGACTATTGAAGAACACATCCAAGCTTTTAAAGAAGCCATTATCAGAAGGTAGATTCAACTTGAGGATGTGGCTTGTCACATATTCCCCTTGTCATTAGATCAAATGGCCTATTCTTGGTACTTTGGTCTACCATAAGGTTTCATCACCACTTGGTCCATCTTTGAGAATCTATTCCTTAACCAGTTAAATGTGGCCATTGACCCTTCTATCTTATTTTATCAATTTTCCATGACATGTAAAGATACTAATGAACCAACTAGTGCATTCAACCATATATTCCATTTTTTATACACTAAGTTAAAGGATCCTTTCTTACAAATAAAGGATGTAGTTATTGGAGTATATATCAATGTGTTGGATCCTTTAACTACCATGTTAATCAAAATGAACCCATCTACCCTCGCATCATTAGCATTGGTATACCAAGAGGTTGTCAATGTAGAGAAACAATTGATGTCTCAAGGATTTAGTGATGACTTAGAACAACATGAAATTTATACCCAAGATCATTTGATCTACATTCATGCAAGTCACCTCATAGATCAATATGTGCCTTACAATGAAGCATTTACCTAATCCTTCATCCAAAAAAACCTCCATATGACAAATGAGAGCCTTGATTACTCTTTGAATAAATGTAACTTAGTTAATTCTATGTATAATCACTAGGTTTATTTGTATTATCTTAGTGATTCAATGTCTTTAGGTGTTACTACTAATAAAATACCATTTATTATAGGAGATAATTACTAGGCAATACACAGTCCAAGTTATAAAGATACATACATGAATACACCATTGGGAGTCTATGAACCTAGCTACACAACTAATGTTGAGATAATAATGCAGGATGAAAACATACCATTTCATAATCTTGATCCAGTATTTGAAGGATCCAATAGTGGTGATGATGAATCTGAATATGAGGAAGTAACAATGGTAGTGTTGACGACTGGAGATTACACCCGACGGCAAGAAAATAGGTTCCTGCCCTCTCCCCACAACATGGAAACCCCTCTCTCACCTATGGGATGGTGAAGCAGGAGAGGAGAGTCTCTAGGTATGGGCTAGTTCCCTCTGATGTATCTTGTTTGTTTCAGGCAGTGCAAAAATAATGGACAGGCAGGTATATATATATACAACTATAAACTGGGGGGATGAAAAGGGAGAAGAAATGTAGGAAAACAAACATCCTACTCTAAAGAGGTGATACACCAAAATAAAGGTTGACCTTCCACATCCACTCTCAGAATCAAGAAAAATACAAATATACTCTACACATCTGGCAGAAGAACCAGGCTGCTAAGACTAACAGGGAGGCTATAATGGAAAATACATAACAAAGGTTTACCAAGGTGCTGTGGAATGCACACTTGCAAGCAAATTCCTCTATTCTGTCCCTCTCAAATATTTCTCTTCTCCTTTCAGCTGCAGAATTGGCGCCTTGTAGATGGCTGGTCTGTTGGCATTAACTTGTACAAGCATCGGAGATAATGACTAAACACAAATAATACTCATAACATACACAGACAATCTATCCAAGATGGAGGCAAAAAACTGTATTTTATTGATTCAGGTGGAGAAGTTGGAGAGCTGTGCTCTTTACAAAATTGGAGAAGATCTTTTTAAAATGGCCAAGTCTACTAATTTATATGGGAAAAGCCAAGAGGAGTCTCATAGGGAAGAGGGAAAAAACACTATAGCTGACGTAATAAATCTATTGGGACCATGCTTGATGCCTCATTTTGCATGTGACCTACTCTTCTGCCCACTGGGTGGGCCATTTTCTATGTTTTGCAAGCCTTTTTTGCCGCTTGATGTTGTGAGTGGTAATTTTACCACCCAATGTCGTGGACTACACGTGGCAATTTTGCCGATGTCGACCGAGTTAGCTGCCATGCGCGGCAATTTTGCCGACATCGACTGATGTTAACGGTCTCCTTTCTTTGTCGGCTGCTTTATGTGGCAATTTTGCCACCTACTACTTGTGTTGGCAAACTCTTTTTCCCTGTCGGCTGTTGTGTGCAGCAATTTTGCCACCCATTGCATAAAACTTTGAATTTTTTGTGGGACTTAGACGCATTGAACCGTTGACTTGAAATTTTTCCTTTAAACCAAGGTGCTTGAACCTTTCTGTTGAACCAAAAAATTGAACCTTTTCATTGAACTGAGCATGAACCTGAAGATGGACTGCAACTCAAAATTGACTGGCCTTTCACAGCTTTTGAAGAGGGTGACCAAAATTTTTCCAGAGGGGCAAAATTGGGTCAACAAATTAGTGACTCCCAGGGGAAGCATGCCTACTATGCTTAGGACCCAATTGCCTTTGAATATCCATTAGGCACAGAGTCAGATGTAGCTTGAAAGAATTAAATAACAGCCTAAAAGATCCCAGGATCAAAAATATAGAATTTATCCCCACACGTAAAAGGAAACACACAAGGCTAAAAACAACTACTTGTGCAACTGCACTTAGGAAAAATAGGGAAAATGACTGAAAGCAAACTATTATATACAGCTAACTAGGAATGTTTGCCTCCCTCTTAGATCGAAAGGAAAATTTCTCAAGTCCCCTTCTTGGCGAGAAGACTATTGGTGGCAGGCAAGTAGCTGAAAGAAATGAGATTTGGTGACTTACTCTTCCTACCCATCACCTGAGTTGGCTGGAAACTGAGGGGATCAAAATCAATCATGCCTCCAATATATATGTATTCTGATTGTCCCTGGAGGCCTGTTAAATGCTGGTCTTTGATATTGGTGCTCCTCACTAAGAAATCAATCACTGTTGGCTCATCACCGTGAGCCATTTGATCTACACATTCCTTCTGCAATGCATCATGGCATGACTTGTTTCCTTCTGCCTCTTTGAAAACTCTGTCAGACTTGTCCTCTGCTTCCTCTTGGCCTTCTTGAAGAAGGACGAATGTGGTGATGTCTAAAAGGGACTCACAAACTGATTGCTCATCCCACAAGACTTCACTTTCTTGTTTAAAGCTCAGTTCTTCAAGGCATTCCTCCAAGAAGACAAACCTCTCCTTTTCCTCTTTGCTGATCAGGATTTCTAGATTTTCAAAAATATTCTCCTAATCTTCCTCTTTTTCAGGTTCTTCAATGTAGTCATCCTCATCAAAACAACAAGGAAGTTCATTAATCAGAGGAGAGGAGAGCTTACCATGCATTTGTTCTTCCTCGTACTGCTGGAACATCTGCATATATGTAAGCCCTGCATCTTCTCCATGGCTGATGAGGTCTACACAAAGAGTATCAATGATGATTTCTTCTTCGTTGTCACTCATGACAACCTCCTAAAGGACTATAGATTGTATCTTTTGTTCCTCTCCTACCTCTTGCAAAATAGGTTCTTTCTTGAGCGAGGGTGAAGTGGAGAAAGCATGTGGAAGAGGAAGCAGTCCTTGAGCTAGAATCAAATGATTATCCTCTCTCCACTTGATCAACACTTCATCAATATTAGGCACAGCCTGATAACTCTCTTGGAAATGTGTAGGTGGGGTGTGTTCAGGCATGGAATGTGCTGTTTGGTCTGAACCATCCACCATACATTGGCTAAGGAATCTCTCTCTAGATTCCAAATTTGCTATTCTCTTGGCTAGATCTTCTTGGAAAAGCTTTTCCTGGGGGCTGCCAGTATCATCATAAGCAGGAACAGTTTCAGCTTTTTTAAATATTTGAGAAAAACCCTGTTCTTCTTCTTCTATTCTGCCCCATGATTCCACTAACTTCCCCCAATTTAGGATCTCTAAATTAAAATTCTGCCCCTACAAATAGGCAGCAACTTTGTTTTCTACAAGGTCCCGAGGCTCTTCCACAAGGTCTATAAATTTTTCCTCTCTTTCAAGGAGCAGCTTCATCCTAGCCTCTAAATCTTTAATTTGTTTGGCTAGGTTGTCCTGAAAGAGTCTTTCTTGGAGGTGGCTAGCATGATCCTCTTCAAAGCTTTGAGCTGGTCCTTGGCATTCCTTCCTCCAACTCAAAATTTGCACATCATGTTGGAGAACTTGGGGAGGCTGAGGAATGCAAGGAAAACACTATTGGTGCATTGGAGGAGTCTTTAAAAGAGGGACGTGCTGGCTAATGGTATTATTCTCAATGGAAGATTCCTAATCTAAGGAGTTGAAAAGATTGATCTCCATGGGAGGTTACCCTGATGCCATTTGGCGTTGGAAGGCCAGGTGCACGAGATTGGGAGCAGCTGTATTGGATGAGCTAGAGTGAGCAAGTGCAATTTGATAAAATGGATTTGGTGCAAAAGAGGAGGTTTTCTTCAGGGTAGGAGGGGGCACACAAGGCTGATTGCCTTGGATAGATGGATTTTTCTATTTTGTTACCTCCTCCTTCATGGACTACAAGGCCTGTGTTTGCCTAAACAAGCACTCCTCTTTATATATCAGCTCCTACTGATATTTGTACTACTCTTCTAGCCTATTGATTTCCATTGTCTGCCTCTCAAATTTCAGCCTCACCCCCCTTATAGTTGCAGGGCAACTAGGAGAGCCACTTGAGGGGATTGCATAAATATCTAAAGTCTGATCACACTCACATGAAGGAAAACAAGATCCATGATTTTGTGCAAAAGAAGTATACATACAAGAAATGGATGATTTTTGATGGCATTAGGCTGCTTAACCAACATATTTACTCAGAGTCACCAGATGCTGAAGAAACTCAATTTGTTGTAACAGGACCATCATCAATCCTGAAACTCTATTGCGTTATCAAACTTGAGGTCCCACCAGACATGCCAAAATTGTTGACAATTGGAGATTGCACCCGGTGGTAGGAAAATAGGTTCCTACCCTCTCCCTACAACATGGAAACCCCTCTCTCACTTGTGGGATGGTGAAGTAGGAGAGGAGAGTCTCTAGGTATGGGCTAGTTCCCTCTGATATATCTTATTTGTTTCAGGCAGTGCAAAAATAATGGACATGCAGGTATATATATATATACAGCTATAAATTGGGGGGGATGAAAAGGGAGAAGAAATGCAAGAAAACAAATAGCCTACTCTAAAGAGGTGATACACCAAAATAAAGGTTGACCTTCCACATCCACTCTCAGAATCAAGAAAAATGCAAATATACTCTACACATCTGGCAGAAGAACCAGGCTGCTAAGACTAACAGGGAGGCTATAATGGAAAATACATAACAGAGGTTTACCAAGGTGCTATGGAATGCACACTTGTAAGCAAATTCCTCTATTCTATCCCTCTCAAATATTGCTCTTCTCCTTTCAGCTGCAGAACCGGTGCCTTGTAGATGGCTGGTCTGTTGGCATTAACTTGTGCAAGCATTGGAGATAATGACTAAACACAAATAATACTCATAACATACACAGACAATCTATCCAAGATGGAGGTAAAAAATTATATTTTATTGATTCAGGTGGAGAATTTGGAGAGCTATGCTCTTTACAAAATTGGAGATCTTTTTAAAATGGCCAAGTCTGCCAATTTATATGGGAAAAGCCAAGAAGAGTCTCATAGGGAAGAGGGAAAAAACATTATAGCTAATGTCATAAATCTGCTGGGACCATGCTTGCTACCTCATTTTGCACGTGACCTACTCCTCTACCCACTGGGTGGGCCTTTTTCTATGTTATGCGGGCCTTTTTTGCCACCTAATGTTGTGAGCGGTAATTTTACCGCCCAATGTCATGGACTGCACGCGGTAATTTTCCCGACGTTGACTGATTTACTATCATGCACAGCTATTTTGCCAATGTCAGCCGAGTTAGTTGTTGTGTGCGGCAATTTTGTCGATATTGGCCGATGTTGATGGTCTCCTTTTCTCCATCGGTTGCTTTTCACGGCAATTTTGCTGCCTACTACTTGTGTTGGCGATCTCTTTTTCCTTGCTGGTTACTGTGAGTGGTAATTTTGCCACCCATTGCATAAAACTTTGAATTTTTTTTGGGACTTAGACGCATTGAACTGTTGACTTGAAATTTTTCCTTTGAACTAAGGTGCTTGAACCTTTCCATTGAACTGAACTGTTGAACCTTTTTGTTGAACTGAGCATGAACCTGAAGATGGACTGCAACCCAAAATTGACTGGCCTTTCATAGCTTTCGAAGAGGGTGACCAAAATTTTTCCAGAGGGGCAAAATTGGGTCAACAGGTAGAAAGAAAAAAAATGGTCAAAAGTATAATTGATAAAAGGTCACCCATAAAAAATGAAGAAAATCCACTTAAATAATCTTGAACTTAGCTAAAATAAAAATTTGAACAACTGAAGAAGTTAGCAGAGGAAGATGCCTATTATGCTTCTAAAGCATCTTTCTCATATGTTCCTACTCATGCATTTGAATACCTAATCTAAGATGATTAACGTCTCTATGGTAGTGATGATCCCTTCCCTCCATCATAAGAATGGAATTGAATAAAATAGGAAGACCAAGAAGAAGGAGGTTGTCCCTTTAAGGGGGATGAGTTTGAAGAACCCAAGATTGGTGATCCTTCCCCTTAGGATAGCCTTACCTTATAACCTATTAAATATGGTCATCTTGTATCCTTCCCAATAAAAGATGCAATCAATATAGAAATGGGAAGTCAAAAATATTCAGGCCCAAATGAGGAAGAGTTCCTCTCTGATCCTAAATTAAAGGAAGAGAAGGAACTCATCAGTTCTTTTGATGACACCATAACCATCCCTAATTTCCCAATGCCTACATGTTTCACATTCAAGTTAGTAGAGATGGTCAAGATATAAATAAAATATCATAAGCATAATGACCTAAATGAAGAAGCCATGCCAATGGAGATGCAACCTAAGAATGATCTAATTCAGCCCAAAACTCCACATACTTCAACCATCGATGAAAAATTTAGAAGGTATTTGATATAGGACAGGCCCAAACCACTCCAATGCCTTCTAGATGATATAAAAATGAAGAGAATTCTACACAGGCACCCATTTGCATCAATGAGTAGCCACCAATCAATTCATACATTGGCTAAAACAAAGAACATTCCACTTTTAGGTTAGATCTTCTAATTAATATGGCATATATGAATGCCCAACCTTATCCCTCACTAAAATATAATGTATGGGTTGAGGTATTTTATTTACCCTATCCCTCATGCTTTCTAAAATTTATATGCAAATATAATGTATGATTCTACAATCTTGGTTTACTTGAATTGTTTAAACTAAATATAGATAAATATTTATGGGATAGTGTATTCTATCACAAGGGATAACATAGACATAAGTAGATGTTTATTTTAGCTTTCTCAAAATCCTAAAAAGAATCAAGTGTGTAATTGATTCAAGCATGAATTTACTTGAAAACCCATGTGAGTAATTTCTTTTCCCTTTCTTGTTTTATTTCATGTTTATTTTTTATTTCCTTCATATCCCTTGTTGTTAGCTTAGGTTCACTTTTATTTATTTTCTACTTTTGTTGTTGGGTTATCCCAACTATTTTACCCTATGGTTCCCCTATTAGTCAAAGAAATGAAATGAAAGGCTATTGAAAGGGTAGCATATATGGAACTCAAAGAGCCTAATTATAATTTAGCTTAAAAATATTATGCGAATTGTTGTGATTAATTAGTTTATTTACAAAATTTCAAAGGTCAATGATTTGTAAAAAAAATGGGAATTAGAAAAGTTATTGCATTGTCCAAAACCATTTAATATACTTAATGAAACATCTAAATAAAATGTAGTATTACTTCAATTCTAGATGGTCTTGATTCATCATGAACTTGAAAATTTTCTTTACCTGTGACTTGGCCCCCAACCCTCTATAGATGAACATGTAAAAACTCCTTTCAAAAGGAATTGAGCTAAAATATAAAATTTGAACTTTCTCTTTGAAAGGGTGATCTTGACAGCCTTCACTGCAAGCTTTCTAGCCTGGTTGGACGTAGATCAAGGTCTTATGAAGGGACCATAAGTATCTTTATCAAGGATGTTGACTCCTAGTTGGAAACATAACAATGTCGACACCACTTCCCCCAAACTATAATATAAAATCTTTTTCTCCCTTAATAGTTCTAGACTTATGAAAACCTGAATTACTACGTGTGAATGCAAAAAAAAATGAATTAATCACTTGATCACACACTTGGATGGTATTTGGCTAGATTCTTAGCTTAGTATGTCACTTTTTCCTATTGAATTTAGTGCCTTTGAATTCTAGTTTGTTCTAGATAATTTCTTGCAACTAATGGTTTTTTCTTCTTATAAAATTATAGATTCTAGATTCTTGAAATAATCAGAAGTATTCTAAATAAGAGTCACCATTTATTGTTACTTATACAACATGCCCCATTTTTAGTCTAAAAATAGGTACCCTTTTTTTTATTTGAAGCTTGGTTTTATACCTGAAGGTGTTTGTTGGTGGTTGATTTTTTAAAATTACCTTATTAGAAATGCACCTTTGTTAGTTGTGAAGATTCAAAATTTTTATGAGCTTCATTATTTTAGCTAAGCCTAAATGATTGAATATTACATCATAAAAACTTGGCATATAAAATCATATCTAGGGTTCCATTAGTTTAAAGTATATAAATTTGCTTAAGTCTATTAAGTCTTAATCTATTTTTTTCTTGTGATTTGAAACACAGATGGGGATTCTTTTTAGATTATTTCACCTTAGTTTTGTGAAATTTAACTAATTATTTTAGAGTTTTTCTATTACTTTTCCTTAATAATTTTGATCCATGTTTGCTTTAATTTGATCTAAATGAACTATAAGTTTGATTTGGTTCATATTTTACCTTAGTTTATTTCATTAAAATGATCAAAAGTTACTTTGAAATGTCTTTCTTTCACTAAGTTTTCATGCCTTTTCATTTGCATTTCAAAAGACAGCCATTTTATTTAAAATAAAGACTTAGCCGTTGCTTTTTAAATTCAAAGTTGCTGACTAGGATTTTATTTATTTTTCCCTTAGGTGTTTAAATTTTTCCCAATGCCACATGATGAATTATCATAAATCTTAGAGGCTCGAGCCTATTCTAAATTATTTTTGACACTTAGTTGATTTTACAAAGTTTCCTGAAGCCACGTGTCAAATTTCTACCTAGAGGGACTTTAGTCAACTTTCAAAGTTTTCCTAGTGAGCCTCTACATCATAAAATCTATATATGAGAAGGTTAGAAGGATTGAACCATGTGACATGATCCTAACAACTCTCTACCCCAAAAATATTTATATAAGGAAAGGGCTTCCAGATGAGCAAACAAGTGGGACACTACTACATGGCACCATCTTGATGACTTGCAATCCTAGAGATGTCATTACATGAGTAGCAGGCCCTAAGAAAATGAGTGAGTGAGATTATGTGACATGGTGAAATCCTTATACTTTGTAGGCTTGGGATGGTTCATGTAGCCGTAGAGTGTGTCAGAGCTCTAGGTGGGTGAGATGATTCTGTGTGGCACAATTCTACTTATTCATGATATAATCACATTAGGATACATAAAATTCCTTAGCTAAGTAGAGAATAATGAGGAGAATATACATGGTAGTAAATCATAACAACAAAAGACATGCTGGTTGTGTAACTATCAAGACACCATTTCAAAATTAATGGCCCATCTGGTTGTAAAAATTATCAAAAGCCAAGAATAAATTATGCATCCAATTTGATTTGTAGAATATAATTTTAGATCATTTACTCACCAATAAATAATCAAAAATAATATAATTCAATATAAGGTTGGGTAGTGTCATTAATCATGAGATTGTCATGTCTATCAGGATTGTACATGGAACATAAAAGATAAATATATGCCTTAAAGAGATGAGGTTTTAACTACACATGACATGGGTGATTGGCTATCCCAATGTGATCTAAATTATTTTTATCTTCCAATATTCAATTGAGGCATGGTGTTAAATACACAAAGCATGATGATGTCTCTAATATATTAGAGTATGTTATGAATATTTAACTTTAAAAGGGCATAAATTTCCCTAGGCACATGCCTAAGTGGTTAAGAGTCCAATGTGCTAGCAAACTAGCATTTCATGTAAGAATGAGTTCTCATGCACTCACCCAAAACATGCAATGAGGGACTAATTCCTATTGTTTTTTTCATGTGAGGGTGTGTTTGTCTAAATACTTAGATAGGGGAACTTGAACACATATACAATACTAAGCTCAATCTACAATCCATATCTATCTTAACACATGTTCATTTCTCAATGATCAAAAATAAAAAGATGCATAAATGATAACTAACACCTTAACTGAGTTAAATGAATAATTGCATAAATAACAACTAGCAACATAACTCCATAGTTAGCTAAATAATAGTATGAAGTCAACACAAACTTCATCCATCATATTCATAAGTGATCTATAAAGAATACATAGTTCTAGAGTTACAATGTAACTACTCGTATAAACTCTATCAATAACATCCAACTGAACAACAACATTACAAAGTACATCATAGGGGTATTTATAATTAGTTTCCTTGACCAAGTAGTTACAAAAGTAAATACACTCAAGGTGACTCACCAATGATTATCAATACATTTGAGTTGTGGCATCTATTTACATTAAGTTCCTAAGGACTTGAACTCTCCCCCCTATATTCTCTCTTCGATCTGGATCCTTGTCATCGAGTGCTTATCTTGTCATGGGATGGTGATGGATTTGTATTTGACTCTTCGATCCATATGAATCATTCCATTACTATTTTGTTATTTCCACGCACTCTCCAAGTCTTTTGCTAAGTTCCTAATCTTTTATTCTCAAGTTCTCCATTTAACATGCACATTTATTCCATGAGACTTGGTCCTTCTATGCTGTGGAATTCCATACCATGGTCTTCCATGCCATACCTCTCCATGCTAGTTATTCCAAAAAAGTACTTAGCCAAAATTAGGGCCCAATATCACCCCACACTAAGCCATTAGTCCATCCCAGACTAAGTAATATTCTTGGGCTCTACCAAAAACTATGGTTCTATCTACTTAATTTGATTTTTGACACTTTCCCAATGCTTCAAAGTGTTATGCATCTTGGACATTATTTATTCTACTACCACTTTGAGTTTCTTGGTATCCTCAGGCTATTTGAGACATTCACCTACTTTATTCACCAAACACTCAAGGGATGTGGAAGCATCTTTATAAATGTATTCAAGTGAAGTGACCTCAATAACAACCTATCCTCATAGTACTACAAAGTTTGTATTTATTTCCTGATGGTGAGAAATTATTATGTTCTCTATAGCCTCCACATCCTTGAACATTTTGACATGATCTATGTAGTCTTTTATTAATGAGGTGCGATTTGACAACTATTATCATTGAAGCTCTTCTACTTGGAGGCTAGATCCAAAAATCTTACTGGGTCATGCCAACTTTTCAAAAACCCCATCCAAACTAGGAATGGTATATCCAAATCTATGCAAGAACTTTTTCATACCTCTACCACTTTAGTGAATTATTCCATTTCCCAAGTATTTTTAATCTAGGGGTTAAACTAGGCTTTGCATCATTTTAGTAGAAGCTCTACCAAGGTCTATAGTTTATCCACTACCTCACCAAAAAGGGGTACTCCATCCATAAGTGCTATTTCTTGGCTCAAAATTATTTTATAGATGTTTAATGCTTTAACCTTGGTTGCCATTTCAATTTCTAACTGACACTTGACCTTGACCAGTTCTTCTTCAAGCTTCATTCTTATGATGACCTCATTCTAATATAAAACAAGCATTTTTACATGTTTATTTTAAGCTTGTCATGCATCAGACTCAGATAAGGAGTTCTACCTTATGACCTCATGTGCCAACTTTAGAAGTATCACACTAGCTTGTACCATGGTAAACTATGGGGGGTCTAACCAAAGGGTATTTATAAGTGATACCACTTCTAAATACAATACTAGGATATCTAAAGGCATCTCAAAATGGAGTTATTCATTATAAACATCATGGGAGAAAGATAACTCCTATTGAGTCTATTTAGATGCATCTTCTGGTGCAAATTGTGAAAACATGTACAAGAGCTTCTCCAACACTCCCCTATGATATTGGGTGCATAGGGTTGTGATCGTATCAATTTTATTTAGCCTCTAGATAGAGTTATTAACTAGCTCTTTCCCCTTAGAGGGATTTGACTCGAGTATTTCTACGTCTACATTTTCAATCTAGTGGCTGGATTTGATGTCAAACTCATTCATTCCCAAATTCATGTCAGAACCATCCTTTTCTTCACCATTGATATCTTCAATTTCCACTTGTTCCTCTTCAAGGGTGGTTTCTTCATGCTACGCTAGTGAAGGTGTCTTCTCTAATTTTGGGGTGACCTACTCTTCTTCTTTTGCAACAACTTCTTCTAGTGTTTCCTCCAAGGTATCTATATTCTCTCCTAAGTCACCATCCTTAAGCACTAATGTTTTATGTTCCAAAGGAATAGTTTGTGATGTTGGCTCTGGGGATTCAGGTTGACTTAATGGTGGAGTCTCCTTGGGGGTAATGGGGTAGTCCTTTTATACTTTATAGGTTATAGTTAGGTGCTGGTGCTAACATCATGCCCTTGACATTTATACTTCTTATTATTTAGTGTTAGTGGAGGTGGGATTATCTCTTTCTCACATTCCATGTTCCTTGATGATTTATTTATAGGTTTTAAAATTTGAAATAAAAATGAATTGAATTATCAACCAAAATCTATTGGATTTTGATGTTAAGTCCATCTTTTACTTATACACCTTATTCCTAAGGTATATATAAGTGGTAGAGGGTGTGAGTCTATGCATCAATCTTCTCAACCGTAATGTACACTAGTTGTGCATCATATATTTGGTTGATGATGTTCATTAGGTACCAAGCAATGAAAGCGTATGGTAACTTTATCCATCTAGATAAATATTGAAAGGGATCCATCTAGATGTGCACTAAGGAGAAGTGGGTCTTCACTATAAACTTTGCTTGGTCCCCAACCTATGTTGGTAAGTCCTTTAAAATGCACCACTCATTCCTAAAGGCTTCCTTCATCCTATCATACCATCCCTTAATTTTGATCTTTTGGGATGGGATTATTGAGATAGGGCAAGTAAATGCTTTGAACCACTTTACATGGGACTTATTTTTAGGAGGGTATACCCATTTCAATTCTCTAATGGTGTATTTAGGTACATGAATCTCATCAAACACCAATAATAAAAGGAACACACCCCATGTAAACTTGTAGTTAGGTAGGCAGTGGGATTTCTCTACATCCACGATAATATTATTAATTAAGTAATGTGCCGAATTATACTTTATTCCCATGGTAACTTGTTGAGCAACATAAAGATGGGCCATATCCACCTCTTTCTACCTATCAATGCCTCTAACCTTGGTCATGATGATGCATGCAGCCAATCTGAGGGAGGGATCTTGGAGACTTGTAATATGCATATCGTGGCCTTTTTTTTGATACTCAAGTGCCATAATAGTGTTTTCAATCTCTTCTTAGTCTTCCAAGTCATAAGCAAGGTCTACACCTAAGCACTGTAACCCTATGACTTTACTTATCCACTCTATTTTAATCTACATTTAGTGCCCAACAAAGTAGAAATAATCTTCATGCACTTGCAAAATCAATAAATTTACTACTTTAACTAGCTTCCCAAAATATGGAAGATTAAATATTTAGAAGAGTCATGCATCATTGAGAGCATTGAAAATACTCAAGTCATATACTAGCTCATTCCTCATATTTTGGCACTCTACTTAGTAGTTGCATTATAATTCCACTTCATTTCTAGGCTAGTGATGGTTATAATAAAAAATGTTACAAGTAGGCACATTCAATACTAAATTCTTTGTTGACACCACCACCCATAGAAACTATTTTTCCTCAACCAACAATGGTGATGGAGGGGGTATGACAACCTTCTTCTTCACTTGGCATGCCATTCCTAATTCTTTGTATTTCTTGTCTTACTGTGAAAACTCTTCCATGCACACACTGAGTTCTTTAGAAATTTCCTCTCTAATCAATATAAGTTGAACACCCATGATATCCAACTCTTCTTCCTCTAGTATCATAGGTAAAGGCTCACTATGTTGGGCCTTTTTATTCAGTTGTATCACCCTTCAAGGAGCCTAAAGGTCGAGGCATGGCCATCTAATCCTCCTGAAAGAATACATGGTTATTTTGTTATCCCACTTGACTCTCTTATTTAAAATCCCTATAATGGTAAACATTGACCTCTACAACTTACAAATCTGAAAACCTATGTGTCCTTACACTCCACCCAAAACTCTACCTATTTCTCATAACTGATTCACCCCACAATTCTTAAAAACAATCTCAATTAGTTAATTCTCACTCATATGGAAACTTAAAAATCACTCTTTTAACAACTAAAAAATTCTCCTTTGGCTTTGTAAGTTTATGAATGTCACAATAGTAAAAAGTGAAATTGTTTACATTTAACCTTTTAATGACTTGAGGGGGTGACTCACATTTACTACCCCACTACCTCTTCCATCACTTCATGTAATAAATTCTAGTAATGGTATTTCCATGATGCATACTTGTCACACTTTCCATTACCACTACCTTATTTGCATATGTCCCATCCCTCACTTTTCCTGAAGTGCATGACAATTATAAAGAATTTGGAAATTTTACTTTCCAAAGGTGGGAATATCACTTCTTTACCTTGACTTAGCTTAGTGGTTACATGCCATATCCTATGTACCTTTTATGCTCTTATACTTCCACTTATGCACCCTTATTAATACATGTATTCCCATTGACCATATCATGGGTGCTCCATAGATCTTACTTCTACCCCTACCCCACACTAATAGTTGTTCATGTTCCATTATATTACAAATAAATACAAAAATAAAGAACAAAGTGTTGACCTTAAAAATAATCAAGGGCATGTAACCAGTGCCATGATTTATTGAAAATAATTAAAATCCTAAACTAACTTACTAGCATACGCCTTATTATTAAAAAGAGGGAAGACTATTCAGAATTGTAGGGTCTCAACTGATTATCATTGAAATGTCTAGGAAGGAATTGGATATCTATTTGCTTCAATATGCATGTACCAAAGGGACATATATTATGAATAATGAAAGGGCCATCTCAGTGTACATGAATCTTTTTTGAGTGGTATTTGAACTTGGAGTTGTCTACTAAAACTTACATGTATGGAGTAAAAGTTTTATTCTTTAAATGGCAATTGTGCCAAGCCTTTTATTTGTGATTCTCCACTCATTAACTCCAATGTGCAAGAAACTGAGTCTCATCTAGATGTAACAAAGCAACTAGGAACACTTTCAAAGACTCTTCATCATCCAGTCAACCAACACATGCAATATAAAGAGAAGGGACAAGGAACTCAACTAGAAGAACTACTTTGGTACTAAATACAAGATTGAATGGTGTGCTCTTATTTAACTATTTTTAAGTGGTCTGATACACCCATAACACCACAAACACATGATCATCCTAGTTAGTGCATCCAATATTAGATATCTAGGTCAATGTATTACCTAAGATCTTGTTGAATGCCTCAATTGTACCATTGGCCTAAGGATGATAAGGTGTAGTTTTATAGTGTACAATCATGAATTCTGCCTAGAGGATACAAATGGTATCTTAAAAAAAATGGGTTCCTCTATCACTAGTCAAAATTAACAAACATCCAAACTATGTAATGATATATACTAGATGAACCTTGAAATAGTGGTAGTTTTAGAATCTCTAGTTGGTGTAGCTTCATCCCAATGAGAAAGATAATCAATAGCAATAATAACATAATGTGCACTAGTACACTTCTCGGCTAGGTTGATGGGGCCAACAAAGTCAATAGCCCACTTTTAAAAAGGTTCTTGTGACAAAATAGGATGAAGGAACATGGTATACCTTATGTTAGGCTTTATTAAACATTGAAAAATATCACATTGGCATGCATAAGTTTTAGCATCTTGAGAGAACATAAGCCACCATAAGCCAACCAAAAGGACCTTTCCTATTATAGCTTTATCAACATAGTATCCTTTGATGACACCATCATAAAATTACCAAATAACCTCAACACTCTCATGGTGTATGATGTAATAACATAAAAATTCATCCCACATAAGCTTATAGAGGTCACCCCTATAAGTTATAATGGAGTGGCATGAATAACTAGTTGCTTATTTTCTTGAGTGTTGAGGTGAGAGTATGTTAAACTCATATTTAGAAAGGTGGCAAAATATTATAACTCCTAGAGCATGCACATGAATTAGACAAGATACATGTTAGGAAAGTTATCTTTAATGATGTCTATTAGTTCACTTGATTCAATGCATGATAGATGATTGGGGCCATAATTAGCCTTATCAAGTTTCACCATTATTAAGAATTGGAACTCTTAGAATAACATAATACATCAATAAATGTTCCCATGTAATATCAACTTATTTACTAGGTACTTTTGTGCCTCATGGTTCATGAAGAAGATGAATGAAGTGTCTAGACAATAATGATATAACTTTTAAAGGGCATAAACCATGGATAAGGCTTCAAACTCTGTATTTGTATAGTTCTATTCATCCAGAGTAAGATTTCTACTTACAAAATAGATAGGGTGGTCTAGGTTACCCTCACTAGGTTGAATAAGGATAACACCTACCACCATGTCATAAACATCAACATGGATGTGAAAAGGATTCATCTAGTCTAATTACTAGAGAATAAAGGTGGTAATAATATTATCCTTGAGTGAAACAATTGATTTTTAGTGAGCATTGGTTTAGAAAAATTGACTATTTGTTTCAACAGTTTCTCCAGTTGTGAAACAATTTTAGCATACCCATGAATGAACTTCTTATAATATCTAGTGTGTCCTAGGAAGGCATGTATTTTTCACTAGGTGGTTAGCATTGGAAGGTGAAACATAACAATAATATTTGATGGATCTACCAAGGGTCCATCATGACATATGACATGACGAAGTAAAATGCCAAAGTGGGTAGCAAACACACATTTATTTAAATTTAGGAAAATTTGAAGGTTTTATAAGTGCTTAAGCATTAGTCAAAGATTAGAACAATGGTCCCACACTAATATATAAATAATCTAGTCATCAAGGTAGAATTGAATGAATTTATGAATAAAGTCCTTGAAATCCTTGATTGTGATCCAGGAGAACATAACAAGAACATTTTTCAACCCAAATGGCATTACATTGTAAGAATTGATCCCCACTCAATTCAAAATGTGGTCTTTGACTTATCCTCTTCTGCTATCTGGACTTGATTTTATCCAAATAAGTCATTAATAAATGTATAGATTTCAAACCTAGTAACTCCCTCAAGTATATCTTTAGTGAAGGGCATTGGGAAGGGGTCAATTATGCAAGTAACATTGAGCACCTGATAATCCATATAGATATGAATACATATGTACTTATTAATACTAATGACCATGGGATTTACCCACTCAGACTCATCCATAGGATTAATTATTCTAGTGCAAAACATGCTATCAATTTATTCCTTGAATCGAGTGTGCAAGTTGGGATTCATATGATAGGGCATCTTCCTGATAGGTCGATCACCCTATACCAGATTTATGTGCATCTTGCCTAAGGAAGAATGCATGCCTTTCATTTAATTATAGTTCCATGGGAAGACATCTTGATACTCTTTTAACATCCCAAACACCTAAAATATGTAGACACCTAAATTTGGCCATCGATAACCTCTAACCAGGATTTTAACCAATTTCCACCGAAGTGCACAATTTGGCCTAAAAACATTAAAGCACAATAAATGAGTT
This sequence comes from Torreya grandis, assembly GCA_037957365.1. NCBI lineage: Eukaryota > Viridiplantae > Streptophyta > Pinopsida > Cupressales > Taxaceae > Torreya > Torreya grandis. The sequence continues at coordinate 3,531,762 of JARHVA010000836.1, read as the reverse complement.
GAAATTTATATATTCAAGTGCCAATTTTGGTTAGAGTATCATTAAATGGGGCAATGTAATTTATGGGCCAGCTAACTTTGATCAGATCATTTTGAGTCAAAACACCAATTTTGCACCTAGGTGCTCTAGATTGCTTTTTTTTTAATCAAATTTATTATATGAGATACATGTCTTTATTATTTGGTGTTAGAAACATCCTAAATGAGATAACATATCCAATGCATCTAACATTAACTTCTAATTCCAATCCAGTCAAATTTTAGACTAATAACAAGACATATCGATCAATTTGAGTAATTTGTGCACAAAGTGCTTAAAATTTAATTAATCCAAATCAAGGCCTAATTAATAATTCCATGGAAACTTATTGAAAACTTGTTTTTAGAAATGAATATTAAATATCTACATCATCAAATGACCTCATTTCTTGAGAGGACATCCCTAGGCCATAAATGCCATAAATATTAGGACTATGGGTCTCCCATGCCTCTTTATTACCTCCCATGCCTCATTAATATCCCTTCTTCCAAATTCATGATGAGGATAATTATGGATTTTAATTACATAATTTAATTAATCTATGAGCACACATCTCAATATTGAGATGGATGGTCATGGTTGATTTTGGTTATTCTTTAAAATATATAAATAAAGAGGCCATGAACATCACTTTTAAGTTTAATTTGTGAAAATTTATAATGCAAGATTAATTCCAAAAGCTTCATGCAAACTAGTGTTACCATGCCAAATTGATTCAAAGCCAAGCCAAGCCAAAGCCAAAGGTGCCAAGGAGAGATGGAGGTATCCAAGCTTCCATTGCCAAGGAATTCATGAGCACAAAACTGAGCAAGCCACTACTATAAAGGCATTTGAAGCATCCAAGGAAGGTGAAATAATTCTTGTTTTCCTTACTTTTTAGTTGTGTTTGTCATTTGTTTTTGTTACTAAGCTGACCCTAGTAACTAGGCATAAAGATGTTAGTTTAGTGTGTTTTTGATCTAGTTTTATTCACTAAAAAGATACTAATCTCCTCTTCTTATTCAAATTCCTATTTCACATAATGGCATGCTCGGTGGGATGATCTTTATGAGAGCGTAACCCACAAATTTTTTTGTGTTTCATAGTTTTGATTCTTTTATTTTGTTGTTTTTACTTTGAGTAAAAATGTAAAATAAATAAGTCATAACATATTATTTACTTAATATTTTTGTCTATTTTTTAATTTATATATATAAATACGTCATGAATATTCTCTAAAAATTTCACAAAACAATTCTTTATATTTTAGAAGTTATAGCTGTTTTAGTGACTATCACTTTCTATTTTTTATTTTTCTGATAAAAATGGTTAGAACAGAGTTGATAACTTTTTTTTTATTGAATTTTTGGATTTTTTTTTTTTAAAAATATGTGTGACATTTATTTATTTACAACCTCTCAAAATTTAGTATCAAAAATATCAATATTTTTAAAGTTATGTTAAAAATTCTAACTGCAGGTTTTTATATTTTATGTACATGATTTTATGTGTTGTGTTATATTTTATTTTTAGCCTTCTAATTTGTTGTTTTCAGGTGTTCATATATTTAATATTATTATTTTTTAAATATTTTATTTATATTTTTGTTAAAATTGTCTAACCTAACACATTTTCTTTTGGGGTGATGCCTTAAGGGTAGACATGAAACTAACAGACTTTGAATTTGTTAAAACATGTTTTAGACCATCTTTTGCATGCTTTTAAAATGATATATGAATCTTGTTTTTGGTGATTAATAAAACATTTAGGTTCTTAAGTGAATGTTTTGATAATTTATGCTTTCAAAGTTACAACTTAAGACTAAGGGGTCAAAATAACACCACCACATCTTTCATTTGGGATTTATAATTGAACACACTTGTCAATTCTTGTTTTCAATAGTTGTTTAATCAAATATTATTTGGAAAAGAGAAGGTTTGTGCATGTATGCTATTCCATTTGTCCCCTTCAGTAAACCCTTGGAATCAAAATCACCATCTTTATTGCAAAAAACCTAGTCCAAGGCATATAAAAAATGTTGTCTAAAGCACTCCCAAAAAACTCATAAAAATATTGGGTGACCTTGATAACGACCCTAAAGTCTTTCTATTTTATGCATTCTGTATTTCATGTAAACTTGGCTTATGAGGGAGATTTCATTACCTCCCATGAGTTATTTAGGGAAGTTTTGGCCCAAGATTTTACCTCCCAACATTGACTTCATTTGGCTTCATATAGGAGTTACACATGGGACGTAGTGGCACTATGGACATCGCACTACACTGAACGAACAATAGGATTTAGTGGTTGAAAAAAAACTAGAATTTTTTTCAATAATCCAAGTGATACAAACCCAAAATACATGATTTTATTTTGCATTGTTTGACATGAAATTCATTATGCAATTGATTCCCCTAGAACGTTTGGAAACTTGTAGATCTTAGACAAATCCCCACTTACTACGAAAGTATTATTGGTACAAGGTACACCTCAAGGTCCATGTCACAGTATTATCATTTGAGAGAATGGGGGGTGTAAAAAACCTACTATATAATGCACATTTGCTTTTGGATGAACACTTAAAATCCTCTCAAATGACATATATTGATGGATTCCAACAATATCAATCAACCTTGTCAGTTTAGGATCTAAGAGTGATTAATTATTTGATTTTGTCCTAGATTAAAGTCTTGTTTGGAGTAAAAAACTGGTGTAAAAAAATGATTCAAATCAAACATATAGTCCTCATTTTCCCTTGAACAAAGAGGCATTATATTGCCCACGTGAAATCATCAATTTGCCTTGTTCAAAGTTCATCAAAACTTGGAATCATATCATCCACTTTGGTGAAGTTATGCTACCCAATTGAGTCTAGAACTTTGCCAAAGTTGTTTAAGTCCTTCCTTTATAATCCAAATTTGAAATTACACCTTTATAATTTCATAAGGTTGATGTGTTAAGTGGGTTTGCTATTTACACTAAACTTGAGGGAAATTGGGTTCAATTTCTAATTTAGGTTGAAGGCCATTTAAGACTCATGATCATTATCACCACTTGATAGACTTAAGTCATTTCATTTTAAGCATTTGCACGTTGAGTCTATGCACCACAACATTTTGAGTCAAGAAAGGTAGTGTTATGCTGTTAAATTTTTGAAAAATTATTTTTTACTTAGAGAGTTTTTGAAATAAGCATTTTGTCACATATTTTGGGTAGTCTAGCACTGTTACATTGTCGAAAACATTTTAGATATTGTTTCATAGGCCATCTTGCATAAAGTTCAAATTTGTTCCTACAATTTTAGACCAATCTGAGTATATTTTTGTGAACCTTTGTCTAGCATAGTTACGTCATTCACTTTTGTCTAGCTTATTTATCAAAAGAACCAAGTTCTATACCATTATTTGTGAGAAAAATAAACTATCTCTAAAGTGCCTTTTGTTTCATACCTTATACTTAGTTGGTCAAGTTTATATCTAAAACTCAAATGCCTAGTATTTTTTAGAAGTGTTTCAAATCTATTCAATTAAAAATCATCTTTTTTTCAAAGTCTAGCTTTTGATGCCATTTGGCTTAGAGTCTTAGTGCATGCCTTTTTTGAGCCTAGCTTTTGATGCCACATTTGGCCAAAAGACCTAGCAAATTTTAATTTCATAGATTAGACCGATTTAAAACACTTTAACCTTAGTGTTTGGTATTTCAATTTTTTGGTTTATTTACTTAATATTTTTGTGTAAGATGTGTAACGTTATCTTATGTTATCACAAATATTTGCATAAACCTTTTGATCCTTTTGATGAATCTAGACCAAGTTTGAACATCATCTATTTTAGACATTATCTTTTTAGAGTTTGAAGAACTCTTTGACCTTTTATCGAAAAGCATTGACTATGGATCCAAACATGTATTCCTACACTCGTAGTGGACTCATGTATAATTTGAGGATTAGTAATGTGGTTGTGTAGGAAGAAATGGTGCAAGACCCCTACATAGATAATATTCCTTATGAGATGGATTCTTATCCCTCTTATAATACTCAATTAGGGGCATAAATCCAAGATCTATTGGCTAATTATATGGTTAATACACGACCTTATTCAGAACAAGACCAAGAACAAACCACACAATACCTAGCTACAATACCCACAGCTAATGAACCAGTTCTTCAACATTCATATATTACTAATATAACTTCCATATATAATCCATTTTTGTTTGAGCATTATTTATTAGAGAATAAAGATGATATTTTGGTTAGAGCCATAGAGGTAGGGGCCAAGTTTTCAATAAAATTCCCTCATGAAAATTTACCAAGCCTAGTAATAATGCCCCACAATATCATTTATGATCAACAGGCTTCTTCTAGCAATCTTTTGGATCTAGTCCAAACAACGTATCAAGGCCCTAATATTAATAATAAAGGTGAAAACCTCATGGAAGACCAATTTAACCAAATACAGATGGTATATCAAACTTACCTAAATCTAGCATGTAATTTTAATTAGATGAACATGATGAACAAACCTCTTATTGAATTAATTCATTCAACAAGAGTTTTGATAGAGTCAACTGGTTAAGAGAATTAGAATTCATAACCATTCATGCAAAACACTTTGATAGATAACTTTCTGCATATGCCCATTATTGAAGAAGTGTCTTTTGCTTTTATGCCAAATAATGAGAAAAATATAGTGGACAATGTGCAATCAACATCTAATCTAAATCAAAGTGGTACTACCACACAAACAACTAGTCAATAATATGTGCCTATAGTTAATACCATGAGTGGACCATCATATCAGGGAGTAAGAGTTTCTACATCCCTAACTCAACTAGATGCTTCATCATGTGTGAAACTAATAGGATTAGGTAGTCAACCAACAACCAATGTCACACCTCAACAACCAAATGTGATGAATCCTACTCCTCCTCAACAAGTGATGAGTAGTATTAAAAATAAAAAGGCATAATCTAGTGTACCAACACAATAGAGGCTAAATATATTACCACCTCAACAAGGGGAAACTACTATTCTAACTTATCAGGTAGTGGTAAATATACCTCCTCAATTGTAGACTAGTGTACCAATCCAAAACCAAATGATGAGTAGCCAATAATGTGTAATATTGGTCAATGACATATGTCAAATATTCAACATTCTTTCATTTCCCAACAAATATTAGAACAATAAGGAGGCTCTCATGTTTCTCACATACCTACTAGACAATAATCGGTTCAAAATGTGCCACAAGTTCAGAGACAAGGTCTTGGTCCATAAGTTCCCACTCAACAACAAAGTTTGATTAGTCAACAACATGTCCCTTTTCAACCACAAAAAACACAGTATAGTTATATCCCTCCATTCCAACCACAAAATCCTCTAAGTCAAATCTTCTTAGCCAACCCAAACCAGAATATTGCACAACCAAATATGCAATTTTAAGTACATCCTAATCTATGTATGCATATTCCTGGTCCATTTCCCAAGCAAACCAATATACCCCAATAGATATATCCATCATACCCTAGTCAAATTGTCCTACTTGTAACCTCCCAACCATATACCCAAACTAATATTCTCCCTCAAACCTATGTTCCTTCTAGTTTCCTATCCAAAGAATTGTAACTGATAAAGGATGAAATTATTGCCATTCAGGCTAGGAAATAAACTAAAAAGTTTAAGTTGGATGATGTGTGTTCTTATCTATTCAACATGGAGTACTTTTAGATACCATTTCCTCTAAAATACGAACCTCTAAAATTTGATAATTAGAAAGGGAAAGGTGAGCCTAAGGCCCATTTAACCGAGTTCTTTGTCACATGCCAACCAGTGGCATATAGTGATATATATATCTTTTATTTTTATTTCCAAGGATCTTAGCTGGACAAGCCTTTGATTGATTTTTAAAGTTACCCAAGAATTCAATAATAGATTTTGATGATCTTTTTGTTAAGTTTGTGTAGCACTTTTCCTATAATCTCGAACATGAGATTTCATTTATTGACTTAACACAAACAAAACAAAAGGATGGTGAGAGTTTTGCAAGTTATCTACAATGATGGAGATCCCTTACAAACTAATTCACCCATAGTTTACCAGATAAAGAATTAGGTGTTGTGTTTACTAAAAAATTATATAGTGAGATAGCTTATCATCTAGAACTACAATGTGTACATATTTTCAAGGAGATCATTGACAAAGGCTTGTTGATTGAGCAAGCTCTTATTAACAAAGGGATCATAAAGCTTATGTCAACTAATCAACATCAAAATACCAATAAGGGAAGTTTCCAAAACTAACATCTAATCCAAGTGCAAGCATCACAACCAGCATAGGCCAATAACCAAGATAGGCTAAAGCAATTCAACCACAATAGGAATGTTGTGGGTAATGGAGTAACCAAGTCACATCATGTCCAAATAGTGAAAACATCATCTGTACCACATTTTTATCTTACTCCTACCCAAAAACATCTATAACTAAAACCACAAGCACAACCACCAAAACTCACACAACAAATACAATAACCTTTACCATTACAAACCCCTCCTCTAAGGAGAACTATACCTATGCATCATGTTTTTAGTGACCTAGGAGAGCCTATTGAGTTTGTATTTCACAAAATTACCACTACTAATCTGATTATTTGGTCTATATCAAAGCATTATCCATAAGGCATTCCTTATCCTAATTTGTACCATGAAAATGAATTCTATGAATATCATCACGTCAACGAGCATAATCTATGAAGATGTGTGTAAATCAGGTATTTGATTGAGAATATGTTTGAAAATGAGGAGTTAACATTAGATAATGGTGCTTCCACCTCTAATCAAACTCTTGGGATTTATCGAAACCCATTTCCCCAACATAACACACAGTGGCAACATAATAATCAACAACAAAAATAATAACACTGGCTAGTGTAACAACAAAATCAATAATATCAAAATCAAAGGCTAAACCAATAGAATCAATAATAAAACCCACAACATTAGAATAATGAACAAAACCAAGGTTAAAATAATAACAACCAACAAACCTACTATGTAGTTGCATATGGATACAACAAATTTATAGGTCATATTGTAGGAGGGAGTGTTAATACCATCTCCATTAATCCTAGACCATTGATAAATAATACCACTCAACCAAATTACATGGATAATCCTTATTTGACCTAGGACTACACATAGGCAAACCAAAAAATTAGGACTCCTAATTTTGGACCATATATATAGATACCTCACCCATGCTACATGACCACATACAAGTGCATCAGCAACCAAGACTTGTCTTATCTGGTTCCAAACCATTCTCAACATTTGTTAGAATTTATGGTCCAGCATCTAATACTAATTATGTAATCACAAATTGGAGGTCAAAGATTACTATCCTAGGTCCACAACCATTTACCACTTTTACTGTTATCCAACCAACCATTCAGCCTAAGAATAAACCATTCACCATTAACCAAGACAAGAAGTTTGATATTGTGGAACAATTGCAAAAAACACTAGCACAAATTTCTATTTTAGATTTGTTATGAACATCAAATATTCACAAGAACATTTTGAATGAGTTTTTAACCCAATCCACTATTGCTAGTGACATATCTCCTGATAAATTTTAAGCTTTGGTTGGACACCTAACTCCAACCCAACAAGTCACATTCAACCAAAGTGATATATCTTCCCTTAGCTTGCTCCATAATAATCCATTATACATAAAATTTTATATCAGTGGTATAAAGTGAAGTGTGTCCTTATAGATAATAGATCAGGCCTCAACCTAGTGTCTCTAAAGCTCATCAAGCTTCTTGGGTACATAATGGTAGATCTCTAACTAGAAATGATAACTATCAAAGCCTATGATAATCAAGAAAGAGAATCACAAGGCACCATTAGCTTACCAATTATCATTGGGCCTTTGATGCATGATACACTTTGCCATGTGCTTGATCTTGAGTTGTCATATAATATGCTTCTAGGTAGGCCTTGGTTACATGAGATTCATGTAGTCTTGTCAATGCTGTACCAATGTATCAAGTTCTCCCACTCAGGGATAGAAATGAATATTCCAAGAGATTTAGACCCATATGAACACTACAAATATCTTGAGGCCAAGTTTATAATTACCAATACAACATGAATCCAAGTTTCAAGCAGGATAAAGGAAAGGCCATACTTGTTGATCCTCCATAGGATAATTGCATAGATCCTAATACCTTGGATTCCCTTTCCCACATGTCACCTCCTGAAGCTTCCAATCATTTTATAATTTTAGATAATGGCCTAGGGGAGTATGTGACCCATGGATACCTTCCATATTTCTAATATTCCTCAAAATCCAAAGACCTTTGGATGACCTAAAATTACCCCACACATGCATTGGTAATAAAAGAACAAAGATAAGGGACCTATCATGTTTGTATCAACATCTAGCCTAAAACCAAACCCTCTTGAAGGGGATAAATCATGGTTGTACAATGACAACCAAGATGATTGTTATAAAAGTGCAAATTATCCTATTCCTAATAGGATCATGGAGCATCAAGATTATGAAGCAAGAGGCCTCAGACTGAATCAACAAGGAACCATTGAGCCAATTTCTATGACTAAGTACACAAGACCCTATGGAGTTAGATTTAAATTGCCTGGGGGTGACCCCACATATCTTATTTGAGTTCCATCACTAATGGCTAGTGATGATAATGTTGACAACAAAACAAAATCTGATCACAGCCTCACCTTTGATGACGTAGATAAGACTAACTTGTTTGATAACAATGCCATATGTACTCTTACCCTAATCATTTATCACAACCCATTTCCATTATACTATTCCCAATTGATAAATTGGGATCAATAAGAATCCAATTTATTGATTGATGTGTTTCAAAATGATGAGACATTTTGTGACTTTTTAGGCCTTAGAGACAATGTTCCGTTGGGAGATCATAAATTAGGATTCTCAAGTACATTAGATCTTGAAGCCTATTTTAGAGAGTGGGTTAACACCCTTAGCCAAACATAAATAAATAAAACATTGATGTCCCCAAGTGAAAACCTTTTTGAGGCACTTTTTGACCAGGGAAAAAAATAAAGATAAAGGCTAGTCTAGCGGTGAAAACCTATTTCAGGCACTGTTAGATGGGGGTGTTCATTCTTCTTCAAATTTAGACCAAGAGACCACCAATGATGAACTTGCCTATGGATCTGAGTTTAGTTTTGTGTAACAACAAGTATTTGATCAAATTCTTTAATTTTTTTGATTATTTTTGTCACATGACCAAATATCCCATTGGGGGACTCATATTCATCATGCCTCAGAGACGTTGAAGAGCAAGTCCTAATAGAGGACCCTGATATAGTATAACAGTTCAAGTCTTTGCCTACTATCCTAGAAGATAGTTTAACCCTTGTAGTTGAAGATAAAATAGATGTAAACATCAAGATTCCATCAGACCTAAAATGGATAAAATTCGATGCATCTCTCACTAAGGAGGAACATGAAGTCTTTACAACTCTATTGAGAGAATTTATAGATATCTTTGCATGGGCTTATTTTGACATGCCATATTTGGACCCCACCTTGGTTCTACACAACCTTGTGGTCAATATTGATGCCAAATAAATGAAACAAAAGTTGCATAAGATTCATCCTTGCATTTCTATCTTAGTAAATAAAAAGTTGGAAAAACTCTTAGAAGTAGGATGTATCAGATCCATTGACTACTCAGAATGGATATCTAATGTTGTATCTGTTAGCAAAAAGCCTGAAAGAATTAGAATCTATACTAATTTTTGAGACATAAACAAAGCTTTTCCTAAGGATGAATTTTCATTACCTAATATTGACATGATCATTGAATCCATGATAGCTTATGAAATGCTTTCACTCATGGATGGTTTTTCAAGATATAATTAGATCAGAATAACACCAGAGGACCAACATAAAACAACATTCACCACTCCATGGGGAAGATTATGTTATTAGGTAATGACATTTGGTCTTAAGAATGCTGGATCTACATATCAAAGGGCCATGAATGTCATATTCCATGATATGATGCATGATATTGTTGAAGACTATGTCATCATCATATTAGAAAAATCCAAAACTAGGGCCGACCATCCAACAATGCTACATAGGATATTTAAAAGATTGCAGGAGTATAAAGTCAAACTTAATCTAAATAAATATGTGTTTGGAGTGATCTAAAAAAAATTAGTTGGATTTATTGTGTCTCTTAGGGGCATTGAATTTGATCTGACCAAAGTCCATGCTATAATCAAGATGCCACCACCAACCAATTTGAAGCAAATCCATAGTTTACAGGGCAAGATCCAATCAATCTAATGATTCATATCTCAGTTAGTAGATAATTGTCATCCATTTATAAATATTATAAAGAATGGAGTTTCATTTAATTAGGATGACTAATACCAAACAACTTTTCAACAACTTAAGGACTATCTAGTTAATCGACTTATTTTGTTACCTCCTATGCCAGGAAGGCCGATCTTATTTTATCTATCAACGATTGACAATATCTTGGGGAAAATTTTGGATCAACATGATAACAATGGAAAAGAGCATGTAGTATACTAATTAAGCCATACCTTGGTCACATATGAACATAACTATGCACCTATTGAAAAAGCTTTTCTAGTCATAGTCTTCACAGCTCAAAAACTACACCATTACATGTTGAATAATAAGACCATGGTCTTTTCAAAAGTAAATCCACTCAAGTATCTACTATATAAAACAAATTTACAAGTTAGAATAGCCAAATGTATCATGCTTCTTAGTGAGTTTGACATAGAGTATGTCAATCAAAAGGCAATCAAAGGATAGGTCCTTACAGATCAACTTGCTGAAGCACCCCTTGCAGACACAAATCCACTCACATCTCATTTTATTGATGAATCCATAATGACCGTCATTAACACACCTCTTGGGGAGCAACACTAGAAGCTATATTTTGATGGTTCATTTACTACACATAGATTGGGGGTAGGTCTCTTATTTATTACACCATAGGGGGATCTAATCCCTAAATCATTCAGAATCAATTTTCCTTGTACAAATAACTTGGTCAAGTATGAATCAATTATTGTAGGAATTTGATAGGTAATAGAATGAAATATATCTCATCTAAAGGTTCATGGTGATTCTTAATTAATCATCAATTAGGTCATAGAATAATTTTAGATCAAGGATGACAAGTTGGTTCCATATATGGCTATAGTTGATACCCTAAATTAGCAAATTGTAAATATCTAATTTGATCATATACCAAGGGCTAGTAATAGAAATATATATGCCATGGCTAATATCATCTCTCTGATTCAACAAATAGACAATGTTAGAGAATATCAGTTCTTTGTTGAGAATTTATTCGTACCAACTCATGAACCTTTAACCATTGTAATGATTTGTGATATTATTGGTACTAATTGTATCTAGTACTCAAAGCTTTACAAATACTTTCATGACCAAGTTATACCACCTCACCTATCTCAAAAACAAACCAAAGCCTTTATTCATCATTCCACTTGTTATACTCTACTTGGATGCACCCTTTATTATTGTAATTTTGATGGAACTCTGCTTCATTATTTAACTTTGATAGAGTCTACACTAGTATTAAGGGAAGTTCATGAAGGAGTATGTGGAGCTCATTCTAGTGGGGTAGTCTTATCCAAAAATTTCTTGTGTACTAGTTATTATTGACCTATGATGGACACAGATGTAACTACATATGTAAATAAGTGTGACAAATGTCAACAACATGCTAATCTGATTCATGCCCTAGCATAAAATCTAAAACTGATGTTGACACCATGGCCATTTGCTACATGGGGACTTAACCTCATTGATAAGATCAACCCCAGTTAATCTGATGGCCATAAACATATCCTTATCACCACTGAGTATTTCACTAAGTGGGTTGAAGCTATACCCCTCACTTAGGTGACTGGAAAACAAATTTCCAAATTTATCTTCAATCATCTCATTTTTTGCTATGGTATCCCCTTTGACATTATATCTGATAATGGAGGATCATTCAAGAATAAGGATGTAGACTAGATATATACCAAATATAACATCACACAATATTTTTCTACAACATATTACCCTCAAGGCAATGGCCAGGCTGAAGCATCAAACAAAACCATTGTCAATATTCTCAAAAATATTTTCAATAATACTAATCATGATTAATACCTATAGATATTTCCTAACCTTTGGGCATACTATACCAATCATCATACTCCTACAGGAGCCACTTCATACTCACTTGTTTATGGTATTGAAGCCATTCTTCCCATTTGAGGTCGAATTACCTTCACTACACATATCTTTGAAACATGTCTTAGATGATCATGACTATCGAGTAGCTCACCTATAAGAGTTAGACCTACTTGATGAAAAATGCACAGTTACGCTAAAAAATATTTAGGCATATCAGAACTGACTCAAAGGCCACTATAATCAACATGTCAAATATAGAAAATTAGAACTTGGTGATCTTGTTCTTAAAGAAAACCAAAAGAATACCATGGCTGAGAAGAAGCATAAAGGTAAATTCAAACCAAACTAGATAGGGCCTTTCATCATTATGGTAGATTATGGATCAGGGGGATACATGCTTTCCACACCAGATGGAGATGAACTTCCTAAGCTAGTGAATATTATTCACCTCAAGTGGTACTATGCTTGAGCACTAAGGTGTATTATCTATAAAGACTATTTTAGTGGTGCCATTTTATCACTATTATTCTTTGTATAGATATCATTATTATCCATCCTCTTAGCCTTATCCATTTTACCATTCCGTTTTATCGACTAGACATATTCTAAAGCCTAGCTTGTTTGACTTTGGTTTTTTCCATTCATTATGCATTTTCAACACTGAGGAATCTGATTAGTTTCATTAGTTTTTTCAAGTACTTCAGAAAAATATCATATTTTGGAGTAGTATGATAGAAGTTTTGGTAGTTGCATCCTTCACTTGTTATTCCTTTCTTATCACTAGTCTTGCTACTAATTATAACTGCCTTTGGGAAAATTAGTACCATTAATCTATGACGTTGTGTCCTAGTTGTAACCACCTATGGGAAAAATAGGAGAAACATTTATTTATTAAGTCTTGACATACCAACTTTCCATTTCCTATGCCTTTTTACCACCTATGCCTATTTTGTTTTAATTGACTACTACACTAGTTGAATTCCTCTATTATAGGGTAGAACTATAGTGACTTGAGGTCCTACTCTGGGACTATGTAGGTAACAATTGATACTTGTTGAGGTTATCTCAGTCACCCCCTTGACATGTTATCATCATTTTATGAGTAACCTAAGTTTGAATGCTCTCATCATTTTGTGAGTAACCTAAGTTTGAATGCTCTCACTATTTTGTGAGGAACCTAAGTTTGAATGCTCCCATCATTTTATGAGTTTGAACCATTTAGTGTCTCTTCATTCTTGATCAAGTTGAGATACTTCAAAAAATTCTAAAAACATTTATAAAATCATTAGAAAAAAACCAAAAACATTTGACCACTTCTTTACCTTAAGGATTTTGGGAACCCTTACTAAGTTGCAAGCAAACCACTTGTCACATAGTTTCCCCATCCTTTTTGGCCTTTTATCTCACGCACATTCCATTTTATAAGACTATTCCTATTCTTCTATCACATATATTTTATTTATTTTCATCAGTTATCACATTCTTCCCATTCCCTGGGAGAACTACATTTGGCTTGAAGTTTTTAATTGGATATTACATCCATATAAATATGTAGGTAATGTCCAATTGCCTAGTGCATAAGGAGACAATTTGGCCACCCCCTTCCTTTTATTCTATTTCTCCATTTTTTTAGTTTGTTAAGTTGTCATCTATTTTCTAGGGGAAATTTTTGTATGGTTTTTATATCATTGTTTGTTTGTTTGTCTCTACTTATTTTGTTTGTTTGTTTGCTTATTTTTTTGCTTTTAGCACTGTTGCCTTGATTTAATTTATGTGTGTTCATTGGGTGATTCCTTGACCACACTTATACTTGAATCCATCCATATTCATGTGTTTACATTGTCATCATAGTTTCTATCATTGGTGCATTATTTTCTATTGAGTATTGGCTTATGGGAGTCAGTCTTCATGCATATTTCAGCCAAGTCCTCATGATGTTATACCATGATGCCTACCAACACATGATACAAAAAAAATCATCTTCAAGAAGTCTATTCAATAATGGTGGCATCAACATCTCTTCGGCACCGACATCTCGATTCAATCCCAATCATATCCCAAATAGAGTAATTAACCATGAAAGAATTTCAACCTTTATTAGTTCAGACGAGCATCTCCCTACTAGTAGGTTGTTTCAATTCATCATTACCCTCTATTTTAAGTTATCATCATACTCAAACATGTTTATCATGTTTACCATAATTGAGGTCCAATGATTATAACTACCTATGGGCAAATCATTGTACACCATCCCACCTACATTTGTCAATGATTATAACTGCCTTTAGGCAAATCATTGTATTCTCACCATTTTTTTTGCCCATATAGGGGCACATTGTTATCTTGTTTTTCTATCCTAACTAGGGTAGCTCTATATTCTCAATGATTGTAATCACTTTTGGGAAAATCATTATGTTATCATACCACGTTGCCACTATTGATGTACAATGATTATATCCACATTTGGGTAAACCATTATACACCGTCCCACTTACATTTTTAGTGATTTTGACTAATTTTTCAAAATCATTATGTTTTCACCCCATTATCTTTCCTTTATTTGGTCCCCTCATTTTGCTTCTTATCAAGGGACTATTTTCCAACCTACTTGTGCCAACCATTCCCTTGAGGGGGCAAACCATCATATAGTTAGTTTATCATCGTTACAATTGTAGGCATAAAAAGACCTTTTCATTATTTGAGAAGACATTACTATTCTTATAACTTGCAACATATTTCCAAATAGGGGCAAATTGTAGACACCTAAATTTGGCCTTCGATAACCTCTAACTAGGCTTTTGACCAATTTCCACCAAAGTGCACAATTTGGCCTAGAAACACTAAAGCACATTAAATGCATTGAAATTGATATATTAAAGTGAAAATTTTGGCCAAAGTATCATTAAATGGGGAAATAAAATTTATGGGCTAGCTAACATTAATTAGATCATTTTGAGTTAAAATACCAATTTTGCACTTGGTTGTTCTAGATTCCTCTTTTCTATCAAATTTATTGTACAAGATGTGTGTCTTTGTTATTTGGTGTTGGAAACATCCTAAATGGGATAATGGATACAATGCATTTGACATTAAATTCTAATTCTAATCTAGGTGAATTTTGGACCAATAATAAGGCATTTTGATTAATTTGAGTAATTTATGTACAAAGTGCTTAATCATGCTTAAGAGCTAATTAATCCAAATCAAGGCCTAATTAATAATTCCATGAAAAATTGTTGAAAACTTGTTTTTAGAAATGAATATTAAATATCTACATCATCAGGTGATGTCATTTCTTGGGAAGACATTCCTAGGCCATAAATGCCATAAATATCAAGATTATGGGTCTCCCATGCCTCTTTATTACCTCCCATGCCTCATTAATGTCCCTTATTCCAAAGTCATGATGAGGATAATTATGGATTTTAATTACATAATTTAATTAATCCATGACCACACATCTCAGTATTGAGATGGATGGTCATGGTTGATTCTAGTCATTCTTGAAAATATATAAATAGAGAGGCCATGAACATCATTTTTAAGCTTAATTTGTGCAAATTTATAATACAGGATTGATTCTAAAAGCTTCATGCAAACTAGTGTTACATTGAGAAATTGATTCCAAGCCAAGCCAAGCCAAGCCAAAGCCAAAGGTGCCAAGGAGAGATGGAGGTAGCAAATATTCCATTGTGAAGGACTTCATAAGCACAAAATAGAGAAAGCCACTACTACAAAGGCATTTGGAACATCCAAGGAAGGTGAAAGAATTTTTTTATTTAATTTTTATTTGTGTTTGTCATTTGTTTTTGTTACTAAGCTCACCCTAGTAACTAGGCATGAAGATGTTAGTTTAGTGTGTTTTTGATTTGGTTTCATTCACTAACATGATACTAATCTCCTCTTCTTAGTCAAATTCCTAGTTCACAAAAGATCTCTGTATTAGACTAGTAGTCCCCCATAATAGCCATCTTGGGTTCTTCTTCTATGCCAATATTTCATTAAAGAGTCTAGAGTAGTTTGAAACATGGGTGTTATTCATTTTAGATGGTGTTACAAAGATTGCACATGCCATATTTCTTGTACAAAGCCAAATGATCACTAGATGGGTCAGGCAGATCATAACCATCTCCTTCATCAACCTGGTACATGAATTTTCACTTACCTTTATAGATTTATTCTCTCAGTGCTAGGCCTAGTGTAGGTTTAGGTGGTGTAGATGATGTTTCCTCATCAAGTTCTTATAAATAATCAATCTCTCCTCCTATGTACCATGTATGTATATAATCTAATCTTCAACCACTATATCCTAACAAATGAATTGTAATGTGAGGCATAAATCCATCTTTAGAGATAAATAAGATAGTGCTAAAGTCATGTTACTCTCAAGAAAATTCCAACAACTCATTTTTAGATGGAATTCTTCATGGACATACCATGTTCTAGCCCAAGTGCATAGAGTGCCATATAAAGTGTGAACCCATAGGTACTCAGGGAAAAAATGTTTCATCTATCATCCACATATTCTCATAGGGTTCAAGATGAAGTTTAAGAGATTTGATTCCACTATAACTTATAGTATTATGAATGCAATTATCATGGTGAAAGTGATGATATAGAGTAGAACATACTTGGTCCCAAGTAAGCAAGTTTGAATGATGAGTTCTCTACCACCGAGTAACTATGTCATCAAGGATATGGATAATTGATCATACTCAATAAATGTTAAGAGTCATATAAGGCTTCCAACTACCACATAAATTCATAGACTTCCATCTAACTATGGAATCTTGAAGCTTCATCTAACCTTGTTGGTGGTGTAACCATAACTTTTCCAAGAAAGAGATGAAAAAATTTATGGCATTTATGGTAGTTTTGTGAAGTATCATCTTGACTACCTATAAGACCACAAATCCTTCTAGTAAGGTCATATTCACCATGGGCCCAATAGTCACAGGCGTTACTAGTGGTGTCAGATATAGATTGTGCATCTACCCAAAGCAAGATGCCATTTGGAGTGAGATAAAGACATTTAGTACCTTGATCTATAACATTATATAAGTGTTTGATGTCCTCATCAACATTAACTGGATCAACATATAAAAGTCCTTGAGCATGGTCTAGAGGAATGATAATGCACTGGTCATCATTCTCAAAGATGATATAGAGCTTATTGAAGCTTAAATCAACATTATTTGCATAACACCATAGTTGACCCAACTAAATTACAAAGCCATCAACTTCAGCCAACTGTATGAGTTTAAAGTTGGCTTTGAAAGTGACACTAAGGATATCCATGGTGGCATCTTTAAGTACTCCAATGGGAAAAACATGAGTCTTATTGGCCATAAATAACACATGGGGTGAAGGCTATAAATTTGGGCTGGACATCTTCCTCCATGAATCCTTGGTAAGGATATTTACTTTAGTACCAGTATCAACTAAGATATCTTACATAACCCATCATCTATAACACTGTTAACCAATATATTCTTATCCCTCTCTAGGCTAGGATGGATGTGAGTCTCTTTCCACTATGCATGGTTTAATCGATGATCCTTAGTAGGCCTAGGCATATGATGCCTTATACAATTTTGTAATAGAGGTATAATATATTGATCAAGGAGTCACTTACATAACTCATGAAATTCATCACATGTCGTATCATGAAGGTATGTAACTTACTACACATTGACACATATAACAACATATCGATCTTTAAGGAATTTAATCTCTTCTTGTAGTTATCTTACCTAATTTATAGTGTCATGAAATACCTCTATATATTTTTGAGCATATATATAATGAGTATTATGAGGCTCCTCTCATTAAACCTTCTTAATGGATGGGTTGGACACAAACTAGGACTAACCACCACTCTATATTGTAATATTGACTTTGGGACCAATCATAGTAGTAGGGTGTAGTATTCATTATGGATTGTAAATACATATCATACCGACACCCTTTTCATTCCTTTCCTTCATAATGATAGTATATAGGTCAGGGTACTCCTCTAGATGGTGTTTATTTTTACAAAAGGCACATGTAGGATACACTCAGAAATCACATTGGTAGTGATCTAGGGAAGCACACTTATAACATGCTCTTCATGGATAACATCCACCTCTAAGTCCTTAACCTTGACCACAACCATGATATCCTCTATTGTCTTGGTTATTCACAACATATGTCTGACACATACCACACACACCCTCCTCATGAATTTTATTAATGTGATTGCAATCATTGACATTATGAGTGTAGGCATCACATATATTATAATAGGTATATACCTTTAATTGAGTGGTGCCTTATAGTAGAGGGAAATAAATTACATCATGTTTTTCCTATAAGATCTTATAAGATTGATTAAACATAACTTTAATACTCTTGCAATGGTAGTTATTTTTATTGTGGCCTTTAAATTCACAATTTACACACCACTAGCCATTATGAGTATCATGATCATTATGTATAGTGAGATTTTCCAACGAATATGCCATAGTAGTGATCTGAGCCTCTATGAAGGGACTAATCCTTGTGTTAATAATTATAACAATTTTGGCATGAAGGGTAGCTTCCAAAACCCCATATAGGTTGATGAAAGTATTCTATGATAAGGTAGATCTAAAGGGGAGTAATAAACCTCCTATGAACCACTAGGTATGTTGAGTGACTTTTAGCTCAAAATAAAGCTTAGAGAGAAGTGTTTTTAAAGCATCATACTCACACATGATCTTAGTGATATCCTTCAGGGTAGCTATGCTCTACTATTTAAACTCTGGGATATCAAATTCTTAGAAAAATACTACCTTTAGTTGGTCATAATTCACCATAACCTATTGCAGATAAAAATTATAGTACCACTTATGCATGCAATCTAGAAGGGTGGTATCAAATTATATTGCCTTACATTTAGAAGAGGTGATGTTGTTTACTTAATAAATAAGTTTACACTTGTGAACATGTTCTATGGACATATCCACACCTTGATACTCAAGCAAGTGGAGTGTCATCTCATAGTACACAATGGGTAGTTGCAGAGATTGCAATGGGGTCTATTATGAGGCACTTCCTATCCCTCCTAGACCTTGTGGGGGAGGTCCACCATCACCTCCTGTGCCTCTTCTAGTTCTTCCAACTGAACCATTATTAGTTCCACCTCCCATGCCTCCTAAAATAATAGAAGAACTTGATACATTGGCTATTGAGGTAGGATGATTAACTATATCTAGGTCAGTACTATACCCATTGGTTATGCTTGATCCACCAAACATTCTAATTTGGGCCATAGAATCATCTCACAAAGGAAACAAAATGGCTAATAAGTTACTATCTAAATCTTGGTCTACAAATATATCTCTCATAGGTTCAATTTTTTATTACACACTATCCACACCCATTCGCATAAAAATATGTCATCTAACTCAAGATCATGAGCATGCACTATGGTGGGGAAGTGGGCCTATCTAAATTAGGGTCTTCAATCACCACTACCAGACTTGTTTATTTCATGCATAATTGTGATAGCATTGAGTGTGGTCTTATGGTTGATGAGTCCTCACTATGCTATTCCACTTCCCTATAGACCCTTACAACACTTCTTGAGTCCTCTCATCCCCTCCCTAGATCACTTTGACTCATAACCCTTCATTGAGCTTCATCATATTTTCACTTATACAATTCCTATTGAATAACTACCATATTAAACCAACAATTTTACTTTAACAGTGACCCTCCATTTACCCACCAACCATGATGCTCATGCGAGATAGATTTTATCCATCCATGGAGAAACTCTCAAGTCCAAATTCTACAAAGAGCTTCTTAACATCTATCATAAAGTGTCTAAGATATTTACCATGTAGTACTTAGAAGAATTTAAAGTAGGTTTCCTCTGGATAGGAAAGTGTAAAAATTACATATTCCACAATGTAAGTATTCAAAGTTTCTCACCACCAAATATCAATTAAACACATCCAAGTCACTCCTAACTATGATAAAGCTGATTGATGCTCTAGTGTCCAAGCTATCTTCCATCCATAGTTCCTTGATTGATCTTGTGCATATGCTGCAATCTAAGCATGAAAGTGAACATGCATTTATACAAAGAATGTATCATATAATGATTCATATATATTGTGTTCTACCCATGTATGTGTAGATATTCCTATTTTGATAAATGGTAATAAAAAAAATCCTCTACGCTAGTAACCCATCATTTAATATTCTCAAGAGATAATCGTTTGATCATATTCCACCATCATGAAGGCAAGCACTATGGGTCCTAAAAATAGAACCAAAAAGTTGGTATTCTTTTCCTTTACAAGGGAATAACTTTCTCTAGGCATGAACATAAGTGGTTAAGAGTCCAATGTGCTAGGGCATTGAAATTTCATGCAAGAATGAGTTTTTGTGTGCTCACCCAAAGTATGTAGTGAGGGACTGGTTCCCATTGGTTTTATTTCATGAGGGTGTGTTTTTATAAAGCCTTAGATAGGGGAGCTCTAACACTTACATAATACTAGAACTCATTCTATAATACATATTTATCTTAACAAATATTCATTACTCAATGATTAAAAAGAAAATGATGGCATAAATGATAACTAACAACCTTAACTTAGTTAACTAAATAATGACATAAACTATAACTAAAAAAATTAACTCCATAGTTAGTTGAATAATTTTATTATGTCAACACAAGCTTCATTCATCATAATCATAAGTGATCCTTAAATAATACATAGTTATAGAGTTATAATATAACTAACATATACAAACTCTATCAATAACATATAACTAATAAAAACATTACAAAGTACATCATAGGGGTATTTATACTTAGTTTTATTTGACCAAGTAGTTACAAAAATAAATAAACTCAAGGTGACTCGCTAATGATCATCAATAAATTTGAGTTGTGGCATCCATTTACATTAGGTTCCTGACCCAGGGCTTTCTACCCTTGTATTCTCTCTTTGGTGTTGGATCCTCATTATTAAGTGCCTATCTTCTCATGGACTAGTGTTGGATTTGCACTTGACTTATTCTCTTCCTTCCCTATTAATTACTCTATAACCATTCTCTGATTTCTATGAGCTCCCCAAGTCTTTTGCTAAGTTTTGAGTCCTTCATTCTTGGATTATACATTTAACATGCACATTTATTCCATGAGACTTGGTCCTTTCACACCATTGACTCCCACACCATGGTATTCTGCACCATACCTCTCCACACTGGTTATTCCCAAAAATTACTTAGCCAAGATTAGGGCCCAATAAAGTCCCAACCATAATCCCTCAATCAATAATGAATGTTTGTAACTTCCCTATTAGTGGGAATTAAAAATTTGAGAAGGAGCTCTCTTAGACTTGTGTGTCTATATAAGACTAGCTTTTGCATTGTAATAAGGGCTGACTCCCTTAGAATAGAATAAATTAGTGGACCAGACTATCTATTTCTTCCTAATTAAATAGATTATTCATATATTTCATGCATTTTTCTTGCTTTCTAGATTAGTTTTTTTGAGTTGAGGTTGTTTAGAATCCATGTCTTTAACTCACATGAGTATTTGATGAATCCCAATGAATCCCTTTAATAGAAACATATTTAGCTAAAATATTAGTCATATGACATACTTGGTCTATGAATATATATGGTGACCCTATTTTACTCATTATATTTGCTACTTCATCCCACAAACTCTTGCACCATCCTTAGTTAGAGTTGTGCTAGGTCTGGCTCAACTAAGGACTAGTTTATCTAGGGATTTATGTGCTCAAAGGAATCAGGCTTGTCTACATAAAAAATTAGGTTATTTATCCTCTTTCCTCCCCACCCTTCTCTCTTTTTTCCTTATTTTAATGAGTTATATTAGATTAGTTTAGTTTTTAAGTTGCATTCTCAATTTAATGTTTATCTTGATTGCATGTTCTTTTGCCTATTGCTATTTATGCACTATTAAATCCATATAATAGACATATTTATTTCAATCAACTATTTATTTATAGTTTGATCATTATGATGGTTCTATAGGTATATTTATTTATGATTCATATGATTTTTCTGAAATACTCACTTGAGACCCTTGATATGGAATGGTCACAACAAGCTGATTAGGTTACCCTACGTATTGAGATATAGTAACTAAGATCTTAGGGAGATCTATTTATACAAATATATTTTTAGTATAGACATGGCCTAACAATTACTACTTAAATTGGCATGCCAAAATACCTCCCAATATACATCACAAAGCTTAACTAGGCAAACACAATCCAAACAAGACATAAACTATGCTCTGATACAAATTGTCATAGGCCTAACTCAATGGACATGTAATTATGAAACACCACTTGCTCCCTTTGAGTTACTCTATGAGAAAATAAATATATAAAAGATACATAATAAAAATTTAATGTTTACTCTCACAAGAGCACATAACATAATGGTACTCTTTTGTATTTCAGTGGATTAAATTCAAAATCTAAACATATCACTTGCATTAAAAGGGAATCTACTCTAACACAAGAAAAATAACACAACGTAAGAAATAATTGAGATAATGTATATATATTATTAATTATTTCAAGATAAAATAATTAAAATTAGGTGGGCACATGCCCACATCTACAACTACCACCGAGTCAAGCGTAACTGATAATGCTTGATGACTACTCAAATGGTTACAATGCACAATCCCCTCCCAAGGTCTGACTACTCTCTACCTGGTATAACCCAACTTCAAAAAAAATAAGGCCACAATAAATAATAATAAACACTTTCATGACAATGCATATGGATATTCCCACTACCCACAACAACATGGGGTTAGAAAACATAATGCTTCACTTTATCACTTTGATAATTTAGACTTGTGCTCACTCAAATCATTGTGTAAAGAAAGGATACCACTTGATTGATCACTATTTATCACTTTTGAATATTGGTAATGGATGGCAAAGTCATACATATATTATTTGATGCATTTAAATGTTGTAATATGAAGTCATAAACTAGTATAAAACATAACGAAAACATTTGCAAGTAGAAAAACTACCATATAAATTGATATTCAATAAATTACTAAACCACTAATTTAAAAATAAAAAGTAATAACAAATACACTTGATGGTATATGAACCATGGAGTCATATTGTATTATCTATAACTTTACAAAGTGTGTTTTTTAACTATCTAATGTGCAAAGTTTTTCTTATAATTATCTGTTGTGCACCTACAAATATATAAGCAAGTGTCTTGTAACTCTCTAATGAATGCCTCCAATATAGGATAAAATGTCTTATATAAACTTTGTAGTGTGTCTTGTAACAATTTTAATTATTTTGTATCATCATGTAATATAAGATATAATAAGTGGATCATATACACCCATTTTAAGGTGTGGGATGTAATTGAAAATTGTTAATCTTAAAAGAAATGGACTATGTGTATTATATGTTTTATGAAAAATATGATCAAAAATATAAATATCTTCTATATTGGTATGTTTTATATAAAATATGATAAAAAATATAATAGTTCCTATTTTAAGCTATAAAATTCATTTCATGTAGAAGAGGATAAAAAATCAATTAGGTCTACCCACCCTATGGCTTCTAGGATCCCACAAATATCAAAAATTTATAAACTTACCTCCATCAGAAAAAAATAAAATAACTAGAAAATGGTGCCAATTTAGGTCCTGAAACCTATTTCATGTGAAAGAGCATGAAAAATTTAAGGGGGTTCCATTTTGAGTTTCCCCACCTTTGGGTCTTTAGGTATCCATAATTAGCTTTACAAATTATGATCCATAGCATGGGGACCAAGACTGAGTGTGCGGGGGATAAGCGAGTTTGGTTGTGCAGAGTGAATGCATGGAGATTATTTAGAAATAAATATTAAACAAACATTAAATGGAGAAAAATTATTAATTATTGGAATGCAAATTATATTCATAAATAAAAGAATAGGGAATACATATTATAATGTCTATAGTGCATGTATATAGAGTAGATGCACAAAGTAAACTATTTGTGTTATGACTGTGTATTGCATCGACCAAACTCATGTAAATTTTGTTGTTTATGATAATATGCATATGTTAAATATATAACATGTATAATAAAATATTAGTGAAAAATACTATGTGTTTATCTATGATGATGTTGGTAGTGCATCAGATGTGTTAGACATGGTAGTTGGTAACAAACAAAATAGTTAATGTCCAGGCTATCTCCAAATACTCCCAATCCTAAGATATTATTTTGGTGGCAATGGCTAGTTGGTAAATTTGAATTAGACATTAGATTAGGGTTTACCCACATGTGGTTGTGCTGTAATGAGGCCCAAGGGTACAAATAAGTCTAAAAATAAGTTTTGATGAGGTGAGCAGGACTATGATCTATGTGGTGCATAAGCTACAATCTAAGGAGATCAATGCACGAAAGTATAAGAGCAAGCATATGAATTGTGAATAAAGTTATCAAGAAACTTATTAAAAATGAGTTCACATAATTATGTAAGAGATGTGAGCTATGCACAATGGAATTAATGAGGAGTGTATTCAACTATGTAGTGGCTACATAGTTTATTCACCCTTTTTTGAAGAGTAATGGTATCTATTGATTCAATGTGTATTTAAGGGAACTATACTTGGAGTTATTGAGAAGTGTAAAATTTAGTTTGATCAACATATATTCCAACTTTGACCACTTGAAAAAGTTGATGTGTGTTATGGTAGGTGCATGTTTGTATCACTTTGATGATCTAGTCCTTCTCTATAAGGTGCAAGTGTTTGAGATCCAAATCATAAAGATGTTGTGTCACTACTAGCTCAATAAGTGGTGGCATGTAAGGCTAGAGAAGTTCCACATTGAATACTCGATGCATGCTCAAGTATTGAGGTATGCTAATAATAAAATCATTCTCACCAACTATGTATAGAATGGTGTAAATACCATAACATAGAGGCTTAATCTTCTGGTGTAGACCTTTGAAGTGCTTCTTCTAAAGGTGAAACCAAACCTTATTTCCAACTTATAATTCATGACATGTGTGATGTGCACCATGGAAATCCTTACACTTTAGCTGTGTGTGAGAAAGGATATTATGAACCTACTAATGAATAAAATGGATGTGTCATAAAAATTTCTTAGCTTCTTTTACTTCCCATTCTTGTGTAAGTGATTTGGTGCCTGATGGTGCACAATAGGAGATGTCTAGAGGTGTTAAAGGTTATAACCCCAAACATGTATAGAATGTACTATGACCCATAGAGATATGAAGGGATCTATTGTAGGCATGCTAAATGTAGAAGAGATTTTCATCCCAAGTCCAAACATGTGCATGATTTTACATTCACAAAATATTAATAGGTTTGCAATTAACCACTTTGGTTTGCCCATCTATCTATGGATGAAAGGCCATCAACCAATCCAGTTTCATGCCCCTCAAGTCCCATAATATTTACCAAAAATGACTTATACATCATGGATCTTGATCAAATATGATGGATGTTGGAAGCCTAAAATTAAACCTAATATGGTTGAATAAATATTGCACAGTGCTAGTTTCGTCAATGTCCTTCTTGCATGTGGTCATGATAGCCATATTGGAGAACCTATACACTAAAATAAACATAGGGTCATGTTATAATCTCATCATAGGTGATCCAATCATGAAATCCATGGTAATAGATTCCCATGGTTTATATGGAACTAGTAGAGGTGTGTAGAGTCCTATCTTCCTATTCATGGGATTTTTGATACAACAAGGAATGAAATACTTGATGTGGCATTCCATGTCTATGTGCATATGAAAATAGTAGAAGTGAGACTATAATGTAGCAAAAGTCTTTATCACATTGAAGTGTCCTAAGGTTTTGGTGTAGTACACCTCCCAAATTAGTCATTGATGAGGTGTGCCATTAGGAACACAAAGATGTTTGAGGTTGTAGATAAGCTAGTCAAATAAGTATAATTCTTGAACTTATTTACCTTACACTAGGTTGGTGTAAGTTGTAAAGTCCTAATCAACTGAGTAGATGGATACCCAGTATATGAAGTTGTGGCCATGTGTGTCTAACACTATGATGAATGTGTGAACTAATGATTAGCTAAGGTAATATGATGCCTTGTTTTCCTTCCTTTTATTATGATTAATCACGAGATGGAACTGCTATAGGTAAGTCATCCATTTCATCTGATATGTATTCTCTAGCTTGTTCTATGCTTGTAAGAATTAAAGTGGTTTGTGGCATGAATGAACAACTATATTATTCCATAGAATGTAGTGTCACCATTTCTTGATTGATTACACAATAGAGTATAGTTATTTATCATAGGTGGAGTACCTTTGTACCATGACACTGAATGTATTTGAGTGGTATGAAACTAGATGTCCATGCTACATGAGTACTGCACTAAGTACATGGTTAGACATATTAATGTGAATTTTGAAAGAATGCACAACATTAGGCATTGTGATAATAGGTGTTAAACAAAGGTGTTGCTTAAGTACCTTAAAATAAAGTTGTTATCATGAGCCCAATTAAAATAGGCTTTTACACATGTTATCTGGTTAAGAGCCTAAGAGATATGAGAGAAACCAAGGATGAACTTGTGGTAAAAGTTAACAAATCTAAGAAAACTCCTCAATTTTTTGAGATTACACATAGTATGCTAATATTGGATTACTTTGATATTATTTAGATCTACATGGATGCTGATGTAATAAATGATGTGGCCTAAATACTAGATCTGCACAATGCTAAATGTACACTTTGCTAAGTTGGATTGTAACTTGTGTTGATGCAAGGTGTCTAAGATATGCGAGATGTGTTTTAGGTGATCTGACCAATTATTTATTAAGATGAGAATTCCATCCAAGTATATGATGATGGATTTGAGGAAAGGCCTAAGTAGATCATATATCAAACACATGAATGTGGTTGACACATTGGTTAGGCCAAAAGGTATATACAAAGGAGAATGTAGCTGACCTATTAATAAATCCTATTTCAAAAAAGATAAATCCTACTTAAACTTCCATTTATTGATGCATTAGATATTTAGGGTCATGACCAATATGGATCCATTAGACCTAAACAAGGGATATCTTACCATAATAACATCACTAGAGAGGGTTCCAAAGCCTCTAGTTAAATAATACTATGCAATAACCCTAGCTTGGTCCTAAGTTTTCATATTCACTAAGTAAATGACAAGTAAAGTAAAATCTAATATAGTGATCATCAAATATTGTGACACAAATTTGGGGTAATAAACATAAAAAGTAAACAAGCATAGAATATCTATACTCAATTCAATGTATAAGAAATCCTAATGCATGGGAGAGAAGTGCAAATGCTAATCTATTTACTTTAACAAAGGAAGAACAAAATTATAAATAGTTACCTTTGAAGATGAACTGATCGAGCCCATCTTTCCCCTGGCCAAGGTTATTTATAAGAGGTTATTGTGGTAGGTAAGGATAACAAGGACAAATTAGATCTAGGATACATAACTTCTCTATGCATCCAAAATACTTCTCTATAAGACAAGATCCATATTTCTAAAATATAATATTCTTCTTCTTCTCTTTCTCTCTAAATGATGGAAATGGATGTGTATATATGGATTAATATAACCCTAAACTTTTACAAAAGTTTAGATGATAGGGTCAACCTAATTTGAATTTATATGGTTATTTGATAAAAATAAGTTAGGTCATAGTCTAGCTCAGTGAAGGCCAACATAAAACTATAACATGCAAATATCACTTAGAATACAAGGTTAGCCTAGGTTGACATTATTTGGTCAATGTTAAAAAGGGTTTTAGTCTTAGGTAGGGGATAAGTAAGGTGGTGAATTGTTTGGAGGAGTGTGTAAGGAAGGTGTCAAATCTTAGGGAAGTGTATTAGAGTGGTTATGTAGATATAAATTGGTGGTATAAGAGAAAATAATCATGTGAAGCACCAATGGTCTACCCACCCATTTCTTAGTGCACATTTTAAGGCATGCACTTAGAGAGATTGAGACTTGACGGGTTGTTGCAAAAGAGAAAACATCAATACTTGATGAAGTTTGAAAATATTATGTGTATACAAAAGACACAACCAACTATTTGTATAATCCTTCCTGTGTTTTGAATGCTATCTTTCATATGTATATTGGATGAATTAGAACTTGATGATAACTTGAATTCAGGTTAATATTGGTGAAGTATTGAGTGCCTCAGACCTGGTCCAAAAGGTCATCAATGTGTGGTAGGGTATATTGATTCTTAACTATTATCTTATTGAGTGTAGGATAGTCTATAAAAAGTATCTATTGTATACACAATATTTTTAACTTTTATCAAATAATGATGCTTTACATCTTGTAGTGACCCATTGAGACTCAATCTCTCTGAGTGCATGCCTTAAGGGGTGTACTGAGAAAGTGGTGGGTAGACCTTTAGTGATTCAAAAGATTATTGTCTCTTATTGTTACATTATTACAAATCCAACCATATCTTAAAACCATTCCCTAAGCTATTACTCCTCCTTACACACTCCTCTAGTATTTTTCATCTTTTCATTCCTCTTTTCCTCACCTCTATCCCCTTTTGCCAGTTGACTATACTAAATTGACTGGGTCAACCTTGTATAGTTTTGAATTATGTTCTTTTTTTTTGAATTATATTTGAATTAGATTTTGGTTGAAAGATAATTCAAGAAACAAGAACACCATAATTCAAATAATGTTATCGCTGAGAAGAGATGTTTTATTGATCAAATTTGTAGACCCAAATAGATGCCTATCTCTGAGAAGAGATGTCCAATTTAAATTTTGGGTTACATATTAATCTATACATGTTTTGAAGGTATGATGAGGATGTGTAAGGTCACTAATATTGAGGGAGATTAAGTTTTTCTACTTCCATGATTTACAACAATACAAAATTCAAGGAATTACTATTTTTAGACTGCACTACTAAAATTGAAATTTGGGGCACTTCCATTGGGTTTTTGGAGGTCAAACTCATCGATAAAAGATCCATTCCATATCAACATGTTATCCTCATTCTTATATTTCCAATGGTTTAAATGGTGATTCAATTGGAGCTATGGTGCAAGAGTTATGGCTGCTGGAAGTTCTGTCATCAATTGGGGTGGACCCATCACATGAATTGTCACCTGAATTATTGCCTGGATCACCAAAGAAAGATTGAGTATTGATGGGTTCACATTTAGGTGAGTATATTATAACTTTATTCTCCTCTCTTTAGTAGATATAAGTATCATAAGTATTGTCTTGAATAATATTACTCTTCATATTCCATGTATTAGGATCTTACTCATACTTAGCTTAATTGATATTATCCTATGTATGTTTTGATTGCTTTACTAACCCCTCATGTTGTGCAACAAAATTTGGTGTGTACTTGATTAAATTTACTTTATTTTTATTAGAATAGAGTGAACATTAAACCTAGGAATATTTTAGGGTTGTTGTGTGATTGTGTTAGAATGTAGGCTTTGGAACCCTTCTTAGCATGGTGTATTGTGACAAGTGATCCCCTAATTAGGTCTAACGAATCCCCATATTGGTCATGCTCCCATTTAAAAAATGTATTCCCAATCAGAAGTGTAGGTATGTTCTATCTTCTCTGAGCTAGGATTGATTTATAGACATGATGAATTTGTGATTTCATAAATTTTGGTGAACCCAATGTGAACTAACCTTTATAGGATTTATTTACCTTATTTCAATCTTTCATTCTTTTCATCATTATTTTTATCATATATTTTCCATACTAGGTCAATTGAATTGACTCAAATCTAAATTATGTGTTCAAGTTTTTAGGTATAGGCTATTGGATTGACTCAGTCAACCCAATACAATTTTTCAAGTTTCCAGATACTCAATCCAAGCTACTAGGTCGACCCAGTTGACCTTGTACTTTTTCAAACATCCAGTCTAGATTACTAGGTCAACCTAGTTAACCCTATACATTTTTAAGCACTTAGAAATAGGTTTCTAAAAATCTTGATCGACCCAATCAAACTATTTATCAAAATTTTCAAGCATATATCAAGGTTCTTGAACAACAATCTTCATTCTTTGCATCTTTGATCCACCAAGGTTCCTTTTTATCTCTCTAGCTCTTTATTTACAGTCTTTCATTTTAAAATTTGTAGTCTTTAAAATTTCCCCTACACAATCAACTAGATTGACCCTACCAACCTAGTTATGTGTTCTATGTGTTATCTGGATAACTGGGTCAACTCATTTTAAGACCTTGCTTCTTGTTAACCAATTTTGACTTTTAGGTCAAAATAGGGCACCCCTAATTAAAAAAATTATTTTTATGCATATAATGGGGTATAATATATTTTAATAAGGTGTTTTATAGGTCTCTTCATGCCTCTCAATGTTATATTAACCTTGGTCACTCATTTCATTAGCCTATCATGTCATTTGGGGTCATTTCAAGGGTCTAAATGGGGCATTTAATGATTTTTATGGGTTTATTGGTATTTTTTCAAGTTAAAAAAGATGATTTTAGGAACCATGTGTCCTTATAAATCTTATTAATCTGACATAACTGAATACATGGTAGGTTGTTCAGATAAAAGGTAGTTTTCTTAGCCAAAAAGAGAGGAATAAACACTTGTATAGTTGCCTTGGGAAGTGTTACACTTAGAAAACATGGTGATGTGACTATTAACTTACCCATAGGTCATATATACATTTTTTTTTCATTTTTTATAAAAAATTGCATCTGGAACTCATTTTTCTCCCTTTTCTTCTTGGCATGCAAAGAAAGGTCAACTTCAAGTGCTCACTATGGGCCGTACAATTTGAGTTGGATTAAATTATATTGGGGGTGGATAGTTCTTTGAGTATAATTAAAATCCATAATAATAAGTTACATTTTGGTTCCTCCTCCTTTATGAACAATCATAAACAATCTAGGCAGCCTGTTATAGAATTACATCCAAGAGGGGTAGAATCATGCATCTATTTATGATTTTTATAGATCCTTGGAGCTGAGTGATATTTATGAGGTGTTCTTAGACTATAATTAGGCTCTCTTCATGATGTTTTCAATATCTAAAAATTCACCCCTCATTGTCTTTGAATGAGTTTTCAAAGGGTGTTAGTTTCATGAAGTTTGTAAAGTTGAGTGTAGGTCATGAGTTTTTCCAACATCTAGGGAGATAATGGTGGTGATAATGTGATTGAGGTTAATACATGAATATATAATTCATGTTTTAATCTTATGGGAAGTCCAACTAGCACCTTTACAAAGCCAAATTGCCCATCTTTACCTTGTCTACTGCCTTATCACTTTAAGTTAAGTTGTGCTTATTTCATGGAGGTTGTACAAATGTGAGAAAGTTGGGAGAACATGGTGGGATCCATTTTTATTTGTAACATCTCCCAAGAGTAATGGATTTCATTTCATGAAGACACAAGAGTCAATGCAAGCAATTTTCACTCCAAGAGAAGTCATTTCTATTTTTGGGCTCTAAGTCCCCAAATGTAGAAAATAGAGGTCCTAAGGGTTTTTTGAGATGATGTGTGCCATGTTATAAGAGGTTTATAACATATTTTTTTGGTTAATATAGAATCCCTATCCTATAAGAATAATCATGCCAAGTTTGAGGGCAAAAGGAGGAGTGCAATATAGGTTTTGAGACCTCCCAAAATGGCTTAAAAACACTAATTTTGGATAGTGATGTCTACAAGAATGAATGGAAAAGTTGAGTTACACTTAAATTTCATGAACCTAGATCATGATAGTAAGTTAAAACAATCCAAAATGGTACAAGGATCAATCATGAGATATTTTTACAAAGGGAAATATGATTTTGATGTTTGAACTCCTAATAAGAACCCCCTGTCCATAAAGGTCTGGGACAACAAAGTCAAACTGGCAGTGATGTAAATGTTTGAGTTTTAGACCTCATTTGGAGTCCTTCAAGTGATATAAGTGCAAATCAAGGGGAAATTAGTCAATGTAACTTATTATTAGTCTAAACACATAATGGACAAAGACTTCAAATGGCCAAAACATTAATAAATAGGGGTAGGAATGGAGATAAACACAGGGTAGGATAGGAAGTGAAGGCAAGGTTTCAATAGATTGAAAATAAGAAATGGTATTAAGGAATCCATAACAATCCTATGGAAAGTTTGAATACCATGGAACCATATGAAATATTATCAGGTCTTAGACAATCCTTATATGTTCTAAACTCATCTTCACTAACCTACAGGCCTAAAAAAATATCCATCTATAACCAGGGGTTTAGTCTCAATCAAGAATAAAGTGTCTTTTATAACCAATTAAAGCATATAAGTAGATGAAATGATGATAATGGAGTGTTAGGAATAAAATAAAATTGAGTACATACATTTTTAGGCTATATATCTACCTTCACTGATCTACAAGCCTGTGAGCATGCATATACAATTAAAGATAGTGAAGGTTGAACTCAATTTAGAGTAAGGTGGGGTTTGAGCCCAAGTGAAGCATGTAATGAGGTGAGATGATGTAAATAATGATATGGAGATAAAAAAAGTATAAATATACACATTTTTAAACTTAAATGCCTTACCATGAAGCCTATAGGCCTAAAAATAGGCATCTATAGTTAAAACCCTGAGTTTGATCTCAGTCAAGAATTTAGAAGTCTTTTGAGGTCAAAAAATTCATTCAAATGGATGAGATGAATATGTGATTCTAGGAAGGTCACCAGAAGGTTTTATACACATATTTATAGGCTAAATACATACATGAGAGCTCACATACAATGAAAATTATGTCTCAGTTCGTATAGGTAGTATGGTGAAAATAATACATGAGATGAGGCTAGAGAAGCATCGAAGGTGTTTGAAAGGGAAAAAAGGATAGATAGGGTTGTAATGGGTTATTTAAAGCATATTTTATAATTAAAAATCACAATAAGGCTCAATTAAAACCCTAGGACCTCTAAACACAGTTTTATACCCTGCCTACCCATAAACCCTACCTAGTCAAAAGTCTGCCTTGGAAAAATGGAGAGTTGGAGGACCAAATGGAGGAGTTGGGAGATAAATTTTTGTACAGAGTACCTTTAGGACCTATATAACACTCTAAAATAATAAATTTTCCAAGTTAAATAGTGATAATATCCTCTATGTTTTCTCAAAATAGTGTCACTTTTAGTGTGCATAAAGGTGCTAATTTTGAGAAAAGTGATAAATTCATGGACAAAAAGGTAAGGAAGGTTAAATTTAAGTTTTGTGAAGATGTAAAACAAATAAGGGGACATAAAAAACTATATTTTATTGTTTTAATTCTAAGGATATGGTCTGGATAAGTAGGTCTGTAGGCAGACCTAGTACAAAAGTATGGAAACCCAACCCCAAATGAGAGGTCACTTCAAGTTTTAACCTTATCCAAGAGATATAATGTTTTTATGATGAATATGGGGTAAAATATGATGTATTAATTCTTATTTAATTTACTAAAGGTGATAATTATGGTCTTTTGGTTCACAAGGTGCAAACAGGCCTGTTGGCAAGGCGTAACTCTTGTCCCAAAACAGGGGTCATTCCCATTTTTACCTCTTGGTGAGCTCTAAAAATGATTTGAAAATGTTGGTAGGTTATATATATAGGTTATTAAGCTTTTTTTTGGTGTGGAAACTCCACAGGGAGCCATATTTAACCCTAGACCTATTGAAACCCTCATAAGAAGCACAAGAACAACTTGAAGGTCAATTTCCATCACTTATATCTTTCATGAATGCTTGTATGGGAACATAAGCCATTAAAATAAGTTATAGGGGGTTATTAAGAGGCCAGAAATGAAAATTTTCTAGGGTTTAAATGTTTGACCTTTATGAATAAAGGTTAAGAGTCCAAGCCACTCAAAACCCTTGTAAAACCTTTATAGAGACCCGATTGGAGAAAGGAAGCATATGAGGTATATAGATGCAAGGGAATGGAAATGAAACCACCTATAAGTTATAGAGGACTCTCAAAGGATCCTACACATGTGATTTTATTATATGGATTAGGGGAAAATATGGATTTTTAGACCATTTTGAGTGGTGTGAAAGATAAAGGAGGAGTTAGGAGATGAAACAAACTTTGGAAGGAATATTAAAACTTGAGATAATTCAAAAAATTCACCTCATGTCATGAATCATCCTATAATTTCCCCAACTAGGTCCTCACTTTCAGCAAGTCCAGTGAGCCAACTAGTGAACACTTGGGAAAAGTGGTGAAAAGTAATTAGGGAAGCCTTTTAAAGGGTTTTTATTGAAATTGATGATATGGGGACCTTTTAAAAGTGTCATAACCTCTTTTTCATGGATCAATTTGTAGGTTTGAGGAGTTTTCAATTCTAAGTGGAGAAAGTACATGGAAAAGAGATTTTTTGAAACTACTAGAGATGATTTTGCATGTCTATAAGAATAGGGATGGTCAGGGATCAATTCAATGCATGTTAGAACTTGTTTATAAAATCTCTTGCTCAGAACAACCATCAGAACTAAACATATGTAGAGAAAAGGTAGTTTTGGAAGGTGAATCATGAAGGTAGTTTCTTATGCTAGAATTATAGGTTTTATTTCACTTCTCACCATTCTTATGACTGGTTTGGACAAGTTAACCTCTATGATATGCATAGATTTCCCCATCTCTCTCCCACATGCAATTGTAAATTATTCTCTCAGATAGACACATGTCCAAGTATCTCTTGGACTTCCCTTCTCTCTCTCTTCCTACAAGTTCTATAAATTTTGGCCTTTTGGCTATTGTTGAAGGAACTCTACTTGGGTATGGCAAAGCCATACCAAAATTATGCCTTGAATAAATAAAGACAAGTGTTTAACTCATTAAAAGATTACATTAAGTGTAAATGCTTGGTATTAGTCTTGTGTATGTGTAATTTCCTTTTACCTTCACATGTTGATTCCATTAGTACCTAGTGTATTGTATTTCCTTTCTTGCAGGTCAACAAGAAGTGCCAAGTGAGGTTGCAAGTTTAAGTGAGTATTCTATCCAATAGATTATCTTCTTTAAAAACCTATTGTCTAGTCCTCCTAGCCTAAGCTAGCCCCAAGACCCCATGTTGAAGCATTGATGTGAGAGAGAAAGAGTTGATGCTGAGTGAAGTGTATATGTAGCTTGTTCCTAGTTTCAAGTACATTTCAAAGAGTATGAGTAGAGTAGACATTTGGTGCATCACCTCTAGCAGAATAGGTTTACTTTTCATGGTAGTCTTAACCCTTTTCAACCCCCCAAGTTATTAGTAGTAGGAATATTAGCTTAAATGATGCATCAAGGGGAGCTAGCCCCTAACCTAGAGATCCACCCCTCAATAGGGATACCCAAATCCCTAGGGTGGTTCCATTATGTTAATTTAGTGAGGAGAAGCTTTTCCCATCTCCTCATTGGGTACAATCATGTGACAACACTTATTTAATATAGGTTTATGGCATGTGACATGGAAGGTGATTTGGGAGGAGATATGTCAAGTGACATGGCTTATAAGTGAGGTGGATTGATGTGGGACATCATTCCCTACCTTGGGACCTTTCCCAAGGTGCTTAATTACCTCATTTAAGCATCATAAGGGTCCCCCATTGAAATATGACAAAATTCCCCTTAATGGGCCATCATTTAAGATATATTTTGTCTTCACACATGAAAAAAGATTTCAAAATGGGATACCAACATCTTTAGTGCTTTAGAAAATACAAAGGGCACTATATCCATATATTTTTGACTTTTTAACCCAAATGGGAGAAACATGATCAAGAAGGAAATCCCACGACCCTCATATTTTGACTCATTCATTCACCCACATGGAAAATGGTGGCATATTTTTTGGGGAATCTCTTTAAGTGCTTGGATGAAGACAAGAAAGGGTGGTGAAAAGTCTTTTAGCCTCATTTAGGCCCATGTGCATGATTCCCATTCAAAATTGGACTCATGTTCAAGGTGGGAGACACACCAAACTAAATGGGAGAGCCATGATTAAAGTGGGAATCCCATCACCCTCATATTTTGACTTATTCATTCATCTACATGGAAAATGGTGCCACATTTTTTGGGGAATCTCTTTAAGTGCTTAGATGAAGACAAGAAAGGGTGGTGAAAAGTCTTTTGGCCTCAGATCCATGTGCATGATTACCATTCAAAATTGGACTCATGTGAAAGATGGGAGATAAAAAAACCCAAATGGGATACCGATGACCAAGGTGGGAATCCTCCCACCATCATATTTTGAATCATTCATGCATCACATGAGAAATGGCACCATACTTCTACTAGTCCCTCTTTTGGCATGGTTCTTGACAACAAATACTATAAATACCCCCACTCTCCTTCACCCAAGGTGAAGTTGAAAGTTAGTATTTAGTTATTAACATATTATTTCAGGTATTTGAATGAGGTCATCATTTTTGAGGTCATCCACATCTTGGATGAAAATAATTCAAATCAATGAAGCTCTACCAAAATTGCCGCGAGATTCCTTCATCACATCATCAACAACATCAACCACACCAACAAGCCTCAAGGTAACCTTACTTTTTTTTATTTAAGTTATTTAATTAATTATTTCCTTTTATTAACTTTACATTTACCCCTTAATCCACTTTCCATCTTAATACATTGACCTCCTTTACCACCTTTTCCATTATAATTCCATTTACCTTTTTTGCCCTCCTTGCACCTTTGCCACCTTCAACCTCTTTGCTCTCTCATCCTTTTGATACCCTAGTTAATTAATATTTTATCTTTTTAAACCATATATCCTTATAAATTTATTATCTCAATTAAACCTATCCAAACCATTATTTTGACCCTTATCAAATTACCAAACCCAAAACCACAACCTTTCCTTAACCAATTTTTAGCATTAGTATAATCAAACTAGTTACTTCATTTTGGTTAACTTTGCAAAGCATCTAATTTTCTCAGTTAATTTGCTATCATTTGATGTATTTTATTTTATTTTTATATTAATTTAAGGCAAATATATTTATTTTATCATTTACACTTTAAGTGTTTTAAGGAAGTTGGATTGACAGCCTCCTAGAAAGCTTTCGCTTCTAGGAGCTAGTTCACATCAGGCAATCCACCCATCTACTTGTCTAACAAAAAAAATTATTTTAGTGTTTTATTATTTAAAGGTAATGATCCTAAGCCAAAGAGTATCTCTACACAATCACTTAGATTCAATATGTGCACATTCAATAGGTATTCTTCAACACCCTTTTTAACTAGTTTCTTCTTTTCACACTTAAAAAAAACCAAAAATTAGACAGAAACATTTTGGCATGCTCAGTGGGACCCTTGAGTTTTATTGGGTTCTTAGATGTTTTATAAAATTTATAATTTCATTAGTGAAATACATTTAGTTAAATTCTTATAAAATTAAGCTTCTTTATTTACAAAAAAAGGGAAAAAAAAAGAGTTTTAGTTGTATTTTTAGAAAAAATTAAAATTTATTGTATTTCTAAAAAGAAAGAAAAGAGCATTCATCCTAGGATTAGGATTGAATTTTCATGTTGAATTTAGGTAAATTTTAGTTTTTCTTTTCTTCATTCAAATAAATTAAAAAATTTTCTTTTGGTTAAAATTAAGTGCATCCATTGACTGTTTGCTTGATTTTAGCTCACCTAGTTTAATTAAAAACATTATGATTTAATCATATATAACAAATGTTACACAAACCAAACCACTTGCACAATAAAACATCAAAAAACACTTAATACAAGGCATAACTTGGATTTCATCATCTAATAGGTCACCTTACCCTTTCTTATTTATCTTACTTGGATTTAATCACCGAGGGGATAACCAACTCAATTCTCTAGCTGAGTATAAACTCTAGAAATCGATACATATTGGCTAATCACCCACACTGTCTATGAGATTTTGATGTGAGGGAAGCAAGCCCTAAGTACTAGGCCACATACTCAAACCAATATATACTTCTATTGAGTGCCTAAACATAACCCAAAACTAAACATAAACTACCTTGTTTAGGACCTATTCAAGCCAATTTCCTCTTCACACTTTTCTAAGGCATAAGCCAAAAGAGAGATTAAAAAGAATATTAGGATTTAACACACTCTTAGTGAATGCATTGCTTGCTTTGAGTCTTTTTTTTAATTTTTAGTTTTTGTTTGAGGTGTGATAACGTATCATATTTTTCTTATTTAGTTTTGTTCCTCGAGGTCTTTTTTTATTTCTTTTTGTTTGAGGTGTGATAACGTATCATATTTTTCTTATTTTATCATATGGTTCTCACTCACCAACAAAAAAAAGACCTCGAGGAATAAAACCCACCACCAAATCAATCATCACCAACTTCCACCTCTTCATCCATAGAACACATTTCCAAACCCTTAGACTCCTCTCGCTCTTCGAGAAGTCTTACACAATTATTACTAAGAGATGTAGATTTTACAACTTTCCTAAACAACAATCATGCAGACTTACAACACTACCTAAGAACCACATCTTACCAAATCTTGGTTTCGATTCCACCCATAGATCTACCTTATGCCATGCCTCTCCACCTCATGGGGAATACCTCCACTACCATGGTAACTACTCAACCTTTAGTTTCCCAAACATTATCATCAATTAATAACTCCATAAAAAATAACTCACCAATCAAAACTACCATTGCCCTTATACCTCTTAATAATCACTCCCCTGTAATAAGAGTGCTTACCTTTAGCACTACCCACCTTCCTCTAGTTACCTCTAATCCATCAAACACTACTCTAATTTTAAGCCTTTTGGTGTCCATACCCTCCATGTTACAACCAATCAACATAAGAGTCACCACCCTTCCATCGACCACTAACCCAACCACCAATCTGAGCCAACACACAACCTTTAACTATCTTCATAACCCATAAGGGCATATACCCACCATCCAACCACCCACCTCTACCCAACCATTAACATCCACATACTAATATATATCTTCTACCCAACCTCCAAATACCACATACCAATACATGGAGTCATCTCAATCATCTACTAACTATTCACACATTGTCCAACCTAAACAAAACATACCATATAACTACACATCCCAATAACCTCAACCAAATTTCATGAAATTGATCATGGACAAGATGACTACCCTTGAGTCATCCATCTTTGGAGCCCATAATCTCTTATCCTATGATCAAATTTGTAATGAGCCTATTCACCCTTCGGTCCCCATTATAACTTATTTGGCCTAGTGGAAACTTCCAAAGTTTACCAAGTTTAATAGTAAAGAAGATCCTCGACAATATTTAAGAGCATTTAGGCATTCATGCTACTTGAATGTCCATGATGATGATCTTCTCCT
Source organism: Torreya grandis (assembly GCA_037957365.1). Classification (NCBI taxonomy): domain Eukaryota; kingdom Viridiplantae; phylum Streptophyta; class Pinopsida; order Cupressales; family Taxaceae; genus Torreya; species Torreya grandis. The sequence continues at coordinate 3,492,101 of JARHVA010000836.1, read as the reverse complement.
CCATACATTTCCTATGTCATTATCTAGACCATTATTGGTTGGTATAGTGCCATACACAAACATTCCATCCTCTCTTTCACCCAATTAGCCTAAAACTTCTTGATCACTTTTCAATCAATATATCCAAAAAAGTTTCTATTACCGACCTCTACTCCATTTGGTAATTTAAAGATGAATCTATTGTTGATTTTGTGGCTCATTAGAAGAGCCTAATCAACCAAATTTCCTTTTCATTTCCTCAACTTAAGCTTATATAGATCTTCACCCAAGCATGTGTAAAACATATTTCATCCACATTGCATGTCCAAAGTTTCAGACCATTGATGAATATTTTACCATGGCTCGTCAACTAGAGAATAGAGCCATTGATGAAGGAAGGTTAAAGTTGAAGAGAAAAAACTCAACTTACAAACCCAATGAGCCCTTTTATTCCAAACCAAATAACCAAACCAATCCCAACACTAAAAACAAAGCAACCATCAATGCCATTATCCTCAAAGCCACACCACTACCATCTACCAACCAACATAACCCAATGAATCATACTTCTAACTCCTCTAATTATTCAAACCAAAACCAAAGGAACTAAACTTGGAATAATCATAAGTAAATAACTCCACTTGGGGATCCCTATGCTTCTATTTTGGAAAAGTTACTAAAAGATAATATCATCAAACTTCCACCAATTAAACCACCTCAATAGTTTGATGCTTTCTCACCCCATACCAGGTTGGTATAATGAGAATGACCATTTCACCTTTCATTGAGTCATAAGACATGACATCAATAGGTGTAACAACTTCAAATACCTTGTCTAATCCCTCATTGACAAGGGGAAGTTTATTGTTGATGACTGGAGATTGCACCCAACAGTAGGAAAATAGGTTCCTACCCTCTCCCTGCAACATGGAAGCTCCTCTCTCGCCTATGGGATGGCGAAGTAGGAGAGGAGAGTCTCTAGGTATGGGCTAGTTCCCTCTGATGTATCTTGTTTGTTTTAGGCGGTGCAAAATATAGATATATAGATATACTGGGGGGATGAAAAAGGAGAAGAAAATACAAGAAAACAAATAGCCTACTCTAAAGAGGTGATACACCAAAATAAAGGTTGACCTTCCAAATCCACTCTCAGAATCAAGAAAAATGCAAATATACTCTACACATCTGGTAGAAGAACTAGGTTGCTAAGACTAACAGGGAGGCTATAATGGAAAATACATAATAGAGGTTTACCAAGGTGCTGTGGAATGCACACTTGCAAGCAAATTCCTCTATTCTATCCTTCTCAAATATTGCTCTTCTCCTTTTAGCTACAAAATCGGTGCCTTGTAGATGGCTGGTCTGTTGGCATTAACCTGTGTAAGCATCGGAGATAATGACTAAACACAAATAATACTCATAACATACATAGACAATCTATCCAAGATGGAGGCAAAAACTATATTTTATTGATTCAGGTGGAGAATTTGGAGAGCTGTGCTCTTTACAAAATTGGAGAAGATCCCTTAAAATGACCAAGTCTTTGTATTTATATGGGAAGAGCCAAGAGGAGTCTCATTGGCCTTTGCTTACAAGTGGCTACTTGAGTCTTCATTGGGAAGAGGGAAAACACTGTAGATGACATCATAAGTCTACTGGGACCATGCTTGCTACCTCGTTTTGCATGCAGCTTGCTCCTCTACCTGCTGGGCAGGCCTTTTTTTGTGTTTTGCAGGTCTTTTTTGCCACCTAATGTTGTGAGCAGTAATTTTACCACCCAATGTCATGGATTGCATGCGGCAATTTTGCTAACATTAGTTGATTTACTACCATGCACAGTAGTTTTGATGACGTCGACTGAGTTAGCTACCGTGCACGATAATTTTTTGCCAACATCAGCCGATGTTGACGGTCTCTTATTCCCCACTGGCTGCTTTGCATGGCAATTTTGCCACCTACTGCTTGTGTTGGCGGTCTCTTTTTCCCCACCGCTGCTGTGCATGACAATTTTGCCGCCCACTGCTTGAACTTTGAATTTTTTGCAGGACTTAGACACATTAAACCATTGGCTTGAACTTTTTCCTTTGAACCAAGGTGCTTGAACCTTTCCATTGAATCGAACCGTTGAACTTTTTCGATGGAATGCAACCCAAAATTGACTGGCCTTTCATAGATTTCGAAGAGGGTGACCAAAATTTTGCCAGAGGGGCAAAATTGGGTCAACAAATTGGTGACTCCCAGGGGAAGCATGCCTGCTATGCTTAGGACCCAGTTGCCTTTGAATATCCATTGGGCATGGAGTCAGATGTAGCTTGAAAGAATTAATAATAGCCCAAAAGATCCTAGGATCAAAAATATAGAATTTACCCCCACACACAAAGGGAAACACACAAGACTAAAAACAACTAACTGTGTAAACTGCACTTAGGGAAAATAGGGAAAATGACTGAAAGCAAACTATTATATACAGCTAACCAGGAATGTTCGCATCCCTCCTAGATCAAAAGGAAAGTTTCTCAAGTCCCCTTCCTGGTGAGAAGACTTATGGTGGCAGGCAAGTAGCTAAAAAAAATGAGATTTGGTGACTTACTCTTCCTGCATGTCACCTGAGTTGGCTGGAAATTGAGGGGATCAAAATCAAACATGCCTCCAATATATACATATTCTGATTGTACCTAGAGGCCTGTTAAATGTTGGTCTTTGATATTGGTGATCCTCACCAAGAAATCAATTATTTCTGATTCATCACCATAAGCCTTCTAATCTACACATTCCTTCTGTAATGTATTGTGGTCTAATTTGTTTCCTTCTGCCTTACTAAAAACTTTGTCAGACTCGTCCTCTGCTTCCTCTTGGCCTTCTTGAAGAAGGGAGAATGTGGTGATGTCTAAAAGGGACTCACAAAATGATTGCTCATCCCACAAGACTTCACTTTCCTGTTCAAAGCTCACTTCTTCAAGGCATTGCTCCAAAAAGACATACCTCTCCTTTTCCTCTTTGCTGATCAGGTTCTCTAGATTTTCAAAAATATTCCCCTGATCCTCCTATTTCTCGGGTTCTTCAATGTAGTCATCCTCATCAAAACAACAAGATAGTTCATCAATCAGAGGAGAGGAGAGCTTACCATGCATTTGTTCCTCCTCATACTACTGGAACATTCGCATTTATGCAAGGCCTGTGCCTTCTCCACTGCTGATAAGGTCTTCACAAGGAGTATCAATGATGATTTCTTCTTCATTATCGCTCATAACAACCTCTTGAAGACTTGCAGATTGGATTTTTTGCCACTCACCTACCTCTTGCAAAATAGGTTCTTCTTTGAGAAGGGACGAAGTGGAGAAAACATGTGGGAGAGGGGGCAACCCTTTAGCTAGAATCAAATGATTCTCCTCCTTCCACTTGGTCAACACTTCATCAATATCAGGTGCAGCCTGATAAATCTTTTAAAAAAGTGTAAGTGGGGTGTGTTCAGACATAGAATGCGCTATTTGGTTTGAACCGTCCATCACACATTGGCTGAGGGAACTCTCTCTGAAGTCCACTTCTGCTATTCTCTTAGCCAAATCTTCTTGGAAAAGCTTTTCTTGGAGGCTGCCAGTACATCATAAGCAGGAGCAGTTTTAGCTTCTTCAAGGTTTTGAGAAAAACCCTATTCTTCTTCTTCTATTCTATCCCATGATTCCACTATCTTCCCCCAATTCAAGATCTCTAAATTAAAATTCTGCCCCTGTGAACAGGCAACAACTTTGTTTTCTACAAGGTCCTGAGGCTCTTCCATAAGGTCTGTAAATTTTCCCTCTCTTTCAAGGAGCAGCTTCATCCTAGCCTCTAAATCTTCAATTTGTTTGGCTAGGTTGTCTTAAAAGAGTCTTTCTTGGAGGTGGCTAGCATGATCCTCTTCAAAGCTTTGAGCTGGTCCTTGGCATTCCTTCCTCCAACTCAAAATTTGCACATCATGCTGGAGAACTTGGGGAGGCTGAGGAATGTAAGGAAAACACTGTTGGTGCATTGGAGGAGTCTTTAGAAAAGGGATGTGCTAGTTAATGGTATTATTCTCAATGGAAGATTCCTGATCTAAGGAGTTGAAAAGATTGATCTCCATGGGAGGTTGCCCTGATGCCATTTGGTGTTGGAAAGCCAGGTGCACGGGATTGGGAGCAGCTATATTGGATGAGCTAGAGTGAGCAAGTGCAATTTGATAAAATGGATTTGGTGCAAAAGAGGAGGTTTTCTTTAGGGTAGGAGGGGGCACGCAAGGCTGACTACCTTGGATAGATGGATTTCTCCATTTTGTTACCTCCTCCTTCATGGACTACAAGGCCTGTGTTTGCCTAAACAAGCACTCCTCTTCATATATCAACTCTTGTTGATATTTGTACTGCTCTTCCAGCCTATCAATTTCCATTGTCTACCTCTCAAATTCCAGCCTCACCCCCTTTATAGTTGTAGGGCAACTAGGAGAGCTGCTTGAGGGGATTGCATAAATATCTGAAGTCTGATCACACTCACATGAAGGAAAATAAGACCCATGATTTTGAGCAAAAAAAAATACATACAAGAAATGAATGATTTCTGATGGCACTAGGCTGCTTAATAGTGGATATACTCAGAGTCACCATATGCTAAAGCAAAAAATTTGATCTGCTATAACAGGACCAGCATAAATCCTGCAACTTTACTGTGTTAAAAACTTGTCCCACCGGGCATGCCAAATTTATTGATGACTAGAGATTGTACCCAGTAGCAGGAAAATAGGTTCCTATCCTCTCCCTGCAACATGGAAGCTCCTCTCTCACATGTGGGATGGTGAAGCAGGAGAGGAGAGTCTCTAGGTATGGGCTAGTTCCCTCTGATGTATCTTGTTTGTTTTAGGCAGTGCAAAATATAGATATATAGATATACTGGGGGGATGAAAAAGGAGAAGAAAATACAAGAAAACAAATAGCCTACTCTAAAGAGGTGATACACCAAAATAAAGGTTGACCTTCCACATCCACTCTCAGAATCAAGAAAAATGCAAATATACTCTACACATTTGGCAGAAGAACTAGGCTGCTAAGACTAACAGGGAGGCTATGATGAAAAATACATAACATAGGTTTACCAAGGTGCTATGGAATGCACACTTGTAAGCAAATTCCTCTATTCTATCCTTCTCAAATATTGCTCTTCTCCTTTCAGCTGCAGAACTGGTGCCTTGTAGATGGTTGGTCTGTTGGCATTAACCTGTGCAAGCATCAAAGATAATGACTAAACACAAATAATACTCATAACATACACAGACAATCTATCCAAGATGGAGGCAAAAACTATATTTTATTGATTCAGGTGGAGAATTTGGAGAGCTGTGCTCTTTACAAAATTGGAGAAGATCCCTTAAAATGACCAAGTCTGCATATTTATATGGGAAGAGCCAAGAGGAGTCTCATTGGCCTTTGCTTGTAAGTGGCTGCTTGAGTCTTCATTGGGAAGAGGGAAAACACTGTAGATGACATCATAAGTCTACTACGACCATGCTTGCTACCTCATTTTGTGTGTAGCTTGCTCCTCTGCCCACTGGGTGGGCCTTTTTCTGTGTTTTACAAGTCTTTTTTGTCGCCTGATGTTGTGAGCAATAATTTTACCACCCAATGTCATGTACTGCACGTGGAAATTTTGTCGACATCAGCTAAGTTAGCTTCCATGCGCAACAATTTTTTGCCGACATCGGCTGATGTTGATGGTCTCTTTTTCCCTGCCAGCTACTTTGCATGGTAATTTTGCCGCCTACTACTTTTGTTGGCGGTCTCTTTTTCCTCAGCGCTGCTGTGCGCAGGAATTTTGCCACCCACTGCTTGAACTTTGAATTTTTTATGGGACTTAGATGCATTGAACCATTGACTTGAATTTTTTCCTTTGAACCAAGGCGCTTGAACCTTTTCATTGAACTGAACCGTTGAACCTTGTCGATGGACTACAACCCAAAATTGACTGGCCTTTCATAGCTTTTGAAGAGGGTGACTAGAATTTTGCCAAAGGGGCAAAATTAGGTCAACACTTATGTTGGACAATCCCAATGTACCACTGAGCCAAGCCCTTGACATATTCTATAAGCCTTTTCCTAATCATACTCCTTCTACCCCTTATCATGAAAATAAACTAGAACCATCCCATGAGGCACATACTATTAATGTGGTTACTACTGAACCCATTGTTGAAGAAAACATCACCTCAACTACTTCTTTATCCATCCCCCTAATGGAAGGGGAGAAGCTGCCTTCTATTCCTTTGGACGCCCAAACAAAGAGAGCCACCATGCCTACACCTCTATTGGAGGATACCACACCTACCTCACCTATCATAGAACCATACACTCCCTCTTTGGAAGGTAGCTCACAAGAGAAGATAACTTCATCCACCTAACCTCTGATTTAGAAAATTCTATCAAAAACCAAGATAAAGGTAAAGTAACCATTTTTTCTCCTCCACTTAAGGGCTTAACCTTTAAAAATAAGTCCCAGGTAACCAAACCCCCTTTAAAATTGGAAACTAAAACAACTAAAGAGGTAAAACCACCAAAAGACCCAAAACCCTAAATTTTATCTCCCTCAAACTTACCCTCCATTTTGGGTCCTCATCCATCTACCTTGAGCACAAAGCCCATTATTTTTACCAAAAACCCACCACCTTTGTTGGTCATACCTTCACACTTGATTTCAAAGACACCTCTCTTCACTACACTGATGATTCCTAATTTACCTATCATTCCATCCTCTACCTCCATCTCATCAACCATCTTACCTAAACCAAAACCATCAAAGCATACTACCTTACCTAAGACACTTGTCACTAAACCCATGTTCAAACAACCTTCTACCTCAACACCCAAAGAAAAAACCACTAAATATTTACCACCTTTAGTTGAGTCCTATTCAAGCATTCTACAAAGGTTATTGTGAACCTCTTCCTTATCCTTACCACTCATAAAACCTTTTAACCCTTCATGTCCTAAACTGTAATGGTTCAATAATAAATTTATTTGCCTATATCATAGGACACCTAACCTTGACATAGAGAACTGTAAAACTCTCCAAACTCTTATCCATCAACTTTATGATGAGGATGATCTGTTAATAGATGAACCTCCTCTGCCACCTCTACTGACCTAAATAACAACCATACATACCCAACACCTACCCACTCCACCTTCACCTAAGAATAAAGGTTAGTTGGACAACTCTGCTACCTCAACCTCTCCTATTATCCATACAATCAATATGGTCACAAGATCACAACAAAAGGATAAAAGGAAGGATAAGCTTTCCATTCCTTAGACTTATCCCTCCCTAAATTCCCAAGCTAACAATACCTAACCATCTCTATTGTCAAACAAACCTAAAGTGTCTATCTTAGGTGCCTCCCCATCTAACCCTCCATACCCTAACTCATATGCAATATCTATCTAGAAATCTATCCTCAAGCAACTTCACCAAACTCTAACAAAAATGATCTTGTATGAGTTAGTCTCTACCTCTCCCCATCACCACCAAGTACTCATAGAAGCCTTTTAATCCATCGAGATCCAACCCAATGACCCTTAACCTCTAGCCACCTTTGTTGGTGCCCTTCAAACTTCCAACCTTGTCACCTTCAAAAATTCAAAAATGCCTTCTATTCATCTAAAGGATCCTGATCCCCCCTCTTTATTATGGCATATATTAATCAAATCTACATCAAAAGGGTGATGATTGATGGAGGATCTAGCATCAATATTATCTCCTCCCATGCCTATGACTAACTACACTTATCCATGAACATCATGTCTAAAAACATAGTGGTCCTTTATTATTTTAATGATACCATGGCTACTACCTTGGGTATAATTGTCTTCCATATCTATGTGGGGCCCTATACTATTCCCAATTTTTTTTATGTTGTATAAGAAGAATTATAATATAATGTTTTACTTGGGCACCCTTGGATTCATGCCATGAGTTGTGTCCCTTCCACTTTACATCGATATGTCAAATTTGAGCATGAAAGGCAAGTTGTGACTATCCAGGCTGACCCTAGTCCTTTCACATCTTTAAATATGACATATCAGCTTAATGACGTCCTTCTTCCTCCTTCATCCACCTCATAATCATTTGTTAATGACACAACCCCACCAACCAAAACTTGTGACACTTCCACACCAAATGTTGATGAAGCTTCTACTAGATCATCTATCCCTTTTTCCCAAATTCCTATAAAGAACCCCATGGCAACAACATTCCAACATCTTTCCCTTGGGGAATATAGACTCTTAGCCTTTGATGCCTTTTTTACTCCCCAAGAATATGGGAATCTCAAACATGACCCTTCTTATGACATTAACATTGGAACCATCATCCCCTTTGGGCTCTCTAACCATCAAATAAATTTCATTTATGGGGGAATTGATCAGCCAATTCTAGACCCTACCACTACTTCATCCCTCCAACCATTTACCTATCTAACTTTTCCTATCTTAGAAAACCAGAGTTTGTTAAGTTGTATCTTCATAGATGTGCTTGGAAAAGATTTGGCCTTGGTTTTTATCAATAAAGGCCTCATGATTTAACCCATATCAAAACTTTACAACCTAATGAGTCATTTGGCCTTGGGTATGAACCACCTGAAGAACCCACCAATTCACCCAAACCCATTTCCACCATGGAGGAGGATATCCCATCCTCACCAACAAAACCACTTTTTCTGCCTAAAGATCCTAACATCATCCCCGCTAACTTTTTTTTCTAGTCAATACCATTAATTTGGGCCCTCTCATCTACCAAAAGGGTGGCCAAACTGAATTTCTTCCACTCATACACCATGAAATTTTAGATAATGATTCTCCTACCATCAACACCATCCAACATCAAGTTGATGATTCTATTCTTACCTACCTCAGTGTGGGGGATTATTTTATCCACAAATCCCTTCCTCTTGAGTCCTTGACCATGTCAAATAAATTCACCACAAATATCAACTTGGGCACTCTAGACAACCCTCACATTATCAAATTAGGCCAATCACTGAATACCAAGGAACTTTAGGACTTTTCCTCTTTCCTTCAAGATCGCAACATAATATTCACTTGGTCTTATATTGATATGCCTAAGATTAACCCCACCATTACTACCCATAACATAGTCACTCATTATGAAAGCCTATTAAATAAAAACTTTGACACATGCATCCTTGCATAGCCCTTCTCATCAAAGAAGAGCTACAATATCTCCTATCTGTAAACTTCATTCAACCCATTGGGTCTCAAATATCATACCTATCACCAAAGTCACTAGGGTTCTATGCATTTTTGTGGACCTCATTTACCCTAAGGATGACTTTCCTCTACCTAACATTGACTAACTTGTTGATATTATAGCTAACCATGATATGTTTTCTCTCATGGATGTGTTTTTGGGTTATAATCAAATCTTGATTTCTCCTGAAGATCAACACAAAACCACTTTTACCACCTCTTAGGGAACTTTTTGCTATAGAGTCATGCCTTTTAGGTTAAATAATATTGGTGCAACCTACTAATGTGCCATGAATTATATCTTCCATGATACCATCTATAAGATTATAAAAGACTATGTGGATAGCCTTCTTAAGAAACCTAAACTCCAAAAATATCACTTAACTATTCTTACGATCATATTTAAATGCCTCATCTATTATCATGTTCACCTTAATCCCAAGAAATGCATTTTTGGGGTCCTTTCAGGAAAGCTTCTTGGATTTATCATCTCTCATCATGGAATCAAAGTATACCCTATTAAATTTAGAGTAATTTTGGACATTCCTCCTATAACCAACCTTAAGTATCTCTGTATCTTGTAGGGAAAAATTCAATCCATTCACCATTTCATTTCCTAACTTTTAGACTGGTGCCAACCTTTCTATTACCTTCTAAAGAAGGATGTCTCTTTCAAATAGAATAGTGATTGTCAAAAGGCCTTTTATTTACTCAAATAGTACCTTTTTTCACCATCTATCCTCATGCTTCCTAAGGATGACTACCCCTTTTACCTATATATCTCTACCACTAACTATTCCCTAGGGGTAGTGTTGGCTCACCGAGATGAACAACACAAAGATCAAGCCGTATACTACATTAGATGCACACTTGTAAAATATGAATCTAAGTATACACATACCAAGAAACTCTACTTAGCATTAACCTTCATGGCCACCAAACTCTGCCACTACCTTCTTAACCATAAAACCTATGCCATAGCTAATACCAACCTGATTAAGTACATGCACTCTAAACCATACCAAAATCAATGTATGGACAAGTGGCTCATGCTCCTAGCTGAATTCAACCTTGAATTCCTCTAGCAGAAGTTGATTAAAGGGTAGGTCATTTTTGACCAATTTTCTAAAGCTCCTTTACCAAATAACCAACCACCTCTTTCCTTTTCAAATGAGTCTATCATGGCTCTTTTTCAAGAGGATGGCATAACCTACTAAATAACCATGTTCTTAGATTGATCGAAGTGCCAACAAAGAGGTGATGTTAGATTTATTCTCATTCCTCTTGATGGTGAAACCCTTCCTCTCTCCTTCAAAATTGACTTTGAATTTACCAATAATATGGTTGAGTAAAAAGCCCTAGTGATAGGTCTATGAACTACTTTAACCTTGGGAATTAAGAAAATCCATGTCTTTGATGATTCCCAACTTGTGGTCAACCAAGTCAATGGATCCTATCAGTGTAAGAATGAGGTCTTAAAAAAATATAAACTTTTAGTTGACAAACTCTTAACATCATCTGAACATTACCTAGTCCAATCCATTTCCCGATCTACCAATAAATTCATGGATACAATAGCTTGCCTTGCTTCCTAGATCCCTTCTTAGCCTTTTAGTTCTAAAATATTTGTCACCATTCATCATTTTACCACACCCTCTTATAGCCAATCTGATCTCCCTATCATTTGTAATGTGGAGGAATCCCCATCTAACATTTGGTATGACCAAACTTTCAACTACCTTAACCTAGGCATCATTCCTCCCAACCTCTCTAGGAACACCCATAGAAACCTTGTTTAGAGTACATCTCATTACACCATGCTAGGGGGAATATTTTATAAAAATGGTTTTGATGGTTTCCTTCTTCATTACCCTTGCAGCCATGAATCTTCCCATGCCATCAGGGAAATACATGATGGGATTTGTAGGGGACACTTAGCAGTCTAGTAGTCACTAAATATATCCTTTGCCTTGGTTACTATTGGCCCACCCTCAATTGAAACTATTATGATTATGCAAAAAAAGTGTGTTAAATGTCAACAACATGATAATTTGCATCACACAATAGATAATGGCCTCCAAGTATCTAAGGAATTTTGGTCTTTCTCACAATGGGGGCTTGATATCATTAGGGAAATCAAACCAAATTATTTACAATGACATAAATCCATCATCACAGCCACCAAATACTTCACCAAGTGGGTGAAGCTCTTCCTCTTGTCTCAACCAAAGTAGAGAAGATTGTCAACTTTATCAATGATCATATCATCTGATGCTTTGATGTTATTCATAAGATCATCACTAATAATGGAAAATATTTCAAAAATAAGAAAGTCTAAGGTTTATGTGATGCATTTGGCATCAATTTAAGCTTTTATTTTCCTTACAGTCCACAAGAAAATGGATAGGTGAAAGCCTCCAATAAAATCTTTAACAAAATAATAACCAAAGTTGTTAGTGCTTCAAGTTGGGATTGGTACCCACACATCCCATTCACCTTATGGGCCTATCATACTAGCATTCAAACCTCTATGGGTGCTACTCCCTTCTCTCTAGTCTTTAGAGTAGAGGTAGTCTTGCCTCTTGAAGTATAAATTCCCTCTATTTGCATATCTTTACAAGATCTTATTTTTGAAGAAGACTATCATCAACATCATTTAACTCAGTTTGAGCTACTTGATGAGCATATTTTAGTATCCCTTACCCACCGCCATACCTATCAAGAGCATATCAAATGTGCTTATAACAAGCATCTCAAACAATGGGACTTCAATATTGGAGACCTCATCCTAAAATAAAACTAACACGTGATCAACATGGAGAAGAGTAAATGAGGCAAGTTTAATTTTAATTGGCTTGGACCCTACATAATTACCCATAAGTATGGATCAAGAGCTTATCATTTATCCTCTATTGAAGGCAAACCAGAACCTGAGCCTCTCAATGCTTTACATCTACCTCTATTTTTCTATTAAAGAAGGATCAATCTCACTCCTTTTGTCTAATTTAAGCTCATCCCTTGATTATGAAATTTTAACCTTTACCCATCTTTCTCCTCTCATTTTGAGGACAATTCATTAAAACATAGAACCATGTGATTAACCATCACAATCATAGCCTAATCTTAAATGTGGGTACTACGGCTCTACCAATAGCATGGCTCTCATTGATAATTTTCATCTCTAACAAGATGGAATCCCATGGTAATTGTCTCTCAAAAACCACACCTTTTCATATCATTAACCTTCTTGTGTTAAAAATTTGCCCTCATAAAGGTAAACCTATGAACCTAATTAGACTTATCCATGTCTAAAAAAATTACATCTAAAAATAATTTGGATACCAAAATACTACTTGGGTCAATATCTTAAGCATTACAGACTATTCCCTTGAAGGATAACTATCCAAAAACAAAATAAAAATTGCCAAATATAAGGTAAATTATTCCCTTGAAGGATAACTATCAAGAGCATTAAAGAAATCCAATAAGCTTAGGCCACTCCCTTGAAGGATGGCTAAGTTAACTTTGTCAAAAGTAGAGCAATTTTTTGGAAGCTTCCCGCATCGATCAGCTTCCCATATATAACAATAAAGCAAAAGACCCACTATCACAACAAAATCTAAAGCCACAATCAGCTCTTAAGCAACATAATAAGTTAGAATCCACAATCAGCTTTCATATGTAGACTTCCTGAATTGATCAGTCTACATCTAACATATGACATGTCTATTACCATTATTAGGCCACCTATAGAAGGGTCAAACTAATTCACATGAGGTTATCATACATATCACCTATTACTCTTCACACCACCTATCACCCATATGCCTTTTAGACTATCTACAAATTAGGGGATTTAGAGCTTACTTGACACCTTGTGATCAAGAAACCTTTTTTTTATCAAATCATGACCACTCATGTGCAACATTTAAAGGGATTATATTCATTAAGCCAATCCCACTTCAGGTCTATTTTCAGTCCTTGTCAAAAATAAAGCATTGTGCCTTATTCTTATCTTAATGTGCTTGGTTGATGTTTTCATCATGACTTTTACCATCCAGTATTGCAACAACAATACTCATTATTTGTACATTAAGTGAGATTATAATAACCATAACCATACAAATCATAAACATAACCATAACATTCGTAAATATCCACATTAAGCATGATAACATTTGACTAGCAATATTCAACACATTTTGTACACGTTTACAACAAACTATGCAATATTTTATTTAGGGTGTGAGTAGTCACATGATACATACAAAGTTATCAGACTATCCAAACTTCACCTAAGGCTCCTACATACATTATTTTACTACCTAAGTACTAGGATGACTATTTGGTGACTCTAGATATGTGAACAACCATCCTTCTAATTGATTGTTCCTTGAACTAACATCCATAACATTCCTTGTCTCAGTAGTTGCTAAAGGGTGTAATATGTTCTCCTCTTCCACTTTCATCCCCAAAGAATGAGAATCATATTTTGAACTAGATTTTTCACCTTGCTCACCTATCATAACCATTGTATCCCTCTGCTCTAGTTGTTTTATTTGCATAGGTACTACCAATTTTTTCCCTCAATGTACATCCCCTTGGACAATGAGGGTTTCCTTCATAGATAGGCTAACAATCATGTTCTCTATCCCTACATCTTGCATAGTGAAATCATTGCCTTCTTCACTGTTATAGAGGTAAGAGTTGTGGCTCAAGATTAGGCCATGGGTACCTTTCCTCTTGTTGTTGATCTAACAGTACTTCCATTATCACTATTACATGTTGTAGTATTTGATATATTTGCACATTCACCATATTGATTATTTTGGGTTGTGGGGGTTGCTGATTATCTCCACCATTGTTCTCATTGTTCACCATATTTAACCTTGTGTAGTTCTCTACACTCTCTACAACCTGCAAAACCAAATAACTCAATGATAGACATTCATTCTTATCATGATTCTTTAAATAGAATACTTGACCATTCTTCCTCACTAACATGATTCTCCATTCCATCAATGGGGAAGACCATATGATGTCATTAATTCCCTTGAATAGTCTTCCCACTTGAAATGATCATGTCTACTTACCTTTTCATGTAGACACATCACCCTCAATCTGATTGGTAATCTTGATAAAGCCATTATGTACCATCATGATATATTTTATTGCCCTTATTGTCTGATCTGCATCTGATGTCTTTCCTTGCTTTGTCATCTTGCGGTCCTTATGGGCCTAGTGGTCATTTGTATCATTATCGCACTTAGCTTGGTTGATGTAAATTGGCTTCCAACCATAGGTCACTGTAATGATCACCTCTTCAAAACTACCACTATTATTGGTGGTGGTAACTCCCAAATGCTTTCCATTGTAGAAACTCCCCTATCTAATCCAATTGTATAACCAATATCCTAGACCACATAGCTCCTTGCTACTAGGGCCTCTTCTAAGTGGAACCCTAAGTCATTAGTTCTAAGGAACTAGGACATAGGATGCAAACATGGCCACCTTTTGTCTAGCCTACCCATGAAACTCTTGGGTGAGGCACGGTCCATCCTCTATCACTCACCATGATACCAATTTTCTAACTCATAGAATCTACTTAGCCATCAAAGAAATTATTTGGAGGTCATCACTTCACTATTACCCTTAAAACTCAGCTAATAATGATGATGACCTTTTGCCAACATGATTATACAGATCCTGATAGACACCCACCTCCTAAAACTTGGATTGTTATGATCAATGCAAATACTATACTTATAACCTCATATAATTTTAGAAGGTACAACCTCCTTAAAAAGGCACCTATTCTTTATATTAGCTTCATTGAAGGTTATTTGTGGTGCTTAGCATTGTGTTCCCTTCTAATTTATCCTACCTTTCCCATTTGTGTTTCTCATCCTACTAAATATGGGATCATTATAGTAACTATTCACCAATCTACACCATGCACCTTCACCATCACCTTCACCAAAACCCAAAACCTCTATTTTACAAAACCTTCTCCATCAGCCCAAACCAACCCATGTGGTCCATTAAATTGGGGTATCCAATTTGAGCACCATTTTCCAACCCTAGTTGAACTACATTGGCCTGATGTCCATCAATAACTAATAACTAATTACTTGAATTCTAAGGGTAGTTAAACCACTAATAACTAATTACCCTCCCATTTTCCTTGTCATTAACTTCCATTTCTAACTAGACCTCTTTCCTAGGGCATCCTATGTTAGGGAAGCTTTGGATTATTCTTAGCATCCTTGTATTTTAACATCATCTAATAATTCTTCTTCATTTTCCCCCCATTATTGGGAGAATTAAATTAGCCTAACATATTTTTAGACTATGTAGGTAGTGCTCATTCACTAAGGTCAGCTCAGCCACATCCTTTACTTTATTTGACCTTCTCACCTAATATCTTTTCCTTCAGCCCTCCACCTATCTCCTCACCACCTCCTTCCCTTCAGCTTGTCAATCTCTTTTAACCACTTTTTCAATTTGTCAATCTCTTTTAACATAAGGATTAACAACCTTCCTCATTGGCCTCTCTTATCTCCCATAAATCCACCACCTACTCTGTTTCATTGGCCTCCCTGACACCTTTCCTTATGCATACTTCATGGCTCACTTCCTACTCACTTTTTTCATTTTTTGCCTCTCTCTCTCCACTTTTTACCAACCTTGACCCCTATCTCCTTTGTATTCTTTTTCCATCCTCATCATTTCCCCTTGTCCTTGGGAATTTTTTACACCCTCTTCATTACTCTCATTTTCTCACCAATTCCACATCATACTATGCATCTTGCAATATTTCTATTTATTTTGTTGCTACACTTTTTATTTATGTATACCACCATTCTCTATCATTTCACCACTCTTCCCATCTTTCCCATTTCCCATTCTTCTTATTTTCATCCTTTCATCCTTTCTGTGTTCTTTTTTCCTCCACAACTAGTTTCTAGCTGGGTATTTATCCTTTGAGAAGCCTTCCATAATTTACCCTTTTCTTCTTATCAATTATTTCCTTTTACCTTTCACATTCCCCTTTTCCTATTTCCATCTCGCTACTCACTTATCTTTTACATCTGTGTGAGTATCCATGTTTTATATCCCTACTTCAATTATTCCTTTTTCTTCTTATCATCCCTAATCTTCATCTTTTATCTTCATCTCATTCCCTTTCATTATTTTCCACCATCCTCTCCATTTTATCCATTTCATTTCATTTTTCTCATCTTGAGGACATTCCTTGTTCTTCCCGACCTTCTTTTTTTCCACCTACATGTCCATGCCTGGCTCCTTCCATCCTTTTCCACCTTCATCTTTATATGTGACCTCATTTTTTTCTTCACCTATCTCTTCATCCATCTCTTGGTCCACCTTCACCTCATCCTTTGTTGGATCCCATTTATTTTCTCCCATTCATCCTCCACCTCTTTCGAGTGCAGTCCCCAGTTGTACCACTTCTATGTACATCTCCTTATATGATTCCTCATGTCCTCCATGCCCTTAATTTAATGCATAAAATATACTTAGGTTTATTACTTCAAGTGAATCCCTTTCTTCCTTTAATGCCTTTGCATGTTGAGCCTAGATCCTCTTTTCTTTGTCCCTTTCCAGCTACTCCCTTCACCCTACCTGTCACCTTTTTCTAAATCCTCTACCCATTTTGAGCTTATATGATAAAAACATATAACATGTTATGGCCATGAATGTATTCCATTTGATTTTGGTTTACTATGAGATATATTCCAATCCTATAACTCTATAATGCAAACAACCATGCCCATAAGCTCATACGACCCACAAGCAAGCATGAGTAGCACCTGCTATTAGGATGTAGATTCCTTCCCCATCTCCTCTGGTCTTGCTTATGTTGAACCCCTTTTACTCTAACCTTTGAAGATGTTATAATCAATACTAAAACCACCTTCAAATATAACTTTTGGGGTACCTGCATGTGGATGCTAGCTATACCCTCTCACGTGACTTACCTCCTAACCAATAATTTCCCTTGATTCTCCCTACCTAGCCTACATCTTTATATGAATTTTAATATCCCTACTCTTTAATCACATTCTACCTATTACCTTTTATAGTAGTGGACTCTTCCACCAAACTATTTTCTTCTTGGCCTCTTTTAGACCTATTTCTCCCACCTTCCTTTTCAACTCCTTAATCTATCTATCTTTGTACATTTTTATTCTATTTTCCCTCTCAGTTTTCCATTTATACCATTTATTTTCCTTCTTATTTCAAAATTTTCTCTCATTTTATTATTATTATTATTATTATTATTATTATTATTATTATTATTATTATTATTATTATTATTATTATTATTATTATTATTATTATTATTATTATTATTTACCTTGCTCCATATTCCCAAACCCCTCAAAGTCTTTCTTTGAATTCCCTCAAAACTCAATGCTTACTTATTTTGGGGCCCCACTGGCTTAAGGGTCAAGGGTTCAAATATTTGACACTTCTCATTTACCTAATCTACTAATTTTCTTCCCATAATCATTGAATAATACCCTTCCTTAGCCTGTTAACAACATTGTTGTCTAGTGTACACAATGTCAGCTTATTTAGATGCTGATGAAAGAACCCATCGGGTCACCATAGCAATTCAAGTAGTGACATATTTTATAAATATTGGTAAAGTATATTTCTCCCTTTTTTATTTAAAATTGTGGTAGAAATTTCACACTTGAACCTACTTATCCATGGCTGTAGATTTATTTTGCATAGTTGAAACAATCATCTAATACATCCTAGCTAATCTCGTCCACTATTTATACCAAACCAATCATAAAACTATTTGATAACCATATTTTACACCCATTGGAGCTTCCTTTTCTCTAACATCCTTGAATTAGACCTATCTACATGATACACCAAATTGGGACAACCAAGTTAACCAACACTCCCCACCTTAGAATAACTACATTAACCCTGAGGTTCATTTTGGATATTATGTCCATAGAACTATGTAGGTAGTGTCCACTTGCCTATTTCATATGGAGTCCACTCAACCACCCCATTCCAACCAACCAACCCACTTGCCCACATCCACCTCAACTTGACCATTTTTGACCCAACCTCTTCACATGTTTTATGATGACCTTGCCTTGGTGCTTTTGACTACACTGATTACACTTGTCATGTTGTACTTTTAACACTCCACCTCATGTGAAATTAGACCATTTGTATTATTTTTTAGGATCACTTCCTACCCTGAATACCTATGAACAACACTGACCTTATCTAGATGACTTGATAAGCTTAATTTAATCAACTATGACTAATGTTATAGACTAGTTACCATGTCATATGTCTATTTAGAACCTAACCTTATTTTTATCAACATTAGAAACTTTAGTCTCTACATAATTTGGACTATCATGCTTAGTCACATTTTATGAACCCATTGGCATTTCACATGGCCAACTACCTTGTGACACCACCTAGTGCCTTCCCACCAACTGCTTACCAAACTTGCACCCTATTTTGCCTTTCCTCACCAAATCTCAATTTGAGGGGTAAAAACCTCCTACCATCCTTGAGGCACCCTAACCTTCATCCAAGTAGTTGATTTTTGTTTTTTAGCTTGTTAATTCAAAGTTGCATAACAAAAAGAGGAAAAATGTAGACACTATAAAACTACACACTTATAGTTTTCAATGACTAAATGCCTTAGGACCCCTTAAAGACCCCCCTAAACCTTATTAAACCTTAACAAACCCCTCTTAATATAACCAAGTCACTATTATCCTATTCACATAATACTATTCACTATGGGACCCACTATCACTATTCATGATGATATGGCAAGTAACATGGTAAGTGACATGGAAGGTGATTTGGGAGGTGATATGGCAAGTGACATGGCTTAAAAGTGAGGTGGTTTAATGTGGGACATCATACCCCACCTAGGACCCTTTCCCAAGGTACTTAATGACCTCATTGAAGCATCACAAGAGCCCCCCCTTGAAATATGGAGAATTTACCATTAAGGGGCGATCATTCAACATATATTTTCTCTTCACACATTAAAGTGGCCTTCAAAATGGGATACCCACCTCTTTAGTGCTTTGGAAAAGATAAAGGGCACTATATCCACCCATTTTTGACTTTTTAACCTAAATGGGAGACTTATGATCAAGGTGGGAATCCGACCACCCTCATCTTTTGACTCATTCATGCACCCACATGGAAAATAGTGGCACATTTTTTGGGGCATCTCTTTAAGTTATTGGATGAAAATAAGAAAGGGTGGTGAAAATTCTTTTAGACTCATTTAGGCCCCCATTCAAAATTGGACTCATGTGTAAGGTGGGAGACACACCAACCCAAATGGGAGACCCATGATCAAAGTGGGAATCCCAACACCCTCATATTTTGACTCATTCATGCACCCCAATGGAAAATGGTGCCACATTTTGTGGGGAATCTCTTTAAGTGCCTGGATGAAGAAAGAAAGGGTGATGAAAAGTCTTTTGGCCTCATTTAGACCCATGTGCATGATTCCCATTCAAAATTAGACTCATGTGCAAGGTTGAAGACACACTAACTCAAATGGGAGACCCATGTTCAAGGTGGGAATCCCACCACCCTCATATTTTGACTCATTCATGCACTACAGGGGAAATGACACCATACTTCTACTATTCCCTCTTTTGGCATGGTTCTTGACAACAAATACTATAAATACCCCCCTCTCCTTCACCCAAGGTGAAGTTGGAAGTTAGCATTTGGTTATTAACATATTATTTTAGGTATTTGAAAGAGGTCATAATTTTGGAGGTCATCCATATCTTGGAGGAAAATAATTGAAAGCAATGAAGCTCTATCAAAATTGCTCTAGGGATTCCTTCATCACATCATCAACAACATCAACCACATCAAGCCTCAAGGTAACCTTATTCGGTTTTTTTATTTCAGTTATTTACTTAAGTATTTAATTTTATTACCTTGAAATTTACATATTAATCCACTTTTCATCTTAATCCATTGACTTATTTTACCACCTTTGCCATTGTAATTCCATTTACCTCCTTTTCCCTCTTTGCACCTTTGCCACCTTCACCCTCTTTGCTCCCTCATCCTTTTGCTACTCTAGTTCCTTGATATTTTATATTTTTAAACCATTCATCCCTCTCATTTTATTATCTTAATCAACCCCAACCAAAACATTCTTTTTACCCTTATCAAAATACTAAACCTAAAACCAGAACCTTACCTTAACCAATTTTCAACATTAGTATAATGAAACTAGTTTCTTCATTTTGGTTAACTTAGAAAATCATCCAATTTTATCAATTAATTTGATATCATTTTATATATTTTATATTCATTTAAGGAAAATATATTTCTTTTATCATTGCCATTTAAGTGTTTTAAATAAGGTGGATTGACAACCTCCTAGAAAGCTTTTGCTTCTAGGATCTAGCTCACACTAGGCAAACCACTTATCTACTTGTCTAAAAAATAAGTTTATTTTAGTGTTTTATTATTTTTAGGTCATCCTCCTGATCCAAAGAGTATCTCTCCATACTCACTTATACTCAAGACATACACATTCAATAGGTAGTCTTCCACACCCTTCTTAACTAGTTTCTTCTTTTCACACTTAAGAAAAAGAAAACATTAGACAAAAACACCGACTTGATGTTATGGTCAAGTATAAATCATGGTTAATGGTATATTATAGCTAATAATCCAACACACTTATCACTATGATGTGTGAAGTGAGGGGGTAGGCCCCAATACCAAGCCTGTATCATTACCACTATAGATCCCTTTCACCCCAAACTACCTGAAACCATCCTTAGATTGATTTCTAATTCCTTGCTTACAACCAACTTCCCATCACATTTAAAAATATTTTATAATAATATAATAAACACTTAGGTTGACCAATTATCTAGATTTTACTTTCCAAATTGATTGCTTGCTCTTTGCTTAATTGTATTTTGTATTGTAAAAACTTGCACTAACCAGCATTGGTGCAAGGTTTTATGTTGTGTGCCTCAATTTGATTAGCCAATGTTGATATAATTGATTATTTGTTTACATTTTGTTCTTATTATTTAAATTACTTAAAATAAAAAAATCATCTTGTTTCAATTCACAATCTGTTATAAGCTTCTTAATTTTCCCTGCTTGCTCTACTAGGTCAACCCTATTAACCTTGTATCTTTTTCTAGCCTTTGTTTACTGTACTGGATTGACCCAATCAACCATGTATTATTTATAGGCCTTATTTTATATTTTAGGTCAACCTAGTTGACCTTGTACTAATTTTTTCCTTCCTTATTTATCAATTTAGTTCTTGATTTCTCCTATCAAAATATTTTTGAATAGTTTGAATCCATTTAGATACTATATTGGATGTTCATTTCTGCCTCTCTTTTCCTCCCAAGAGTAACATCACTCTTGGGGAACCTCTTTTCCTTCTTCATCCATGAACTACAATATGGTACAAATAACACCTCAAGATGAAGTTGATGGATCTAATCCTTTCTATACTTACTAAGAAAATTATCATCTTAAAAATATTCAAACTAATGTGGGAGTAATTGATACAATTTTACTTAATAATCCCACTAACAATCCTTCTTGTAGTAATACTCCCCCTAACACCAATTAGGGGAGTGCTCCTACCAAAACCAACCCACCTCCTAATACAACTCAAATTTTTGCCCAAGTTATCCAAAAAATGAACAAAATGTAAAATTCTAACACCAACCAAATGATGAAACTTCAACAACATTTAATCAATGTGGATAATCAACCTCCAACTATCCATCCTCAAGCTAATCCTAATTACATTCCTCTACCTCTTTAGGATGCCTCAAGCAATGTTTTTCCTCAACCCATAATGAATAACAAGATGCTTTAAACCATTCAAAATGATCCTTTATCCCCTTTTATTATATCCATTGGTATTGGTAACATATCTCCAACTATCAAGTATGATGGGATTAAAGACCTTGCCTCATTTCTCAAAGCCTTTGGAAACCTTTACAAAGAGTAGATATAAACTAATACCTTTGCCACAAATAAACTCTTAGTAAAAACCTTTACTAGTGATGTATTAGAATTATATAATAAACTTACCCAACATTCTATTTGGTAACTTGAAGATTTGGTTAATCCCTTAGTTAAATAATTTCAACACAATAATCTTCCCAAAAATTGTCCTAGCTACTTTATCAATGATAAGGAATCTCCTACCAAATCAACTCACAACTTAACAAAATATGGAATTCATTGGGCCATAAAGTTGAACATAACATGACTGATGATAACTTATTCAAACTCTTTATTGCTGTTTTGACTCACACTCTCCATTTGAACCTTTTCTCCCCAAACAATTAATGAAGCTCTTGATCAAACTAAACATCAAGACTTTCTTATGAAGCAATTAGAACCTAATCCTAAAATTCTTAAAGGATATTTAAAAACATATAATTTTATCATTAGTAATACTCCTCAAACGAAACTAGGAGTTTCCAAAACTGATATTCCTTCACCTTCTCATACACCTCTTTCAGTTCAGTAAATGAAACAATTTTTACCACCCTCAAAAACTTTCATTTATCCCAATGCTCCTCCTAAATGGTATGACCCCAATCTATTTTGTTTGTTCCATGATAACATTGGGAATTCTCATGAATAATTTAGAGGTATCACCAATTTTTTTGTCTCTTATATGCTTGGTGATTCATTCAATCATGAAGCTATGATATATCTTCATCATCAAGAATACACCACTACTTTTCAAAAATGACAAGCTTCTAAAGATTCTAACTCTAATAACCAAAAATACTATTCAAATAATAAATAAAATGCCAAAGATGTTTATGCCATTAACATCAATTATGATCAATATTTTAACAATTCTCAACATATGAGGTCAATTGTCATCATAAACCAACTCATAAAGATCCCATTACCAAACCTAAGAATCCATCTTTAGAGGAATAAATTATTAAAGATACTACCACTACTAATGTTGCTTCAAAAGCTCAAGAGGAACCATATCCTCATTCTGATCCTCTAACTATAACTATTCCTTCAAACCTAATTTACCTCCTAAACCTCATGCTGGTTCTTCTAAGTCTTATTGGAACTTTCTTGAAGAACTCAACTTTATGCCTTGTAATATTACACTTATGGAGTTGGTTCATACTTCACCCTATCATCATAAGTTCCTTATGCAACATCTCCAAGAAATTGATGATCCATCCTTCTTAGATGAAGAACCACCTTCTATTGAAACCTAACCTACTAACATAAATACCATTGAAACTATGTGTCCCTCTTCTAAGCCTTCCATTGAATTCCTTGAAGAGGACATGATAAATGACGAAATTTTCTTTCATGCTAATGATCCACCACTTTTTAGCAAAATACCCATTAATACCACTCTTATCTAAAAAGTTCTAGTTGATGAAGGTTATGGTATTAATGTGACATCTTTATGGCTCATCAAACAACTTGATTACAATAAGGATCATCTCAGGCAAACCCATCTTACTTGTCATGGTTTTGATAAGACTAATCGAAAGCCACTTGGTTGTATTTGGATTCCATTAACCATTAGACCTAAGATTGTTCAAACCAAGTTTATAGTCCTTGACTTACCCCTATCTTACAACATACTCCTTGGTCATCCATGGATTCATCGAATGAGGGCTATTACTTCTTCCGGTAGCCAATGTATTAAATTTTTACATAATGGAAAAGATGCAAGTATGGAGCCAATCACAAACCATGAAGCATTCAAATTCCTAATCTTAAATCACAATATCATATTCCTATCATTCCTAAGATCAATAATGATCCTTTACCCAAATTCATCAACATGAATCTTGATTTATAAGTTATTCTTATGGATTTTGATAATGGTGAGACCAATGATTTGGAACATACTTTTAATAATACCAAGTTACCTGCTTACATTTTTCAATGGATTCCTCCTTCTCTATTGCCTAGGGATCATATTATTCCTCTTATTGATGAGATTACTGATTTTACCCCTCCATTCAATGCTCAAGAACCCTCTTTACTTGAAGATGCTTTCACTTGTAATGATTTTGGAGTGGACAAATTATTTCAAGATCCTCTCATCATGTCTCCTCATACATTCAATAATATTAGGATTTCACCCTCTGAAACTCCCCCTAATTCTCAATCATGTATAATCTCTCCAACATATGATGATAACTATATAATGGCCCAAGCTCAATCTAGAGACTTGGATATCCATCATTATAAAAAAACCTTAGCCTAAATTCATGATTTTAATCAAGATGTTCATACCATCTCTGTGGATCATACCTTAGATCATGAGGGTTATTTTTCATCCTTCCAATTCTTTTTTAATTGATACTCCTTAGGTGGTAGAGTAATTAATACCTTTCGAACCTCCAAAAATTTACATCTCCTTTACCACCTATCGATCCAATCATTTCATCTAATCCTTATCCCATCACTAGACCTACTAATATCCCAACTCCTAATCCATTTACTTCTTTTAATACCAAAATTACACTAGATGTCAAGGCAACTAATATTCATTAAATACATTTTGAGTATGATCACCATGGCAATAAAATCCTAGATCTTGAAGTAGATGTCGAGTATTATGGTACTCTTCCTAGCTTGCCTAGTGATGAAGATATCCTTGAGTTAATTTATGCCTAAGAACCTCAACTTCCTCGACAACATCATAAAATTGAAAATTTTAAGACTAAAACTCCTTACTTCAACAACTTTATTGCTAGAATTGATCCTAAAACTAATCCAATTTATACCTTACCCAATGCACCATACCACTTTCAAGATATAAATTCCATGCTTATTAAATAAACCAATCACATTAAATATGGTACTTCATCTTGTCCTCGACCAATTACTATCTCTCATGAAATCTCACCTATCAAACACAATAATTTTAGCTTATTCTTTGAAAATTATCATGAGGCTTTTATTTGGTCCTATGAGGATATGTCTAGTATTGAACCTAGCATTATGGTGCGTAACATCATTACTTATCCTGATGCCAAGCATGTGCATTAAAAATAAAGAAAATTTCCACCTAAAGTTTCCACTTTATTTCATAAGGAAATCATCAAATTACTTGATGCTAAATTTATTAAACTAGTAGATTATATTAAATGGGTTTCTAACATTATTTACATTCAGAAGAAGGTCACTATGGTCATTCACATTTGTATTGATTTCTATAATCTTAATCTTGATTATCCCAAGGATAACTTCCCTTTACCTTCAATAGATGCCATTGTTGATTCCATGATTGGTTATGAAATGTTATCTCTTATGGCCAACTTCTTGGGATATAATCAGATTCACATTACCCCCAAGGAACAACATAAGACTACTTTCACCATGGAATGGGGCACCTATTGCTATGTCAAACTGACCTTAGGTCTTAAGAATGCTGGAGCCACTTACCAATGAGTGATGACTCACATCTTTCATGATGTCATTCAAACAATTGTTAAAATGTATATGGATGATCTCATTGCTAAATCCAAACATCATAAGAATCATCTTTCTGATCTTACTATCATCTTTGACCATCTTATTAAATATAAATTTAGACTTAATCCTTACAATTATGTCTTTGGAGTCACATCTAGAAAATTGTTAGGATTCATAGTCTCTATTTATAACATCAATGTTGACCCTACCAAAATTAGTGTTATCATCAACATGCCCATTCCTCATTCTATTCCCAGCATTTGTACTTATTTAAATAAACTTGGGGTAATTAGATGATTCATCCTTGAAATGACATATCAAATTCACTTCTCAAGAAAGGTATTGGTTTAGAATGGATAGATCCATGTCAAAAATCCTTTGATAATATGACAGAGTCATTATCTCATCCACCCATACTTTATCCTCCATCTAATGATATACCATTGATTCTATATACTTCTTCCACACCTATTTTAGCTGGAGATTTCCCCAATAATATGATACCAAATGAGAGTATGTTATCTACTAAATTATCCAAAGCCTCATCTATTATGAAACACATTATACCAAAATTGAGCATGATTTCCTCGCTATCTATTTCATAGCTAAAAAGCTTTACCACTAATTTCTTTACCAAACTACTTATGTCATTGGTCATTCTAACCCAATTCATCATTTCTTCTCCAAAGCATTTCTTCTTAGAGATATAATTGGTAAATATATGGTCCTATTTATGGAATTTAATCTCCACATCATCACTCAAAAAGATATCAAAGGGGAAATCATAGCTAATCAACTTGTGACAGCTCCCATACCAACCACTTCTTCTCTTCAATATAATCTTCTAGATGACAATATCCTTTACATTGAAGGCCTTAATCAAGCCATTTCTCTCAAAGATTATTTTCATAGCTTTACCACTGATCTTGAAGCCAATAATTTTGATGAATCCACTAATCCCTCTGGTACTACTAAACCAAAAGTATTTATCAAGGAGCTTCCTAAAATCAATGTTGACTTGCATGAGGATACTTGGACCCTTCACTTTGATGGTGCTAAATTCCTTCAAGGCACTGAGGTAGGATGCATTCTCAGAAGTCCTCTTAGAATGATCATTCCTTTATCTTTTCACTTCACCTTTGATGTCACCAACAATATGGCCAAGTATGAAGTTCTTATCTTAGGCATGAGAGCCGCTCCTGATTTAAACATTCAATACCTTCATGATTTAGGTGATTATCAATGTAAAAGTGAGAATCTCATCAGATATCATTAAATTAAAACCAATCTTATTAATGATTTAATCTCTTTCACTATTTATCCAATATTTAGAGATCAAAATTCCACTATTGATTCTCTTGCCTCTTTAGCATCTCTCTTTCATTTACACCAAGTCCTTTTTGATCCTAATTTTCTTATACAAATAATAAAATCTCCATCCTCTACTCAACCACTAGATTCACTTCTATGTCATATCAAGGATGTTACCATTTTACAAAGCTCATGGTATCAAGACATCATTCAATTCCTAGAACATCAAATGTATCCTCCTAATTTAGACTCTCATGAAAAGTTATGTATTAATAAACAAGATTTCAATTATGTATTTTGACACAACATCCTTTATTATCACAATGTTGAATGTACCTTACTCTATTGTGTTATGAAAGATGAGGTCCTTCCTCTTCTTGAACAAGCACATTGGGGCATTTGTGGTGGCCATTATAGTAGACATGTTGCATCCTAAAAATGCCTATGCATGGGTTAGTTTTGGCCTACTATTGAAAAGGATGCAATTGAATATGCTAAAAAGTATAATCTTTGTCAACTCCATGATGATCTAATCTATTCACCTCCAACCAAACTTTAAATTATTGAATCTCTTTGGCCATTTTCCACATAGGGATTCAATCTCAATGAAAAACTACCTCGCTTTGAAGATGGGCATGTTTTTATCATCACTGCTACTAAATATTTTACCAAATGGGTAGAAGCCATGCCCCTTGTTAATGTCACTAATCCTACCATTTCCAAATTTATTCTTAATCAAATAATTTTTTGTTTTAGTGTTCCTCATACCATCATTTTAGATAATGGTGGTAATTTCAAAAACAAGCATGTTAAACAACTTTGTAATAAATTTAAGATCAATCAAAAAAATTTCATGCCTTATCATCTACAATGCAATGGTCAAGCTAAGGCCATTAATAAAATTCTCAACAAAATTATCCAAAATAAATTTTTTGAAAGTTGTACAGATTGGTACCTTCATCTTTACCCTACACTTTAGGCCTATCAAACTAGCATATACACTGTCATTGGGGTAACTCCATTCTTACTAGTCTATGGTTCTAAGTTAGTCCTTCCCTTGGAAGTTGAGCTTCCCTCTCTTTTTATATCTCTTTATGGTATTATTCTTGATGAAGAATTACATGAAGCTCATCTTAATTCTCTTGATCTACTTGATGAATGTCATCTTTCTACCTTACACCATAACTACCAATACAAGGCTCGCATTGCCAGACAAAATAACAAATGTGTTAAAGTGTACACATTTAATGTTGGTGATCTTGTCCTTAAATTAGACTACAACTATGATAAATAAGGTAAATACATCCAAAAATTGTGGGTCCCATATTTAGTCATATATATTCTTGGTCCAAGTACCTACCACCTTCAAACCAATGAAATACATGTTTTTAAAGAGCCCATCAATGCACAATTTCTAAAAAATTACTTTGCCTAAACATTTACTTCTTTTCATGATTTATATTACATCTATCTAACACTTTTTTTAGGTTACTTACATAGGTCTCTCCCTCTACAACAAGTTCCTTCCTTTCACAAACCTTTAGTCCTCCCTGTTAGTCTTTTGGTTTCTTGATGTACCATAGTCTTCTTTATCTTCTTGCATTTTCTCTTTTTGACACCCCTTGGGTTTTTATTTTATGAGTTTCTTCATAAGACTATGGATAAGACCCATCATTTCTCACAAAACTACCATCTTTTGCTTACCTCACTTTATCTTTCACTTGCTTATTAACACCCTCATGGGTTTCTCTTTTATGAAGTTACAATGTAAGACTATGGATAGGACCCAACCTCCTCATAAAATTACCATCTTTTCATATTTTTACATCCTTGTTCTTAAAATTTAGATTTTGCTTCTTTTGTTAGATATAATTATCACAAACAATCTATGTTAGCTTTTTTTCCTCCATTTCCCTCATTATTATGATAAATAATCACACTTTACTATCATTGGATCCTTTTTTGGTCTTTTGTCACATTTTTTTGTGATTTAAAGTAATTCAAATTGTTCCATGTGTGATTCCTCTTTTTTTCCTTTCCTTTCAATCCACATTGGATAAAACAAGGTCAAATTTAAGATATCACTTTTATTTCACCTATATTTATGAGATTCTTAGACCCTATGCTCTCTGAAGTTCTCTCTTGTAGCAACTAAGTCCCAAGTAACCAAATGAAAGTCATCTTTAGCACCCATGTTTGTTTTTTCAAATCCATATCGAGGAGGAATAGAAAAAGCCATCAAGAAATTTAAAATCCAAATAATTTGAAATAAAAGGAAATGATATCTAAAAAGCAACATACAAATCTCAAAAGTCAAAATCACATCAAAATACATGATTAAAAACACATCTCCTATCTCTAATCGAAGCTAAAACTCCATAGTTGGCCTCACATAGAGCTGAGGCCAATTGGGGTGCTATAGGATAATAGATTAGAATATTATAATTCAACAAACTCTATGGTGCTACCTACTCTCTCATGCAAGTACCCAATCTTCATAGTAGACTGATGACTCTGTAAGGGATCTTGAGGAATGGGGAACATGTTTTGGGAAGGTAGGTCCATTTTAATTTTCATGCATATAGCCTTTATGGGATGATCTATATACTTAATTTTCTGACCTAAGACTTGTGTTTCTAAGAAAAGTTCTTAAGAGTCCTTAAGGTCAAAAGTCCTCTTATTTTGACAAATGCAATTTGAGAGTCTTGACTTTGATAAAGAGTTCCTCTACCTTACTTTTTACTTCATTCTCCCCTCCACCCATTTCATTTCTCCCCTTGATAGACAAATTATGATTACAAATCTATTTTCCCTTATTCATTAATTCCTTCTTCTTCATATCTTAAAAACATGCTATCACTATTTTGTTTCAGTTTTATCTATCCTTAGAGCGAAACAACATGTTTGAGAAACTATGGATTACTTCTTTCTTTTTTACCATGATTTACATTCCTAGAATTGTTTCCTTTTACCATTTATCATTTTTTATACTATCTTGCTATTAAAAACACTTGAGTTTATACCCTTTATCCATTATTGCGTGAGGTTGGCTTGTTACTTCTCACTCACTAATGTTATTTTCCCTTTTTATGCACCTTTTTCCATTATTGAGTGAGATAAGGATTGTTACTGCTCACTCATCAATGTTGTTTTACCTTTTTTTTTTTGTATTTTACCATTGATATATTTTAACATGTATCCTTCATTTGACTTGGTGATTTTGCCTTTCTTACTTAAGGTTTACTTGTTTGAGTTTTTTGGTCTTTAGTAGCCTTGGATTTTTGGTTACCTGATTTACTCTTATTTTTGACTTGGTCATTTGGTCTCACATAACACTTGTCACCCTAGATTGCCAAATTTCTCAAGTACATCCCCATACTCATAACACCAAATATCTTGGCTTTTCTTGCATTTGTTTGTTTTTGCTCTTTAGTTTTGTATTTTTGGGTTTGTCAAAAGTAGTCTCTATGCCCTCCAACATCAAAACTAACAACACAACAGACAACCATTTAGTGATAAAGTTAAGTAAAGGTATGCATCGCATTTAATTTTTATTTATTTTCCATTTTATTCATTTAATTTCAATTATTTTTTGCTTTAAAATACTATAATTTTTTTTAGCATCATCATTATATGTTCTTATGTTCTTTCTCGAAGTACCATCCCCTATTACACCTTAGTGACACATGATGAGCTTCAAGTGTGGCATATGCATATACATACTATTTTTAACCTTTATCAAATATTGATGCTTTACATCTTACATGAACATAATGAGACTTAATCTCTCTGAGTACACACCCTAAGGGGTGCATCAAGAAAGGGGTGGGTAGACCTTTGGTGCTTTGTAGGATTATTGTACCTTATTACCACATTATTTCCAATCCA
This sequence comes from Torreya grandis, assembly GCA_037957365.1. Taxonomy (NCBI): domain Eukaryota; kingdom Viridiplantae; phylum Streptophyta; class Pinopsida; order Cupressales; family Taxaceae; genus Torreya; species Torreya grandis. The sequence goes on along the minus strand of JARHVA010000836.1, from coordinate 3,461,131 downwards.
ACCAAATCTTAAAACCACTCTCTAAGTTATTACTCCTCCCTTGCACACTCCTCTAGTATTTTTACTCTTTCCATCCCTCTTTTCCTCACCTCAATCCCGTTTCACTAGTTGACTATACTAGGTCAATTGGGTCGACCCTGTATAGTTTTCATCCTCTAACTACTATATAGGGTTGACTGGGTCAACCCTATACTATTTTTGGGTATTTTCACTTGAGAGTTTCATTAGCCCTTCGATCAACCTAGCTTAGGACCTAGTGATATATCTACTGAAAACATATACCATACAACTGACATATTTGAAAGTATTTATGGTGAGATCCACCTATAAATATAAGATCATTTTTTCATTATTTAAATATACAATCAAGAGTTATTATTCACTTGTGCTTCTTTATAATATACTCTTCCATCATTTTACTTGAGGAGTTTTAGCTTAGGGTTTCTAATTAGAGAATCTAGTCTTGTGGATAAGTCTTAGATGCTTTGGACTTTCTTAGTTATCCTTACAAACCATAACAAACTCTTGAAAATCCCCTTTGGCCAAAGGAGATATTGAGTCTTGATGGGTTCACATTTAGGTAAGTATATTCTAAATTTGTTTTCCTATCTTTAGTAGATAGAAGTAGCATAAGTATTGGCTTGAATAATATTACTCTTCATATTCCATGTATTAGGGTCTTACTCATGCTTAGCTTTATTGAGATTCTCCTATGCATGTTTTGGTTACTTTACTAACCCCTCATGTTGTGCCACAAGCTTTGGTGTGTACTAGATTAGATTTACTTTCTTATTATTAAAATAGAGTGAACATTAAATCTAGGACTCTTTTAGGGCTATTGTGTGATTGTGATAGACTATAGGCTTTAGACCCCTTCCTATCATGGTGTATTATGACAAGTGATCCCATAATTAGGTCTAGCAGATCCACATATTGGTCATGATCCTGCTTAATAAATGTATTCCTAATCAAAAGTTTAGATATGTTCTATCTTTTTTGATCCAAGATTGATTTATAGACATGATGCATTTCTAATTGCAAATATCCATGACCCATCCTTCTTAGGTGCAAAGACTATCAAACTCCTACAAGGTGAAGAACTAGGTTTGATCTTTCCTAATCAAGGAGCTCTTGTGTTTGGCACCAAAATTTTTCATTCTCCCAAATTGATGTATGATATAGGGGTTATTTAGAATATGGGATCTAGGGACTAAATCAATATGGTTCTTTACTAAACAATGTGTTATAAGGCCTTTAAGTTATATAAATACTTCACTTTAATGTTCTAGTAACTTGTTGATCTATTATTTCTATGATATTGTGCAAGTGTTTCACACCTCTAGGGTGTACTTCATCTACCATGTAGGTGTGTCAAGGTGAACCATGAGTAGCATGAACTTTTATGCATATGAGGTAAATTTTCAACATTACTTGGTAGAGACCAAGGTGACTTTGGTTGTGCGCACTGACTCAAATAGATGGTATAAGAGATCTTGTGGATGGATAGTCCAACGTTATGGCTTAGCCTAATATGTAGCTTCATGATCATATAAGTATGGTGTTCCTAGTAAGATGTCATAGAATTCTAGTAGTATAATGTCATAAGTGATGTTATCTTCCATAGGCTTAAATTTTTACTAAAAAGTGTAATATCACCAGACTTGTATATCTTTCCCCTACTGCAACCACCCCAAATAATATGGCTTAGGGTGCATATTAGTGGTAAGATTAAGGCATTAAGTTGTTGATTGAGTAATTATGTTCTTTTGAATACCACTATCAATGATGATGTAGAGAGGGTGAACCTTCACCTATAACTTGGTGTGGAAGAGATGTTTACACCCTTTAGAGATGTTGATCGCAATAATGATGGTACTTAGACAAGAGGCATCTAGATTAGTTCTATCCATTTGCATGGGTCTCAATGCAAATTATGAGAACAAAGATTAATATGCATGACATTAAAAGTCATAATGGGTGGATGAGTGATGATGATGGCATCACTTATCACTAGAATTAATTCTTACCTTTATTTAAAGTAGAAGTTGTAGGAGCCTTCAAGTGTTGCATAGTCTTTTGAGGCTCCTCATTCTTGTGAGAAGGGTAATGATTCTATGTAACTAGATACAATGTGGAGTTGTGTGATGGATGAGACTTTCACACTAAATTAGATGAAAAGGTGGTATGTTAATTCATATTTGCCTTGGATTTGATCTTGGTAACATTTCTATATGATTATCACAAGGTGTCAAAAGTCAATAACTCTAGATTTACATGAATATAAGGTGATATTCCACTAATGTAATTTAACACCCTATTTTATTTTCTCAAGTTCTCTTAAAATCATGTAGAGTGGTCATGGAATGCATTGGTGGATTATTCCATAGAGTAATCCTTGCATTGGTGTAGTTGTTAGAACTTGATGTATTCATCTTAAAAGTGTCAAAGAGGGTAGTATTCATCCTTCAACACATCAAAAAAATTATTCCATAATTTGATTGGAATGCACTCTTGTATATGGTATACACTGAAGGTATCCCACCAATTAACAACCAAAATAGAAATCTTTAGTACTATGAAGGTGATCTTATTAGCATCAATGAATTAGTTGACTAATAAGTACACCTAAGTTTTCAAATATAGGCATCTAATGGTTTATCATCAATCTTACCTTTAAATAGAGGGATGTCGAGATTGAATTGTACTTTAAAGTGGGTTTGTTGTTGAAACCATTGTGGAGCATTTTGTTGAGATGAAAAGGTAGGTGTCATGTTGAGCTGCATCATAAACTCACAAAACTAACTAAAAATATCAGTGCACTATGCCTTTAGTTCATTAGTGATGAGCCTTCAAATTTATGGTACTACTTTGAGTTGATTATTGGCATCAACCATCTTGATTTTTTAATGAAAATTTAATGGAGTTTTTGAAACAAAACTAACTGATAAAGCTTCTCTTTGTCATTGTGCTTATGTGGTTATAGGCATACAAATTATAAGAGATTAAATATATTGATGCTAATTTATTTAACTGAGATTTATGATCTCTGATACTAGTGATCTGCACCATGAGGCCTAATACTGAGTGTGTGGGGGACAAATGAGTTTGGTTGTACAAAGTTAATGAGTGGAGAGTATTCAGATATAATAATCAAATGCACATTAAATGGAGCTAAAGTATTACTATAGGAAATGAAACCTATATTCATAAATGAAAGAATATGGAATATAGAGTACACTATCTACAATTCATGTATGTAGATTAGATACATGAAGTAAGCTATCCATGTTATGACTGTGTATTGTATCGATCAAACTTGTGTAGGTTTTGTTGTCTATGATCAAATATGTATGTTACATATATAACATGCATAATAAAAGAGTACTAATAACCAATTTATAGTTACTAATGATGATGTTGGTGGAATGTTAGATGTGTTTGACATGGTAGTTAGTAATAGATAGAAAAATTAATAGCCAAACTATCTCCAACTACTCCCAATCCCAATATCCTATTTTGGTAGCAACAACTATTTAGGTGATTTGAATTATCCATATAGTCAAGGATTGACAAGACATGGTTGTGTTAATGAGTCGTAAGGGTGAAATGAAGACTATAAACAAGTTCCAGTGAGGAAATTATGACTGTGAGTAGTGTGGTGCACAAGTTGTGATATGAGGAAATTAATGCATGAAAGTCTATGATTAGGCACAAGACTTGTGTGTAAGGTTGTCAGAAAACTTATTATAAAGGAGTTCATGTGATTATGTGAAAGGTACAAGATTTTTGCATTAAAATAAATGAGGAGTGTGTTTGGATATGCAGTGGCTATGCACAAATAAAATTAGGTACAATTGTTTGAAAAAAATACAATTTTAAAATTAATCGTACAGATCTCAAACTTTAGAAATGGAAGGTTTAGTAAAAATTAATATTAAAAATTTACCCAAAGGTGAAAGTTACATGGGAAGGGATGCAATATTTTTTATTTGTAAAGTGGTGTTTTTTAAAGTGGCGGGGGGTATAAATTAATAATTTTATATTTGTGGTGGAGGCTCTAACTATGGCCACCTTTTCTTCTCAGGGCCAAAGTATGGCATTGGTGTATGTTCTTAACCTTGATGTAATTTATCTAGGGGTCCATATATTGGTAACATGGATGAACTAAAACTATAATATAAAGTCTGGGACCTTAATGTCTTGCCCCCATGTTAGTGGCATTGTAACACTTATTTGAGCTGCAAAATAGGTGTGTATCCCTAATGCAATCAAACTATACATCATGACATCCTTTGTCACCCTCAATAATAGAAAATTACCAATCAATGATTTCTCCACCCTACGAGTTATGTACCCATTTGCAATGGGTATAGGTCATGTGAATCCAAAAACCACCCCAAATATGGGTCTACTGTGAAATACACTTTCATTGCATCTCACCATTACCACTTACCTCACCTTAAAATATTTCACCACTTGCATGATCTGTATGGCCTTGCTCTAAACAAAAAGCAATGTATTCTAGATGTCTATCTACTTTAGGTTTAATGTAAAGGTGTCAATGATATATGCTGCTAAAAATGTCCTTTGCATTTTCATTAATTTCATTTTTTATTTAATATTTTTTATGAATTAAATTTTTTTGGATTTTTTTATGAAGTAAGCTAAAGTAATGAATATGTGAAATCTGATTTTGACACATGCTTCTTGTTATTGTAGTTAATGTTAATGGGGCCACAGATTGGAAAAATATTAATGAGATAAAGGACACATGTAATGGAGCTATCATTTCAACAACTTTAACATTAGACATAATTTAAGGATGAAAAATATATTTTTAGGTTTAATAAATATCAAATTTAGTCACATCACTTGAGTTTATTTAATGGAAATAAAATAAATTATTTTATATCTTATTTTTGATAATCGATAACATCTCTCGAAATCTATGACTGCTAACCCCATTACATCTTTTGTTCACAAAGCATTAAACATTAATAATTCATTTTTTTGGTAGAGGTGATGGTAGATGGTATGTAATTTTTTGTTTTGGTAAAGTGGGGTTTTGTGAAGTGAAAGAGTGTGAATTAGTATTTTTATCTCATTTGAAATCCATCACTGCTTACCCCATATCATATTTTGCAAATGAAATTTCAAGCAACAATAATTTGATATTTCTGGTAGAGGTGAAGGTGGAAAATGAGGCTATGTGTTTTGTCATATAGTATTAAGGGAGGAGATGTTATGTTTCATAGTGAGTATGAGAAATGACAAAGAGTTGGGAAAGTACAATGCCATATAAAGCATGAAATTAATTAAATATTTCAAGGTGCACAGGGTGATAATGGTAAAGGACAATGATAAGGTATCTCAAGGAATGGACTAGAAGAACCTCAGATAGAAACACATACAAACTTCTATAACATGTCACTAGTATTATGTAGATATATTATTAATATTATACATTATATATTTTTATGTAATATTATAGTGTATTATATTATTATAATATATATATATATATATATATTATCAATATATTTATATTATTAATAATATATTACATATTATATATATTAGATTATATTATAATATAAGTAATATCACTTATATTATATTTATAATAATTAAATAATTATATATCATAATATATAATTAGATATTTATTATTTATATGTGTAGTAATGGTATCTATTATTATTTATATTATAAATTATATATAATATTATTATATATTGATATTATAATATATATTATTTTATTATAAAAATTATATTATGTATAATACATAATATTATATTAAATAATTGTATATTATAATATATAATTAGATATTTATTATTAATATGTGTAGTAATGGTATATATTATTATTTACTTTATAAGTTATATATAATATTATAATATATTAGTATTATAATATATATTATAATATTATATTATATAGTACTATTATGTTCATAGTAATTATATAATATATATTTACACACACACATAATGTCTTTTAATAAATATTAATAATACATTAATGTTTCTAATGACTCTAAAACCACTTAGACAAATAAAGTGATTAAAATGCAACTTTTCCCAACCAATTAGAGAGAAATTTACATTGAAAGGGATGTAAATTTTTGTTTTGGTAAAGCATGGTTTTATAAAGAGCAATAATGTATATTGACAGTTATACCTCACTCAAAACCCATGACCTCTAAATCTATCTCACCTTTTGTGCACAAAGTATTAAGCAACAAGTATAAAATATTTATTGAAAAAGGGTTTACAGCTTACACAGTGATGACCTCTCTGATTGTTTATTTTCTATTATCAAGGATGGCTGAGGATGCCATCAGAGATGATTTTATTGTTGTAGGGATCCATGTCTAATGTGAGGGTAGAATCAATGCTAAAATATCACCAACATAGGGGACAAGACATTGAGGTCTTGTAATCTATCTTATATATTTTTTTTCCATGTTGATTATATAATGACCCTTGTAGCAATTACATTAGGCTCAAGTACATACAAAAACACCATAATTGAAGCCCTAAAAGAAAGGGCAAGGCCATATAAAACATGCAAGTGGTGAAATATTTCAAAGTGTGTTGGGTGATGACAGTGAGGGGAAATGGTGGGGTATTTTAGGTGATGGACTAGAAAAATCCTAAACATATACACGTGCAAATTTTATTGACATGTGACATCTGTTAATATAATATGTGGCTTTCACCAAAGTGTTTTATTTACTTAATACATGGTTAATAGTATATATATTAATAATATATTAAATAGACTAATATTATATATACACACCAATTAATAATAATTATATCATATATTATATAATATTACACTACATAATATATATATATATATATATATATTATTAATTTATATATATATGAAAGTGTTTTATATTATATTAAATAATTGTATATTATAATTTATAACTAGATATTTATTAATATTAATATTATTTTTGGATTGATATGAGGGTTAAAAATGGCCCTCACCTATATGTAGATAAGAACAAAACAAAAGGTTGGTTTAGAAAGATAACTGAACCCTTCTAAATGAGAGCAAACCCCAAAGAAGTAGGGTGACCCATAAAACCAGGGGACAAACCTGATAAGGACCAAAAAACAATGGTAAAAATCCAAATAAAATGGAATGTCCAAAAAAAAGAAACTATACAAATGAATAGAAAACCATAGAAAATATTAAAACCCTCATAGATAGGGCAACAACCACCTCAACATCAATTATATTCTACATTGGACCTAAAAATGGTACCTAGCCATGTGTAACACTTGAAACAAGGGTGAAGGATTTTATGGGGGTGCATTTGATATCTAGGATCCTAGGCACAAATGAGGGCTCACTATATTCCCAAATCCTTTTGGTTGGAATGAAAACACCACCTAAATCCACAACATGTACCATAGCCTATAGACAATGTTACATGTGAGAGGAAAAAACATGTCGAGTGACTAATTTGGGCTCCCCCTACCATCGTTCTTGCCTATCTCATTCTATAAATCCACCATCACCCCTCAATCATTATATAAATCCTCCAAAAATTAGCTAGCCATCACCATTTTATTTGAATCAAATTACACCAAAAACTGATCCAAAGAGGGTATAGGGGCAAATAAATTATTTAGGAGAAGAGCTAGCTCCATGACTTCTACCTACATTTCCAACACATTAGTTAGCACATCATGTAAGGACATGAACCTATATTTGATTTCTCTAAAACTAGAGAGGAGAATCACACCTAAACACTAGGATCTAGATAAAGGGAAAGAAGAACCATCTTGCACTACTAATCAATCAAACCAAGTACACATCCCACTTCATAGCCCTATCCAGACCATAGTCTCTACCACCTTACATCTGAAAACTCCATATTTAATGATGTGAAAAATAATTCTTGAAAAAATGGAATCAACATCTGTATTTATTTTGTTTCTTCAAACATCATGTATGTAATTAGATCCTAAAATGACTTTCACTACATCTAACACCTCCATGCTAGGCATCCAAAAAATTAGACAAAGCTAACAATTAGAAACACTATCTTGGAATGTCATTTACCATTTGTTAACATGCAAGGATATAATAGTTTCAATCAAATCTAGATAGTCCATAAGTGTAAATAGAATCACCACTGCCACTCACCAGAAAAACTTCACTAGACAAAAAAAACTCTGACCTTTAATTATCCCAATAAGACACATGCATACAAAGTAAAATAACCACATCAAAATAATTTGCATACAGTGAGAGAGAGTACAAATCAATAATGGCATTAAATTCACTTATAACAGAGCCATAGAGAGATATAATAAGATACCGAATAAAGGGATTAGAATTGATCGATCACGTCAAGTCTAGGCCATCTCTCTAAATGATTATTCATTATAGAGTCACTTATTTGTCAACCCCATAATTTTATAAGAAGTTAGATTGTTGATTTGCTTCCTTATAGCAATGGTTGATAGACCAAGATGAAATATCATCTAGACTTGGCCAACCCATACTGAGGATATTATTCAGCTTCCATGCCTTCATGAAATGATTATGGATGGCTTCCATAATGCTATTTAAATCCACTTCAATAACTAGGGTCTCGATCCCATGTTGATGAGACAAATGGAGAGACAATACCACAATTTGAGCTTTTTCCTCATTATTGGTGCCATCTTTAAGTTTTGTTGATAGGGATCAAATGAGAGATCTCGAGCAATCCCTTATACTACAGCCAACACTAGAATCTCTTGAATTCCCTCTGGTGGCCCCATAAAAATTCATCTTAAATAACCCAATAGGGGGAGTCCAATAATTGAAGATATGAGCAAGAGGATTATACTTACATACCCTTGCCCATTAATGAAGGTATTAATATTTATATATATATATATATATATATATATATATATATATATATATTATAGATATCATAATATATTAAAAATTTATATTTATTAACTAATTAGATGAATAAAGTGATTACATCATAAATTTTCCCAACTAATTAGAGAGAAAGTTACATTGAAAGGGATGTAATTTTTTATTTTAGTAAAACAAGGTTTTGTAAAGAGAAAGAGTGTAAATTGATAATTTTACCTCACTCAAAACCCATGACCATTGAGTTTATCTCACCTTTTGTGCATGTTGTATTAAGTAAAAAGAATCATATATTTATTGCAAAGGGTTCCATAAATTGCATAGTGGAAGTCTATTTGATTATCCGTTTTCTATTATCAAGGGTGGATGAGGACATCATGAGAGGTGATTTGATTGCAACAGGTCTTCACATCTAATGTGAGGTTCAAATCAACACTAAAATGTCACTGACATGGGGTACAAAACATTGAGTTCTTAGAAACTATCTTGTATATTTTTTTTATATATGATGATAATATAATGACACATGGACCAACTAAATTAGGCTCAAGAACATACATAAATACCATAATTGAAGCCCTAAAATAAAGGCAAGTCCATACATAACATGCAAGTAGTGAAAAATTTCAAAGTGCATTAGGAGATGATGGTGAGGGAAATGTTAGGTTATTTCAAGTTATGGACTCAAAAGACTTAAACATATACATGTGCAAAGTTCATTGACATGTTGTTGGCTATAAAAATGTAAAACACTTTAATGCATGTACTTAAGTCAATAGTATAATGGGACAAAGTCCCTCTTCTATTAGTAGGCAAAAATACCTTTATTCGAAAACAAGAAACACACAAACCTAACATATTTACAAATATACATACTAAATTAATTAGGGTTTTGCATGTATAGAGAAATGAAATATGATAATAATATTAGGTAAGATATAATAAAAAGAGTTAATAGAGAGGTAAAAGGAAGAACGTGAGTAGGTGACCAAACATAGATTTCACCTAAATATCACATTCATCAATTCAAAATACATTTACCATCAAATAAGATCCTCTATTAAAAATAATGTAAAGAGACAAATATCATGAATAAATGAACATAAAAGTAATCTTTCATAATTAAGAACAAGCATAAAGTCGTACAACAACTTAGTTTTATTGATTTATAGAAAAACACCAAGTTCTTTCTTTCTTTGAAAAATATTACAAAATTGATAGCCCCTAGAGAGGAATGAAAACCCTCTATTTATATAAAATCCAACCCCTAAAATATATCAAAACAAAATATAAAAATATAGATAGTTTCACATTTTTAGGTGTATGATTTGACTCAGTCAAAGTGCACACGAGACTGTAAAAACAACTGAGCTAAAACATAGTTTTTGAATTGTAGAAAAGGTTACACCAAAATTTACCCCTAAACTATAAATCAAGATGTATCCACATCTACCTATTATTCCTCTTCTTAATCATTAACCGTGAATAGCTATTTATACTTTATCTATTGAATTTTCTACTTGTAATTATCAAATTTTTGGAATGCCTCTTCAACTTTATCATCATCTAGACCATCAGAATGCCAATATGCAATTTCAACCTCAACCTAAAAATTTATCATTTGATTAGGAATGTATTGAAACTTCTTCAAATATTTATCAAGATTATAAAAATTATTTTAATACCACATGAATTTTTGAATTGATTTAAAGCTGAAAGAAGAAGCAAAGTCAGTTTCTTATTATATCAATTGCTTAAGTTATTCATGTATGAATTTTACTAAAACCACTTTTTATTCATCTCCAAGGAATGAGCATGGAAGTTCTTAAATTTCTCCTTGAATGTTTCATGTAGGATCAACAACCAAGGATCATGATTCTTTTAATTTTCTTAAAGATCCTTATTTAATTTGGATCTTAAATATAACTACTCCTAAGAATTCAATTTGATCCCCTCATATTTCTATATTCATTATTCCTTCATTAATAAAGACATATTAATTAGCCTTGGAAAGAGATCCCAACTTGGGTAATCATTTCTTTAAATTATTGAGCTCTTTTCCATAGATAACCTCTTTTTTGTAAGCATATTAGATCTCTTCATTAATTGATGTGTAAACTATTGCAATTGAGACTATTGACTTGTTTCCTTATTTAAGGAGTTTTTATGACCACTCCTCAATGGATTTTCCCATGTTTCCTATCTTATCAACTATTTTCAGAGTCTTTTCATCTATTGTATAATGTTAAAGTGAACGCTGAATTGGGTTAACCAATTTATGGATCACTGACATAAGCTGATCTACTTTTTCCTTCAATTGATCCTTTGTTCCTTACCTTTATCAAATTCCCTAATCAAAGAGCCAATAACTATTTGAACATCATATTTTAACCTTTCATGAGTAGCCTTACCCAAGTGTATTTGTAAAACTTGGTAATCTCAAGCTATGACTTTATTCTTAGATTTCTATAGAGGGGGAAAAATAATTTTAATGCACCTTTTCCCTTATTCATTTATGACTATACAAGAAATCATCTTGGGTTTATTTGAAGCTTAGGGAGTTGGTATAGTGAGGGTACTAAAATTGATCTCTAATGGTGGAATTATCTTCTTTCTCTTTTTTACCACTTCATTCAACCATTGGGGTAATACAGTGTTAGTGGCCTCTTTCAAAGATGATGATTCTACTTACGTATGATATTGAACCATAAGATCCTTATCTATTAAAAGTTTCATCCCTTTTTTGATTTTTGGTGGAGGTATGGCCTCTCCTCCACTACCTTTATCTATCTCTTTTTCTGGGATGATAGGTGGGAGCTCCACCACTTTAGGAAATGATTCCTCTATCTCTAGAATAGATTCCCCTTATCCTGCGATGGATTTAATGAATTCTTTAGATATAACATGAGAAGTAACTTCCTATAGTTAAATATAAGGAGGAGGAGTTACCACTATTAAGGGAGAAGCCTTGGGAGCCAATAAGGGAGGATCTACTATCACAAACTGAAATGTGGTGTTCTTAATTAATCCTTGTGAATGAACAACCTTTTCAAGTGTCTCACTTATCATAGTTGATATTTTAGGATTACCTTTACCACCAGTTAAATTCTTCATCTTCAATTTTAAATGCCCCTTTTCCAATTAATGTAAAAGTTCCTTTACTTATATATCTTCCTAAAAAATTACTAGGTTAACAAAGCAATAGAAGATGCTATGAGGTCTTTTAACTTATGTTGTACCAACTTAGGAGGTTTTATATTTATAGCTCTTAGAAGTGGGGGAAGTTCAAAATTTTGTACATCCACCCCTTTACTCTAGAGCCATGTAAGAGTCTTGTTAAATACCCCTTGGTTTTGATCCTATAAGGATGTTGATTTGGGTTGGATCCATTCAACCCTAGGCAAAGGCTTCATCTTGATATTCTCCTTAAAATAAGAGGGATCTATGATCTCTCCATCATATTATGTCTATATCCTCAGGGATGTAGACTATGTTAAACTTGATTACATGTTCTAGTGTGATGTGAAAGTAATCAAGAATATTTAATTCTCTTTAATAATCATAGTCTATCCATAAATATTCATAAAAGGGAACATGATTAAACATATAGCTCAGAAAGCCCTCTACCATTCCCCTTGCATCAAATGAGGGGTGAATTTGAATTGAATGAGAGTAACATGAAACATATATAAATTGATAAATTTAGCTTTATGAAATGTGGCACAAGTGTACATAACAATATCATATGAAAATGGGCCCCAAAAAAATTATGCTTATTAAGCAATAACTTGTGCATCTCCATCAATTGTCACACTAGCTCTATGAGTGCCCATGATGCAGAGCATTACTAGTTGACATAAGTTATAAATGTGCTTAAGTAGTTTATTTTAGTAATTTTTGGTTTGTTTTGGGTGTTAGGAGTATTTTAGGATCCCTTGGAATGTTTTTTAGTGATTGATAGTTTTTAGGTTGTGTGTTAGAGCTCATTATAGGTTTTCCTACCAAAATCCTAAATTTGAAAATTTTGAATTATTGAACTAAGATTTGAGAGGTGTTTGGAGTATTGGGTGAAATATAAAGGTTGGATAATGTTTTTTTAGGTCCACATAGGTCATATAAGATGTGTGAGAATGTGTTTCAACATACCCTTTATGGTAAATAATAATATGAACTAAGAAATTGAAGTTGTAAATACCATCTACCTGGGTTGGCCTTGAAAGGAGTTATTTTGCATGTTTGGAATCTTGAAAAGGTGGGAAATGTATGTAGATAGGATGTATATGTTTATATGAGAGTATTATTAGGTTATATATAAGATAAATTTGAGGAGACAAAGGCAAGAGTGAAGAAAAGATCAAGATTGGTAAAATTTTGTCTGCTTTTCCAAAATTTTATATATTATTTGTATATATGCTTGAGAAGATTGAGTAAAGAATTTTGTTTTAAGAATAATTGTTGAATTATTATGAATTTAATTGATGTTTTTTTTATATGCATGCCTATATTGTGTTTCCATAATCATAGCCTAGATTACAAGGTGAAAATCTACAATATTGAACAATTTTGTGTTTACTCAATCCAAAAAATAATCCTAACAAGGTGTTAAGAAGATCATAAAGATTTGTTCAAGGTTGGATAAATTTTTATTAAAGATTACATGAAATTTATTAATGCCAAGAATACCTTGAGACTCTATCAGGTGAGAAAAACATTGACCTTGAGTCATCATTCAACTAACATAGTCATACACAAGCTTCCAAAATTCTACAAATTTGCATGCAAAATTATTGAGGAGATTGTCCAATGCCCAAAACAAATTTATAAGGTTAAGATGAGTCCAAAAAAAAAATTTAAAATATTTATAAATGGTTTAATTTTTATTTAGTTGAAATAATCCTAAATTTTAGGCTCTTTGGTCTAGGAGACCTGTAGCAGATTGGAATAATATAGGTAAAGGTTAATGTTTTCATGGTTTGGAGTCTAGTCAAGGCTCAATTTTATGTTGTGCAATTGTTATATGATTTTTTAGACCCAATATAAGTGTAAATAAATATTTTAAACATGTAAAATTTAAATGAGGCATTTTTTTTGCTCTTATCTTACACATGCATGTGTGTAGAACAACCTAGGGTTTAGATCTTGCAAGTGAAATAAATTGAGTTTCAATCAATAAAAAATAATAAATTTTTTAAATACACTATGTTTTAAGGTATAATAGAGTATTTAAGAGGTTTTATAGGGATGCTTGACTATATGGTATGGTTTCTAGTACTATGTGCTTGTATGAGACCTAAAGAGACCTAATTGTGAAGGAGGGTGTTGAGTTAGTAGGTTTTCAATGGGAATTGAGTCATAAAAATTTGGGTGAAGCTGAAAAAATATAAAGGGTATCTAAAAATATGATTATTTTATCTATAAACCCTATATTTTGGTCCAATCTATTGGATTTGCATGAAAATAGGGCTACCAAAGAGGAGGCCTAAAGAAGGAAAGTAAAGATTGATGGGGAATTTTGAATTGGGGGTTGAATTATTTAACTAGATGATTGAAAATATCTAAAATAAATCAAATGATGATAATAACATGAGTCTAGTGTGGATAAACAATAAAATAACCATGCATAAAGCTTTCAAGTCTAGGAAACTATGTGAGAGTGAGCTAGTTTGACACAAAATGAAAAGTGAAGTTGTGGAGATGATGTATGAGATGATGTGAATGATGGTATGGATGATAAGAAGAGAGAGAGAGATTTTAGATAATGGTGATGAAGATAATAACTCTTCAATATAGAGGAATACTATGCATGTAAAAAGGCGTATGAGCCTAGAAGAAGAGAGATTAATCAAGAGAGATCAAGAAACAAGTAATGTACCTACAAAGGCAAGATAAGTTAGAGATAATAGAAGGAATTTAAGGAAAATATTATATATAGGTAAAAAATAATATTTTTTTAGGCATAAGACCCTACATTAGCCCATTTGTCATCAACAAACTTGAGAATCATAAATGGGGATGTTTCACACCCACAAACCTTGATGTAGGAAAAGGTGGGAAACTATATGAACCATCCACCCAATATTTTTATCTTTGAGGTAGCATCAACATATAAATATATATTATATTTTTACTTTTCAAAAATCTTACTGATATATCAAATAAATGCATCATTAATAATTTGAAAATGTTTGGCGCTCTCTTTCAATGCCAATTATAGATAGTATTCATAGATGCAAAAGCTAGACATTTGGCCAATGTTAGTTATTACATGATATAACCTCCTTCAAAAAAATGTATAAACTAGGTAAAACATCATGTAGAACTTCTGAGTGATAACCACCTCACATTATTGCTTATGATTCGAGTCACTCATCAACTAAGCTTAGTTGATATACTACTTGTTAGCATGTATGATTTAGATGTATTAGAACATCCACTATTGGAAATCCTTTGGCATGGGATTTACTACTACTATATTCAGGAGATTGATAATATCACTAATTTCTAACTTAAAATATTGGTAGGAAATAACATTAAGGACTCTGGCTATAGATGCTTTAGATTTAACAAGCCAATGCTTATTTAGAGACCTAACATAGTCACCCCTATTCTCCTCATGGATTTACCAAGTTGTCTATGGAGTAATTTTTATGAACTCATTGTGATATATAATCCTAAAAATTTATTTGATATCATTATACCCAATTGGTAAGATGGTTTCTTCTCAAGTGTTTCTGACTTCCCTATTTTATTTGTTATAATGATTTGTCATCGTCATGACCAACTCTAGACATTACATTGAAATTATAAAAGCAATGGATCGAGGTAGTTTGCTATCATAAATACTCCATGTCAAATAATTTTTGAAAGACACACTCACCCTACTCCAAAATTCACATATATAAACATTCCCTAGGTTTGTATCCATGACTTGGTCTATATTAGAATCAATGTTTAAAGGAGTAACCCCTTAGAATTGGCAATTCATCTTGCCTGCCTTCTCTTTTCTACCTTTCTTCTTAGGTTTTCCAAAAAATTGTCATGCAAGGTAAAGGGAGAGGTAGAGTAAAAAAAAATTGACATCAAAGATGTAGGGCTATTAGACATACATCAGAATTTGACATAACTAGAGTAGGGGGATATCAGGTAGGTCAAGAACTTCATCGTTAGGGTTAGGGGACTGCAAAATAGGGTCTCAATTTTAGTTTCAAGGTGAGGGGATTACTAGGAAGAGTCTCAACTCTAGCATCGGGGTTAGGGGACTTCTAAGCAAAGTCTCAAATCTAGCATTAAGGTTAGGGGACTACTAGGTAGGCTTGAAGTTTTAACATTAGGGTTTAAAAGATACTAAACAAGGAAAAAACTTTAATGGTGAAAAAATGGCTACAAGGTATAAGAACTCTGGGCATGGTGAAGAGAATAAATAACCTGCAATAAAAATATGCAAGAAAACACTCCAAAGCTCCAAATAAATAAATAAGGTGTCTACACTAAAAATCCCAAGAAAAATGACCTTCAAGTGAGTGAAATTACGAAGACATGACTTAGGATAGAAAAATATAAATTTAGATAAAAAAATTTAAATGTAAAAATAAAATGGGGAGGTCAAATTAAATAGTGGGGCTCAAAGATACCTACACATGCAATTAACAACTCATTAACAAGGGTCAAATCAGAGTGTGAGGGATATTTTGTAGCCCTCAAAGTCTGATGGCTACTAAACATCTATTAGAGTTTGATGATGGATATAATGGCTCTAGAGAAATCATTAGTCTAATGGCTATATAAAAAATGATCAGAGTTTGATGAATAATTGGTATTCATTAAGTTTCAATGACTATAGAGTAGTCATTGGAGTCTGATGCCTGCTCTGCAAGTGCCCAACTCTGATAATTTTTAGGGAAACTATCTACATCTTTATTTTTGTCCTTTTAATCTAAAATTTTATCCCTTTTAGATCAATTTCATGTAAATTAAAATGGGGTCTCCCAAATTTCATAGGTTGATGAAATTTGGGGACAATACATGTGACAGTTGTTAATATAATTTGTAGCTTCCACTAAACTATTTTTGTTACGTACTACATGATTAATATTATAAATTTTAATATATTAATAATATATAAAATATACTAATATTATATATGCACATCAAGTAATAATAATTGTATCATATATCATATAATATTACATAATATAATATATATATATATATATATATATATATATATATATATATATATATATAGGTAATCGAGGGTGTCTTGAAACTTTTTTGGCACAATATTATCACCGTGTTGGATGTAACAACCTGACACACACTTAGGCATGCTATCATAGGGTGAGTTCAATGGACTAATCCCTTGGGCTTATGCCAGTGTCCCACCTAAGGCTCGTGGTTCAATTAGGGCCCAAACTCGTGACCTAGTGGTCACCATTGTAATGGCTTACCATTGAGGTATAAGCTTGGAGGCTTGTTTTTTATATATATTACAATACATAAATAATATTAATATAAAATATGATATATAAAATTATGTTGAATTATAAAAAATATATGATTATATATAATAATAATTAATACATATAATAAGCAATGATAATAGTATTATATATTATATAATAATACACTATATAATGTATATTAATTAATTTATATACATAAATCATTTTTATGTATATGTGAATATTAAAATCTATATATTACAATAGATAATTAATATAGAATATGATACATGAAATTATAGTAAATTTTAAACATATATTATTATAATCAATAATATATAATTTATTATAGTATAATAATATTATTTATAGTATGATAATATTATAAATAATATTTTTTTGATAAATACTTAAGGGTTGAAAGGGTAACCTCACATGCAATACATTTCAATCCAAAAACCTCATTTACCTTGAATAAATCCATGAGGGAATGAGAATTACAAAACCACCATCACAAACCAATGCCAAAACAAGACTAAGTACATGCCTACTACAATTAATCTATACCATCATAAACCATGAAAGAACCAATACATAACGATCCAATAATAGCCAAAAAATGAACCATACCAATTAAAGGTGAAGACATGAATTTTGAGCTAGTTCCCCTTGGGAGAGACCTCCCAATTCTCCTCTACTAACACATGACTAATCGGACCACTGCTATCACCATTCACTATCACTCCATCCTGTGTCACTTATCCCAACACACCTAAGACCACCTATATATTAGAATCCAACACTCTCTTTGATTATGAAATTGAACCAATCCTAATAGTTGTTGCTTCCACATTCCCCAACTAAATTTCCTTGACCAAATCTCAAATAGGGGGTGGTAAACCCAAACCACCCTTGAAGATCATAGTTAGCAATTGAGATACATTCCAACCTAAGTTGAGGAGTGATGAAGCAACACCATCCCTAGTGATGGCATAGGGGCCTCATGGTTGTGATGTTCACCATAGGGATATGCCTTCTTGAATGTTTGGGTGCCTTGGTGAACTCCTAAATTTATTCCTCAAAGGCTAAACATTTCTCTAAACAAAACTCTAATTCCCTAAACATAGAGATGGGTATGAGTTTAATTGTTTCCCTTCCTAAAAGTGGGAAATTGAATTGTATTTTGAGATGGAAGTATGCAATAACTTCAACCAACCCTACTTGATACCTAGGCCTAATCAACCTTTTAACAACCATATTAACAAGTTCCCTATCTTTTACCACTAATAAAAAATTATAAATAAAGAGTGATGCCAGGTCCGAATTCACCTTCACCTTGAGTGGCATTTCTAGGAAAACATATCCCACCATTATTTTGATGGCATCTATGATTTGACATAATTACACCACAAAAATATGATTAATTCTAATGTCATTCATCAAGCCTTTAAAATACATATCTCAATGCTCCATAGCCACCCTCACGAAAGGCTCACTTAGAGCTAGCTACATGAACTAATCCATTACACCAAAAGGCTAGGCCAAGATCTTATCAAAGAACTAAAAATCTCCCAAAAACACCACACATGAGAAATGTGAATGGGAAATGAATGCTAATTTTAATCCCCTCTTACTATGAGACAAATACTCAGTGAGCCCATAATCATTACTATGATATAATCATAAATGATTAGAACCAAATTAAAAAAATCACCAACTATCCCCCAGACACTCCAATAAAAGGCTCATGTGTCTAGAAATTCAAAGTAAAAGGGGGGGGGTGCATAGGCCACACACCTTAAGATTTATCACTAAAAAAGTCATCACCCTACTCAATAGATTTATTTGTTAGAACATTTGATTCAAAATTTGCTTCATAATAGTAATGATTAGTTTCCTAGAGTGAAAAAGAACTTAGATTATCCTAGGCCTACCCTAGAATATTTATAATATACCATACACATGCATATCTATTGTGAAGTGTCTGGATTAAGACCATGGAGTCCCCTTCGATAATCACTTTATAAAAACCACACTAAACCACCATATTTATCCCTAAGGACATTGATTGAGCCTCCAATTAATTATTGGTCCTGCCAATTAATTAGAAAGAATCAGCTCGAATCAAATATGATACAACTTTACCTCAAGGCTTTAGGATTGCCCTGGGATGCCTCGTCAAAATTAAGTTTGAAGACTCTGGGGGGAGGCAGAATCCAATCTATGTTATTCACCCTGTGAACCTTTTTACCAAATACTCCTAACCCATTAATAGGGGTATTATAAATAATATTATGTAGATGTAATATTATTAATTATATAAATTTGTATTATTATTAAATAATATTTCAAATTTATATATTTTATATATATATATATATATAATTATAAAAAATTAAAATCAAATTAGCATAACACCTATAAAAATTTTAAGACAAAATATTAAATCACTTTTTTTTACACAATACATGGATACAATTTGAACACAACAATTTACATTCGATCCAATATACATGTGGCAATTTTCACTCATATCAGGGGTTCTACCATGGTTTAGATTTTAGGGCACTGATCACATAATTGGAGTATGCTTATTAGTTTGCCATTGAATATATATATATATATATATATATATATATATATATATATATATATAAACTTAAATTTTTATATAGTTTCATTTAAAATGGCATCCATAGTAGATACCCTACTTTGACCATACAATCCTTAAACCTGCAACTCGACAACTTCAACATTTTCCTAGGCTAAATCATTCTTTACTAGTTCCCTTTTGAAAAAGTGATTGTCTGAGAAGAATGGAAATAAAAATGTAAAATAATTTGTTTTTATAGGTGTAAAGTCTAATATTCCATCACACATGCCTCTAAATGCAAAAAAAAAAAATTGAGACCACTTATAGTTTGCTTAGGGTTGATCCTATAAAATTGAGATTTGATGGAAAAATTTTGGTTGTATGAAAAATATGCCAAAATGTGTACTTTAAACTACCATATTTTTAATATGTGATATGTATATAGCTATGTCATATGTGTTTGATATGATTAATCATTAGATAGATAAGTCATGACCTAGTATGGAGCCTTTTACTACACTACACTTCCTATCAGTAAAAATGTATCCTCTACCACAAAATTGTATAAAAATGCCTCCTATAGCTCGGTAAAAAAAAAATTTCCTCATTAATGTCTTCTATGGTTTCATAAAATTAATATTTGGCAATTGCATATATATATATATATATATATATATATATATATATATATATATATATATATATATATTAATTTGGATAAGGAATCATGCTGGATAATAGATATGTGCCCAAATTAATATATTTTAGATATTATTTTATTTTTAAACTTAAAAAAATTAGAAATCCTTGTTATGATATATTATGTTTCCTCAAAAAATATAATTATAGAGGGTGGTAATTCATATGTATATAATAAAATTAAAGTAGGTGTAGCCTAATCCATTTGGAAGTAGTGGTATGAAAAGAGGCAACCAAGAGATGTGGTAAACTTGCAGAATGATTAACTTTCAATGTATAATCACTGTCAAGGATATTAAGTGCAAATATTAGAAGTAGCACACACATGTGGAATTAATTTTCAATATCCATACTTAATGACAACATTTTTCTAGGAAACATGACTAAGATGTTTCCCAAATAATGTCTTCTAATTGTCAATTAGATTTACTAGTTGTCAACCACTCAAAATTGGCATCAAAAGATACAAAGATGAATCTAAGTAAGTAGCCTCTCAATGAAACACCATTGGCATAGTTAAATAATAAAAAATAAATAGATCTCATAAATTTTTTAGATGTCAAGCTTGGGTGGTGGTCAACCCTTGTTGATCATTACCATAGCTTTGAATCATATAGTGGGATCACTACATGGCTTATTAGCCATGCAGTTACCATTTAACCAATTGCCTCATGTGGTAGTCTGTACTTGACTAAGCTATCAATCCCTTGGGACCTTCAAATTTTTTTTGCATGATCATGTGGGTGACCATCGACCTTATTCTTAGACTATCCTATATGAAGGGACCAATGCCCTTTCAAAAGACTTGTGTATTACAAAAGTGCTCTATAGAGTGCTAATTTTAATTATGAAATGAGTGACATTGGGTTCCTATATATATATATATATATATATATATAATAAAATTATTTTGGGCCAAATTTTACCTTGTTTTGCATGCCAAGAAATTACTTGAAGTTGGTTAAATTTCTTAAGGAGTTTGGGCATAATTAGGAATTCTAACTTTAAAAGTTTGTTTAGTTTTGTGACTCCAAAAATTTATCCATGAATTTATTAGGATACCTGGCATAGTCTAGATTATGAATAAATAAATTTTGGGAGGTTTAGGTAACATCAATTATGTATAAGCATTATGAAACTAAAAAAGCCTCTTTAGGGAAAATCTAGGAAATAAGGCAATATAAGCATGTAAATATAAATTTTCAAATTTATTTAAAAATGAATATTTACAATGAAATAACCTTTAAAAATAATTTAATTTCATCAATATTTATGTATTATAATGCTATTAAAAACATATTATTATTTTTCTTTCTCTTTCGACTAGAACTAATACAAGGTGATAAGCATGAAAATTCATAAAGATTTCCTCAGATTTACTTCCATATATTCTCACAATAATAACAAATGAATACAAAATTATAATGGATTTAAAAATAAATAATAACATTCCTCAAAATCATTACAAAAGTATTAAAATAAAAAGTCTTCAAGTATGATCCACATATATCCTGTAAGGTCAACTGAATGAGGGGATTGTTTCCCATCTATTTGCCATCATAAGGTGACTACCCTAGGAACTTCCAATCCTAATATTCCCATATTTGTGTATGGTGAACATGAAGGGTATGAGGTAGGTCAAATATGATATTTTTTTGGTGGCTAAAACACTCAACTAGACTACCTAACTAGAAGGATAACTGGCACATCTTCCATTAAAGACTTTTATCACCCAAAAAAAATCACTCAATATTTTTAAACAAATCATTTTAAAACAAATAATACCAAAGGAAACCACCAAAAATTCTAACATAATAAGGATCTCTAAGGGAGAAGGATAACATGGGGATGCCTCCTTCTTGTCATACCACTTCTCTTGGCCATGGTAGGAACTTAGCCTATTTAACCATGCCAAAGGACCACGTAGGATGGCATGGGAATCTAGTTTCATTACCAATACCAAGACACAAAGAAGAAACACATAGGAGGGAATGTGAACCTAGTTCTGTAGACACTACCACTACACCAAAAATAACCACATAGGAGGGCATGGGAACTTGGTTCCCTGGCCACTACCATTATGCCAAAAATAAGAAAATTAATTTAATCACTATGTAGGCTAACAATGCCAAAATGATTCAATAAATAGATTTTAAAAACAACCAATAAACATAGGAGGGATGGTGCATCTCCAAATCCTAAGTGGGAAATAAAATCCACATGGTGGCCATATGAACAATCATGACAAGAATAGGTGAAAAGAGGTAGGCTGAATGGCCCTACACCTCTTTAAAAAACAAACAAAATGGATAAACATAAATAAGACAATATAAAAGAATATGGAAGCTTACTTTGGCATCTTTACTTGATTCAACATAATATAATTCCTCTTCAAATTATTGCATTGGTTCACCTCCTCACAAGACAAGATCTCTTCCTTATTCCCTTACCTTCTCCTTCTGTCCTCTAGCTTTCCTTTGACATCTCAAATTTAAAATGGCCAAGGAAGGATTTCATTCCTCATATACGAAAATCACTCATATCTATTTGCCAATCAGAAGGTGACATGTGTCCCTTACCATTCCTTGGCTCTTGGTTGAAATTTACACACAATTATTGAATCCTCTTACAAGTTGATGTGGATAAGCAAGGTAAGTACATGCCTCTTCAATGTTACCACTGTCCCATGACATATATGGGTATATGGTCTATCATATGGATCTAAACAAGTCCTACTCTAACCTATAGTTAATTGAGGTATTAAATACACAAATATCTACCTCTACTTCACTTTATAGCCACTTGAAAACTTGGTTGAAAGTTCCCATCCGAGTTTTGGTCAAGGGGACCACTTATGTGTCTTAAAAAAATTAATTTATTGACTAATACTAGTATTAAAATGACTCTTAAGGCTTAGAACAAGAAGTATGATTGTGTCAAAGGGGTGAATAGTGTTAGGAGAGAAAGGAGGTTCACAACTTATGACTATTGATGAGTCCAATAAAAGTATCTCATCTTACTATATATTCAGTATTCACCCACTTTATAATCCACAATTTCATGTACCCATAATATAATTATATCCATAATTGCCCATAATAACACATGATATGTTTATGATGCATATATTCATTTTTATGGTTTAGAGAATGATTATTTCTAGACAAAATAGTATGATTTCTTGTTATATAAATTTGGTGTTACTAATGGTGAAGGAAGAATGCAAGTTATATTTTGTTTCACAAGCTATGACAACCTGTAGTAATTTGGATAGTGACAAATTATAACATCTACCCATATTTACTACAACATATACATAATATAACCCTAAACAACTATGGAATATTATCAATGGTTGAAGATTCCTTCCATGATTGTAAGAGGAATAATAGTGCCATGATTATAGTGAGGAGAGATTCTCTCAACCTACTCCTTCTCTCTTCATTACATGGATTATTCTTCATATGTATTATATTGTCTTATGCATAGTTAGTATTGTTACATATTGTTATTAGGTACAAACATATATTTATGGTTGTAACTTCATAAATTTGTTATCCTCAAAATAAGGAACCTATCTCTCCTATATAATAGGAAGAGTTTAGATTACATAGAATAATCAAGAAATTAGTCAATAGTCATAGGATTATAATTTTGTAACTCTATTATGAGCAGAATTGTTATGTTTATGGAATAAATTCAACTTGGAGTAATTTATCTATATTAAGGAGAGGAGTCAATATCTAACCCAAATGAGGTAGGCCCCACTTGCACGGTTTGGTAGAATGATTCTTTGTCTGTTAGATTAGAATTATTCATTTATGATTTACATGTATATTTATTATCTTGTGTTGCATCATTATAATATGTGAGATTAAATTCATGTATGGTTTTTATATAAACATCTTTCATTCTATGAATTTTATCCATTGAGTTCAAAAGCTTCTAAAAATTGTGATTCAATTTCAGAATAGATTATATTTATTTTCATCATTTAATTTCATTAAATATACTTTATGCAAGTGTGTTTCTATTTACATAATGATTAAGACCCAACCTTCCATAGACAAGTAGTGCCACACATATAGTGTTGACACCTTATCAATATTAATGAACCTTGGTTTGAAAATTAATGAAGTATGTGGATTTTAGAAGCTAAGTTTCCACCTCATCCTATTAAATATAGGTCAAATTTGTATGAACATCATCAAGGTCAATTGGTGATTAAAATTCTACTTGTCAACTATGTCCACATATAACACTAGAATGGGGTTTGGATTTCAGGAAGTCAAGTAGTCATGACACCACTATACAAATGATGCACTCATGATCATTATATTCCTAGTTTCCTCTACATGTGCACATCAATTAACACATAGAATGCACTACCCTAGATAACTGAAGTTACAAAATGTAAACAACTCAAATAAGATTAATCCACACAAAATTCATACAAACATATCTAAGGCATAACTTCTCAATGGTAATATATTCATGCCAATCATCTGAACAATTGTATAATCAATCATATGCTTAATAAATAATAGCTTTATTAGTAGATAAATACAATAATAATAATCATAATAGACAAGCAAAATAACATAAGAAAACTAATTATAATCACACATATTAAATCCATTGTCTCAAACATAAGGTAATAATAACATCTCATGTCTCAATACATATAAATCAAATCATATCAAGACATGTGTACAACAAAAAATGTCCAAAAGTAATCACTATGAAAATAAGGGTTTCACATCTTTCTCCCCTTATGCAGATTTCCTCCTAAAAGTTATTGAGAGTTAAAAATATAGTTTTTATGATGTTATAACAATCTCAAAGAATCAAATTGACTAAGCTCAATAGTATCTTTAAGTCAATGATCTTGCAGGCTAATTCTAATAAGATACTTTTCATCTACTAATCCTACACTCACATAAGGTGAAAGGTACACAATAAGGCTCATCCAAATAACAAACTTTAACAACTTTAAAATTTACCAACCCAATCAAGGAGTAAATTTTAAATTGGCTAAGTATCCCAACTAAATCCCTAAAGGAAAACAATAGAAAGGTTAAACAACCAAATATGATGCAAGGAGTAATAAAAATGAAAATGGATAGATAACCCAATTCAATTTAAAACATAAGACAAGGAAGAAAATTAGGATCTCAAACATTCAATAAAGTTTTAAAATAATAAATGGCCAAATAACTTTGAAATCCATGGCAAGGAAATACATAAGAAGATGATTCCTATCAACTTAAAAATCCCAACAAGAAATGAAATAATTTTAAGATACACCACATCCAAAGGTAAAGGTTTGACAACTTTAGATACACTAATACTGAATAGTTTGACTCTAGAAGGCCAAAAGTGGGGATTAGGGAGCTAACCTATCAACAACTAGAAAAAAATTCTTCAATACCATCACATGGTAATAATATGCATCACAAATCCAAGTTTCCAAGATTACCACACACTTACCAACATGTAAGTGACAAGGATCACAACACATTTATCAAAATAGGAAAAAAATTCAAACCACATGGAGGCATCAACCAATTCATATATATAAATTATCTAACCAACACAAAGCAAAATACACCATTCTATAAAGGCCAATTAATTAATATAAATTAATACTAAAAAGACAAGTCTCTAATTAGGAAGAACACTTAACATTATGTAAGATATAAATCCACTAAATGAAATTATGATGATGTCAATTTATGGTGAGATAATGTCAACTCATCTTGATGTTATCTAAGTTCTAACTAAACAAAACCTCTTCCCAAACCAAGGGAACATTTTGAATATCAATCCATAAACACAATCCAAGCCACAACATACAATACTACACTCACCTACCATGAGGAGGTTTCACACCACTGAATGGTGGTAGTAATCTTTGAAGAGCCTTCAAACATCCCTTCCCCTATAATTAACGTTCTCAAGGCAAAAAACCACATTAATAGGTGCAAAATTGCTCTATTGAAAAGTATCTCATACTTACACAACACCAACTAAACATAGCACAAGTGGCCATTAGTGGATTTAATTATAAAGCATAAAATTCTAACCATCTCCATAGATGATCGATCTAAGGTGATTGTGAGGGTTATAGAACCTTTCTTCATAAAACTCATGAACTATGCTAGATACTCACCTACCCAACATGGTACACAACCAACACTAAAAAATTTAGATGGAGTAATGAATATTAACTCTAAGAAAGGTAAAAATGCCCCAAAGGACACATATTGGTACCAAAAATACCCATATCAAAAGGGTCCTAAAAAAAACATCCTACATTCTAAGACTCACATGTCATATCCATTATGGTGTTCTGTAACTCAACCCCTCTAGGTCCAATCTAAAATCCTACCCTCATAGGAATTCTAGTAATTTTAAATAATAATTGATGACAACCTTGTGAAGAATGGGAAAAAGGACATCATATAAGGAGCCAAAGTACATGTGACACTCCTAGATGATTAGTAAAATGACACCACCATATAATGCATCCTCTCAAGAAAGTAAATTCCCAAGACTGATGGATGTGCAACACATGCATTCCTCATCAAGCCATACACAAGGATGTCCCAAACTTCAAAATCTAAACAAGGGTGTCACATGGTTAAGAAAATGAGGCAATACAAGCACCAAGAACCAACAAAGGCATCCAATGGGGTACCACATGCCACAAGATTTAGTATGAATTTGTAAAACACACATTATCAAAATTATGTAATGGTCAACATGAAGAGAGAAGGGTCACCTCAAAAGTTTGACACCCATAAAAATTTAGATATCATAATCCAAGATAAACTACATGCTTTACAAAATTAACATGTAAGCTAAAAAAGTAAATACATACCCTTATCATGAGTATGATTAATAGAAAAATAAGATACACCCACTCATAGTTAATGCTACTTTTAGATATGAAATAAATTATCTTACATCAATACTATTAACACTCATAGGAAACTCACTCAATTAGGTACCACCACCATGGGAATCAAAACTTATATATGATAAAATTATCTCACTATCATCAAGGAACTCAACTATCATGGATACATTGATTAACTCAAGATGATCCATAAGTAGGAAGGTAAAATCTAACATTATAGTAACAATGAAAAAAAATCACATTCCTCTTTAGGGTTCTTATAAACAAGGTTACCTCTAAACCACTGATGGGTTAATACAAGGGTATTATATATATATATACATATATATATATATATATATATATACATATATATACATATATATATATACATATATATATATATATATATATATATATATATATATATATATATACATACATATATATATATATACATAAATATATATATATATATATATATATATATACATATATACATATATATATATACATATATATACATATATATATATACACACACATATATATATATACATACATACATATATATATATATATATGTATATATGTATATATATATATATATATATATATATATATATATATATACTCCAAGTAATTGGGTTATAACCTCAAAGGGATTGTTGACCATAAAAATTGGATATCAACATCTAAACTAGATATACCTTGGGTATCGATTAAACATTCAATAAGAGATAATAATGCCATATAACGTAGTCCTCACTTTGATTAAGTTGATGATCACACCTATTTATTACCAAAATGTCATAAATGCTTGCATGTTCATCTCTAACCATCCCCAATATCTAAATCCAATGGATAATATCTACATTATGTGGTTATGAAATATGCATATATTACTACTAAAATGAGGCAAGGGTCATTCACCACAAGGATAGGCAAAAATAAAGTGACCCACATGGGGATTTAAAACAAGGTCCTCCATGTGATATCATAGTCCATTATATAAGGTGAAGACAAATTCTAAAAACACTTATATATATGTGGATAAGTTTTAAGTGGAAAACCCATGTGCAACACCATGAGGCTCTTATTCCCTTATGGGACTAGGTATGTCCCTAAGGTTTCTATAACTCTCTTGTTCCACCGAGACAAGACTTTTGGCCTAAAGAGGGCCTATTCCCAAACTCTTCTTGGAACTATTCCAAGGCAAGAGTAAAAAACTAACAAAAATGGATGGATTACTATAATTCATCTTGATTCATTCCATTATCATCACTCAAGGTGAGAGAAACATCAAGAAAACCTCTAGTACAATCCATTTGCATGGAAAGGTAGTTTTTTCTTAAAAGGGGTTCACTAAACTTAAAAAGTCCCATCTAAACCCTAGACATATAATACAATTTACATTCTAGTTAAGTTCAAACTTCATGGTGTTAAGAACCAAGATCAGTATATCCCAAGAACTTATCTATGAAGTCCTCCAAGGTAATATGCATATGACTAAGGTCATGGGAAAGTCCCATCGACCTAACACACAACAAATCACTCGTGAGCTAATAATCACTTAGCCATTATGGCCATCTAAATTATTACACTTGGTTGGAACCTTTATTCATATCCTTCATCAAACCTCATTCATTTAACTAGATGGGTTGATGTCCAAAAAGTCCTTTCATGGGTTTTATAGGCACAAAGACCAAATCAAGAAGCCAAGCATATGATACTCGACCAAAGAGTCCATAGTCAAAAGAACTCTTAGTTTATATTGTGCCTACCTCCTCAATAAGGCATGTCACCCAAAATTTACATGCATAAATTTGTTATAGAAGAAGAATTATTGAATAATAATCCCTAGATCTCTTAGTGTTTAAATTATCCCTTGATACCAAAATTTCATTCTCAAAAAACTAACATGATTGAAAACCCACAAAAACAAACCAATTTTTTTTGAGAATGTCCATAGGACATTATACTCACCCACATAATAGTTGGATAAATACATGTCACAAGACACACAATGTGATGTAATAAGTTTACATGTCTAAATGGCAAGGATTCCAATGTCTATGTGGCCACTTGGTAGCTTATGCAACCATGCTGACCCCACTCGCTTAAATCAGCCAACAGGGTCTCAACAAGCCTAACACTCTCTAAGCTGACCTAATGGGACCCAAAACTCTAAGGCCTAAAAAGGATGCTTGAATAAGGTGAGGTGGGTTCAAGAAACCATTGGCTTGAATGATTCTATCTAACTCCTTGCAATGATCAGAAACTTCTTTAAGGAATTTTAGCCAATCACAAGGCTCAGTTCATGCATATGTTGTAATTAAAACATATTTTTGACTTAAGTAAAATTCATGGAAATTTCTCAACCAAAAATAATATAGTCCTCACATGACCTCCAATGGGGTATAAAATATCATAATTAAGCTCCTAAGGATGGAACAAAACATATCCACTATTAGATCTGATCACTTATAACCTTCAAATAAAGATAGGGTGTAAAAACCTTAAGAATCTTTGCAGGGTACCATAAAGGCTTATAACTCCTAATTTTAGGTTTAAACTCAGATTTTATAAAAGGGGAGCAAGTGTTGGAGAATGACTTGTCCATAGTCATTCCTCTTCACCTTCCTCACCCCATGGAGGACTACCATTAATGGGGTCTCCAAAAATTTAGCATAATTATAATTATTTCATTTTTGAAATTTTGACATGATACAAAGGTGTGTGGGATCATTTTATAGGTACCTAGATCAATGAAAAGTCTCTAGGTGGTCTTGAACTAACAAAGTTGTCAAAATAAAAAATTGGGGGCTTCAATCTCTTATACAACCATTAATGGATGCCAAACAAGTCAAAAAATAAATTAAATTAAATTATCCATTTTAAGATATAAACTTCAATTCATGAGTAAGGGGATATAAAAATAAAGGGGATTTCCTTTTGTGTCCACCCATCTTGAGGATTTTAGGATCCCACAAACATAAAAAAGGTCTAAATTGACCTTCTCAAGACAAAATAAATATAACTAAAAAATGGTGCTACTTCATGTCTTGAAACCTATTCCATGGGGAAGAGCATGGAAAATTGAGGGGGAATATGTTTTGGGTTCCCCCATTTTTGGGGGTTTATGTAGCCATAATCAACTTTGTAAATTAGGTATAACTGTTTGAAAAAGTTCTACTTTAGAAATTTAAGGTTTAATAAAAAATAAAAAATAAACAAATAAGTTTAATTAATTTTTTTGGTGGTACCCAACCCTTTTTGACCATCCCCATAACTTTGAATTCAATGGTGGGCTCACAACATGGCTTATTGGCCATGTACTTCCCACTTAATCGCTAGCCTTATGTGGCTATCTATGATTGACTAAGTTGTTATCCCCTTAGGGCCTTAAAATATTTTCCATTTATTCACATGGGTGACCACCATCCCTATTCCTGGATTTCCCTACACGAAGGGGCTAGCACCCTTCTAAAGTGTATGTATATTAGAAAAATGCCGTACATAGTGCCAATTTTAAAAAATTCACCATGACAAAATCGTAGACTCAAAAATTATTAAATGGGTGGCACTAGATTCAAAATATTATCAATTTTAATATAAAATTAGTTTTTCCCTAGGTTTCCTTCATTTTTCATGCCCAAAAATTACTTGAAGTTGTTCAATTTTATTAATGAGTTTGGGCAAAATTAGGAATTTTGACTTCAAAAATTCGTATCTTTATTTGTATGACTTTAAAAATTAATCTATGAATTTTTATGGATTCCTAATAGATTTTTGTTTATGAATAAGTTATTTCTAGGATGTTTTTACAAGATTAATTATGCATAAAATTTATAAAACCAGAAAATCCTCTTTAGGCATATCTAAAAAACAAGGCAATGAAAGCATGTAAATCTAAATTTTGACATTTGTTTGAAAATTGAATATATATAATGGAATAACATTTCATACAAATTAAATTTCATCAATATTTATGTATTATAATCAATTCAAAATATATTGTTCTTTCTTCTCTCTTTTGACTATAACTATTACGAGGCGATAAACATGAAAACTCAAAGTTTACATCAAATTTCCTTCCATATATTTTCACAATAATTACAACTGAATATTAAATTATAATGGCTTTAAAAAAATATAGTAATATTGATAAAAATCATTAAAAATAATTGAAGTAACAAATCTTCAAATATGTTCCACATATAACTCACAAGGCCAATCGAAGGAGGGGATCACTTCCCATCCTTTTACCATCATAAAGCAATTTCCCAAGGCACCTTGGGGCCTATGATTCCCATCTATGAGCATAGTGAACATCAAAGGTATAAGGTAGGTCAAGGTTAGCAATAAAAGATTTAGTTAAAGGCTAGAACACTCAACTAGAATACTTAAATAGAAGGTCAGCTGACACATCTTCCATTAGAGACTTCCATCACCCAAATAAAAGCCTTCAAGAACTTAAAAAAATACCATATTAAAATAAATAATACCAAAGGTAGTCATGAGAACATTCCAAAAAAATAAACCTCATTGAGGGAGAAGGATAATGTGGAGATGCCTCCCTCTTATCCTAGCAATTCTCTTGGCCATGGGAAGACTTTATCCAAGTCAACCATGCCAAAGGATCATGTAGGAGGGCATGGGAAATAAGTTCCTTATCCATTGACACTATGTGAAGAAGAATATCATATGAGGTCATGAGAACTTGGTTCCTTAGCCACTACCACTATACCAAAAATAACCATGTAGGAAGGCATGATAATTTATCTCCCTACCCACTCTTATTATGCCAAAAACAACAAAAACAAGATAATTAATTTAAGCACAAATGGGTAGCCTAACGGCATCAAAATGAATCAAGAAATGGATATTTAAAACAACCTATCAAAAGAGGAGGGATGGTGTATCTCTAAATCCAAAGTGGGAAATGAACTCCACATGATGGCCATAGACACAACCTTGGCAAGTAAAGGTGAATAGAGTGTAGGACAAGTGGCCCTACACTAAATGAAAATAAGCAAACAAAATCGAGAAGCTTCTCTTTCAAAGTAATAACATAAATAAGAAAATACAAAGGAATATGAAAGCCTACCTTAGCTTCTTTACTTGGTTTAACATAATATCTTTCCTTTTCAAATGGTTGGGTTGGTTCAGCTCCTCACAAGATAAAATCTCTTTCTTATTCTCTTACCTTATCCTTATCTCCTCTAGCTCTCCTCCCACTTCACAAATTGAAATTGGCACAAAATTCCTTTCAATGAAGGACTTCCTTCCTCATATAGAAAAATAACTCACATACATTGGCCAATGGGAAGGTTACATGTGCCCCTTACCATTCTTTGGGTCTTGGTTAAAAAGTCCACATAAGTACTATCTCCTCTTACAAGCCTATGTGGGTAAGCAAGATAAGTTCATGCCTCTTCAATGGTCCCACTATTCCATGCCATAAATGGGCACATATACTATCATATGGATTTATCCACACTCAAAACAAACTTATCCAACCTATAGTCAATTGGCATATTAAATACACAAATATATACCTCTAATTTAATTTATAGCCACTTACAAACTTGGTTGAAAATTTTAATCCCAATTTTGGTTAAGGGGACCACTTATGTGGTTTAAAATCTTACTTTATTGAGTGATAATAATGTTAAAGTGATTCCTAAGGTTTAGAATAATAAGTATAAATAATGTCAAAGGGGTTAATAGTGTTAAGAGGGGAAAAGTGGTTCATAATTTAGGATGAGGTCCACATATGACACTAGAATTAGGTTTAAATTTTAGCAAGTTAAGTATTCATTACACCACTATACCAATAATGCAATCATGCTCAACATAGTCCCAATTCCCTTGTTTCCCCCTTATCACCTACACATCAATTCACACATAAAATGCACTACCCTAAATAAATGAAGCTATAGCATGTAAACAACTCAATTAATATTAATCCATACAAAATACATACAAACATATCCAAGGAATAAAATCTCAATAGTAATATTCTTACCAATCATCTAAACATTTGTATAATCAATCATATGCTTAAGAAACTATAGCTCTACTAGTACATAAATATAATAAACATAATAATGGACAAATAAACTAACATAAGTAAACTAATCATCATCAGACATATAAAATCCATTGTCTCAAATAGAATGTAATAATAAAATATCGTGTCTCAATACATATATAAAACATCATACTAGGATGTTTATACAATAAAAAATGTCCAAAAGTATGTATTGTGAAAATATGGGTCTCATACCTTGGCTTAAGTGGTACTTTGTGAGAGATGTTTTAGGTGAAGATCAATATGGAAAGAATAAGACCTAAGTATCCTTAGTTTGAGACTCCATAGAGTAGGTGTAATTGTTGGTTCAACTTCTCTTCTTGAAGCTTCAAATACCTTTTATAAACTAGCCTTCCACAAATGTAAGCTCCTAAGCCCTAATTCCTCTTATTCTTACTAAGGTGTATTTTCATATGTGATCATAGTGGATTGGATGTTTTTATTATGAAAAATGACAATCAAGGACCTTACAAATATACAACAAAACCTAAAAACCATAAGTCAAATTTATCCAATGTTTTTAACATGGCCACATACGTACTAAGAGAACATATTACACCTTTAGCCTTGATGATTCTTTATTAAATATTAATGTGTATTTGGATATATGTGGTTGAATTATGGCTAGCATAACATTTTACTTAGTCATATGATAATTTTTATATCTTCTTATTGGTAACAATGTTGGCTTATTGAGTATCGAATTATGTATTGATAGTGTAATTATGATATATATAGGAGGTAGTAATTAATATTGAAAATTAATGTTATAAATTCCATCTTATTAAGGTTTTTAAGGTTTTCCCATCAAAATGGCTTAGTCATATATTTCAAGAACTCTAATATTACATTAATTATTTGTGTGAATATGCCTTGTTTTGCTCTTATTATTACAATTCACTATGATTACATTGACTTTTACTTTTTATTTCCATCCATTACTATGAATTTTATTTATATGTATAATGAATTTCATTACATGTGGTATCCAATATTTGATTTTGGAAAGGCTATACAATGTATTTAATCAGTGTTTTTTTTATTGACAAGTCAAAAAAAAACTTTTGATCTAGGAGTTTAAGATTTTTGTTTTCAATAGGAGAATTCACATTTTCTTACCAAAAAATATTGTTTTTTTTTCACATTTACACAAAATAATAATCATTGAGTTTGTCTTCTCAAGATGATTACAATAGTATGAATCTCTATCAACCCTAATTTTTTGGATTTATGAGATTTTTTACCATTTCAAAATATATTAATCTTTGATTTATCTCAATGATATGATAGCAATGGTGTGATAGTCAAACTTGTTCCATAAACCTTAAATATTGAACCCTAAACCCTAAATTTAAACCCTAATACTGAAAGTGATTGAATGAAAATACTACACACTAGGGGTTGAGTCAAGGGTTTCATCACTCAGAAAAATTATTGACAAAGAAGAGATAGATTTAGAAATAGGAACTAGTGAAGCTTTTATTGCATGGTTTTATTAAATTAATCATATAATGAGCTAGATTTATTATATTGTATAAAACATATAGTCTAAAATGACTAATAAGGGATTTTGGATGAAATCAATTAGTGATTTGATCAACTTAGATAAAGATTCTATCAAATTATGGCATTGTTATTTTTTTGAAAAACTATCCATAATTCACTTATGCACAACTCAATCATGGTGGATAATTTGGCTAGTGAAAGCAAAATCCAAATGCTACACAACCTCAACCCTTGGCTGGTTCTAATTACAAAACTTGCTATTAAAAGTGGAAACACATAAGTTTGATGGGAATGATTAGATCCTATAGATAAAAAAAATAGATATTTTTTGATGTACATAATATATGACATGGATAAAAGGTCACATTGGAATCATTATATTTCAGACCTGATAAATTTATTTTGTATTGATGGTTGTGTGCTTAAAATAAGAAGACTCTAAATGTTAGCTAGTCAATTTTTTAACAAAGAATTTAAGATGCATTATAACAATAATGTGATGGGTAATTATTTCATCTAGTTAGCAAAATTATGACAAAAAAATTAATTAAGGATTATATTCAATAATTCTAAAATCTATTATTGTAAAAGGAGATGATAACAAAGGATAAATCGAACCATAAATTTATTGAAGGACTGAAGGATCACATCAAACATGAGGTACACATGTTTAATGGGGGAAAGAACATTGGAAACCACAAGGAAATCCTTCATGAATATAATATATTAGAGCACTCCAAAACCATCATTCTCTTAGCCTACTAAATTTATTCCTCTAAACATTGAAGAGAAAGTTTTAAGTTTTAATGATGAAATCAAATATATTCAAGGACATAAAGGTAATGAAAATAAGTTATTCTACATTGAGGGCACTAATGAAGAATAAGAGTCTGAAGAAGTAAAACTAGAGGTTGTTGATGACCGATATGAGGAGTTAATAGATAAAAAACCAACTATTTATTGCCATTCAATTCATGGAATTAACACCTAAAAAACCAAGTAATGGGTTTCCTTTTGACAATATATATTGATTCAATAAGTACTAAAAAATTCATCAATAATAAGTTGGATGCTCGCTTGAACTATTTTGTTTATCTACCTACAAAATTTTAGATCGTGGTATAGTCATTTTTACAATTAAATTCCATTATATTAAAATTACCAGGGAAGACTACTTTCTATATTTTCTTACGTTTGCCATTCCTATGGGTGGTGCAAACATTGTGATGGGAGTACAATGGCTCACTACCTCAGGAATGATTAAGTTGAATTTCTAAGAGATTTTATGTGCTTTCATTTGTAAATAAGGAAATTTAAACTATGTAGTCTATGTGCAAAGTTCTAATAGTTGGTTAGCTCTCATTAGATGAAAATATCCTTAAAAATGGATTAGATGGGTTTACTATGTAACTTTTTGCATTATAAGCACAAATCAAAAGGGTGATTATACTACCTTATTTATAGGAAATTATCAATGGACATTTAATAATTTTTGGAGATTACCAAAAGGACTACCACCTAAAATGGATTGGTTTATTCCATTTAATTGGTACTAGGGATACAACCACCAAACATCAGACCTTACAAGTACCCATATGTGTAAAAGAGTGAGATTAGGAAGATGGTGCAAGAGATGATTGAGGTAGGTATTATCTAACATAGCTAGTGTTCTTATGTCTCTCTAGTGGTGATAATGCATAGGAAATATGACACATGGTGAATGTGTCTAGAATACATATAAGTCAAAAATTACACCATCAAACTTAAGTTTCCAATTATGGTAATTAATGATTTTATAAATGAGTTACATGGTGTTGTATACTTTATGAAACTATATATTTGCTCAGGTTATCATGAAATAGTAATTAAAGATTAGTATATACATAAGATAGTTTTTATAACCCATGAGGGCCATTTTGAATTTCTAGTGATGCCCTTTGGATGCAAAAATGAATTGTCTAAATATCAGATTTTGATGAACTCTAACATTGGCCATTTTTATGGAAGTTTGTCTTTATTTTTATGATGAAATTAAATTACAATAACACTTGGGATGTAATTTTTTAGCATTATAATCAAGTTTTGGAAACTCTAGAAAAATATCACATTTACACCAATCATGCTAAGTATGCTTTTGGAGTGAAGAAGGTGGAGTGCTTCAGTTAGATTATGTAACAACCCTCTTGTTAGGAATTGGAAAAATGAGTCAATTTTTTTTCCATGACCATCATAGTTCATAATGATAAAATATAATGTCAAGTAATCATAATTTACACACATAAATGAATCATTAAATTGATTCATTCAACTCATACCTAGAAATTAGTCAATATTATTGAGTCTTGTGGGTTATGGCCCAAAAATCTTAATCCCTTTGATTGAATAAAAATAATGTAAGTTACCTCATGACCTCAAAATTTTTCACTAACATTCTAATATATCCCCTCAAACCATCATTCTTGGTTTATTAGTAGAAGGTACTTATTTAATATGTTTACCGATTATGTTTATAGGTTATTTATTCTCTTGATATAGCCCAAAAAGGTCCTGTTGATGATGAATTTTTTTACATCAACTAATATCTCCATTCGCATATCACGAACGTCAAAATGAAATTATACGATTCTAATTGTGTGAACCTATTGATTAAAGAATTAATACTTAGGAATGTAGAAGTGTATTTTAATAGTTAAGAGAGAAATTTTTAGGATGATATAAAGGCTTAACCAATTATGGGAAATTATATATATATATATATATATATATATATATATATATATGTATGTATGTATGTATGTATATAGATCAAGTTAAAATTTAAAAAGAAAATTGATAATCATATATGGAACAATAATTCTTTAAATCACTATCAAATCACTTTCATTAAATATAGTAGTAATTAAGTATAAGAAAATAATATTTAAAAATTTATTCAATTTCATATTAAATTATCTTTCATACGACTTCAGTTTAATTATAAATTCATCATATGAAAATATATCAGAGTTTCAAAATATTTAATTGGCCTTATTTGATAGAGTGAATCATGTGGAAGAGGATAACTCTTAGAGGGTCAAATAATTTGATTAGTATATCTATTCACTATTATTATTTTTATATCTTAATGAATCAACTCAA
The DNA here is from genome assembly GCA_037957365.1 of Torreya grandis. Lineage (NCBI taxonomy): Eukaryota > Viridiplantae > Streptophyta > Pinopsida > Cupressales > Taxaceae > Torreya > Torreya grandis. The sequence continues at coordinate 3,422,849 of JARHVA010000836.1, read as the reverse complement.
TTTATTGTGTATTTACATTTTACATAATTTATATCATACAACCCTAATTAATATATAAACTTGAATGTAATTCAAATTGTAAAATATTACAAATAAGCATGAATATGAATGTAAACTAATGAATGATTTGATAATGGCATATACTAAATATATAAAATACTAAAGAGATCATGGTACATAGATTTTATGGTTTAATTAATATATATGACTAAATTTTGATAGTGGAAAGGGGATAGAAGTAGGACTGTAAGTCATTCTTACCTAGAGTTGATTGTCTATGCACACATGGTCACTAATGTTAGGCTGAGGTGAAACCATCGATGAAAATGACTATAGGATGACATTAATATTCTATGTTTTTTGAGAATTTATGACCATATAGTCCAATATGAATAACTATAATATATTTTTATGTGTGATCCTAACACTTGATTGTGTGCACAACTCTATAAATTTGTCTCCTCCTTAAAACCCTAGGTCTGATTATGAAGGGTATAAACCTAACAAATCTTGGGAAGTGTAATGGGATGAGTTATCCCTAATTATCCATGTTAGAAATTAAATTCTACATATGTATCTAATAATTTGAAGATATAAGTCAATCCACTTGTATTTATTTCCCTTAGTGTGAATGTGCAATTGTGTTTCTTTTCTATATGAATGCACCTAGTAATATAGATTTTGACACTTGAAAATATTCAATCTTTAATTAGGTTGGTGTGCTTCAAACTTGGTTGATTTTTTTCCCTAGTGTTTGATTTTCTAATTGGGAATAATAGGGATATTTTTCTCAATGCATAGTAGTGTATAAATGTGTATCAGATGAGTTTTATATGGATGCTAGATGACTGTTAGGTCCTTAATAAAATTGACCTTGATTTTTATTTATATGAATTCATTTGTGTAATTTATCAAACCATGGACATGATATGAAAATGGGCTGACCCATAGGAATTGATTATATTTTAAAAATATCCCTTCTGGATAATTCCATGGATGAAACTATCTAATCCTGACATTTATGTTTGAGAGACATGAATGTAAATTTGATGATTTGAATAAGTTTGAGAAGAATATTTAACTAATTGGACACAAAATTAAAGGTTATTATAGGTGAATGATAGTAAAATATGAGGATCAAACTCAAGATGAAGCATGTGGATGTGAGATAAGATAAAGAAGATATATTTTTGAGATGCACAAGTCATGTATGATAAATGTAGGTCGAGAATGGCATTGGAAAGTTTCTAATACAAGATTAAAGTGTCTACAAATTCCCCACTTTTCTTCTAGAATTTAAATATGATACAAATACTAGAGTAAAAGGATAAAAATACAATTGAGTGGACATAACACACTTTGTATTTGGGAGATGGATCCAAATGGTTAGTTTTCATCAAGAAAATATACAATTAAAATTTAGTAGTGAATGTACATATGTGAATTATAAAATATAAACTTTAATTAAAACCTATAACTTGAGAGCAAGGAAGGAGTAAATATGCATGTGGGTGCAATTATGTTGTATTTCATCTTGTTAGAGATGATGCATCTTTGTTAAAGAAATGGATAACTATGATTCCTTAATGAAGCACATGGAGAGTTTGGGTGAGTGTGCCAAAAGTTTATGTATCTATAAAATCCCTTGGGTTGGGAAGATAAATTCCTCAATTATCTCAAGTAACTAACCTAACATTGATCTTGGACCCAAAAATAGCAAGGTGGGAACCACATAATGAGTTTGATAAGAGTAATTCCATGTCCATTAAGTGTCATTAAACCTCAACATACATTACTTCAAAAAGCATGAATCAACTGCTGTAAATGGACTTATATATTCAAGGTTGGTCACTTCCTAGTGCCATTGAATTTTATTTAAAAATAAGCAAGTGTAATAGTGCTCATTGAAAAAAGTGTAAATGTACATGGAAAAGTATCATGCCTTACTAAATTGATTCCAAATGATATAGAATGCCATGCATATATATGCTAAATTTAAGAACCTATATCTCAAATGTATTTGTATGTGAAAACTTGTAATTTTTGTTCCTTTTAACCATGTGCACTTGCATGCCATATGAACTCAATTATATCTAAATATGTACTCTCTAACTCATGTCTCTATAAAGTGAGCACGTATGCATGGCATATGCCCCTAGATTAAGTACCGGTGTGTATAATATTTGTCTCATATATGAACTAATCTGATAATTAAACCACTTTAAATCTCTAAAATTTATATTCATGTCCCAAAATCTATTTTTTTTCATGGAGGCTTGTGTCTCTATGAAAATCCAATTAAATTCCCATTTTTGAGATTGGGATGTTGATGTAAGTCACTCATATCAATTTTTTTTAACTATATAATTTTATGTATAAATATGTAATCATGTAGATTGATGTTAACATATAGAAAAATATGTCATCATAGTGATGTTTATGTCATCGAGCCATGTATGTAATGTAGGTCATATAACTGTCATGTCAAGATAGATGTATCAATAAGGTACATAATAGTAACTATCATTGATGCAATAAATAAATAATAATATGCAATAAAAGAGTTGCATAATTTAAATCATGGCAGCATATGAAAAGGGGAGGTACATGATATGGATCATGATACCTATAAAATTAACAAGCTCAACAAGCTCATCATGCTAAGGAAGTAGTCCTAGATTAATTAACTAATAAGCACACAATGTCATACATAAGGACAATGGACCTAAAAAAAGGACATAAAGATATCACAATAGATAAAGCCAAGGGGATGAAATCAAGGGACATAAATATGTCACAAACATAAGGCTAAGGGCCACACACAATAGACAATTAATGACTAGCCTATCATGTAAGAGTAAAAATAATAATCAAGCATAGAAAAAGTGAAATTAGTCTACACTATCTATGTATATCAATGTTAAATCATAGTAAAGTATCACTGTGTAAGAAATGAGTAACTAGAAAGACACATGTAAGCAATCTAGATAGCTTAACATGGTAAATTTTCATATATAGATATAACATATCATAATGTTCCATGTGGAATAAGATGCCCCACTATTGGCATGGCCCTTGGGTATATGAATTCTTAACATCTATATGTCCATTATGACATGTATGTCATGCATTACACTCATATAATATGAAATGCATGTGTATAGGAAATAATATACCATCTAAAAAATATATGATAAATGAAATATGTAAATATTGTAATCTAGCAATCACATCATGCTTAGGTAATAATTTTTGTATTTTTTGAATGTTTTTATATATTTTTTGATTATTTAATTATTTAATTTTTTTTGTAATATTTTGAACAAATATGTATGCTAGTTAAGGAGGCAATCAATGGGGATGCCCTTGCAAGTCCTAGATCAATCAAGATAAACCTCCTTTGTTGAAAAACTATATTGGACTTATTTATAATATGATTGGTTGGTTAATTCATTACTAGAATCATGCCTTGATTTTGAACTTTCTATCATAATGAACAAAAACTATATATATGATGTCCATGAAATATATGATAGGCACAATAACATATGAATTTATTTATAAGATACACTAGAGGCAAAGTTATTAACTTGTTTTGAAGAATGCTTCTTATAACTTCACTTGGAGTCTTATTCAAAAAATTTGAACCATTAATTTTAGATGTATTCCACTTTTGAACCCATACTTGAGATGAAATATTTTGAAGACCAAAGTATGTAATGGAGAATTAAAGGTGAAATTTATAGTAGCATGCTTGAGATTGTGGACATGTGCAATATTATCCGCAAGTGATGTAACCCTTAGACATAAAGCTTAATTTTATTTTGATATTATTGTGAACTAACACTATAATAAGTGTTTGTATTCTAGTTACATTGATTATTTTGAATTATTTTTTCCCCCTCTTTTAGTATTATATTTATTTTGAGTGGGAAATTTTGAATTAATAGTGCTTTTTACATATGAATTATCTTGTTACTCTCCTGGACTAGTAGGTGTAAACATATTATAATATAAGTACTCATCTGGATCAATAAGTTTGAAATTTAGCTTTAAAAAATATCATATTTTATATATTGCATATCATTATCATCATCACTATCATACCAATATGTGACTATGCAATCAAGATATTATCAATGGACCAAAAGAGGGAGATTTAGACTTGTCACTTTATCCTCTATAAGAACTTTTGGCATTTTCTTAGTATCTTCATTAATGCTCATAATTGGTTCCTTATCATTTACATTTATTTATTCTCCCACTTGATATGTATGCATTTATTCTATTGTGATGGATTGTTATGGAAGCACAATAGGGTATCACATAAAATTTTAATATGCCATTTTAAAATATATGAAATGTGCATAATCTATGGGTAGTGAATATGAATAACCATTATACATAAATTTGATACACCTATGTATTGTCGATGGTCCTACTTCCATTGCATGTATCCTATGTCATCCTAAAAGTAGGTTGTAATTAATAGGATTAGGCATGAATTGAATATGGTGGGCACCATCTTGGGTCCTAGTTGTACATCCAATGATATTGTCCCAAGGACTTGGCATCAAATGTTTTTAAATCCTTGTATGATTTGATTTGATTTTTGATATTTTTCATACTAATACCTAATTTTTTCAAGAAAGAAGTGGTGCAAATGTTCAATCCAAAACCATTACATATGAACACACTTTTGAATACTTTAATTTGAACTTGAACTTGGATGAATAATAGGATATTTTGATCTATAATGTGCTTAGGAGGTAAGTCTTCCTTATCAAAGGTAATAAATTTGTCTATATCCTTAACTGTATTCATGGTGGAAGCAAAATTTGTTGGTTATATATTACTATAAAGATTTATCTCATGCAATGCCTCATATAAGATGTCTTTGTATACAAATGGTTGATTCAATAATTCAAAGATATAAATATTAGCATGGGTATTCTTTAGTTGATAAATTATGTCATGACTTTTATATTTATGAAATTTACTTATGGGAGGTAGAAGGGGTTAAGGTGGAATATGTTGACTACTTTCATTCTAAGATATCCTACCTCTCTTAGTAGTGATAAAATAGATTGTAGGTCCTAATATAAGCTTTTGGATGAATAATGGGGGCACTATGGTAGCTGAGATAATTTTGAGGTCTAGGAGGAGGAGGAACAAAAGGATTCATACATGCCTTTTGAAACATAGTGATAAAAGGAGGTAATTAGAATTGAATATTACAAAAATGTGAATTAAATAAGGCTTGAGATTATTCATTAGTTATTTTAGCCTTATCAGTGCAAAAGGATTTGATACATGGGATTACATAGTTGTGACTAATTTTACAAAATAAAGGCCAAAAACATGTAATGATTAAAATCATGGATTTAATTATAAATTATGCAACATGCATATCCATTATAGACATTAGACAATGTCTAGAATAAATAACCAACCACCCAAAGAGAAAATGATAATTTTTTAGAAATAAAATGAGGGTTTAAATAAAAATAAGTTGATACATGAAACCTATAATTTCTGTTGAAAATAGGTACACCACAAAATTTTAATTTATGAAAAATCCATATAGTATTTTTGGAAACAAAAACATATTTGTATCCATGAAATATGACTAGTACAAATTATTGGGTGAATATTTTGTCAACCAGCTAACTGATGAGCAAAATAGGTCTCTTCAACCATAGCATAGGGAGATTGGTCGGCCAAGTGTGCAGGTTTACTACATCAACAGGGGGCAAATCTCTCCTCTCATCAGGGGGAGGTTCCCTATGAATACATAGGAGCTATATACATACATAGACACACACACACACACACACACACACACACACATGCATAAATTAACACTCAAGGGTAGGATACATCATCCATCTCTCTTCTTTTAGATATGATGTTAACAAACAGAGGAGAAAATCTTGGTGAAAACACTGAAGGCACTTCTCTTCTTTCAGAAGTGTTCTTGCAAGTAACAAAAGGAGTTCTTTTAGGTAGTAAAATAAACTGGTGACAATAGGGCACAGTAACTATCAGGATGAGATAGAACACAAAGTTTCCACCTCAACTTCCCAAAGAGTATAACACTAAGGATAATGGGGGCACAAAGTCATCCCAAAATCCTCAACACAAAAAGAAAAGAAAAACACACACTGAAAATAATTGTGAAAGCACAAAGTCTTCCCCCAGTTGGCTTTAGGACACCTTCCTTATTACCTTCACTAATTTTGTTTGTCAAATTAAATAAACAAGAGCACATTTAGAAAACAGACATAAGAATAATCTCCTAAATGATACAAGCCAAAATAGCACAAAGTTTGCAAACAACTTGCTTTCTCATTCAGATAAAATCTCAGTATTCTTCTTTCAACTGGGCAGAGTTTCACTATTGTAAAAATGAAAAGTCCTCTTCTAATAATAAAAGAGTTTACAATATATAGCGCTTCAAGAAAGACTTGGGTTCTTATTTCATGAAAAAGGTCCATGCTGAATTGAATGACTTCAATGCGTCTTTAGTTTTGTCTGGAGGGGCCATGCTGGGAATAGTGCATTGCCATAACTATGGCATGTCTATTTCTCTAATATGTCTCTTCCTTAGTATGGATTGTCTGGTCCTTTTCCTAATGTTTGCACATCTATCCAATTGGCCATTACTTCTTGGAAGAAAAATAGGCCACATCCTTGATTTGGCTTGTTCAGAAATCTACTTGATCTACTATTTCACCTATTGGAAATAACTCCCTTGAAGAGATTATGGCCTTTCCCTCTTTCTACTTATGATTCGAGCCCTCGAGCTATCTTTCCCCTTTTGGGTTTTGTCTTTTCCTAGCATTTGAGCTCTTAGGGCTATATCCTCAACTTTGTTGGCTCTTTACGTTCTTCCCTTTGTTATTTTGGCCTTTGAATGTATTCAAGCCCACACTCAAACCATTTTCATCATGTCTTTCCCACTTTTTTTGGCTGCTCATCACTGATCTCAGCAAGTGACACATGGCATTTTCTATCGTGCTCCTAGAAACACTACAAAAGCATTTGGGACTCATTTTGGATTCATGCAGATGATGGCACTTGTCATGTACCGCTTAACCTTAGCAACTCACTCGGGGCCCACCACAGTCTTTATGGAACAAAAGGGAGAGACCACAAATATTAACACTTGTGTTTTGTTGAGCTTTTCAAGGGACATGTGGCATCTTCCATGGCTTTGTAGAAAAACATATTATAGCCTTTCGCTATTGCCACTTGGTGCTTTCTACGTGATTCAGTGAGAAGCTTTGAAACTAATAAGAAGCCTGAAATGTAAACACGGACACTTGTCAGACTCTGCTGAGTTATAATGGGACATGTGGCATGTTCCATAGCTTTGAAACTTATTAGAAATTGTGTCCCTACAGATGACACTTGGTAGCCTCCACTTTGACTCTATAAGGGACACATGGTAGCTTTTGCTGCACCTTGTCTTTTTCCATTGGGAATTTTCTCAGGCTTATCCTTCGGATAAAAAGTCTGAAGGAATTCCTTCAGACAAAAAGTCTAAAGGAAAGATTCACTTCTTTGCTTATCCATTTCAATTATTCAATTTCTTTGGGCTTTCTTCCTGAGTGAATTCATTTAGAAAAAATGTCTGAAGGAATTTTGCTTTGGTCATTTTCCTATGGAAAAACCTTTTTGAAAGAATTAATTCAGCCTCCTTCACTTAGTCATTTCTATCAGACAAAAAGTCTGAAGGAATTGTTCTTTTTGGGCCTTTGAGTAAATCCAAAGGAATTCTGTCTTTTCTTTGACCCTTGAACCAATGTTGGTGCCCTCCGCTAGGGCATTTGTTCCTTCGGCCCTCGAGCAGCCCCTTGAACCTGTGATTGAACTGACTGATTGAACCAATGCCAAAAATGACTATGTTGGAAACTTTTTCTTTTGATTGAACTCGCCTACAGAAGCCTTTGAACCTGTTAATCTCAAGCATGTTGAGTCTGTAGATTTAAGAAAAAGCCTTGAAAAATGAAGAACTTGTATGCTCAAAGCAATTTTTGAAAAGGGAAGAGATGATTTTGGTCTGTTGAACCAAAATAGTTCATAGGTTGTCCCAAAAATGTCACTTATTTTTGGGGACAATAGTTGGCTCCAGATGGGGAACTTTCATCAGATGAAAACTCAGAATAGCTGAGGGGAGTAGAAACTAGAATCTCCAGTGCCTTGAATTGTGCCATTGGGCTATGGAGTCATGCTACCCAAAAAGAAAGGTTCCAAAAAATAAAAATGGATGACACAAAGTGGAAACAAAGACTATACAAATGTACATATGTATAGGTGAACTCATCTGACACTTCAAGAGTTGAAGTGCTTCAAATGCTGCCCATTGTGAGGCAGAGAAAAGAGAGTGCCATCTTGATACTTTAACAGGAAATTATTTTCACCATTGAGATGATGAATAGTAAAAGGGCCCCTCCACAGGGAATCAAACTTTCCATGTATCCCCTTTGGTTCTCTTCTCTTGTCCCATAGTAGGACTTGATTTCCAATCTAGAAATCATGGTTCTTTCCTTTCTGGTCGAAGAGCTTCTTCACCAGACCTTGATGGGCAACAATTTGGTCTACCACTATAGTTCTCTACTCATCCAGCTCAGTCAGGCACATGATCCTCATATCAAGGGCACTTTCATACATTTGATCTTTAATTACCTTAGCCAATTTCAATGCTGGTAATTCCAAGGTGATTCGAATCTCAACATTGATACCATAAAGAAGTTTGAAAGGAGACATACCAATTACTCTCTTTGGTGTAATTATATCTACCCACAGAGCATCCACCAATGTTTTATGCCATGTCCTTTGGTTGTCATCCACCAGCTTCTTGATGATAGTCACCAAGTTCTTATTGCTTGATTCAGCCTATCCATTCCCTTGTGGAAAGTAATCAGAAGAGTGGAAGAGTGTAATTCCATAGTAGAAATAGAATTGAGTAATCTCTTGGGAAGTAAAACAAGCTCCATTATTAGTGACAATCTTGGTCGGGACCCCAAACCTAAAAATGATGTTATCTTTGAGGAAATTGCATACTACTTCTGAAGTAGCATGTTTAGTTGGAATAGCTTCCACCCATTTGGTGAAGTAGTCTATTACTATAAGGACATAATCATGTACAACACTTGAAGATGGGTTTACAACACCAATAAAGTCAATTCCCCATTGTTGGAATGGCTCCTCTATGACCACTGGCCTGAGAGGCAAGGCAACTAACTTGGGTCTCCCTATAAACTGCTGGCATAGTTCACACTCCCTAACCCACTTATATGCATCCTAAAAGAGAGTTGGCTAGTAGTACTTGGCCCATATAATTTTATGGGTAGTCACAGGAGCAAAAAAATGTCCTCCACATGCCAGATTATGAAAGGATTTCAAAAGTTGGCTCTACTGCTCCTTGTCCATGCAATAAAAGAACACTCCATCAAGGCTCATCTTATACAGGCCATTGTCCCAGAGGACAAAATTGGTAGCTTTCAGCTTGATAGTTCTCCTTCTTTATAAGATAGGTGAGTAGGACACTCACCATAAGTAAAGAAATGAGCAATACTTGAATACCACTCATTTGTGGTGGAGACAAAGAGGACTGTTGGTGTGTCTTCCACCTCTGCTTCTTCATGCCTTGCTTCTTTTGGTCTATTGTCAGCAATCAATTGGCATAAGCCTTTTCCCCATATGAGCTTTATTGGATTGATGACCAGATCAAACTCCTAGATCTTTGCAATCCAATTGCCTCTTTTGGTTCCAAACTCTTGTTGAGTCAGTATGGATTTGATTGTGGTGTCAGGAACCAAGGTAGTTGTGTGTGAATTCAAGATGTAGAAGTGGAAATGCTTCACTGCCTTCACCATTACATAAGCATGCTTCTCCATGTTTGAATACTTTAGCTCATGAGCTTTAAGAGAACATCTCATGAAGGAAATGGGAGATTCCACACCTTCATTCTGTTGAGCCAGGATGGCTGAAAGTGTGTGTTTAGAAGCATAACTATACATGAGAAAATCCTTCATATAATCTAGACAAACTAGTAATGGGGTGTGGGCAATGGCAGTCTTGATATCCTCAAATGCCGACTTGTCTTCTTCAATCCAGCTGAAGGTGGCCTTATTATTCATCATGTTTACAATGTGCTTGGTCTTCTCAACAAATTTGGGGATGAACCTCCATAAGAAATTCACCTTTCCAAAGAAAGAGTGAACAACAATCTTACTTATGGGCAAGGTAAGCTCTTGGATAGACTTGAATCTATCTGAGTCAATATTTATGCCTCCTTTGGACACAGTGTGTCCGAGAAGTTTCCCCTTTGTTACTCCAAAAATTAATTTCTTGGGGTTTAAGGAAATGCCATTCTGGCAGCAACATTCTAGCACTTGTTGTAAGTGGCACACATGATCTGGGTGATGCTTCAAAAAAATAGTCAAGTCATCAAGATAAAATACAATGAACTTACCCATCTCATCCTTGAAATTAAGGTCCATTTCTCTATGAAAGGTGGTGCCAGCATTTATCAAGCCAAAAGGCATCCTTCTATATGCAAACATGCCCCTGGGTGTGGTGAAAGCAGTCTTGTGCTGGTCTGCCTCACCAACTTTGACCTAATTATATCTTGAGAAGTCATCTAGCATTGATAACATCTCTGAACTAGTCATTTTTTGAAGCACTTGATCCATGATTGGCAAAGGATAATTATTCTTCAAGGATGCCTGATTCAAATTTCTAAAATCCACACAAAGGCAAATTTCACCATTCTTCTTCCTTACAGGCACTATGTTTGCAATCCATGTAGAATGATGGATTGGGAAAATGATCCTAGAATTCAACATTTTTTGTATCTTAGATAGAATAGTACCTAATATTTTTAGATTATACTGCCTGGACTTTTATCTGTAAGGTACCGAATCAGCCTTGAGAGGAATGTCCTGTCAAATTTCATCAGGCTAGAGTGACTTCAGGTCATTATAGGAGTAAGCTAAGATGTCCCTATATTTATTAAACAAAGTGGTGAACTTGAACCTCTCCTCAAGAGTACAACATTTCCTAATGTTCACCATCTTGGTATCTTCCTTAGTTCCTAGATTCATTTGATCAAAATCCTGGGAGGAGCTTGAATCTATTTGTTGTTGTTTGATGAACCTATAATGTTTGTCAAATAGTTTCTCCAAGAAAACTAGGCCTTTGGGAATCTTATTCAATTGAAGTTGTAAGAACTCTTCATCTATGCTTGAACTTGATTCAGGGGCTAGTATAGGCTTTTGAGGTTCACTGTCTTCAAAATGTAGTCATTTAAAGTTGTCCTTTTACACCAAGAAGGCAATGATTTGGTTGTCATTGTTGAACACTTGCCAATGACTAGCATTATCAGACACACTTGGCTAAAAGACTAGCTCAATGGTGTACTTGTCTCCTTTGAAGTTTGGGTGGGGGACCAAGAGAGTAGCTAAAATAGCCAGTGCATCTACCCAATCATTGAATTCTCTAGGAATGGTAGAGATATTGAAAGCATCAAAGCTTTCAATTTGGTCCCAGACTGGATTGTGATAATGACGCAATCTTTCATTCTTGGTTTGATATAGGTTTCTCATCTGAAAAACCACTAGTTCAACATCTCCTTTGGCATGAAGGAGCTTGATGCCTTTGTCTCGAGCAGCCCTCAATCTAAGCAACAAAGACTCATATTCAACTATGTTATTAGTGTTACTAAACTGCAACTTGTAAGATGAAGGAAAAATATCTCCTTGAGGAGATATCAACACAACCCCAGATCTTGAATTGGTGGAGGAACAACTACCATCAAATTCAAGAATCCATACCTCATTTGATACAAATTTTCCTTTGGATTCTTCTTCATTTGGAGGAGGAGATTCCTCCACACTTACATTACACTCTGCCAATTCTTCTATTGTTTCAGCTAAACGTATTTCCAAGTTGTCACTTACAGGAGCTTCATCAGATGCCTCATGAACTTCATCTATGGACAGAAAGTAATTACCCATGCTTGAAGACTCAAACAGAATTTGAGCTTCAAGTGCCGAGGTCTGGGTAACCACGTATTTCACTTCCTTCTTAGGGAGTAGCCTCTTCATAACACCTTTGACTAGAATCCTTGCCTCAGATAAGTCCATACTCAATTCACCACCAACATCCCTATAGAAATTCTACCCAATAAGGATGCCATATGATGCTAGGACCTCAGCTACCAAGACAATCATCTTGATTCTTTTGTTTGGGAACACTGCAAATGCAAATTGGGTGTCTTTAATTTGTCCCAGCAGGGGTACTTACTTTTTCTCCATGGAGAAGCATCTACCAAAAGTCTTGGTCAATGTCAGGTTAAGGGATTCAACCACTTTAGCAAGCATGACATTGTTTGAAGCTCTAGAATCAATGATGCAATTGTTCAACTGATGTCCATTTATCATCAATGAGACATAAAAAGGTTCAGTCCTGCCAGGAGTAGCAGGGGGAGTAATGACAAGGTTTTTCCTAGTGGGTGCATTCTTAGGGGAATCATGAGTCACCTTGGGAATTACTTGTCTTATAGGGGTGTTTTGGTTCTTCACACACTGAACTAATTTATCTAATTGCTCAAGATGGGACTGTAGAAATTCAAATTCAGACATTTGAATTTTGGTTTTCTTTATATGGTCAATTATGTCAAATGCTTGGAATGAGCCAGGAGCAGAGGACGAGAGTTCATCCTTTTGATTTTTGAAAGGGGGAGAACTAGGCTATGAATTTAAAGTAGAAGGCATAGGGGCATTTGAGGTACTTACCTTTCTTGCAATCACCAGGTCCTTTGGATGGAAAGGAAGAGTGGACCCTCACTTAGTAATTGAAACTGTTGGTTGAGGTCACTCCTCTAATTTCTCTTTATCAGCTCAGTGGGTTGCTTGATTCTTAGACCAGGTGAATACAACATATGACCCCTCAACTGTATTGTCTTCACTTTTGGGTTCATCCTGATAATTCAAGAAACCAATATGAGAGTCGCCAGCTAATTCTTCTTCTTCTTCAGTGAAGAAATTAGCATCATCTTCAAGATTTAGCTCAGGCTGGAAGGAGAAATCAGATTCAACTTTGAGATATCCAACTACAGAGTTGGTTGGAGGTGCTTCAAGGGCAAGGTTCCTCTGTGGAAGAGGAAGGTGATTCTATTGTCCTTGATTCCTGGCAGCATTGCCTTGGTATGCCTAATTCTGAAATGTCCTCCTAGGCATATCTTTGTATGCAGGAGTAGATGACATCCCTTGCACCATTTGTTTTTTGAGGGCCAACACTTCATTTTCTAGCTGTTGCATCGTTGGATTAGTGGTGGCTAAAGGGGAGTATTCAAAGGAAGGAGAAGATTTACCTCTATTTGGATCTCTTCTTATCTTTCTAGCCAAGATAAGGTCATCTTCTACCTCAGTAGCCAAGTCCTAAGTAGTAGCAAGGTCTATATGTCTAGCTCGTCTCAGTAAGAAACTCACTTTAGGTAGCTATGAGTTGATGAAGAAACACTTAAGATTCTGAGGTGTCAACTGGGTGACCATGGGAATCCTATGCCTTAGCTTGTCAAACTTGGTAATGAAGTCCCTCATAGGTTCATGGGGCTCTTTCTTCATCTGTGTGAGTTGGGCAAATCTCTCCTCTCATCAAGAGGAGGTTCTCTATGAATACGTAGGAACTATATACTATATATACATGCAAAAAATAACACTCAGGGGTAGGATACATCATCCATCTCTCTTCTTTCAGAGATGATGTTAACAAATAGAGGGGAAAATCCTAGTGAAAACACTGAAGGCACTTCTCTTCTTTCAGAAGTGTTCTTGCAGGTAATAGTAGGAGTTCTTTTAGGTAGTAAAAGAAATTGGTGACAATAGGGCACAGTAACTAGCATGATGAAAGAGAACACAAAGTTTCCACCTCAACTGCCCAAAGAGTATAACACAAAGGATAATGGGGGCACAAAGTTATCCCAGAATCCTCAACACAAAAAGAAAAGAAAAATACACACTAAAAATAATTATGAAAGCACAAAGTCTTCCCCCAGTTGGCTTTAAGACACCTTCCTTATTACCTTCACTAATTCTACTTATCAAATTAAATAAATAAGAGCACATTCAAAAGATAGACATAAGAATAATATTCTAAAATGATACAAGCCAAAACAGTACAAAGTCTGCAAACAACTTGCTTTTTCATTCAAATAAAATGAAATGGAATCACAATCTGAGCTCAAAGTCTTAGTATTCTTCTTTCAACTGGGTAGAGTTTCACTCCTATAAAAATGAAAAGTCCTCTTCTAATAATAAAAGAGTTTACAATATATAACGCTTCAAGAAAGACTTGGGCACTTGTTTCATGAAAAAGGTCCATGCTGAATTGAATGCCTTCAATGCACCTTTAGTTTTGTCTGGAGGGGCCATGCTGGGAATAGTGCATTTCCATAACTATGGCATTCCCATTTCTCTAATATGTCTCTTCCTTAGTATAGATTGTCTAGTCCTTTTTTTGATGTCTGCACAACTGTCCAATTGGCCATTACTTCTTGGAAGAAAAATAGGCCACGTCCTTGATTTGGCATGTTTAGATTTTTGCTTGATCTACTATTTCACCTACCAAAAATAAATCCCTTGAAGAGATTATGGCCTTACCCTCTTTCTGCTTATGATTCAAGCCCTCAGGCTATCTTTCCCCTTTCAAGTTTTGTCTTTTCTTGGTATTTGAGCTCTCAGGGCTATATCCTCAGCTTTGTTAGCTCTTTACATTCTTCCCTTTGGCATTTTGGCCTTTGAATGTATTCAAGCCCATGCTCAAACCAATTTCATCATGTCTTTCCCACTTTCTTTGGCTGCTCATCGCTGATCTCAGCAAGTGACATATGGCATTTTCTGCCGTGCTCGTAGAAAAACTATAGAAGCATTCAAGACTCATTTTGGATTCATGCAGATGATGGCACTTGTCGCATGCTGCTTAACCTTAGCAACTCACTCGAGGCCCACCATAGTCTTTACAAAATAAAAGGGAGAAACCACGAATATTGACACTTGTCGTGCTCCACTTAGCTTTTCAAGGGACAAGTGGCATCTTTCGTGGCTTTGTATAAAAACATATTATAGCCTTCTATTGTTGCCACTTGGTGCTTTCCATGTGATTCAGTGAGAAGCATTGAAACTAATAAGAAGCCTAAAATGTGGATGCCGACACTTGTCATGATCCACTGAGTTATGGTGGGACATGTGGCATGTTTTGCAGCTTTGAAACTTATTAAAAATTGTGTCCTAGTAGATGACACTTAGCAGCCTTCGCTTTGACTCTATAAGGGACACGTGGTGGCTTTTGCTGCACCTTATCTTTTTTCCATCAAGTGTTTTCTCGAGCTTATCCTTCAGACAAAAAGTCTGAAGGAAAGCTTTGCTTCTTTGCTTAGCCATTTCAATTGTTTCAATTTCTTCGGGCTTTCTTCTCGAGTGAATTCTTTCAGACAAAATGTCTGAAGGAATTTTGCTTTGGTCATTTTCCTATGGAAAAACCTTTTCAAAATAATTAATTTAGCCTCCTTCACTTAGTCATTTATATCAGACAAAAATTCTGAAGGAATTGTTCCTTTTGGGCCTTTGAGTAAATCCAAAGGAATTCTATCTTTTCTTTGACCCTTGAACCAATGTTGGTGCCCTCTGCCAAGGCATTTGTTCCTTCAGCCCTGGGGTAGCCCCTTGAAACTGTGATTGAATCAACTGATTGAATCAATGCCAAAAGTGACTAAGTGTTGGAAACTTGTTCTTTTGACTGAACTCACCTGCAGAAGCCTTTGAACTTGTTAATCTCAAGCATGTTGAGTCTATAGATTTAAGAAAAAGCCTTGAAAAATGAAGAACTTGTATGCTCAGAGCAATTTTTGAAAAGGGGAGAGATGATTTTGGTCTGTTGAACCAAAATAGTTCATAGGTTGTCCCAAAAATGTCACTTATTTTTGGGGACAACACAAACCTTATAGCACTTGAAAAATAAAGCTCTTTTTTATTTGATATTTTTTAAACAAGGAATGATCCTAAGAGAGGAAGCCCGAATAGGTGAATAGGCATGAAATCATAGGGAAAAGGGTATAGATCCTCATATTTTCACCTATTATGATGGAAAAAATTATGAATTATGCTTAAAAATCAAACCTAAAGCATAAATTTGAAAACACTAAAAAGAAGGATGAAACCATAAAGGAAGCCTAGGGTTTGGCATGGTTCAAGCAATATTTAGGTTCACCAATATTTTTAGCCTAATTTGGATTTGCAAACCTAATTAAGATATAAACTTGAATGTAATTTATATTGTAAAATATGTTATTTAAACAAGAATAAAAATGTAAATTACTGAAATTGATTTGATAATGTCATATGCTAAATATAGAAAATACTAGAGAGATCAAAGTACTTAGCTTTTCTAGTTCACTGAATAACTATGATTGAATTTTTATAGTGGAAAGGGTTTGAAAGTAGGCTTATGAGTATATAAATAACTATTTGTGCACATAGAGTCACTAACGTTTGGGTGGGGTGAAACCTTCAATGAAATTAACTATAGGTTTACATTAATGTCCTAGGATGTTTTGAGGGTCTAAAACTATAAAGTTTTTTGTGCATGTTTGTAATAACTCTGTATGTATGATACTGACTCACGATTAAGTTCACAACTCAAAAAAATAGTCTCATTATCCTTGAAACCATATGTCTATTTTTTAGGGGTATAAAAGTATAAAAAAGTGGGAACTGTAATGGGATCAACTAACCCCAATCACCCTCATTGATGAATGAACACTTCTTACATATCATGTCATGATAGTTCCATTGATGTAAATTTCTAAGCTTGATGTTTATGTTTAGGAGATAGGAAAGTAAATATAATGATCTAGAGATGTATGAGTAGGATATTATCTGGATTGATAGAAATTGAGAGGTTATTGTAGGTGAATGACAACTAAATGATAGGGATAGACTTATAGTGTAGCATGTGGATTTGAGAGAAGAAAAATAATAGTTATTTTTTGACACACAAGTATATTGGATAAATGTAAGTCAAATTTGATATCGCAAGGTGTCTAATACCAAATTTTAGTTTCTAAAATTTCACCTTTATGTCTTTGATTTATTCAAAAACTAAGGCTACCAAATAAAAATAAGCAAACTATAAAAAATAATACAGAAAAGAATAACAATGAAAGAGGCAAACTATACTATAACAACATATAAAATAAGATAAAAAATGAAAGAAATCAAATTTTAGCTAAAGAAGAATAATATAATAAACCAACTATTAATAAAAATAAAGATGTAAAAAATAAAATTAAACTAATGTGATAAGATAGAAAACATAAAATAAAATAACTTTGGACTCAATTCACGCAAAATTTAAGAAGATTATGCAAGAAATCAAAGTATTCAATAACTAATTAAAAACATTTATTGAGAAAGAATGTATTGTATACCCATGTGACCCAATAATTTTTCATACAATGTATGAAGTATTAATTATATTTATACAAAGTACACGTATGATCCAAGTGTATATGATTGTATCATTCTATAGTCATCAACATAGTAAATTCTTAACCATGTTGAGATAATCAATTTATAAATAAATAATAAAGATGGGTATACTCAATTGTACCAAGTAAAACACTTCACCATTAAATAACATGTTATTTGGTGTCCCTTCAATCAATATCTGATCTTAAAGGCTTTAAAATAAAAAAGAAGTGCATTATGAAATCTCAACTATTTTCTTGTACCTATATCACTTCCTCTTTTGAATGATCTCTTTCATATCTTATAAGATTTCTAATGAATTTATTTACAACTTAAAATTGTAATTAATTTTAAAAATAACTTAAAATAAAGTTAATTAGAACTTTATTAAAAGTTAATTAGCCTTTATAACTTAGGATTTAAAAATCGCTTTATAAAGTGAATTTAAATAAAAAATCAAGAATATATTTATAATAAGACTAAAAAATGCAAATGTTGTCATAGGTGGGGGCCCATTATAATTTAATTAATTACTTATTTAATCAATAATTAAGAATATAATGCAAGTATGGTAACACACAAGATTAACTTTGAGAAACAAAAACACTTTGCATGCTGAAAAATAATTTTAAAATATATTTCCATTTGTAAATTCATTGCTAAGTGAGGCTCACAACATTATGTTCTGACCAAAAAATAATCAAAATTACATTGAAATATATAATTTATCATTTATATCTCAAAATAAATGATAAATAAAAAATAATGAGTTGACCAAATGTAATCATAAAAATAACCAATCAATGAAAATCATGAATTTGCAAAATTAAAAAAAATAATCTATATCATCATTATTACCATAAAAAAGGTCAAAACTATATATTGTTAAAATTACAAGAGTCATGATTTGAGTAAAATTGAACATAAACAAGTATTATAAAGAGTAACAAATACCTAGCTATATAATAAAACTAGAATAAAGTTAAATATATCACCATAATTTTCAATTGAAAACAATTAAAACCCAAGTCAAGATAATATTGAAAACAAAGTACCAAAAATCATTTAAAACTAAAAGTATGTGCAAGCATCAAGACAAAAAACATTATTCTTTTTTTCCCTCATAATTTGATGAAACCAAGTATATGAATAGAAATCCTTGATTAGTATGATATTATTTATATTCCAAGCATGTTATAGGCATTTCAACTCAGATCAAACCTCCTAATTCATCATCCACTTCCAACTTGATACTTTTGAACATATGTGTCATCACATGTGGGAGTGAAGGGATACTAACATGTTTATGACTTGCAAAATAAATATTGTGAAGAACATAGGTGGATTGAGAGGATTTGAGATGAAGTGTTTCATTATTTTGAACAATAAGATTGATAATTTTAGTGGTCTTATTAGCATCAAGGTGCATTTGGTAAGAATACATAGTTGGAAAACCATGTCCAAAGGGACAAGGATGCCAATTACCTCTTCATGGAGCATGAAAAGCATGAGTACCATGAGGAAAAAAATAATTGTGAGGAAAAATATTCAAAACATGTAAGAATTTAGGGTTATTGGTATATAAATGTGAATAACCCTAAGTGCCACATCCAAATCCATATATAAACTCACTAGTGGCTCTTTAGGCCCAAGAAGATTTGCCTTGGTAAGTACCATGTGAAGGTGGCAAATTTTTTTCCTATTCAAAATTTACACTCCAATAATCATTCATTTCAAAGATATGTGATCCTTGATTCCATATAATGTTTTTTACTTAATTCAAAAAGAACACAATTTATAAGGCAAAATCATTAAATCAAATCATGTCATCTTATTAAAACTTCAAAATATGATTAAATAGAGTGAAAAAAATTGATAATTTATTCATGAATACTAGTGCATTATTTTCAAATGGCTGAGTAAACTAAATACCAAGTGAATCTAAAATAATTCTTTCCTTGACAAAGCAAAAAACAATTTGAATCATCTTTTAGATCTAACTCACATAGACACTATTATAACCTACTCAGAATATGAAAAGTTTCATTCAATGACTTATTATTTATTCCTGAAGTCCATTATCCAAAAATTTGGAAGATTTATGTAAGATAATAATATTTTATTTCATACAATAGTGAATGTAAATTCTCAAAATAATCATTATCACTAAGTAAACTCAAAAATAATAATTTCATATTATTCATTTTGAGTTCAACATTTTCAAAGAAATTGTGAAAGTTCAATAAGACTTATTGATTCATTTATTTCATAAAATTAAAAATCATACCAAAATGAACTATTTAGATAATCACTTTATATAACTGAACATAAGTGATATGTATTCCTTTCAAATACTTTTAAAATTTATAATAAAACCATCTTAATTTATAAGTGCTAATGTAGAAATAACTTCAAGTAGATCATACAAGAAATAAACAAACTGTAAGGTATACCTTGGATGTCTGATATTATAATTGTGTTGTGAAGTGATCAAACACCATCAATGTTAAATATATTCACCAATACTTCAACTTTATATATGATCATATCACCATGTTGGAAAAGAAAATTTAACTGAAACGAAACTCATTATCCTTAAAGATCAGAATCCTAGTTTAGGCACTAAACAAATTTACTCCATTTCAAAATGAATGACTGAGAGGTGAAGTAAATATTTTGTGGCAAAAGGTTTTAATATAATTAATATTTTATTTTTATATATTAGAAAATTAAAACCATGGAGTGATTTAACTATTTCATTTATAGTTTCAACTCAACATTCACATTTGAAAATGATTTGTATCATACAAACCCAAAACTATAACTCTACTAAATATTTTCAAATTTGTATATGACCATATTCACATTAAGGGTTTCAAGATATTTATTTGTTACAATATCTATATCCACAAACACTTGTTTCTTCAACATGACTAAACTTAATGTTCATACAGGCAAGTTAAAATCCATTTGTCACGATGAAAAGTAATGGTATAATTGATCTCCATACTAAACCATAAGGTTTTGTTAATAAACATAAAACAATATTTTTCTCCACTTTGAAACCCTAGAAATATTTTTCAATTTAATAACAAAACCACAAATAAGATTATTTTTTTTTTAAAACATGGCATGCAATAATGAAAGAGGCTAGTAGAGAAAATAAACTCAACTCATAAGTTTATTTCAAAATATTATGCTTTAATTTTATTGTATAAAATCTAGAATGCATTGCTTACAAATAAACCTTTATATCTTGACAAGAGAAACTACATAACATAGGAAAAATCAGGATTTCAAAAATATTAAAGAAGTATGATTACTCTCAAACACTTTAGTTATTTCTTTTATGAAAAAAATATTAAACCTTTGTAATAAAACTAAAATCTATTTGGTTAAGTTTATCAAAAACAATATTTCTATCAAACTCCAAAATATTACCAATATATTTAAGATATTATATACTACCATGTAAGAGATTCACTAATCAAAATTATTTCTCATTTTCTATATGAAACTCATGAAGAAATGCAACTAAATCTAAATGAGAAGCTATTGAAACATCATGAACAAAAAACTAAAACTTATCTTCACATTCATACTCGAAATAACAATATTTCATATATCCATGGAACTTAGAGTGATTGTCATGTAGATCCAAACTTATCTTCACATTCATGCTCAAAATCACAATATTTCATATATTCATGAAACTCAGAGTGATTGTCATGTAAATCTAGAAAAAATATTGTAACTCCACAAAATTACATTATTTTCTCAAGCTATAAAAATACAAAGTCTCTTAATTTTTTAACATATAATTATTGGCTTGAAAGTTATACACTCTAAGTATAATCAACAAAATTTCACTATGCTCTAGACCAAAAAAAAAAATTTGGTATGCCTCTACTTGGTTTCAAAACCAAAATAAATAAGTTGCATTATAAACAAGGGAGTGGAGCTCCATGTCCCTATAGGCAGGGTGTACTACATAATATCAAATGTTATTTATTCACTAGAAATGGTACTATTTATTTAGCAATAATGTCAATAAATTTAGCAGGCAATCATCAATCGATTATCTCTAAGGTTAATGAAAACACTACTAAAATAGAGTAGTTTAAAAAAAATAAATTAGAGTAGATAGGGAAGTTATAAACATGGATTTATTTCTTACCAATATGCTTCTAATGAAATGCATTTTCAATACCTATAGAAACAAGGATTGCTCAATTGACATGGTCATAATACATAGAATGGTAAAATTCCCATCCAACACTAAATTTGAGGAATAAATATAGTCACCAAGCATCTGCAAAATCATGTTACATTCAACAACCATTACAAGTTCATTATATGTAGCGACAGTAAAAACCATGAAAAAGGAACAATATACAGCCAACATAAAACAAAAGGAAACATTGTTTAGATGTTGAAAAAATAAAAGCATACACATTTGTTTAGCAATAATGTCAATAAATTTAGCAGGCAATCATTGATTGATTATCTCTAAGGTTAATGAAAACACTACTAAAATAGAGTAGTTTCTAAAAAATAAATCAGAGTAGATAGGGAAGTTATAAACATGGATTTATTTCTTACCAATATGCTTCTAATGATGTGCATTTTCAATACCTATAGAAACAAGGACTGCTCAATTGACATGGTCATAATACATAGAATGGTAAAATTCCCATCCAACACTAAATCTAAGGAATAAATATAGTCACCAAGCATCTACAAAATCATGTTACATTCAACAACCATTACAAGTTCATTATATGTAGCGACAATAAAAACCATGAAAAAGGAACAATATACGGCCAACATAAAACAAAAGGAAACATTGTTTAGATGTTGAAAAAACAAAAGCATACATAGTTAAAACTTGTGTTAAATTATATTTTTGCAAGAGCTTCATTGATCATTTCCTTAACATGGACCAATACCAAAGCATTGATCACTTTTCATACACAGACTTCAATAGAATGACCTCTCTATTTTATTTTCAAGAGTTTTCTTGACTTCAAAAAAGAGAGTATATAAGAGTTTTAGGATAGATAGAGATTTCAAATAAGAAGAAATATTTTTCTTAGATGTTTCATTATCACCTGATGTTAGAATTTAATGCTTTGTTGGTGAGATTACACATCTTCCAACATAATGAATCAACATAAACTATCATCCATATTAAATTCCCTCTGAAATAAACGAACTGGTTATGCATTACTTTCCAAGTAAGTTGTGTGTACCAACAATGAAGTGATAGGTTCTATGTAATGAGCTTGGTGTGAATTCCATGTTTGAGTTAGATAAATCAAGATAAACATGGAATATCACTGGAGAAGGATATGTAAATACATTAAATTTGAGTTATTATGACTATCAAAAAATTGACAGTTTCACCTAGCAGCAAAACCAATGAATTACATTGAATGACTCAAAACATGCAATAGCATGAAATTTTATTAACCAATAAACATATAATAAAAACAATATTATATTAGATAGATTAAATAACTTATATGTTACTTTAATTAAAATTTCATATATTTATGCACATTAAAATTAATGTATTCTGATTGGTGAAAAGCACAGGGAGTAATTTCAAGCTAAAGTGTAGTGAAGGCAATAGATCCCTTCAAGACTAAAAATAAGAAACCACTATATTTCAAATCCCAATAGCATATAAAATTCACATAAATGGCATTCTAAGTAAGGTGGCTAAATTAATGCTAACACATATTGAGTGCTATGTGTCTTAATGACTACTTGGTGCCAAAATACCAAATCCTACTTTGGAAAATTTTATTAAATTTCAAATAAAACTATGTATAAATACTGGGCTCATTCAAGTCCAAGTTTAATATACACATTAATCCAAAAATTACCACCATATTATAAATTTATCAAACATGCTAATAAAATAAATATCTTAACATTAACGCATACTCAATTAGACTAAAGTTTTTCAATCAAAGTAGATATCATTTTCTTATAATAATTAAATAAAAAATATAATTTACTTGTTATATTGTAATTTAAATCCCATGAATTTTTTTTATAATTTACTCAATTTTTTCCATTATATTTCAAATTTATTCAAATAATAATTTTGTTTTTGAAAGGTGGATTTTGACAAGTCAATAAAATCCACCACTACTATATAATCATTTCATTATTCAATTGCAAAATAAAGTTCAAATCAACTTCAATGCTCTTTGATTCAATCTATAAATAAAAAATGCAATAGCTAAATGATGTTTTTGTTTGATAGGTGAAAATGGGTTGAAGGGATCCAAACCCAGTACAAAAGAAAATAGATAATCAAGAGAAAGCAAAAAAATCTAAATGAGATAAGGGTGAAAACCTTGACAAAAAGCCTAACTGCTACTAAACTTTAGCCAATAATTTATTGATAGATCCAAAAATACCCAACCAAAATGGGAGACAATATATTTATTCTAACTCAAAGTAGGCGACTAATTGCTTGGTCACTGTATTTGCTTTTTTGTGACATTTGCCTCTAGTGCAATTGCCAATGAACTGTTCCTCCTCATTATCTAGGTTCTTCCTTTTAAAATCCATGTGAGGGGTTTCTTTTATGATTTCCTCAGCAACCCAAATATCCTCCTCCTCATTTTCCTTCTATATTGAGTCCTCTCTGGAGTTGTGAGTCTCAAGAGTCCCGCCATCATGAACCACAAACTTATTAAAACCTAGAAAGTTACTTAACCTCTCAAATTCCTCTGAGATTTCTCTGTAAAGGAGATTTTGGATTCAAATTTTGATGTGGAGTTTCTAGAGTTAATCTTTGATACCCTTATTACCATCAGCCCCTAGGGTGGATTTTCCTTTAGAAGTGAAAGAGGGGCTTCCTAAATCAAATATATGACTTTTTTGTGCACATGCACTAGAAGCCCCCAAATATTTCCCTTGATTCTCTTCTTTAGAAACTAAGGGTTGGTCACCCTCCACTTCCAACTCCTCCTCACTATTAATTTCAATAGCCTCTAAAATGGTCTTGGACCAAACCAATTCCCCCCTTTTGATCAATAGGAAAATGAGGCCCTGGTGAATAAGATTTGTGGTAGGGTTCTTGAAATTTAAAATAGAAACCTCCAAAGAATGTAGTATAAAGAAAGTGATACTGATGAGATAACCCTTAAAATGGTTCAAAAGTAGGAAATGATGTGAATAGAGGATGGTGTGTTTTCCTTCCAAATTAATATAATGTATTGTTTGGAGACATACCTCCGATCATTTCCTTGGCAAATCAGCACACATGTGACCTTTGTTGGACAAGAGTTTTGGCTTGTATTTCTCCTTCTCTTTTATAAAAAAAATCTACATGAGCTCCTCCTTATGATGCTTATCTTTGAATTCCTTTAATTTATGTCATTTCATTTCTATTGTCTCCCCTATCATCTCCTCTATAATTTAGATCTTTATCCCATGCATTCTCACCTCATGGTTGTTCCAACCATGGGCAAAATCCCTTGAAAGAGATGTATCATGCCCCACCAAATGTTCCATGAATGGGGTCAGGCCCCCTTTAACCATTTTTTTCCAACATGATCATTTTTATTTATATCAAAATAGGAAATTGGCTCAAAATAATCTCTATCTCTGCCCATATTCATTTTTACTTTATTGTTATATTTGCAGGTGTTCTAAAAAGCACTTAGCAGAATTAGAGAATAAAGAAAGAAGAGTAATAGTCAATCATGGTATATGCATAAAATCATGATTATTGACCCTCATGCCACTCCTTGGAAAGGATGGATTTTCACATGTGGAAAGTCTTACACTTAACCCACAATCTAAGCTTAAAACAATTTTATCATCATGACTTTAAATGGCAAGTCCCTTTTCCTTCTCAACTATTTAGATAACATCATATAGAAATTCACCATCATGCTAAGTGATGTAATCACTTCTAAGTACCCCTATATTTTCAAGGAAATCGACTCCCCTATTTCCTTCTCTATATACATGTTTGATAATAACTCCTTTGAAATGGTTGAGAAGGGATTTAGTGTCGCCGATGATTTGAGAAATGTTCTAGGAAGATGGGGATAGGCCCTTAAGTTAATTAATGATGTTCATTGAGTCCCCATCTATATGAATAAATTGAGAACCTAATTTGACTACCTCTTTAATTCCCCATAAGGCCATCAAGGCTTCTACAATGTGATTGGTTTGAATTCCAAGGGGCCTTGCATAAGCCACTTTGATGTTTCTTAAAGAATCCCTAATCAAAACACCCACCCCAGCTAGACTAGGATTCACCTTTGCTACCTGATAAAAAATTAATTTCACCCATTGAGGAATAGGGGGAGACCATTTGATGAGATATTTGTCCACCCCTTTTTCGTAGGATTTGCTTGGAATGTCCAAATTAAGTTATTTTAAAACTATGGAAGAAAGTGGGGATCTTGGCTGATCAAAGGTGTGGGCAAAGATTGACCAATTTTCCTACATAAAAGCCTTGATATTTTTGAAAGTAGACTCAGGATGAGGTTGGTGTCACTCAAAGATGCAAGTATGCTTGGCTTTCTAGATGCCCCACAATATATGGGTTAGGGCCAAATTTCACCAGCGAATTAATGATACTTCTTCCCAAGGGGGTTTCTATTAGGTAATTAAGTCTAGGATAGATCTTGAAAAAACCCATGAAACATTGAAATCACTAAAGAATAAATGAAAGATAGTTGACCGAAATGGGAAAAAAAAGAAAGAGATGTTCCACTATTTTTACTACTTGTTTGCAAAAACACCATCTATTAGGGATGGTTAGACCTCTTTTGATTAGATTGCCCACTATTAATATCTTGTTTTGAGCTACCAATTAGTAGAAGACATTGATTTTAGGATGAGGTTTTTGATCTAGAGATATGTCCAATTGAAATCCTCCTCATCAAAGTTCCAAAAAGATAAGAATCTTGATTTCACCAAGTAAATCCCATTGGAATTATGTTTCCAAACAAGTTTATCTTCTCTAGGAGCTTGAATGATATGAATATGTTAGATGGATTCATTTAGAGATTGAAGTAGATGGGGTTTTTACTAGTCTAACCCTAGTTTGGTTAAAGTTTTTTAGCACTTTGTCCCATTTCTAATTTCCCAATTATCCATTACTTTGAGCCCATAATTATTATTAAATAAAGATATTAATTTTGGATCTTAGAGGGTGGATTATAGAGGGGTCAAGGTCCATGGATTGCTCCAAAAATCCACCAAATTTCCTATTCCAACATTCTATTTGAGCCCTTTGTTAAGGAGATTCTTACCCACCTGCAAAGCTTTCCAAAAAGTAGAACCATTAATAGGAACATGATTTGCTAACAAATGGGAACCTTCCCCTAAGGAGAGGTATTTGGCCCTGATGATTTTGGTCCATTGGTTATCCTCCATGACCACTCTCTATCTTTGTTTCACCATGAGGGCTTGGTTCATGGATGAAACCCTTCTCAGTCCCAAGCCTCCTAAGGAAATTGGGTGACAGGCATGATCCCAAGAAATAAGCAAAAATCTAAATTTGTCCTCTTAACCTCTCCAAAGGAAAGATTTATGAATACTCTCCACCTTATCTACAATGGATTTTGGAATGGAAAAAGTGGAAATGAAATAAATTGGAATACTCTAAAGGGAATTCTTAAGAAGTTAAACTTTACCAGCTTGTGTTAGGAGATTCCCTTTCCAATTGGCCAACTTCTTTTGAATCTTGTTGATGAAGGGGATCTAGAAAGAAGGTTTCAGTGAGCCTTCAAGCAAAGGGATGCCAAGATAAGTAGATGGTAAATTTCTAATGTTACATCCTAGAATATTAGCAATTTTAAATTGAAGAACTGATGAAGTGTTGATGAAGAAAAGAGAACTCTTGTTAAAATTTACACTTTGGCCAGACACCCCTTCATACATTTCAAAGATCTTCTTGAAGCATCTAGATTTAGAGACTAAGGCTTATCCCATCATAATTATGTCATCAAAAAATTGTTGGTGAGTGATAGGATAGGTGTTAGGAGTAGAATTGATTCCCTTGATGATGTTGAAAGATTTGGCTGTAGAGATAAGTCAGCTTAAATCTTCTACCAAGATGATGAAAAGGTAAGGGGAAAGAGGATCCCCCTATTTAACCCTCTACCAATAAAAAAAAACCTCTGGGTACCCATTAACTAAAATCAAGAATAAAGGATTATGAATACAAGAGGTAATTAATTTTTTGACTCAAGAATTGAACATAGTTTTGATAAAATTTTTGTCAAGGAATGACCAAGAAACATGATCATAGGCTTTGTTCATATCAAGTTTTAGGAACATGCCTTGCCAATCAGAATGATAAATTGAGTAGATGGTTTCATGAACCATAATGATCTCATTAGATATATATCTACCAAAAATTAAATTCCTTGTTGCTCCACTATTATTTTGTCGAGGACAAGCTAAATTTTAAGGGAAATACCTTTGTAACAAATTTTGTAGAAAGTGAAACACAAGTTAATGGGTCTAAAGTTTGAAGCTTTAAACACACCTTATTTATTAGGGATGAGGAAAATAAAAGTGTTATTGAAGTCTTGGAGCATGGATCTCAAATTGAAGAATTCAATAACTACCAAATAGATGTCATGGCTGATAGTGTCCCAAAAAACCTAGAAAAAGAAAGGAGGGAAGCCATCATGCCCAGGGGCCTTATCCCGTTCTAAGGAGAATATAATAACCCTGATCTTTTCTTCTAAAGGGGGTTTGAGGATAGATTAATTATCTTATTGTGAAAGGACCCTGTTGAAAAGATTGATAATTTGATCCTCAAGACCAAAATCTTGAGATGAAGATGGGAAAGTAGAGATTTTTAAAAAATCACCAAATAGTGGTTCATTTAATCCTCCTTCTTGAACAAAGTTTCATATTTGCCTTAGATATCCATAATGGTATTTCTTTGTCAATTTATACATATGGAGGTTGTAAAATTTTAATAATTTTGTCTCCTTCTTTGAGCTATAGTTTTCTAGATCTTTGTCACCAATACATTTCTTCTTTAGGCTCCAGATTGTGAAATCTACTGAGGAGTTCCTTTTCCTTCATGTGGAGTTCAACAGAGTAACCTGTGTCCAAAATTTCTAGTTCAACCTTGTGAATTTCTTCTTCAATAAATTTTTTTTAGATAAAAATATTCCAAAACGCATTCTTATTTTATATTTTAAGCATATTTTTAACATGTCTCAATTTCATTGCCAGGATGAACATGGCCAATCCTTGAATGGTGATACTCCACCACTCCTTAATATAATCTTCCAGAGTGTGATTGGAAAGCCACATTTTTTCAAATATAAATGGAGTGGCCTTAGTTTTATAAACTCTTTCACTTTGGAATATAAGGGGATTGTGATTAGATCTAATCCTTGAGAGAGGAGAGAGAATGTATCCAATTAAGAGGAATTAGGAACCTATTTAATCTTACTTGGATGTGATTTGACCAAGTGAATTGATTACCTTTGAGTTCTACATCATGAAGGTTATCGCTTGAGATGAAATCATACAAGTCCACCATATTGACATGGTCAAAAAGGATCCCCCATTTTTTCCCCTAGGAATAGAGGAGAGTTGAAATCTTGTGCAACCATCCAATCTGAGTTATTGAATTGTTTATTAATATCAATCAAGTTATCCCATAACTTCTTCCTTTTAATTTTTGAATTTAGAATGTATAAATTTGTAATAATCTAAGAAATCTTCTCCTACACATCGAAAAAATGATGGAAATATGGTTATCCTTATTGAGAAGATGAACTCCCTTTAGGACAATAGGGTCTTAAAAAATTCCCAGATCCCTCAATGCTCCTTTGGAATTGTTGCAGCTGTAATATGAACTTTCCCAAACCTTTGACTTGATCTTTCAAAGTTTCTTAGCAGACATCTTGGTTTCTTGCAATAAGAGGATATCTAGTTTATGTTTCAAAATGAGATTTCTAGCTAGTCTTTATTTAGCGAGGTTATTTCAACCCCTTATGTTCTAGGAGAGAACTTTCATTTCTTACTATTAAAATAGTGGAGGGTCATATGTGTTCCCTTAGCCACCTATCTATCTATTTCCTCTCGACAAGAGTTTTGGGAGGTGTGTCTACCTTTTGTTTTCTATTTGTACACAACTTTTTCTTTCTTCCTACCCCTCTTGTTATGAACATTAACCCATTTTTCCTCATCCTAAGAAGAGCTATCCATTTCCTTAAAGGAAACCATAGATATTTAGCCTTCTAATAAATTAAGACATCTTGGTTCACAACCAAAAACTAGAGGAAAAGGAGGGACAGGGACCTCCTGAAGGACTAGATCATCTCCAAGTAAAAATGAAACACAAGGCAAGGGATAGGAGGAAATGGTGGAGGAAGGTACCAGAGAGGAGTGGTGTGGGGGAGAAGAAACCATTAGAGAAGTAAAAGTGGCCTCAATAAAAAGGTCTTATAAAAAGGAAGTGAGATAGGGTAAAAAGGGGAGAGAAGGGGAGGGGATAGAGACTGAGAAGCATGAGGAGGGATCCAAATCTTGAGTATAGAGGGGCCTCACAATGATTTCCCTTTGCTAGCAGGGGCTACGGATAAAGAGGAAGGAGGGGAAAAAGTGGGGGCAAAAGGGTGGGGGATGGAAAGGGGAAGGGGAAGGAAGGAAAGAGGAGGGAGGAGGGCTCAAAGGAGAGGTGGGGTGAGGTGGGAAGAAGGGAAGGAAGAGGAGGGGGAGAAAGGAAGAAGGGATAGATTGGGGGAAGGAAGGGAGGAGGGAAGAGGGAGGAGACCCCAAGAAGGGGGGATGAGGGAGGGTAGAGAGAAAGGTGAGGGTTGATGGGAGGGGAATAAGGAGGATGAGGGGGGGTTTTCAACCTAGGATGGGGAGGGAGGAAATGGAGGCTTCTTGAGGTGGGGACAAGCTTTAGAAGAGTGACTGAGGACATTACAAGTCTGACAAATATTTGAGGACCTATCAAATAGGATATTTTGGGTCCAAGATCCATACTTAGATTTGAGAATGATGGAATGGATCAAAGGTTTGTTATCAAGAATAAAGACACAAACCCTAACCACCAGTAGGCACCTTTTGAAATGAGTTATCGAGTCAATGGAAATGCGCTGACCTAAGGCCCTTGCTATGCCAAAAATAACTTCTAGAGCCCAAAATTCTAGTGAAAGTTATAGAAGGCTAATCCAAATAGGAATGTCTTTAGAGATATAAAAATTGAGATTAAGGCCTACCTTCCATTTGTGAATATAGACTATGAATTTACCCATAAACCATGGGTCACCTATCAGGACCTTAAGAGTGTCTTCAAAAAGAGAAATTAATCAAGAAATTTTTTTGAGGCATAACTATAATATCCATTTGACCTTTGGGTTTCCATTTGAGATTATCCCATTTTTGGAAGGAGTCAATGTTGGGGTGAAAATCATTAAAGTTGGCTAAAATGGAATTTGAAAGAGAGGAGTCAATATTATCAATAATACCATTTGGGACCTCTAAACTTACCTCATTGCAATTCCATATGGGCATTAGAATAGATTCAAAGGAAACAAAGTGGTGTTGATCTCCTATGACTAGGTCCACCCACAAGACTTGTTGTTTACCTTTATTGGGATAGGGATCAATTTTATGTGGGCCCTAATTGGGCATCTCATCTACTGACTTAGCATGAATGTTTCACTTTAAATTAAAAATAAAGTCAACCATATGTGGTAGTAATATAAGATACATTAATAAAAATTAATTTAGGTCATAATAGATGTAAGTAAACTTTTAATTACCCACTACCAAATATATTAATCTCAAAAATGATACATTAAAATATTTAGGTTTGTGGTGAACTCAAGTTTTTAATACGAGGATATAAAATTTTATGATAACACTAGAAACTTTGTGGGCCCTTTTTAGATATAAAGTTGGGATACAACAAAATTAATTATAGTTTTATAACTTATGATTTGAATCTAGATAGATATTTTTCTAAGCCATTAAGCATGATTCACTTACTAATTTATGAAAGTAGGGATGCATCATTTGGCTAGCATGGCCCGAAGAATTGGAAATGAATAACAAGGGAGGTTTGGCTAAATGGGACCTATTACAATAACTTAGAACACAAAATCTGAAAGCAAAGTGATACTTTAAACTATCCAATATCCAATATTTGTTATTTATCAATCTATTATTGAAATCATTCTAAGAATTAAACAACTTAATAAGTGAATAATATTAAGTTCCTATGCATGACATATTTATGAATTTTTCTATATAAAGAATACTTATGCAATTATTGATGGATATTTATTGAGTAACACAATGAGAAACAACCACAAATAACAAAGATAAACAAGAGAACATAAAATAAAAAGAAAAGAAGAAAACCAAAATTGATAACATGGAAAGATATCAATCATGAAAAATATTTAAGTTATGGTCATTTATTATGTGACACATCCAATTAAAATCTAAATATTATTAATTAGAATCATTCATTCAAATCATGACAACTATCTTATAATGACCATGTCATAGATAATAAATTTGTAATGTTTTCTTAGATCGTTGTGTTATTTATCCCAATACAAAACCAAATCACCATATTTGAATATTTTCTTAAAGAACTTTTTTATCAAAAAAATTATTAAGTTCTTATTTTACCTTTTCAAGTTTATGTAGTGTTGTAGCCTTTACTACATCTAATTCTAAGAGATCATTCAACCTTGGCTATCATGCATTAGTATTTTTAGAAGTATATTGCAGGTTATTCTTGCTGAGGTAATTTGCAAATCTATTGCATGGTGGCTTCAAAACCATAAGCTAACATGAAAGGTGAAAAACTAATTATGGCTTTTACTGTGGTGTAGTTAGCCCAAAGTGTTTCAAATATTTTAATATGCCTATTCCTTTTATTATTTCATATAATATTTTTCATAATTGTAATCATATTTTTATTGATGGACTCAACTTGATTATTCCCTTGAGGATAATATTTAGAAGAATGACTAAAGATAGTATAATAATGTCCTAAGAACTCAATATATTAATTATATATGAATTGAGGACCATTATAGAAATATTTTTAAAATAACTCTAAGATGTGAGAAAATAAGATTTTTAAAGAATGAAATAATTTCAGAAGTCATTGAAATTTTAAGGGATAATGATTCATGTCACTTAGTAAAATTATTAGTTGATGTCAAACTATATTTGTGATCAATAGAGGATGGAGGCTAATTTTTAAAAATGTAATTAATTCCCTTCTTAGTGAAATATTTTTTTAGGGATTATTGGATTTGAAGGCATTACAAGCAGTTCATCCCTTATTTGAATAATTGACAAGGCATGCATGATTGAACCAAATGAAAAACATCCTAAAAAAGCTAGAAAATAATATCCAACCATATAAATATGTGTTGTAATTTTTGTAGTGAAATGTCTGCCATAACTACTATCAAGGGAGATCCTATGGAATTTTTCAATTTGATCATGATTTAGACATATTGACAAAACTCCATTTCTATTCATATAAAATAAGAAATTTTTAAGAAAGAAAAATTTCAAGGCCTATAATCTAAGAGACTTTCACTACATTTTATATAATGAATTAGGGTGGGGTTTATTATGGAAATAATAAATAAGGTCATGATAAAAGTCATTTTATAAAATAAATCATCCCATTTTTGCATTTCATGCAACTATCATCGACCACAAGAAGTAAGATGTTGACATATGATGTTGCATTTTCAACAAGCTATTTCATTAAATCATTAAATTTAATACTTTTACAAGTCTAAAATTCAAGGTCAAATTATTGGATTCTAATAATCCACTTAGCTATTCTACCATCAATCATGGGTTACTTGAGTAAATAAAATGAAAATGCACATCCAATTGCATAACGACTTTGTTGCCCACTAGGAGGTATTTGAATTTACTTAAAGCTGAAATTAAATAAAATATATATTTTAAACTGAAAAATACTTAGTTTCATCATTTTTTAGCACTGAATCATGTACTGTATTTTTATTTCTTCATGATTTTGATAATACTATGTAAAATCAACACATGTAGCTTTATCACACAAATTTATGTACAAAATGAATGGTTTCCTCATGTCTAGTTTTATGAGTATAGGAGCACTTGTGGTTATATTTTTAATTTCATTAAATGTTGCATTTGACCCTGCATCCCACAAGTAAATCTATTTTTTATTAAGTATAATTTTCAAGGTGTTAGATTTATCAACAAAATTAGAAATGAATTTACATATGAATATTATTTTATCAAAGAAATATCTTAAACCATATTAATCTTTAGGTGGAATAAAATCTTTAATGGATTTGATTAAATAAATATCAACATAAATTCCTTCTTTAGAAATAATGTGACCAAGTAGTTTACATTTTGTCACTCTATAAACTAACGTTTTAGGGTTAAGTGATATGTCAAACTCCTATATATTATGAAAATATGATACAAATGATCAATGTGTTTTTTCAATTTTTAAATAAATAATAAGATAATATAAATAAATGTGAATGATTAATACCAATTAAATTGTTAAAAGTAATGTGCATTGCTATTTGGAAAGTATCACCTATATTAATCAATTTGATAGGCATTCAGTAAAAAAAAATCACATCTTTGTGTAGTAAAAGTATTTTTATGCTTGTCTTTGAGGTTTAAAAATATTTTGTTATAACTAGAAAATCCATCTAACAAATACATCATTTCAAAAATGACAAATTCTTGTAAAATATGTTCTTGTTGACCTCATAATCTAACAATTTTTAACATCTTGGACAATCCAACCTTACACTAGTATGCATTAAGCCCTTAATATTCCATGCATGCATAAAAAAAAGCAATTTTCAAGGCATCCATGAAATTCAATGGAATTCATGGAGGTAAATGGTGGAAGTTATTACTTAAGACTAGCCTCTTACAAAGAGATAAGAAATGGTGGCAACCATCATATTAGCTAGTATCAAATAAAACAATATATTAACTAATAGGTGATGGAAGTTTAATTACCTCATGACACATAGATCCATTGAAATGATATAAAAGGAAAAAACCTAGGAAGGTAAAAGAATATTTTTGAAAAAAAGGGAACAATGGCTTTAAAATGACAAGAAATATTATAGAACTAATTTTGGTATCGCTTGTGTCATAGTGTAATTTGTAGAAATGAGACAATAATTATTTATTATGCATATTATTGCTATGTTTATTATCATGTTCTTTATTAATTATTATTGTTGTTGTTATTGTATTTGATAATATAAATATTTATGTGTTATCATAATTAGGATGGTGTATTACATTATTTCACCATGGTTAATGTCATGCATTATTTGATACCAAATGTTGATAATATAAGTAACATACAATAAACTTAAAGTACCCCAATGAGCATGAGACACACATGAGATAAATGTATTGTGTCATCATTTCTAATTAGTCCCTACCTATCCTACTATCTCTCTTTGTGCCTCATTAGAGTGCATAAGGACAACTTATTATAAATGCCAACATAGTTATATTAGGATGGGATATGCACATGTGACACAAAACTAGTGTGTGCATCTAAAAAATACCCCAACATTTTGGTTTCATTACAAGACTAGTCAACTTTTGTAGATGTATTGGTATATAGTGATGATGTACCAGATCTCACTAGAAAATATTAAGTATTTTTAAAATCAAGTGGAGGAAAGATTTGTAATGAACCATCTCAAATGTGCCAATTAAGATCCGAGGGAATGGGTGGAAGCCAAATTGTATAATGCACCTTATGAGGTATTTTTATGAGAACTACCAGCACATTTGCATGCATGGCTTGTAGCATATGTGATGAAAAAGAATATAAATTTTGGGTGAAGATACCCTTGGATGGAACAATAAGTAGAGTAGCTGAGGAAGCTAGATGTGGTTTGGACCATTTTTGTTGATGTCTAGTGGGATTGAGCATTAAATATATATGTGTTGGAGTTTTTGGTACCCACCTATTATTTTCTATAGGAAGATAAATAACATTTATTTTTTGAAACTATAGGTTCATATCTAAATTAATTATCATTGGACATCAATAAATTGATGATAGATAGTGTAATACAGAATTTACCAATGGGAAACTAAGTTTGTGTGGGCATGAGTGATGCATAAGGTAGAAGGTGAAAAGGACATGGTGTGTGTAACGTAGCAAGGAAAAAAGATCTCAACATAGAGGGACTAGAAGAGTATGAGATTAGAAGGCATAATTATGATTATATTCAATAAAAGGTGATGGCCAAAAAGGACACACTATGAAGAGGGGAGAACCTAATTCATGAGATGCCATGAGGACTTACACAATATGAGGATGATAGGAGAATGACTCTCATGTAGAGGAGATGCACTCCACTGATGAATAAGTGTGCACCAGTGAGTTATAGTGAACTATAAAAAGAGAAGATGAAGTTTCCAAGGAAGTAGAAGACATATAATGAGATAGTGCCTGATGCACTTTGCTCACAATTGGAAGAAATCATCCAAGACATTATCCATCTCTTAGACATAAGAGAATTTATAACATATGGTGGAGAAATAAATGTGTTATAGTAGATAATTCATTACCAATCATCCATATCAGTGGTCAGACAAACTTTAGGTTCAATGATGTATGGTATGACACTAATAGGAGGGGGTCAATCCCTTTAATAAAGTAGTAAAACACAAGGTAAAATGGTAGGAGTTGGAGGATTGGTGATAAGGTAATAGGCTATAAAAGTTAGAGGATGAGTTGTAGTACAACTTATTATAGGAGTTAGGGGAGATTGACCACTATTATAAGGCATGTTAGGCACCCCTAGAGTAATCCAAGTTTTGAGTGAACCTTTAACCAGTGCATCAGTACCACAAATGCATAAAGAAAAAACTACACCCATATTTGTTCCCTAGATATTTTATGAAATGTATGAGTTTTACTAACTATTTTGGAGTGGATAATTCTAAAGAATATGTTGATAGATGTGAAATTATTTAGAATTTAAAGGGAGTTATATTGTCAGAACACAAGACAAGCTAGTTTTCCATGACTTTGTTGGATTGTGCTCATACTTGATATCGAAAAACTAATCTAAAATAGGACATCTTACAATTTGAAATCCTAAAGATATCCTTATTAAAGGAGTTAGATATTCTTAAGTTTTTAGCAATAGAGCATCATTAAGCTAAAAGAGAGCAAGAAAGAGTTGATAGAAAACATTTGCATGTATGATTCTAGGTTAAAAACTCTAATGTCTAAGGTCTCCTTTGATATTCACCTAGTACAACATGTGCAATGGTTTTTTGAAGGGTTAATTACACCCTTTTAGAATTACCTATCCATACTGATCCTTGAGAGGCCCTTGAGGTAGTATTAATAGTTAAATCCATTAGAGGAAAAGATATGCGAATTAACCCATTTATGGAGGCACATATTACCTTAATGGAATCATAACTATAAAAGTTTATGATCAATACTGTGCATGATTCTCAAATTGGGTTGTGTTGTATCAATTACAAGGTAGAGGGACATAATAATTTTTTTTATTAAGGTGGATGTGAGATCCTTCATTACTTAATGTGAGATATATCATGAAGGCCATAGTGTGTAAAATTTTCCTCTCCTTCAATGTGAAACCTAGATTAAGGTATGTCTCTACTAGAAAATTTATGATGCATTTACCCATAAAATCAAAGACTATCAGGTGATTGATGAGATCCATGAGGTGAGAGAATGAGGGGCACATCAGGCCATTATAGGTCCAACTAAAAAACCTTATGGTGATTAAGGACAACAACATGTATAAGGGATATGGTGAGGCATGTGGAAGTGGAATGTTTCCATCACCTACTTGTTATAAGTGCAGATCACCAGACCATTACCAGTGAGACTACCCAAATTATCTCACTTATGGGTGTTGTCAAGGTAGGCACGTGGTCAAGGAGTGCTTGGATATATATGCTAAAATCACACACAAGAAAAGGCCTAAGAAGAGTTGAATTCATCAAGCTTGCATGTAACTTAGAATAGTGGGTTGAAAAGGCACACAATTAGAAGGATGGAAGACCAAGATGGCATGAAAAAACTTGTAGTGGTATAATACATAACCAAAAATAACTCCCAAGGTGAAGGTCCAAGTGATATATGGACCAAGAAGACCTAAGGGTAAGGTGGCATGTCCCAAGACATATACCAACTTATTGAGATAGCTTGCGTCAAAAGGAGTTACTGGATGAATCCATGGATATCACATTAAATTTGTAGGGTAAATTTTAATATTATTAGGACTTAGAGGAAAATACAATTAAGGATATTAAATCTCAAGTATAAGATGATGAGCTAGGGAATGATCCCCATGCTATATAATCTTCTATTCAAATATACATGAAACTAGACAACCAAAGTACCTATAGCACAACTAGTGTGAGGGTACATGGTAAGAGTAACCAATAATGCAAGATATGTCCAAGAGTTTCTCATAGACATAAATATTAATGGATGGTTAATGTGTGACATACCAATGAATATAGACACCAAATTTAATATCTTCACAAGAGATGCTTGGCATAAGATGGGCAACCCCATATTATGACCTCAACCTATGGGGATCCTATAAAATACTGGTGTTAAGATAATGGGTGCAAAGTTTAGAGTATACTTTGAGGTAATTGAGATTGAAAATAAAGATAAATACCCAAATTTAATTGGTTAACCTTGGTTTTATTCCAATAATGTATATATGCACTTCAAGAAGTGCTACATGAGTTTTGAAAATGGGGAAAAATATGTCATGATTCCCCTATTAAGTGATCAATGAATCATATGATGAAAGTGTTCACTTGGAGGATGAGATCAACAACATATGAAAAATCACAATGCAATGATTAGATAATTTGGATAAAATGAGCATGACATCCTATGCTAAGATGAGTCACAATCCACTTCTGACACCACAAGCATTGTTAGGTATCTATGGGTATAAGAATCCTATGAGGTCATGAGAATAAAGTGTATTATGGTGTGATAAAAACCAAAACATTTACCTATTAAAAAATTATTGTGCTAGCATCAAACCTTCCTTAGTTGATAAAAATATTTGGGTACCATGCATTGCATATAAGGTGAATAGGGTGTTTCACATAAACAAGGGAAAAATTGGTAAGCTAACTTGTTATGATGCTTCCACTATCATTAATCCATTTGTGCATGACCTCAAGGAAATTGTTTCCAAGGAGAAGGATCATTTAAGTGTTTTGGCATACACTCTAAAGAGCAATGCTATACATAGTGAGCCATGCTCAATCTAAGTCTCCCCTCCTGGACCAAACTTAAGGATGATACATGCTCTAGATTTGAACACATAAATGATCACCAAGGACTACCTACATATAATGGTGATTCAGATCCATTGATGCATGTTAGTATGTGTGAAGAAATTTGGCTTAGGTGCAGCCCTTATTTACAATTAGTAAATTGGGTTCACGTATTCTATTATATTTTTAAATCTTGGGATCGCACTTGGTACATCATGAATGATATGCACTATAAAAATGGTGTTTGGGATAACTTTAAGGATAATTTCATCCATGACTTTTATTTCTCCTCATATAACTTAGAGTTGGTTAAACTTATATAATGCATCCATTGCACCATCCTATAAGATGAAGTTATAATTGAAGGGTGGGTGAAAAAAATGTACAATGAGAAGGGACTCAAACTACCCAAATTATTTAGAGATTGTGGGGAGATAGTAATTACAATGATGATGATGAAGTGGTGTGGATGATGCATAATTGGAAGTATATGGTCAGAACTATAATATTATTCATAAGGTAGATGAAGAACCCATAGAGGATATTTCTAATCATTTATGTGTAAGGACTTATCATATGGAGTGAGAAGTAATGGACACACCAATCGATCAAAATTAGTGCTATTGAGAGCCATTGAAATGAAACTATGGTGAATATTACCTTGGAATGAGAGCCAAAATGGCCACAATTGGGAATTATTGGTCTAATGAATAATTAATCTAATTTTTGGATCTAGTCTAAGAATTGAAATACCTATTTCCAATAAGATACAAGGAGACAAAGGGTGTGAATTATTCCTTGGGTAAGCTGAAGATAACATTAATGGAAGGTGTTAGACCAATGAAGAAGAAACCATAATAAATGAACCTCAATTTGTATGCCAAGGTTAAGGATGAAATTTATAGTATGTTGGCTAATTATGTGATCTCACCAGTTGAAGAATATGAATATGTGATCTTAATGTCCATTAATATAAATAAATATAGGCACATATGTATATGAATTTAATATCGACTCTTCAATGTTACATGCATCACAGACCCTTTATAACCCTTTAAACTAAGGAAGAACTTGAGGGAGTATAAATTTATGAGATATACATTTTCATTGATGAATTTTAAGCTATAACCATGTGAAAATTTAAGATGAGGATAAGATAAAAACCACCTTTATTACTAAATGAGGTTTATTTGCATACATTATTAAGCCATTTGATATGAATAATACACTTACCATATTCTCATACATCATAATGACCTTCAAGGAATTTTTTCACCATATTATTTAGGTATATTTGGTTGTTTGGATAATTTATCAATTGGTGAGGGACCATCATGATAATTTGTGTCTCATGTTCAAACATTGTTACCAACTTAAAATTTCCATCAATTTGAAGAAGTGAATATTTGTGACACCCTTTGGCACATTACTTGGACATGTGATTTATAAGGATGGAATCCTTGTCAACCCTACTAAGGTGGCCATAATTATCCATCTTGAGGTAACCATCACTTAGTAGGAAGTGTGCACATTATTAGGGCATCTAGCTACTACCAAAATTTCATTCACCATGATGATAGAATTGTAATACCACTAGAGGACCTCTACACAAAAATGGTATATTCATATGGGGAAAGGCACAAGAAGAGGCATTTAAAAATATTAAGGATAAGTTCATAATCATACCAATCCTCCAATTCCCAAATTGGATAAACCCTTTCATGTGGATGTTGACACATCAAGGATAGTGACCAGTGTCATCTAATCTCAACCATGAGATATCAACATTGACCATCCAATTTTCTTTTCCAGTAAGAAACTTATGAAAACTAAGTAGAGATACATAACCATTGAGTGTGAGTCACTCATAATGGTGTACATAATGTATAAGTTCTATAAATATCTATTCATCATGCCATTTGTCTTCTTTACTGATCATGAGGCCTTAAAGTACCTCATTAATAAACCAATACTCCATGGAAATATTTTTGATTGATCATGTTATTTCGGTAATTTTGATTTTATGTGATTGTAAATCCTTGTAAATATAACTTGGGCCTTGACCACCTATCACACATCAATATAGGTGAGGATTAATAAAACATTGAATAGACTAGTTATATGTATTTTAGTTAATCTCTCAGGATATTGAAGATATTGATACTTTTCTCACATTTGGTACAACTCCAAATGATTTTCCACTAAGGAAAAGAAATAACTAGTTGTTAGTGTAATGTCATACCAATTCATCAGGGGAGAGCTTTACAAACTCAAGCATGATGAATTGATATATAGGTGTGTCCTATAACATAAAAATTTGTGGGTGTTACATGAAGGACATGAAGGAAATATAAGATGTCACTTTTATGTATAAGATACTACACATAAGATCCTTCTCTTTGGTTTATGGTGGCGTACCTTATTTTAGGATGCCAAAGACTATATGAAAAATTATGATGTTTGCCAACATATGGTAACCCAACCATTGGTATGTGTTGTATTTAATCATAATCCTATCCCAATAACCTTTTGAAAAATGGGATATTAAATTTTTAGGTCCAATCTCCCTGACTACACATAAGATTGGCCCACACTGCATTCTTACTACTACTAACTATTTCACTTGGTGGGCTGAGGCAACATTGATAAAGAACTACAAGGTATCAACAACAAAATTGTTATTATGAGAGAATATCACTAGTTGATATGGGTGCCATCTAAGCTTGAGAAGTGACTGAGGTACCCATTTCATCAATGAGATCATGTGTATCCTATTGACTAAATTTATGGTTGCACATCACATAATTACTTTTTACCACCCATAATAAAATGGGATTGCAAAGACTTTCAACAAGATTATTGGTAAAAAATTAAAAAATATTTATGATGTCAGTCATAAGGACTAGGATGACCATGTTTTAACTATATTTTGGGCCTATAAAAAGATTTATGAGTGCCTCTAATTCCACTCTAGTTTAACTTGTGTTTGGGATAGAGGTAATTCTCCTCATGAAATTTTTAT
This sequence comes from Torreya grandis, assembly GCA_037957365.1. NCBI lineage: Eukaryota > Viridiplantae > Streptophyta > Pinopsida > Cupressales > Taxaceae > Torreya > Torreya grandis. Next base: position 3,380,939 of record JARHVA010000836.1, on the reverse strand, counting down.
TTCCATATCTACACATCACATTTTTAGGCCATATAAAGTAAAATGAGTCACTCAATGCATGCATTGAGGACCTAATGTAACTGGATGAAATGCACACTATCACTTGACGAATTCAAAATATGAAAAATGCTTGATATAAGGCATGACATGATCAATTCATAAAGGGAAAGACATTACTAGAGTGCCCCTATTTTACTCTATGGATCCAAGTATTTAAATCATATAGGGAAGCTTCATATCCATTAGTTGAGCCCTATATTATCTATGTCATTTTAAATAACAAGAACATGCAAGCTACACACATTTAATGGAAAAATGCTCTTTAAGGATTTCAATAGGAGATGAATCAAACCATACCATGCTTGGGCTATGATGTAATAAAGATTACACCATTTATTATTTATATTTCCTATTTGGTGGGTTAGTCATATTTTAAACATGCAAAACCATTTGGGTGAGTGGTGCTACAAAAATTTTGTAACATTTTCTATCTCTTAAATGATTTTTAACTTTGATAACAACTCTATTCACACATACCTCATGGTTATAAATTTTTCACTTATTAAAGGAACATTGTGCTCTTTACATACACTTGAATAATACTCACTGTGTTAGAGCACTAGGTGAAAATTTTAGTGTGGGTTAGGGATACCCAGTTTTTGAAGGAAACATTAAACATGAACAAAGTAAATCAACCAAGTATATGGATACATAGAGAATTGTGGGATAAGGAATCACACTAGGTTTAGAGTCTAGTGACCAAGAAAATAAGTATATGGTTACATGAAAAATAATTGTGGGAAAATGAATCATGCTAGGAATGAAGTGAAATACCAAGAAAGATAATAAATAATTATGGGGAAATGTATTAACCAAGATTAACACAAGATGGTGTTATTGGTTTTGAAATCCAAATTCAATTTTTTTAACTATCATGTAACTATGTTAGTTGTCATGCCTTGGAGTAAATGTAAGTGTCAATTGAGTGATCAATTTAAATAAATGCATGAAAAAATTTAAAAATATATATTACAATGAGCAAGGGAAATATATGTAAGTGGTTTGAAGTGACACTAATAGCAAATGAGCCTTATAACTCACATTGTTAAAATAAAAAATGTTGGGTAATTAACAATCCATTATGAAATTCATTTTTTTCACTTGTCACTTTCTATAATATTTGAGATCACACATGAGTGTTGTTTTAATCGAAAGACAATCATAATAATTCATAATCGTATTAAAATAATTAAGACTTAAAATTAGTGATTTTTTTAACACTATAAGATTACACACCATTTGAAAACAAGATATAGTTGAAAAAGTAATCTATGAAGAAGTTACGGGAAGTAATAGGTTTTAGAGGATGGGTTATACCATGAGATATATTTAGAGATCATGACTAAGGCATACCCCTTCACTTGTGGTAGTAGAAAAGTAAAATAAAAATTAGGTGTTTAAAAAGGATAAATAGCCCAAGGGTGTGCATAAGGGGATTCAGATCCATGACAAAGAAGAATAAAAAGGTATAAGATCTGAAGCACCCTCATCATGGAGAAGCACTAAGCGCATAAACATAAAGGAGGCACTAATAATAAACCCTGTATACATCAAACAGGTTACTATTGAGGAGATGGAGAAATCAACAATGTTAGAGTCATTAAAGTATGTATAAATTCAATACCTAGCCTTAGTGCCATATGAGGTAGAGTGGGAGTCCTAAGTCACATAATGAAAATTCAAAGACTATAACTAATTAGCTGTAGATAATGAGATAGCTATTTAAAAGGTTTGCATGTGGACATCAGTAAAAATACTACAAATGACACCACGCTATTGATATAATGGTTAAGCAATCACTCAAAAGGGTTGGAGTGGTCTAGTTATTAAAGCTCCCATATTTTAGAAAGCCATATAACTTGGTGCACTTATTATTGTCATGCATCCATGAGGGCTGATTCTATTTTTTTGGGCATAAAATGAATATTTTAAAAACATGTATTAATGAATTTATTGGGATTCCTTGCTAAGGTAAGGATATTATACAAGTGCTCTCCAATACAACTGAAGTAGAGAAGGTTACACAACTCATAAAATACAAGAAGAAAAAGTTTAATTTTCCTATTAAAAACATTATAGATTAGTTAACAAGGGTAACCACATGACTTGTAAGCATAAAGCTAGTAGGAATTAGAAGATGGGGTGAGATAAACAAACACTTCCTTTAAATTATGCACCAAATGGCTCAAGATACCCTTTTAAACATCTCAATTTTTATTATAGACTCCATTGTCAAGGGAATAAATAGGTCACACAATTGAATCTTTCAGGTGGAGAACCATTATGTTATTTTTGGTACTTGATTAAATTAGGATCCCTGATGGCTATGGTGACAAGGTCTAGTTATTTCAAAGGATAAATCATCAGCCATGAGATACCATGAACACATGTGTACTGGTATTTATGTTAACAAATACACTACCAAAATGGAGATATGGTTCAATAACATGGTTTTGGCCTTTGATAATGAGTGGTATATTCGAAGCCATTTACAAAATGCATGCCTAGGATGGGTATAACTTTATATCATCCGACACTACATTATTTACAAAATTTGACTTGTGAAAAAAGATACATCCACGTGGCTGAAGACACCATTTTATTCATCACAGGATACTTTTCAAAATATGTTTCAAGGATATCTAATGCACATCATGTTTCAATTTATGTGGCATGCATAGATAAAAACTAACACACACTAAGGATAATTTTGACATATCTAGGTAAGTATACACTAAAAGATGAAGAGGACTTAGATGAAAACAATGAGATTAAACCTCAATAATAGGTGATGATAAATGAGAAGCTACATATGTTTTACTATGCACTTAAACCAAGGTGAAAGTATGGAGGATCAAAAACATAAAAATAAGATGTCATAGTCAAGTTAACCACCTCCAAAAAGAAAGAACCTAATAAGACAAAATATGAGGTATTGAAAGTTATAATTAAGTGTTTTGGACATTCCAAATTTTAATAATATATCATTAATTTGATACAACAAGGCATAAAAGGTCACTCCACCTCTTGCCAAGTAACCCACTACTAAACCATCACCTCCTAAAATAACCCCATCAGTCAAGAAATCTCCACCCAAAGATGGCTAAGTGATTCCTATTATCACTTTGGTTTACACCCTTCAAGGAGATTAAAATATATCCTCATCCAAGTGGCTCAATGGAATCACCTCAAGGCTTCTGTACAGCCTAAGGAATGAGGTGAGTGTTAAGATAGGGTTATCTCCCTTGATGTACAACTTAGGATTAAACCTACAACTAAACTTGGTGTGTGAAAAGGGAGAGAGATAACTAAAAGAAAAATAACCTAAGGGGGGTGATACACCAAATATATTGATGACATCCAACCATATACATATTACACTTGAAATCAAGGATAACTAAACATACACTCTCCAATCTATGTCTTCTTGCATCAATGTTACATTGTGTGGTTATGGATGAATATGAAAAGATATGAGGACTAGACAAGAGGAATATTAGAGCACTAATGAAGAGAATAAATCACTTAAATTTTTACATTTCTTGGAACATATCACATACCTTGCAAGAAGAAGCTATAAATAGGTGAGAGAATGTGTCAACTTGCTAAAGAATCCATAGTCTTCACTACGCAAATTAAACATTCAAGTAAAACACACTATGAATAGTCATGGAAGAGGTAACACTTAGTCATTTTATTTATCAAAATGTATACCAATTATCAGGTCTTTTCTTTACTTAGGTGGAGCATCAAATATAATGGCCAAAATGGCTAGCTCTTATAGAGCTTAAGAGAGAGAGAGAAGAAGAGAAGTCCAAGGGTCACAAGGACACTTGTAAATCAGATAAAATAATTTATCCATACATGATAAGAGTATATGTTTCAAAAAATGAAATTTCATGGAGTATAAATGTCAATCCAAGTCATCAAAGTCTTGCAAAGTGGCACAAAAGTCCTCATTCTAGCTTAGAAAAAATGGCTTCATGATTGGGCCTATTTGAATGTCCCATAAATGATTAGTATCAGATTTTATTATTTTAATGAATTTTATTGACATTATACATGCCTCTCCATGCATTGGTTTCATGCTTGGTCTTCTATAAACCTCTGAAAGTGAGCCATCATCATCTATTGTCTAGAAAACTACTCTTCTATGCACCCTGTACACTTGGCCCACAAAATGCCTTTTGTTTTTCATTAAAATATGTGTAATTTAGTTTTTTAAATGTTTATATACCCTCCATGTAATTTAAATCATTAGGGGAACCTTAAAATGCCATCCACTTGAAGTTTTCACACTTCTCCCTAGCTTGTGCAATATGTTAGTTTTAACTAGCTAAAGTTGAAACACCTGGTTGGGAAATATATAAGTTTATTAATGGAATTAAATTAATATGGATATCTCACCCAAACTTTGTTTCATCTCTTGAATCCTTCTAAAACTTTCAAAATGAAAAAAAAATGGTAAAAAAGAGAATGTTTTGCACCCAATCCATACAAGTCCATACATATAGTTGGCATGGGAGGGATATCTAGAGAGTAATTTTCATCATAAAATATATATTATGATCAAAATATTTCATTTTAGTAGCTATCCACCTAAATTTCCCAAAACCGGTCCTTGGCAAGGGTTTAGTAGGGTTTTAGCCCTATTTTTGGTCTTAAGGTTGGTTCATAAAGTTTGGACATCCAACCTTCAAAAAAAAATTGTAGAAATGGTTTTTAGGGACCTTGATAACATCTAAAAATTCCTTTGACTCCCATGTGAAACCTCAAGTGAGATATGAGTAATCTAACTTGCCAATTCAAGCTTGTTTTCACCATTATGCACAAATTTGAGTGGTTTTGAGGTCCAAAATGACTTTTTCTTGGTTTTATCCAGACACAATTATCTTATACACCTATATATAAACCCAAATAACATTTTATAATTCATATTAATGTTATTATCATGTTATTATTGTGAGTGATTCCTCCATTTGTTCTTGGCCTAAGCCTCATTCCATAGGCCTACATGTAACTTCTATGTTTTAGGTCATCCTATTTGAATTCCTTGCATCTAAATATTCTATAATCCTTAATTTTAACCTCCCAAATGAGATACAACAAAGTGGAAACCATTCTTAGGTCTGTACGTGTAAGTGACTCTTTAATTAGGCACTAAGCTTCAATTCCCTGATAAGTCTACCTATAATTTGAGCCCAAGAATGACCTTTTTGACAACTTATCTACATACCAAGAGTATCTACACATATAACATAGCCATTTATACATGATCCAATCCATTACAATGTTCACATAGAGCTAGAAATGAAATTGACCTCTCATTTGGCCATAGGCTTGACCCCTTTCCTAGTAAGTCTGAGTGCAACTTTAGAGAATTTTAGACTCCCCTATCAAATATCCTTCTTCTGAAGTATTTCCCATGATGTTCCATGTGTGTTCCATCTTTTCACATCATTATACAATGTTTCCTTATCCCTTATCTCATTCTTTTACTACCCTCTTTAAAAACTATTGGGTTCTTATATGGGGAAAGTACCCCCTATTTGACCTAGTTAGGAGCTAAATTTTTGTAAAATGAATCCTTGAAACTTGTATATCCTTATCCAATACCTAGTTTTGATGAAAAAATAGGGAAATTACCCCCTATTTGAGACAAAATAGGGGGTACTTCCCCTATTTTTTCATCAAAACTAGGTATTGGATAGGGATATCCAAGTTTCAATCTCAAATAGGGGGTAATTTCCCTATTTTTTCATCAAAACTAGGTATTGGATAGGGATATCCAAGTTTCAAGGATTCATTTTACAAAAATTTAGCTCCTAACTAGGTCATATGACCTTCTAACCCTTCCAAATTCCAAATGGACTTCTAGAGAAGAAAGAAAGTGCAGGGTTCCAAGAGTAGACTATGTATTCACTTAAAAGTTCCCTCCCCTATGTTTGGTTTATGTTGGTGAGAGTGTTTTAATGTGATATTGATCATTATTAATGTTATTACAATCTCCATTTGCTTTTCCAACCTCTCACATAGTCCTCTATTCGCTTGAACCCACAAGGTTGTGTCTCTTGATCTTGATTATGTTTTGCTTGGAAAGGCACCTATAGGTGCATGATTGCATGATTTAGGCTTGAAAACCAAGTAAAAAAAACTACCTTACTTCATATAGGGTCATTTATTACTATTTTATGTTTATTTCCTCCATCTCCATGCTTTTCAAACACCAACACACTCTTTTCTCACCAACTGTCTAGCTCAGTCAACAATGTTGGTTATAGGTAACTATGTATGAATTGAACCTTGAAGACAATGCATAATCCCTTCAAAAGTACTTTAAATGTCATTTTTAATTATTTTGAACCATTTATTTCCTCCTAATTTGGCTAGATCATCACATATACAAGGTTCCTAGCTCACTATATGTCCACTGTTCTGACTGAGATACCCTAACTAACTGACCCCTATATGTTATTATGAGAAGCTTGAAACTTTAAAATAAAGTCTGAAACTCCCTTAAGTCTCTCAGACATTCCTAATATCTGATTGTATCCATTTTTTCTTATTATTTTCTACAAACATGCCAAGAACTACTACTTCTTATCTCACTACCTCTCTCATTCAACACAGTCAACTATGTTAAGGAAAGATGAACCCCTATAGGTGTAAAAGCATGCCTAGAAACTAAGTGTAATGTTGAAGGTACCTCAATATTTTTCATTGTTAAACCAATCCATATCCACACTTTATCATTCATATTCATGCCATTCAATCACCTTGGCAAACTTCCTCATGCTTGCTACCTGTAACTATCATACACTTGGATGTGGGTGTCTTTTGGAATTAGGACTTGAACATGGTGTGTGGGGACTTTTATTGAAATATTTTAAAAGTTCACTTAGCATTTTCATACTTATACTCACCTTGCATTCCCTTTTTCATCACCAAACCATCAAATTAACTCATTGTCTGCTTTGATTGCTATAGGTGAGTATCTCATGGCCTATGTATGGACTAATGGGTGAATGAAAGTGAAACCTAGTGTATCATTACTCTTGAGATTGTATCTTAAATTAAGAATACCCCTTTAAACCATTTTGAATATTCATAACATGGTGCATAGGCCCTTATACAACTTTGGGTTGGAAAATTTCCTTTTAGGCTCTGACCTATAGACACTATTGGTAAAGTTTAGTGTTTTATAGGCAATTTTGAGGCCCTAATTAACCATATTATACATGTCATAATTCTCATAAACCTGGTATGGTCCTTATTCATACTAGATAATTCAAGATTTGCTAAGTTAGATTCCTCAAAATTCCCTTCAACCATGTTATAAAATATTAAAAACACCTCAGACCTCTGTTTTCTTGTTTAAGGGACTTCGGACTTGAAACTTAGTCAACCTCCTTGTGAAGTCATTCCCAACTTGATTTAACAATATTTTTATCTCAATAGGTCTGTTATACTCCATATAAAATGTTTGAATTTTAGGAAGGTTTCACCATTAGTTCATCATCCCTATATGAGACTTCAACCTATTATTGACACCCCCTGCAGGTGACCATTTCTTAGTGCAAGTAGTAAGGATGAAATGGTGTGAGTAGTGATACCTAAAATTGAATTTATGAACATATCCATACCCTTTCAAATATATCATAAAATGGATGATGATTTAAAATCTTTTGAAAGTTCTTCACACAATGTTTCAATGTTTGAGAACTCTTCTAGGTAACTCAAAGTGAGTTTGCCCATGGCAAACCTTTTGAAAGTATGTTATATGACTACTACATTCTCTTTACACACCATTTGGATAGTAAAATATACTCATTATTATTTTTAAAGACATGTTAAACATTTTTAAACCCTCACTACACTTCCATGAGCACACCAGATAACTTCATACATGTGGTTGCAACTATGGCAACAAGGAAAAGTGAGCAAGATTTGATTGCATAGTGTTTATGGCTCTAACATATGGATTGTTGCTTTGGATAAAAAATGAAAAGGTGAATTTAGGATATAAAATTACATTGAGACATGAAAATTACATATCATATTCACATGAAATCCTTAGAATGGATTTGAAACTACTGCAAGTGGAAATCTGGACTGAGACCTCATACAATGACACCATCCTAAAAATTAAGTTAAATTTCTTATCCAAACATCATAAAACATGAAAAAAATAATTTTATACATTTTATGGGGGATTTAAATTCATTTAAAACCAACATGGACCACTGGTTCCTATGCAATTGCTCAAACCAAGGGAAAACTAATAAGGTGCATAAATTAGTAGGAAGTTTTGGAAGGTCAACTTCAAATGGATGATTAATAAAGCATAGTTGACCATTATAAAACTTATTATGATGAAAATTTATCTTCCTAAGTGTAAAACAACCTCCAAAAATAAATTTTCTTGAAACTACCTTTGTTGTTCGTACTAAGCAGAAACCTGAGCGCCACTTTAGTCTGCCAAGAAGGGTGAAAATGGAGTAGAATGGTTTTGGCCCAATTTTGACACTTTGAGATAAATTAAAGGATTTATATTAGTTTTTGGGAGATTAAGAGTCATATTTAAACATTTTCCAAGTGGCACACTTCCTAAGGAGGTTGTACAAGTGCCATCTTCTACCTTTTTAACCAAGAAAACTACGTTTTCTCTAAACAACCTACCATTTTTTCAGTTAATTAAGACTTTTTTGGACACATGTGTCATGAAATAATCCATTTTTACCTTTATATTTTCAAATAAACCTGTACAAAGCATTAAATTCACTATTTTGGCCCCTCAATTTATCCAAAAATGATATAAGGACATAAAAACTAATTGACCAAAGCTAATATAACATTAGTTGATACCAATTAAACTATAAAACACCTCATTACAATATATTACACCCCATTATAGACCTAAAAATCAATTTTTTTTACTAAGGGTGCCCTAATTTGACCTAAAAGTTAAATTTGGTCAATAAATTGGTGACTCATAGGGGTAGTATGCTTTCTATACTAACTAAACTAGTAGCCTTATTATTCCATTGGGATTATGGATTCATCTAAGGATTGAGGAAAAAAATAAAAATTTGACCATTGACCATAAATCCTTGATCAAGACAAGACAACCAATGACTACCTCAACCACATAAAACAAAGGCACACATAATACACACACACATGTGCTCTAAGCACTTAGGGTAATTAAAGAAAAAAGTACTAGGTAAAAATAAAAATGAGCATACCTAATTCTTAGATCAAAGTGAAAGCTTGAATCATCACCTTCTTCATGAGATGGAACATAATGAAAAGCATGTTTCTTCTTAGATTAGATGTTTTGTGGATCAGACTTATTTTTTGGCACTTCAATTGTCATACTCTCAAATAGACCAAATTCAAACAAGTTTTCAATGTAAAATTATTACTCTTTCATCCAAACATATTCAATCTTGTCATGTATATCCTTAATTACAACTTCAAATGATGATTAAACAAGGCATACCTTCTTGTCTTCCATGGTACTCTCAATAAGATTAGGCTTTCTCTCAGCTTCAAGATCTTGTAGCTCATCAAGGAGATTTGAAAACTCTATCCAATGTAAACCTCTTATTTCACCTTGTCATACACTTGGCAAAGCCCTGTCAGGAATCTAGAACCACAAACAACTATGATACCACTTGATAGGATCTAGGAAGCACAATTGATTACTAAGCAACTAAACACGAAATTTAACTAGAAGTAAATAGTAACTAGAATTCAGAAATAACACAAAATTTGAGAGACAATACCCAATTGTATTAATACTCTTCCAGAAGGAAATACAACAAAGAAGATGCCACAGTCTTCTTCCTTACACTCCTCTAGGGCTCCCACACCTCTAGGGCATAAACAGTAAATCTCTACAAGAGCTCACTCTCTCAATTACGGTCCCAACAATCAACTCAAACATAGAGTTGTTGTTCAACTCCACCAGTCAGTAAGAATACTGCCAGTCCACCAGTCAGTAACAATATTACCGGTCCACCAAGTACTCCACATACTCCAAGTCTGAGTATACACACATACTCTAAGTACACAATGTACTCCAAGTAGATCTCACCTAATCTTGTTACCTGTTGTGTTACTAACCTCCCTAATCTTGCACACCTACAAATCAACTTGGTTCTGCACACCTACAAACCTAGATCTCGCACACACACACACACACACACACACACACACACACACACACACACACACACACACACACACACACACACACACACACACCTGCAGATCAACCAACCTTACTTACTCAGAAGAACCCTTGTCCTTGCCTCACTAAGTCCTTATGATTCTCCATACTAACACCCTTGTGGATCTCTATCAGATCTTGTTGTCCTATAAATCTACCTGATCATACACACTTGGCACTCTGGCACTATGAGGAGCCAAACTTGCTCTCTCTATCTAGCACCTAGGGAATCCCTGCTTTGATCCCTCACACTTGACAATACAGCCCATGAGTCTATTATATAGATCCCATGCAAACAATAATTAGACTTCTAATTACAATAATTAGATCCATAGCTCAAGACTAAAATTAGCCTTTTATATGCAAACAATTAGTTCATTAATAAACTATCTGTGAAACTCACAGTTTGGAACCGCACAAGCGATCGACGTTGATCCCTATCTGGCTGGAGATGACCGATGTCAGCCAATACCTGACCGATGTCAGTTGCTCTACTCACTGGATATGACTGACGTTGGTTGATTAGATTGAAATCGGTTGCTCTACAACTCAACAACCTCTCAATAACCTCCTCCATATTTTCATCAGTAAAGCTTTTAGCTCCACAACCTAACAATCTCCCACTTGGAGATAAACAACTACATTATACCTATACCTATACATCATCTAATTTGTTTCTTGGCTTGTATTCCTCTTTAAGCTCAATCTTGAAGACCAAACACTACACATCATGTGGTGTAACTCCTATCATCCAAGTACCCTGCCATATCTGAAGTGCATGACCCTGCATAGCATGTTAACCTGTTGTTGGTCCCTCTCAAATACCTGAGAATCCACTAAACCACTTTCCAGTGCTTCCTTCCCAAATTGGCCACAAACCTACTGACAACTCCCACTGCTAGGGCAATATCAGGGAGTACACATGTACTCAACCTCATCATGTGATTGGGGACCCTGTTCTATGAACTGTTCATCCATAAGTGTGCTTGTCGTACTGCATCTTGCACTACCTTCACACAATCATCCTAAGACAACATCAACTTGTGATCTTCCCTGTCTCTAGGAATACTCATGCCAAAGAATTTTGCTCCTCCCAAATCCTTCATGGCACACCACTGAACTAACCTTACCCTTAGCTCAGCAAAACCCTGTATGTCTGAACTTGCAACAAGCATACCATCCACATACAGTAATAGGATAATGTCACGACCATCATCTAACCTGGTAAGACAAACTCAATGGTTATGATGACATTGACTAAAGCCATGCTTTGTCATACACCCATCAAACCTGTACCACTGTCTTGTAGCCTGCTCAAGACCATATACCCTGGCTTTCCATCTCACGTGTCCATTCTCTCTCTTATTTAACCAAGGAATCCATTCATCTCTCAGTGTTTTCATATTGGCTGGCAACTCTACCAAATCTCCCATTTGGTTCTCTTCTAAAGAATTCATGCTATGCTCCCACTGTTTCCTGGATCCTACCTGCTCTACAGTGAGCAAGAAGTATAAAGAAGGGAATAATGAATTTGAGGCTTACTTACACTTTCAATCCTCTACATGGGTGTTTGAGACTCCTTAATAGCTTGCTATTTACCCAAAATCCATTCTGTCAGTGACCGATGTCGGTCACCTCCCAGTCTGCACCTGACCAATGTCGGTTCCCTGCGACTGACTTGACTGCCAACATCAGTTCTCTGACCGACGCTGGTGTCCACCTGCCTGACATTACCAACTTTGCCTATCTACACATGACTGACGTTGGTACCTATTTGATCAATGTTAGTTCCTCTTAACCGATGTCGGTAATTGTGTTTTCCTATGAGTGATGAATTTTTACCTGTGAGCTTACTTTGGATCAAAACCCTATCCAAACTGCCCTGCTCAGAGTTATCCAGACCCTTCTACTGATCTCTATCCATCATCTCATCCATAAACACCAAGGCTTTCCAATTCTTAAGTTTTTCAAACACATCTGACTTCCTCTTAAGAACACGCATCTCCTTCTTACTCATGTGACCAAGCCTACAAAGCCATGTCTTCGCAACAAAAGAAGAATCAGTAATACAAGCAGGTAGATAAAGAGTACCTACTTTCTTACCACATGATAATTCAAGTGCATCCTTGGTAACATTCCAAGAATCCACTATGAGATTTACTGTGCATGTCTCATCACCCAAATTTCCTATAGAAATTAGCCTCATCTTCAGAACTGGGACCTGCATGACATCCTTCAACACCCATGTGTTGGCCATCTACAATTTCAGCCGCACTTCCCCTTTACCAATACTTTGACAAGGCTCACCAACCCCTAAATAAATCTTTCCAAAGTCTCCATGGACCTTAACATAGAAAAATGCTCTATTTGGGGCTGCATGGAAAGAGGCAATAGAATCTATAAACCAAGATTCTAATTTATCCAGGGAACATACAAGAGCAATCCATACAACAATACCTGCAACACATGCTTATTCATTCCCTTTATGCTGATCCACTATCAACCAACAATTTTTCTTTTCCTACTCTTTCTTCCCATAACACTGTAATTGACCATTCTTGCTTTTGAATTCCTCCATTCTTAGCTTACTTTCTTCTACCATTGCTATACTCCCACTCAATCAAAAACCCCTGAGAGTGACCTGTAATCAAACACAAACCTGCTCCCTGCAACCTAGGTCTGATACCACTTTGTCAGGAATCTAGAACCACAAACAGCTCTGATACCACTTAATAGGATCTAGGAAGCACAATTGATTACCAAGCAACTAAACGTAGAATTTAACTAGAAGTAAATAGTAACTAGAATTTAGAAATAACACAAAATTTGAGAGACAATACCCAATTGTATTAACACTCTTCCAGAAGGAAATACAACAAAGAAGATGCCACAGTCTTCTTCCTTACACTCCTCTAGGGCTCCCACACCTCTAGGGAATAAATAGTAAATCTCTTCAAGAGTTCACTCTCTCAATTATAGTCTCAATAATAAATTCAAACACAGAGTTGTTGTTCACCTCCACCAGTCAGTAATAGTACTGCCAGTCCACCAGTCAATAACAATACTACCGATCCACCAAGTACTCCACATACTCCAAGTTTGAGTATACACACATACTCCAAGTACACAACGTACTCCAAGTAGATCTCACTTGATCTTGCTACCTATTGTGTTTTTGACCTCCCTGATCTTACACACCTATAAATCAACCTAGTTTTGCACACCTGCAAACCTAGATCTTGCACACACACACACCTACAAATCAATTGACCTTACTTACTCAGAAGAACCCTTTCTTTGCCTCACCAAGTCCTTATGATTCTCCATACCAGCACCCCTATGGATCTCTACTAGATCTTTTTGTCCCATAGATCTACGTGATCATACACACTTGGCACTATGGCACTATGAGGAGCCAAACTTGCTCTCTCTATCTAGCACCCAGGGAATCTTTGCTTTGATCCCTCAAACTTTACAATACAGCCCATGAGTCTATTAAATAGATCTCATGCAAACAATAATTAGACTTCTAATTACAATAATTAGATCCACAACTCAAGACTAAAATTAGCCTTTTACATGCAAACAACTGGTTTGTTAATAAACTATCCATGAAACTCACAGTTTGGAACTGCACAGGTGATCAACATTAGTCCCTGTCTGGCTGGAAATGACTGATGTCAGCTGATACCTGACTGATGTCAGTTGCTTTGCTCACTGGATATGACTGATGTTAGTTGATCAGACTGACATTGATTGCTTTGTAACTCAGCAACCTCCTCCATGTTTGCATCAGTGAAGCTTTTAGCTCCACAACCTAACAAGCCCTTCTAGTTATTGAAGTAACTCCATTTGTAGTTGCCAATCATCCTTGTCCTCTTTATCATCTAGAACCATTGCCTCTTCCATCTTCTCTTTTTAATGTATGATATCATCAAGATGGTGTTCTTCAAACTCCATTACATCATCAAGTGGATTTATGATAGCTAGTTGTTTACCAGTAGAAAGAGTTCCATCTTTATCTTTGATTGCACACTCAATATCATATTCATTAGACTCATCTACAAGCTTGTCATTAGATATGTAATCTTTTAGAGGAGGAGAAGCTTTAACCAAATTATCAAATTCATTTCATATGGCATTGAAATTCTTCCATAAATCTTCTTCCTCATAATCATTTTCAAGAGCTACTTCTTCTACCTTGATCTCTTGAAACTCATCTAGGATTGCCACTTATTGAGGGATGACTTGAAAGTGTTCTCCATCCTTTATAACACATTCCACTTCATGATTGAGATGATAATCTAAAACCTTTTGATCAAATGTAGAATCTTCTTCAAGGGATGTAATATCTTCCATCTCCTTCTCTTTCATGGTGATACCAAGACTAGGAATTTTAAAATCATGTGATCTAGCCCAATGAGGCTACCAAAGAGGTAGGTTTTCTTCAAACAAGAGCTCTCTTTCTTTGTCAAACATCTGATCCTCCTTGGGTTTCCATACCATAGGTACATCAATGTAATAAGTGATAGGGTGAGGACAAGATGAGCTAGTTGGTAGAGGTGGTACATATAACTCAAAATTAGGTTGAGGGTGAAATGTAGGAGTTTTTCCATGGACACACATTCCTTCAAAAATAGAGACATTAGCTATTGGATTATCCTTCTGTTCATCAAGGGGAGTACCTATGGTTATTTAATCCTCAAAATCACTCATGAGAGTCTCTTGATCAGCCATAAATTGGATTTTCTCTTCTTTACTTGCTTTTCTCAAGATAGGTTCTTATTTGAGAAGAAATGAAGTGGGGGCTTAATGGATAGGCTCATGGATTTGAGATGAAGGAGCTGGAGTATGAGATGTAGTGGAAGGTGAAGGGGTTGGATATGGAGTGTGGGATGAAATAAAAGGATTATTAATGGGTTTGAAAAATATTAAATCACTAGTGAGTTATAGTGGAAGTGAATCCTTGGGTTGATTAGAAGGAGTAACATCTAGATGAGCAAGAGTTGCATTTTTCCAATGATATCTTTGTGAACAACCCATAAAAACATCTTATTTCATATGAAAATTATGATACAAATACTCTTGAGACTGATAGGCATCATTAAATGAATGATAGGGCTCATATTGAGGTTGATAGATAGGTATTTCTTGGTAGCCATTCTCATAGAATTATCCAACAACATGGTGTCCATATGGAGAGGGAAATGAAGGGATATATGGATGCCATGGTTCATAGGATTAATATCCATTTTGATAGGGATGACAGGGATCATATTGGAATTGATGAAGGTCATATTGAGTTTGGTAAGGATCATGAAAAGGTTGACCAAGGACTTGTTCATATTGATGGTGAATGACAAAAGCTTGCAATGCCTCACCAACTTGTAGAGAACAAAATTCAATTCCAAGGTCAAACATGAAACTTAATTGGGAAGTAAGAATATAAGAAAAGGTTATCAACCATCTTAAAAAGGAATTCTTAGGCTTCTTGACTAGTTGATATAACTTCAGATTCACCATTGATGCTTTGATAGATGCCTTCAAAGGCTGATTATTGAGAGACAACACCAAAAATCTCTCAACCTCTTAGAACAAGAGTCCCACCGGGCATGCTAAAAAAAAATTTCAATTGTATTTTCACCCTTTGAGGATATTTAAAGTTATCCTCATCCAAGTGTAATAATGGAATCACCTCTAGGCTTGTGGGAAGCCTAAGGAATGAGGTGAGTCTCTAGATAGGGCTAGCTCCCTTGATGTACCACTTAGGATTGAACCTACAACTAAAATTATGGGCTAAAAATGGAGAGAGATAAATAAAATAAAACTATGTAAGTGAGGTGATACACAAAATATATTGATGACATCCAACCATATGCATATTACACTTGAAATCAATGACAACTAAACATACACTCTCCACTCTATGTCTTCTTGCATCAATGCTACATTGTGGGGTTATAGATGAATGTGAAAAGATATTAGGACTAGATAAGAGGATTATGAGGGAAATAATTAAGATACTAACTCACTTATACTTTGACATTTCCTAGAACACATCACATGCCCAGCAAGAAGAAGCTATAAATAGGTGAGACAATGTGACAACTTGATAAGGAATCCATAGTCTTCACTAATAAAATTAAACATTCAAGTTAAAAATACTATGAATAGTCATGGAAGAGGTAAAAATTATTCATTTTATTTATCAAAAGGTATACAAATTATCAGGGCTTCACCATACTTAGGTGTAGCATCGAATACAGTGGCCAAAATGGTTAGCTCTTATAGAGCTTGAGAGAGAGAGAAAGATAAGTCCAAGGGTCAAAATTACACTTGTAAAAATAATAAAATAAGTTATACATGAATTATAAGATAATATTGTTCAAACCATGTAAGGTAATGAAGTAAATATTTCAATCTAAGTCATCAAAGTCTTGCAAAGTGGCACAAAACTCTTCATTCTAGCTCAAGAAAACTATCTTCATGATTGTGCCTAGTTAAACATCACATAGCTAATTAATATCAGGTTTTATGATTATAATTAAGGGTATGGAAATAATAAATGACTCTCCATGCATTGGTTACATGCTTGGTCTTTTATAAACCTCTAAAAATGAGCCATCATCATATGTTATCTAGAAAATTGCTCTTCTATGCACCCTGCACACTTGGCCCCCAAAATTCTTTCCATTTTTCATTAAAATCCATAAAATGATGTGGGTGACATGTTTAAATATCATAAATTACCTTGGAATCATTAGAGGTACCTTTAAATTCCATCCACTTGAAGTTTTCACACTTCTCCCTAGCTTGTGCAATATGCTAGCTTTGAATGGCCAAGTTGAAACACTTGGTTGGGGAAATTATAAGTTTATTCAAGGAATTAATTTAATATTGGTAATTATATTAAGTATTAATATTTTACAAAAACTTGGTTTCATCTCTTGACTCCTTCTATAACCTTTAAAACTCAAAAAATGGTAAAAAAGATCATGTTTTGCACCCCATCCATACAAGTATATACAGCTAGTTGGCATGGGAGGGAGTCTGAGAGAGTAATTTTCATCATCCAATATCTATTCTAATCAAACTATTCCATTTTATTATATATCCAACTCCATTTCCCAAAATTGGTCCTTGGCAAGGGTTTAGTAGGGTTTTAGGCTTGTTTTTGGTCTTAAGGTTGGTTCATAAAGTTTGGACATCCAACCTTCAAAAAAATCTGAAAAAATGGTTTCTAAGGACCCTGATAACATCTCCAAATTCCTTATACTCCCATGCAAAACCTTAGGTGAGATATGAGTAATCAAACTTGCTAATTCGAGCTTATTTTCACCATTCTACACAAGTGTGAGTGGTTTTGAGGTCCAAAATGAATTTTTACTGGTTTTATCTCCACAAAAATAGCTTTGACACCTCTATATCAACCCTAGTAACATGTTCCAATTCATATGAATGTTCGTATCATTCTAGGATTATGAGTGACTCCTCCATTTGGTCTTGGCCTAAGCCTCATTCCATAGGCCTGCCTACAAATTCTATGTTTTAGGTCATCCTATGTGATTTAATTTCATATAAATAGTCTATACACCTTTATTTTACCTCTAAAATTAGATACAACAAATCAAAAACCATTCTTAGGTCTATAAGTGTAAGTGACTCTTTAATTGGGCACTAAGCTTCAATTGCCTCATAGGTTTGCCTATAATTTGAACCCAAGAATGACCTTTTTGATAGCTTATATGCATACAAGGATTATCTACACATATAAAATATCCCTATAGACATGATCCAATCCATTATAATTTTCACTTAGATCTATAAATGAAATTGACCTCTCATTTGGCCATAGGCTTGACCCCTTACCTAATAAGTCTAAGTGCAACTTTAGAGCATTTTAGACTCCCTTATCAGATCTCCTTCCTTTTAATTATTTCCCAAGATTTTCCATGTGTGTTTCATATTTTCACATCATTATAAAAGGTTCCCTTATCCCCTATCTCATTCTTTTACCACCCTCTTTCAAAATTGTAGGGTTCTTGTATAGGAAAAGTTCCCCTGTTTGAGACAAAATAGGGGGAAATTCCCCTATTTGCTCATAAAAACTAGGTATTGGAGAGGTATCTCTAGGTGTAAATTATTCCTTGTATAAAAATTGAGCTCTTAAATAGGTCATATGACCTTCTAACCCTTCCAAATTCCAAACAAACTTGTAGAGAAGAAAGTGTAGGGTTCCAAGAGTAAATTGTGTACACACTTGAAATTTCCCTCCCCTATGCTTGGTTTGTGTTTTTTAGAGTGTTTTAAGGTGATATTTATCATTATTAATGTGATTATAATCTCCATTTTATTTCACAACCTCTCACACACTTATCTATTCACTTGAACTCACAAGGCTGTGTCTCTTACTCCTAACTGTGTTTTGATTACAAAGGCACCTATAGGTGCATGATTGAATGATTTAGGCTTGATAACTAAGTAAAAAAACTTCCCCTAATTCATATATGGTAATTTATTACTACTTTATGTTTATTTCCTCCATCTCCATTCTTTTCAAACACCAACACACTCCTTTCTCACCAACTATCTAGCTCAGTCAACAATATTGGTTGTAGGTAATTATGTATGAATTGAACCTTGAAGACAATGCATAATCCCTTCACAAGTCCTTTAAAGTTGATTTTTAATTATTTTTAACCTTTTATTTCCTCCTAATTGGCCTAGTCATCACATATACAAGGTTCCTAGCTCACTGTTTGTTCACTGTTCTGACTAAGATACCCAAACTAACTAAAACCTGTATGTTATTATGAGAAGCTTGACACTTTAAAACCAGGTTTGAAACTCCCTTAAGTCTCTCAAAAATGCCTAATATATTATTGGATCCATTTTTCCTTATTATTAACTACAAACACACCAAGAACTACTACTTCTTAGCTCACTACCTCTCTCATTCAACACAGTAAACTGTGTTAAGGCAAGATGAACCCCTGTAGGTGTAAAAGCATGCCTAGAAACTAAGTGTAATTTTGAAGGTATAATCAGTATTTTTCATTTTTACATCAATCCATATCCACACTTTAGCATTCATATTCATGCCATTCAATCACCTTGACAAACTTCTTCATGCTTATTGCCTGTAACTAGCATACACTTGGTTGTGGGTGTCTTTTGTAATTAGGACTTGAATATGATGTGTAGGGAATTTTCTTGAAAGGTTTCAAAAGTTCAATTATCATTTTCATACTTTGACTCACCTTGGATTCCCTTTTTCATCACCAAACCATCAAATTGACTCATTATTTGCTCTGATTATTGTAGGTGAGTATCTCATGGCCTATGTATGGACTAATGGGTGAATGGAATCAAAACCCAATGTATCATTGCTCTTGAGATGGTATCTTAAATTAAGAATACCCATTTCAACCATTTTTAATATCAATAACATGGTGCATAGGCCCTTTTGAAACTTTGGGTGGGAAAATTTCCTTTTAGGCTTTGACCTATAGACACTATTGGTAGAATTCATTATTTTATAAGCAAATTTGAGGCCCCAATTAACCATCTTCTACATGTCATCATTCTCCTAAAATTGGCATGGTCCTTATTAATAATATATACTAAAATATTGGATAATTTATATGCCTCAAAATTTCCTTCAACCATGTTACAAAATATGAATAAAACACCTTAGACCTTTATTTTCTTATTTTAGGGACTTAGGACTTGAAAATCAGTCAACCTCCTTTTGAAGTCATTCCCAACTTGATTTAACAATCTATTTCTCCCAATAGGTTTTTTATACTCCATATAAAATTTTGTAATTATATGAAGGTTTCACCATTAGTTCATCATCCCTATATGACACTTCAACCTACTGTTGACACCACCTGTAGGTGACCATTTCTTAGTGTAGGCAGTAATGATGAAATGGTGTGAGCAGTGATATCATGAACTTAAATTTATGACCAAATCCATACCCTTTCAAAGATATCAAACAATTTATGATGATGTAAAAACTTGTGAAAATTTTTCACACAATTTTTCAATGTTTGATAACTCCTATAGGCACCTGAAAGTGAGTTTGCCCATGGTAGACCTTATGAAAGTTTGCTCTATGACTTCTATATTCTCTTTACATACCATTTAGATAGTCTAATCTGCTCATTATTATTTTAAATAAATTTTCAACATTTTGAATCCCTCACTACACTTCCATGATAACACCAAATAGCTTCATACACGTGGTTGCAACTATGGTAGCAACGATAAGCAAACAAGAGTTGACTGCATAGTGTTTATGACTATAACATATGGAATGTTGCTTTGTAAAAAGAATTAAAAGGTAAATGGAGGATATAAAATGACATGGATACATGAAAATTCCATATCCTATTGACATGAAAGCCTCATAAGGGATTTCAAATTGCTGCAAGTGGAAATCTGGATTGAGACCTCATACAATGACACCATCCTAAAAATTGAGTTAAATGGCTTATCCAAACACCATAAAACATGAAACCAAGCATGAGATAAATATTATGGGGAATTAAAATTCACTTGTAACCAACATGGACCATTGGTTTATATGGAATTGCTCAAACCAAGGGAAAATTGAAATGGTGCATAGATTAGTAGGCAGTTTTGGAAGGTCAACTTCCAATGGATGATTCATTAATAAAATTTAATCATTATCAAAATTATTTAAATGAAAATTTATCTTATTGAGTCTTAAAAAACCTCCCAAAATCATTTTGCCTAAAACTACCTATGTTGTTCATACCGTATAGAAACCTAAGTGCCACTTTAGTTTGCCAAGAAGGGTGAAAATGGAATATAATGGTTTTGGCCCAATTTTGAAACTTAAAAATCAATTAAAGAATTTATATGAGTGTGGGAGAGATTAATATTTCTATTTCAACATTTTTCAAGTGGCACACTTCCCAAATAGGTCGTACAAGTGTCATCTTCTCTCTTTCTTTTTTGCCAAAAAAATTACCTTTTCTATAAAAAAACTACCATATTTTCATTTTTTTAGTTACTTAATACCTTTGTGGAAACATGGGGTATGACATAATCTTTTTTTACCTTCACATTTACCAATAAACTAGCACAAAGCATTAAATGCACTATTTTGACCCCTCAAATGACCTAAAAATGATATAAGAACATAAAAACTAATTGACCAAAGCTAATATAGCATTATTTGACACCAATTAACCTATAAAACACCTCATTAAAATATATTACACCCCCTTATAGACCTAAAAATCCAATTTTTTTTACTAGGGGTGTCCTAATTTGACCTAAAAGTCAAATTTGGTCAACACTTCCATTAGATGAAAGAGTAAGGGATGGTGGTGATGCACAATAAAAATGTACATATAGATGTAAGGTACATAATTGTGGGTGAGGAGGACACCTTGAGTGTGCAAGACATCTAATAAAATCTTGAGATAGGATTCATAAACTATGTTATAGGCCTAGGTAGAGATGAAATCACTTTTGAGCAGTTAGAGTGAGCCTAAGGTAGTAGAAGGGAAGATAAACACTTCAAAAGAGACTATGTTTAAAAAATATCATAGTGCCTAAAGTGGCTCAAAACAAGAGAGGAATGGTGAGCCTAGCATAATCAATGACAAAGGTGGGGAAATAATTAGCCTTATGGCTAAAGTGATTGAAAGCAAAACATCAAAAGAAGTGAGGCTAGATAAGGAGAAAGACAAGCTCATAAAATAAGGTACCAAGAAATCACCATAAGGGAATCAACCACTAGAATTAGAGGAAGGCATTGACCTAATGAATGTTTGAGAATGGATTGATAAATAATCATAGACTTGGACCTATACATGTGGAACTTAATTAAGGTGGAGGATGAAACAACATATATGATTCCATAGGTGTTTTGATTTTAAAACATATAGGATGATCTTATGTTTGAAGTACTCATCATCATAGTTGAAGACTAAGAGCTTGAAATAAACCTAGAAGAGCACCAAATCATCTATTCAAATAACTAAGCTCAATGAGGTTGAGGTAGGGAATACACTGCTTAAACTAATGATAAAGGTAAGACATGATAACATTATGAATATATCACTATCATATCTAGGAGGTGCATTTGGTGAAATTAGATCACCAACACATTCAAGCACAAAATAAGATAGCAGTTTTGGAAAAAAAATTAATGCTATGCCAACACACTATGAAAGAGGAGCCTATGTTATTGAATATGGTATACTTAGAAGGAGTCTAATCGGTGGAAAAGGTAGGTATGCTAATGGACTAATTGCTATAAAATGTGAAATAAACATAGGACATCCACCAAGAAGTGTGAGATTGATCCCATATCAAGTTTGTATGGTAACTTGAGGGGTGCAAGGACCTCTTAAATAGGCTTAGTAAGAAAGCTGTTAAGGATGATTGAATTTTCCTAACTTTTACCATACAAAATTTAGTGATCATGCCATGTTTATGCAAGGAGTAACATAAATAAGATGCACTGGCCACACAGGTATACTTGAATAAGGAAAAAGCTAAAAGGACCCATATTCTAAAAGAAGTGGAAGATTTTGGCTAGAGAAATGGTGCCATTTAGAAAAGGCTTGAGGAAAGCTTCAAAAATATATAGCACTAGATAGTTGATGAGGAGAGTGTACTATAGGATTCACTCAAGAAAATGATTGATAGGGTCAATGTTATAAAATGAAAAGTTAGGGGGACTCAATAGAAACACCATGAATTTAAGGTTTTAACTGCATGTATCTCTAGCATCATTAAAGAATCTAAGGTTATGCTAGGTGTGCTAGACTAATTTTGAGGCTTATTTGACCAATGAGGTACCAAAATTCCATATTGATATATGAACCATTGGTGCCTTTTCAGAGGTTCTTCAATAAAGTTAGTGTGGGGTGATGTTAACCATAGGATCTAATATGTTTTTATAGCTTAGACAGTTTATCCTAACACCAAAATGTAATAAATCATGAATGTTCCATTTGTTCATATGATAAAATAGTTGTAAAAGAAAGGAAAATCATGTAAGTCTAGTAATTATGTAGAATTCATGGAGGTAAATGACAAAAGTTATTACTTATGGCTAGCCTTTAACAATTAGATGAGAAATAATGAAAAATGATAAATGTAAAATTGTTTGTATGTATGAGAATTTCTTATGGTAACTCTAGCTAAATTCTATTTGTGGGTTGTTAGGAGTTGTTATAGGAATCCCATTATTGGTTAGGATTCCACCAAATGCGTTATGAAGACCTATTCTCAGAATGGTAAATCCTGAAGTTACAACTATATGAATTAATACCTATAAGTATTTGCAATGAATGTAAAAGAAGGGTTGATGATTATGTTTATCATGACATGTATGCGAGTAATAGAATGGTGAATGTTATTCTCAAAAAGTTTGAACATAGAGTATTAATAGAACTGAACATCGATCTATGAGGTTTTCTTGTTGTAATCCCTAGTATTAGATCTTTTAATATGAATTATAAGTATTTGTGTTCTTTATTTGTATAATCATATAGTTTCTTATGTTCTTGTGAATGTTTCCTTCATTGTATTACTCTAATGCATAAATCTCTCTATTTATAAGTATTTTCCATCATGCACTAAACCTTTAAATAATTATATTTCTCTACGATAAACATTGTTTATGGATTCAAAGTCTTGATTAAACCATTCTGCAATATTTCTATGTAACTTCACACAGTCTATCTCCGTAACTAGCATGTTCTAATGAAACCCAAGAACCTCCGGTAACAATGGTGTAGTGAGCATGGATATGTCATGAGGGTTACCAAACTAAAGAGAGGTGGAGAGCTAGTTAGACTATAAAATTACTAAATTCATAGAGAAAGAAGGCCAAAGAATTGGGTGTAATTTAAGTGAGATTATACAAGAACACCTCTATGGTGAAATTTATGAGATTTTTTGGTGCAAATTACTAAGCCTTCTAGTTGATTGGTTGCCTTGAATTGAATATCACTATTTACAACCATATGAAAGTGACACCATTGCATGAATTGAGGGGAAGATAGAATAGTTGCAAAATCTAGAGACAAATTAGACTCATGCAATCAATCATTGGGTAATTGCCACTATTGATGGATATATCACTGAGTTTGTAGTGTAATGATATTTATCCTTTGACATAGTGAAGGATCTATTTTTGAGAGGAATCAAAGGAAATTTTTTGTAGTGACTCCCAATATTGATCAACATGTTGGCTATAAAAAAGTCCATGGTGCCCACTCCTACTAATATTGAGTAGTCACTTTGGATATATGGGGGAGATATGTGAGAATGAACCAAAGATGAAAAGATAGATCTTGAACTTGAGTCTATCATGGAGAATCTAGAAGAGAAGGATCAAAAAAAGACTCTACAATTAAAAAGAGAGTTGAAACAATAGAGGACATGAAATAGATAGGGTGAATTTTAAGAAACTACAAATAGGAGTAGGAATAGTAGCATTGATGATTTGGATGATAGGAGATGATAAGGAAAAGGGTATGGTGAAGAAAAATAGATTGAGGATCCTAGGCCAAGTGTAGATAGATCAAGAGGAAGAGATGAGGATTTAGAATGGATAAAAAAGATGGTAGTAGTATATAAGTAGAATAGATGAGTAAATTTTTCAATTTCTAAAAAGGCTATTCCAGAATGAACATCAAGGATTACCTTATAGTCAAAGACATAGTATAGGTTAAGGTTTTGAAAGATACATCTTTGGAGGGAAGGATCATCTCCCAATGAAGCACACATCCCTTGAGTCCATATTTTTTAAAAATCATAGAAATTCCCCTATGACTTTAGATGATGACACTTGGAAAGGGAAAATTATAGAATAATCTCATAGAAAAACCCTAAAAGTACAAAATGTTGAATATCATGAAGCTGTGTAGAGTTTCTCAGACCAATAGAATAAGAGCATAACAACATTGCTTGATACCGAGATATATCCTATAATACTTATGTAGACTAAGGATTTCATTACACAACTTTAGATCTTAGAATACAAAGAAGGAAATGATGGAGACATATCTTCAACTACCACATCCATATAACCAGAGGAGACATCACAACTTCCACCAAATTAGGAGCCATCTCCAAGTGCACAAAAGTCTCCAAAACTACAAACACGCCTGATGCCAATCACAACACAATCAACTATAATATCTACATAAAACCTTAATATGGAAACTCAATTGGGTGATTTTATACATTTGGATCCCCATGATGGATCTGTAGATCTTGAATAATACTTATGACTTGAAATGGCAAGCAAAATCAATCACTAATGATAATATAAAAAAGTTTAAATTGATCAATGCTTTGGGTGGACATATACTAGAGTTCATCTTTAGGAAAAATATAGCCAAAACATCCCTAGATGATGTTAATAATTGGCTCATCATAGAGTTTAAGGTTAAGAAGAGTTCAAGCTAAATAATCTAAGATTTTAAGGAGATCTGATAAGGACCATAGGAGACCATTGGTGACTATGATTATAGATTCTCTAATTTCATGAACAAAGTAGAATTTTTTTTAGAAGATAAAGACAAATCCACTTGGTTTGTACAAGTTTTATGACTAAATATTAGATTTTACATGGCCTAAACTTAGTTTGGATATAAACAAGATGTTAGAGCCACTATGATTTGGGTGGAGTAGAATGAAGAGTACGGGGACACAGTTGTGCCATCATCTAAGGTAGAAAGTACCTTACAAACTATTTTGAGTAGATTAGATTAGTTTCAAGGAAGGGATGAGAGATCCAAGTTAGATATATCATGCATATATTGTAGACAATAAGGGCATCATATAAATGAATACCCCTAGGTTAAGACAGAGTTTTATGAGATATGAAAAGTGGTAGGGAATACAACCTCATAGTGTCATATTTTACAATAGTATATAAAAACTTCCCAAAACATGTATTGTAAATTTTTTAAATCATATAACCATGGTCATAAGGATTTATGCACACTCCAATAATTAAAGGAAGATATAACCAAGAATGTGTTCATAGTTGTGCAAAAAGCCACAGCTGTGCCACATGCTACTCCTAACCCTAGGAGCATCATACCAAGTTAGAATCCCATGATGACACCTTGGGTCCCTAAATCATAATATCAACCTCAAACACTAATGGGTCCCCTACCTTCTATATAGAACTAGAATATTTCCTCATAGAAATTTCCAAAATTGATATTGACCTACCCATATTAAGCTCCATGGAATCCTACGATTCCTCAAGTAAAATAATTAGGATGGGCCCTAAATCCACCACAATCGCAAGTAGCCAAATTTAATGAATATCCATAATTCAAGGATGGAATGCATCCCAGAATACTATTAATTTTAGGTAATAACAACACCAAGGTGGATTGGGATTTCAAGGTAACAAAGGAGGATATTGATGTGGTGCATAGGGAGGCTTAGGAAATAATGGTCCTAGGACACCAATTCATTGTTATCTCTATGGAAAACTAAAACATGTGTAGATAAATTATCCTAAAAATCCTTAGAGACAACCTTAATACACATATTACATGGTGACAGAGCAACATATTACAAAATATTGTCTAGTCTTAGAAATATAATATAGGGAGATACCTATTATAAATGTTAACATGATCCATGTGTAGCTAAGGGAGGATGCCACATTACATGTAGTAACTAGACAATAACATGCATAATAGGGGTTACCTTTGTTGGAATGCCTAAAGACTTGGGTATTAAAAAGACATGACCATACCAATATCCTAAACCTACTACTAAAAAAGGCTTGATGCAAGAAACTACATATATTTTGAAGATAGTCCAACATCAAGGGATGAATGAAGGGGATGATATATCTCTTGATGCATAAATATATGGGAAGATATTGTGTATACTAAGATAGGATGGGGTTATCACTACACTAATGGATTTAATGAAACACCTTAGTATTTTCATAATGAATATATCTCCCAGAACAACATGAACCTGCTCCATAACTTGCTAAAATGTGCATTGAAAGGCTAGCAATGGGTGAATAAGTTGGTTTGGTTTGTAAATACCAAGAAACCTTTAGACATTGATGTAAGGATGGACATAGAATTATTTAGGTACAAGATACCCAAAATTATATTCAACTTTGGAATAACTATAAATACGATCCCTATATCCATTTGGGAAGCCTTGGGAAGACCTATATTGATTTATAGTCCTATCATGCTCAACCTCAAGGACAATGGAAAGGTCAAACCTATTGGTCACTTGGAATATGTAGAAATCAAAGTTGCATAACTCAGCCTATGAGGTGATTTTGAATTTATTGATATGAAGACAAATGAGACTCACTAACCTACATTAATAGGGAATAAGTGGGATTATCATGGGTGTATGACTATTAACACAGTTATGAATCACCTAGAGTCTCATCAAGATGACAAGATCATTATCATTCCTCTAAACAAGACTAATTTTAGGCCTTATATTATCCTAAAAGATCTAGACTCACCTTATTTTGGTGCTAATACTAGTTGGATGAAGGTTGCAGATGAAGATAATCAAAAGGCTTTGTGATCAATTGAGTATAGTTTTCTCTGCAAGAATACTATTCTACAAACTTTGATTCTTAACATAGAATGGCTCTTGGATAAGATGGGGTTGAATACCTTGGAGATCCCACATAAGATTGATGAGGATGTGTGATCAATGATGGTAAGATCTCCAACATAATTTGATATAGATTTTATATATCAAATAGGTTCTACTCAGCAAGACTATATAAAACCAAATCCAGAGGGTGTTCTCTAATGGGATAGAGTTTCTTCAATTAGTGGAGACTCAGACACCCATGTATTTAATTGGGTGAAATGAGAACATGAGTTGTGACAATTATAGATGGTATTTGTGACTAAGATCCAAATACTATAGTATTTTACTATGGAGAATGTTGGCAAATTCATCACACAATTTTAAAAGCATGTACCAGATGAGAACCAGAGGGTTAGTGCTCTTAACTGTGTGATGAAGGGGATTGTTGTGAACTAATGGTCCATCTATAGGGATGCAAAATTAACTTGGGAAGAAGCGTATGGGCTGATAGTAGCTTGATTCTAATTTCCAAAGATTGTCAAAAGACATTGGCCTATCTATCAGGAGGGTGAATGCCTAGATTACATATGTATTGGTGTATTGAGGTATGGATGTTAGAAGGTATTACTCCTAAATTTTGGCCACATAGTTTCATTTATACCTTGGGTGTTTTCCCTAAAACATGGTACATCCATTAGAAGTGAAGAAGAGATCCAAGCCAATTTCACCCAAACATTCATTTTTGAAAGTGACAATCCTTAGGTATAAGTCACTTTACAAAATATGAAAAAAAATTATATGACAGAAGAGTTGAATATTTACCAGCACCATGGGAACCTAATTCACACTAAGCCATAGATAAAAAACTAAAACACATTTTATAGATTCCAAAAATTGGCCAAGGTGAGGCCCAACCATGGATTTATCCCTACCATAGGATACAAGAGGAGGATGAGCAATCCTATGGGATAGACAGTGAGGATTACATGGATAGAGGTGATCTCTTTAAACTAGAGAGATATTTAGAACCTCTACTAAAACTAGTTGCATAAGAAATATAGGAGGAAAAGATGTGATATATACAGTTCCTAAAATGTGAAGGAGAATGGAGACTATGATTTCATTCCTGAATAATAATGATGTATTAAAAACCATTAAAGGAACACATGTCAAATATTATCACAAAATATGGACCCAAAATGACACATATTAGAGACTTTTGGATGTAGAAAGATATCTCAGAGGTTTTTTAGTTACTCTGAAACTATCAGGATGTCTTTCCTACAAATTTTGTAAACTTTAAAGGTGTTGATACTTATTTGGGGAGATTCACATAAACTTAAAAGAGTGTGCATGACCAATAAAGAAGATACCATATAGGCTAAATCTAAATATGAAGATGAAAGTGAAAGTTGAACTTGATCATATGTTGGAGGCATGCATTATATTCTTAGTCAAGAAAGTTGACTAGGTTAGCCCCATGGTGGTATAGATAAAGAAGATTGGGGAGATACACATATATGGACACTATCTCATCCTAAATGTTGTTTGTGTCAATTACCCATTTCTCATTCTCTTCATGGATGCAGTTTTAGAGGCTATCACAAGGCATGAAGTGTTCTCATTCAAAAATAAATTTAGTGGTTACCATTAGATACCCATCATAGAAGAGGACAAGACCAAGACCACATTCAAATTATAATAAGGTTCATTCACTTACAAGGTCATGCCATTTGGACTCAAAAATGTATTTATAATGTTATCCAGAGTTGTGTTGACTACATTCAAGAATATCATCCATGACTTCCTAGAAGTATACTCAAACAAATAGGTAGTGTTTGCTTTTTTTAGAGAATATTTATCAAAATTTAGGTTAATGTTAGAGAGATGTAGAGTGTTGTGAATAGCATTAAATTTGAATAAATGTTTATTTTCCACACCTTTTGTGTTTTATTAGGCCATGTAGTGCATAGTCAAAGAATACTAGTAGACCAAGCTAAGATTACAATCATTGTGAGTATACCACCATCCAAGACTTTAACAAAAGTGTAATATTTTATGGGACACACTGATTACTACCAAAAATTCATCAAGGGGTATGCCAGTTTGTATGCCATACAAATGGGAATCCTTTGGAGAAGATGTTGTGAAAAGGATTCTAGTTTATATGGATAGAGGACTGTCAAACCACATTTGTTAATTTGAAGCGTCGACTAGTGACTGCTCTAATCCTAGTTTTCCAAGATTTGAGAAAACCTTTTCATGTGCATTTTGATGCTTTGGGGATTGTAGTTGTAGCATTACTCACATAACCAGGAGAAGGAGGATTGTATAATCTAATCCACTTCACAATCATAAAGGTATTAACCACAGATAAGAATTATATGACAACTGAATGGGAAGCCTTGGCCATTATGTTCACACTATAGAAGTTTAGGTAATACTTTTTGGCCACACTATTTAAATTGTTCAGTAATCATCAAGCTCTAAGATACCTAGTGAATAAGCTATTATTGGGTAGATGAATATCTCATTGGCTAATGCTTTTCTAAGAATTTTAATTTTGGATTAATGTCAAAATTGAATAGGAGAATGTCAGTCTAGACCATCTTATTTGGCTGACTAATGATGAGGAACTTGAGGAACTCCAAGACGAGTCACTAGATGCACACCTATTTAAGGTGACTATAATTTTGGATTAACTACAAGATATCACCCAATTTATCAAATAGGGGGCATTCCCAGAACACTATAAAGAATGAGATAAGAAATAGTTGATCACCAGATCTTTTCCATATAATCTTGTTAATGTATTTTTGTATTAATTAGGTAAATATGAAGTGCTACATAGAGTGGTACTAGAGCATGAGCATGTACAAATCATAGATGAAGTGCATCCAGGATTTGTAAGAGGTTACTTTTTTAGAGATGAAACTATGAGGAAAATTTTATAGAGTGTCATTTGGTGGCCCTATCTCTTTTAGAATATGTAGAGAGTCACACAATAGTGTGATGTATGCCAAAAGATTGGGAAGCCATACTAGTAGGATGAGATACCTTTACATCCCATGTTAGTGTAGCAGGCCTTTGAATAATGGGGAATTGACTTTGTAGGCCCATCAATCCCCCAAGTAAATGTAACAAGGTAAGTTACATAATCATTGTGATAGATTACTTTACCAAATGGGTAGAAGCCATTGCAATTCTAAGTTATGGTACGAATGACATAACTAAGTTCCTATACGAGAACATCATTACTAGGTTTGGTTGTCCTCTTAAATTGATAAGTGATAAAGGAACTCATTTTCTAAATAAGACCATCAAGACCCTCATAGATGTGTTCCTAATATCACATCATAAAAAAAATTCTTATCATCCACAAGTAAATGGCCAAGCTAAATCTTTGAACAAGGTGATCAGCGAGATGTTCATTAAAATATGTGATGTGAAGCAATATGATTGGGAGGATATACTTCCAATAGTCATGTGGGCTTATCGCATACATTATAAATGTGTGATATGATTTACACCATTCCAACTGGTCTATGGGATTGAAGTTGTGATGCTTATAGAATATGTACTTTCTAATCTATGAGTCACTAATGTGTTATGAATGGGTAATTAGGAGTTGATGACTCACAAGTTAATGGACTTAAATCACAATAATGAAGTAAGACACATAGCAGTATGGGCCTAGGAGATAAATAAGCATAACTAAAAGGCATGGCATGATGAAAACCTATGAATAAAAGAATTCTACATAAATCAACTTGTTTTTCTATATGATAGTAGGTTCAGATCTTTTCCTGGAAATCTTAACATCTAGTAAAAGGGTCCTTACATCATCCATGCACTTTCATAGCCTAGAACTATGGTCCTTTGATATTTTTAGGGAAAATTATTATCTAAGTGTGTAAATGTTAGTAGGTTAAAGCCTTACCTCCATAAATTTATAACAACATGAAATAAAGGTGCTATATCACACCAAATAGATAGTAGTTAGTCTTGTAAAGTGTTTTTTTCAAGATAGGTTGGGTTTTGTGGGTTCATTTCAGCATGTGTGGGTAAATGTAAGTGTGTATATAGTGTGTGATAATAAGGATCCATGTAAAATTCAAAGGTTTCATTATTGTAGATAAAATTGGAGAAGACATCCAAATGAGTATAGTGTATGGATAATAATTAAGTTTGAGAAAGACATGTGTGTCCAAATCTTGAGTAAATACTATAGTTTAATGTTCACACTATTGCATTTAATGATTAGGTATGGGGGGAGATTGACAAATCTCTTAGAAAATTGATGGGTCTATGTCATAAATAGAATGAATAATATACAACTAAAACCCAGTTAATGCAATAGGTCAAAAAGCATCAACCACCACCACAGTCAAATGTCACATTAAGCAAAATGAATGCCACATCTATAGAAAGGATCCACTCCATTCAAATCTCAAATGTGAAGTATTTAGTGATAACACAACTCATCAAGATAGTAAAATGTTAAAGTCAATGCGAGATGTTATAAATCAGGCACTCAATTGGCTCAATTCTTATTCATTACTAAGTATATTGAAGTGTTGTATAATTTCTAATTGATTCCTAATATATACATTGCATCTTCAATGAAATTGTTTCAGAGAGATGCACAATAGTTAGGTTTGTTGATCCAAAATCATCAAAGGATTTATAAAAACATATAAAGAGGATAAGGGCATTGGTGTGGCATTAGGACAAATACACTTTATAGACCTAAATGGTTATGAGTTTTCTTGCAATACAAAGATATGAATGTTTATACAAGATGTAGTGGAATGGGCACAACCAACCACATTAACACATCCATGTAGGCTCTATAATACATATGTGGAGTGGTTGATCTGATTGCCCACTTTTGGGCAACTTAGTGATGTAATGGAGCTTTTGTTTGGCTGATATAATGAGTGAAAGATTTTTTTCTAAAGACATAACCATCCACATCAATACTATCAAGATCTTAGAATATAATTGATTACTTTTGTATAAGCAACTAAACACAAAATTAAACCAAAAGTAATAAGTAACTAGAAATTAGAAACAACAAAGAATAGGAGATACAAGAAATAACCAATCTTGTATTAAACTCTTCCAAAAGGAAATACAATGAAGAAATCTCTCTCTCCTCACACCTCATAGATGTATAGTAATTCTCCTTCAAGATTTTTCTCTATCTCAATAAATTACAACCAACTCAATTACTGAATTGTTCTTGTAGATCTTCTTGATCTTGCTCCTTGCAGATCTAATTGATCTTGCACCCCCTGTAGATCTTCTTGATCTTGCACTCCTTGTGTTGCAGATCTTCTTGATCTTGCACCCTACAGATCTAATTGATCTTGCACACCCTAATTACAATACTACCCCATGGGTCTCTTTAATAGAATTGAGAAGCAAACAATAATTAGAAAAACAAACTCGGGACTAATTTTAGTCTTTACATGCAAACTAGTTGTTCTCCTAAAATTAGAAATGTTGTCTAATTCTGAAAATGCACAAAAGTCTGATGTCGGTCTGAAGATGACCGATGCCGACCGACCCCTAATGAATGTCAGTTGATTCTAACTAATGCTGACCGATGCCAGTCAACCCCTAACTGATGTTGGTTGGTTCTAACCAATTATGCCGATGCCGATTACTGTGTAGCTCATTGGTGAAGCTTTTAGCTCCATAACTCAACAATCTCCCACTTGGAGATAAATAGCTGCACCTATACCTATATAGCAACATCCTCTAAACATCTATGGCTTGTTTTTCCCTCTTCAAATTCAATCTTGAAGACCAAAAAAAGTTGAATGAAGATTCAACTTCTCTTTATTACTGGCTTTGTTAACATGTCAATAGGGTTCTTATCCATATGGATCTTTTCCAGCTTTAACTGTCCATCCTCCAATACCTGTCTAATGAAGTGGTACCTAAGCTATATATATTTGGTTCTTGAATGGAAGGCTGAATTCTTTGGCAAATGAATTACACTTTGACTATCACTGTACAATCTGTAACTCTCTTGCTCCTTTCCCAACTCTTCCATGAACCGAGTCATCCAAATCATTTCCTTGCTAGCCTCTGTGACTGCAATATATTTTGCCTCTATAGTAGACAAGGCAACAACCTTCTACAACTTTGAAATCTAGCTAACCGCCATTCCACCAATAGTGAACACATATCTTATGGTGCTTCTCCTACCATTTAAGTCACCTGCCATATGCGAATCTACATACCCATGTAGAGAAGTGTTTAACCCTCCATAACATAAATGCCTACTGCTGGTCCCTCTCAGATATCTGAGAATCCACTGAACTACTTTCTAGTGTTCCTTTCCTAGATTAGCCATAAACTTACTGACAACTCCCACTGCTTGGGCAATATCAGGTCTAGTACATACCATTGCATACATCAAGCTCCCAACTACTGAAGCATATGGAACTCTACTCATGTAGTCAACCTCATCATGTGATTTAGGACACTGTTCTTTGCTCAACTTGAAGTGTCCAGCCATAGGTGTGCTTACTAGTTTTGCATCCTACATATTGAACCTCTCCAACACCAACCTGGCCTTATGTCTCATCTATCTATTATCTCCTTCCTTTAACCTATAAACCCATTTGTTTTTCAGTGCTTTCTTTCCAATTGGGAACTCAACCAAATCCCACGTATGGTTCTCTTTGTCAGGAATCTAGAACCATAAATAGTTTCGATACCACTTTGTCAGGGTCTAAGAAGCACAATTGATTACCATGTACAAGCAACTAAACATGCAGAATTTAACCAAAAGTAATAAGTAACTAGAAATTTGAAACAACACAGAATATGAGAGACAATACCCAATTGTATTAATACTCTTCTAGAAGGAAATACAACAAAGAAGATGCCACAGTCTTCTTCCTTACACACCTCTAGGGCTCCCACACCTCTAGGGCATAGAAAATAAATCTCTTTAAGAGCTCACTCTCTCAATTATGGTCCCAACACACAACTCAAACATAGAGTTGGTGTTCACCTCCAACTAGTCAGTATCACTACTACCAGTACCACCAGTAAGTGACAATCACTACCAGTCCACCTGAGTACTCCACGTACTCAAGGTCTGAGTACACCATGTACTCCAAGTACACAACATACTCCAAGTAGATCTCACCTGATCTTGCTACCTATTGTGTTGCTGATCACCTTGATCCTGCTACCACCTATAGATCAACCTGGTTCTACACACCTACAAACCTATATCTCACACACACACACACACCTGTAGATCAACTGACCTTACTTACTCAAAATAACCCTTGTCCTTGCCTCACCAAGTCCTTATGATTCTCCATACCAGCACCCCTATGGATCTTCTACCAAATCTTGTTGTCCCATAGATCTACTTGATCATACACACTTGGCACTATGGCACTATGAGGAGCCAAACTTGCTCTCTCTATCTAGCACCCAGGGAATCCCTGCTTTGATCCCTCACACTTTACAATATAGCCCATGAGTCTATTATATAGATCTCATGCAAATAATAATTAGACATCCAATTACAATAATTAGATCTGTAGCTCTAAGACTAAAATTAGCCTTTAACATGTAAACAACTAGTTCGTTAACAAACTGTCTATGAAACTCACAATTCAAAACTGCACAAGCGACTGATGTCGGTCCCTATCTGCCTAGAGATGATCGATGTCGGTTGATCTCTAACCAATGTTGGTAGCTTCTTATCTACACTTGACCGACACTAATTATCCTAACTGACATCGGTTATTGTGACACTCAGCAACCTCCTCCATGTTTGCATATAGTGAAGCTTTTAGCTCCACAACCTAAAACTCTTCTAAGGAATCAATTTCATCATTCATGCCATGCTACCATTGTTTCTTGGATTCTACTTGCATTGCCTCATCAAAACTTTCTAGTTCTCCACCATCAGTGAGCAATAAGTAGTATAAAAAAGGGGAATAATGAATTAGAGGTTTACTTACCCTTTTAGACCTCTTTATGGGCATTTGAGACTCATTTATAGCTTGTTGTCTACCCAAATTTCCTTTTGATAGTGAACGATCCCAGTCATCTTTGATCGATGTCAATCTGCACCCGATCGATGTTGATTTCCACCTGACTGACATCAGTTTCCACCTAATCGACGTCGGTCTCTACATTTTTTTGTGAGTGATGATTTTTACCCATAAGCTCATTTTGGATCATGACCTCTTCCAAATCAAGATTGCCCTACTCAAAATTATTTAGCCTCTTGAGCTGATCACTGTACATCACCTTCTCATTAAAAACCAAGGCTTTTCATTTCGTATAAGTGTCAAAAACATCATATTTCCTTTTTATTCAATAAACCCATACCTTTCTTATAGCATCATCAATGAAAGAAACATAATACTATGATCCTCTAATAGAAGCTACCTGAGATGGCCCCCACACGTCTGTGTGAACAAGCTCCAACTTGTGCTTCTTCTTTATTGACCCAATTTTGAGAAACCTCACTTTCTTCTGTTTCCCAAAAATACAATGCTCACAAAAATCTAGATCTATGATTTTCAAATCTAAAAGCTTACCTTTTGACTTAAGAACATTCATTCCCTTCTCACTCATGTGACCAAGCCTACAGTGCCACAAATTTGCATCTACATCTGAAGTAGATAAAATAGAAGGAGAATAATCAGTAATACAAGTAGATAGATAAAGTGTACCTACTCTCTTACCTCTTTCAAATACAAGTGTACCCTTGGAAACTTTCCAAGATTCAGCTGTGAGAGTTACTGTGCAACCCTCATCACCCAACTTTCCTACAAAAATCAGATTCCTCTTTAGGATGGGTACATGCATGACATCCTTCAACACCCATGTGTTGCCATTCTACAATTTTAGCTGCACTTTTCCTTTGCCAACAATTTTACATGGCTCATCATCCCCTAAATAAACTTTTCCAAAGTCTCCATGGACATAATCATTGAAAAATTCTCTATTTGGGGTTGCATGGAAAGAGGCACTAAAATCTAAAACCCATGATTCTACTTTTTTATCAAAAGAAAATATAAGAGCATCCTGTGCAACAATACCTACAACTTTTGCTTCTTTATTACCTTCATGCTAATCTTCTTTGTTATCCTTCAACCAACAATCTTTCTTTGCATGCCCTTTCTTTCCACAATTCCAGCAGGTTATTCTTCCATTTCTAGATTTGGATCTACTTCCCATCTTTGACCTTGATTTCCCTTGCTTGCCCTTCTCTCTTTGCCTTCCCCTCCTTTCAACACTTAAAGCATTACCTGATGTTTCCCTTGTGCTTTTCCCACAAATTTCTTCATTCAAGATTACACTAACAACATCATCAACTTTCAAGATATTTGAAGCAGATGTAGTATTTCTAACTGCCATTACCAAGCTATGCCAACTTTCAGGTAAAGAGCATAAGATTAAGAGAGCCTTAATTTCATCATAAAAAATTATTTTGACTGAATTTAACTGATTTACTATTGCATGGAAATCATTAAGATGACTAGATGCAGATCCACCTTCCTGCATTTGTAAATTAAATAATTGCTTCATAAGATATACCTTATTCAAAGTTGAGGGGTTTTCATATAAATTTGCCAAAGTATCCATTAACTCTACCATTGTCTTTGCCTGTGATAAGTTGGAAATCATAAAAGCTGCCAGGCTCAACCTTATATATCCAAAAGCCTTTCGATCAAGAACATTCCATTCTTCATCTTTCATATCTATGGGCTTACTTGAAACCCCACCCAATGGTAAATATAGATCTTTCTAATATAAATAATCTTCAATCTACATCCTCTATAATTGATAATTCTTGCCATTGAATATCTCCATTCTTAGTTTACTTTCTTCTGCCATTGCTTTGCTCCCACTCAATCAAAAACACCTGTGAGTGAATTTTGTAATCAACAAACACTAACATGCTCTGAAACATGTGCTCTGATACCAATTGTTAGTGTATACGCATAGCTCTGATACCACTTGTCAGGATCTTAGAATACAATTGATTACTTTTGTATAAGCAACTAAACATAAAATTAAACCAGAAGTAATAAGTAACTAGAAATCAGAAAAAACAAAGAATAGGAGATACAGGAAACAACCAATCTTATATTAAACTCTTCTAGAAGGAAATACAATGAAGAAATCTCTTTCTCCTCACACCTTATAGATGTACAGTAATTCTCCTTCAAGAGTTCTCTCTCTCTCTCAATCAATTACAACCAACTCAATTACTGAATTGTTCTTGAAAATCTTCTTGATCTTACTCCTTGCATATCTAATTAATCTTACACCCCATAGATCTAATTGATCTTACATACCCTAATTACAATACTACCCCATGGGTCTCTTTAATAGAATTGAGAAGCAAACAATAATTAGAAAAACAAACTCAAGACTAATTTCAGTCTTTACATGCAAACTAGCTATTCTCCTAAAATTAGAAACATTGTCTAATTTTGGAAATACACAGAAGTCCGATGTCAATTTGAAGATGACTGATGCCAGCCGACCCCTAACCAATGTCAGTTGGTTCTGACCGATGCTAGTCGACCCCTAACTATTGTCGGTTGGTTCTGACCGATTCCACTGATGTTGATTACTGTGTAGCTCATTGGTGAAACTTTTAGCTCTACAACTCAATAAATACTTTTGTTATGGCCAAGGTAATAGGACTACTTGTGAAAGGGAGATCGATAATGCACTAAAAATCATGAATACCACCCATCCTTTCTGGAGATCTAAGAAAAGTAATCTTGTAGTTCTACGAGAATTCCATTAGAATACATTGAAGATGTGTCAGATTACATTCTGGTTGAATGCATTTCTCATATATTTTGGTAGATAACCAAGGATGTTAAGTAATTTATAAAATAGGTCATTGACATTACCCATCGAAT
Organism: Torreya grandis; assembly: GCA_037957365.1. Classification (NCBI taxonomy): domain Eukaryota; kingdom Viridiplantae; phylum Streptophyta; class Pinopsida; order Cupressales; family Taxaceae; genus Torreya; species Torreya grandis. Next base: position 3,342,104 of record JARHVA010000836.1, on the reverse strand, counting down.
GATCCATCACAACGAGGAATTCAACTAGCTAGAAATCTAGGTTAGCAAACTCACTTCCAACATTGATAAAGTCTTGGTGATTACAAAATAAACCTTTTAGTACCAATTTTTGGTATTATTATTGGTGTTTATGTAGTGAAAGTCTCTTAAGGGTGAAGTTCATCTTGATATTAACTACTAGTCGAATGTGTAGTTCTAGAATCTCACATGGACCCATGAGAACACCTAATTTGGGCATAAATCCAAATTCACAATTTGATGTAATTATTTGGTTGATGTTATCATATCAAACCCATGTATACCACTTGATGTCATGTAATATTTATGCTAGCATACAATTATCATGAAATTATTGAAGGGCATTGCTATCCAAGTTCATAAACTACCCAAGGTTTTGGGTCTACCCCTCTCATACTTTATTGACATATAGATGGTGCAGACTAAGGTGGATATGTAAAAGTTAATCAAAATGATGAAAGACACCCCATTATAGATAGTACCACCATCTATCTAGATCTTATGACTAAAATTGTGTAGCCTTCAATAATAGTTATCCCAATCTGATATTTTAGGAAGCATAAGGTGCACAAGGGTAAAAGATATATATATCCTCCAAAGCAAAAGTCTCACATCCAACTCATGTATTTGGATGACCTGATCATTCCTAATATCATTGGGCTCTATGACTTGATACATATGGGCACTAATGAGTAACAAGTATACAAGATGATGGTGGTCGATATGGCTGGAGACCCATATGAAAAGGAGGAAGAAAAAGAGTATTTTTCTAGAAAGTAGTGCACACCATCCAAGTGCAAAACAAAGTGCCCAAAAATATGTATATTGAGTTACCTCCTTGATTATTTTCTATAATCATTGATATAGTGGTTGAAGAATCCAAATTATAGTGAATTCATTAAACATTTAAGGTTAGAGGATCCACTGTGAGTCCATTATAGTTAAAAGCTACCAAAACTAGTCCCACAATACCACTATTATAGTGAAGGAGCACTCTATGCATCCCTCAAAAATCTAGGGATGATGCCTCACCTCTTCTTACACACACCATTAAAGAGCCTATGATTGAATAACAACAAGCATAAAAAGTTCAACCACCAAAACTCACAAGACACCTGGTTCACAAGGGGTAGGTTTTTTAGGTAGAGGTGAAAATGAATGTCCTTAACTCTTCTCCATCTAAATTTGAGGAGGCCAAGAGAGACATAAAAGAAGTCACACTAGACACTCAAACTATAAAAGAACATCAAGCTATATGTGAGGAAGCATAGAGAGTGGCTGAACATTATGTGCACAAAAAAGAAAAGTAAAAAACTAAGGCCAAGGCTAAATATAAGGAAGAGGTAGAGTAGTAAGAATGAAAGGAAGCCCAACACTAGGCCAAGGAATTTGAGGCTTGCAAGAAAGTCAAGGATGCTGAGTTACTCTAACACAAACAAGAGTAAGAAGACAAGATAAAAACACCATAAGAAGCTGCAACTATAGAATAAGCTCAACAACAACATGCAGTTGAATAAAAGTGTAAGGATGTTAAGCTAGAGGTAAAGCACAAATATAAGGAAGTAGTTAAGGAACATAAGAAAAAAAATCTTGTGTAAGATAAAGCATAGAATCAGGCCAAGGACCAAGCACAATAGTGAAAGGCATAGGCCAAAGAGGTTGATAAAAAGGCACATGAAGATATAGATAAAAAAGTGTTGGAAGAAGTAGCCAAGAAGGTACAATAAAATGTTTCCAAGAAGGCATAAAAGGATGTTGAGCATAAGAGTTTTGAGGAATCCCAAGTAGTTGCTATGAAGACATAATCTACAACTCCATCTAGTTCTAGTATAGTATAACCATTTCATGAGCCACTCCAAAAATAGAAATAAGACACTTTGATTGCCTCGTATGATGATAGTGATTCCTTGAACCTATCTAACATTTGGCTATGGGATGTGCTAACAACTTTTAAAAGGTGTACTATTTTTTGTTTTCCCATCACTCCATTATATATGGCCCTTATAGTACATCAATTACACATCTTAATTTGACTCCTTCCACTATTGAAGCATCCTTGGATGTTTCCCAACTACCATTGTCAAAGTAGATTGAATGTGTTTCTATGTTTTAAGCGTCTATTTCACAAAAGGAAATTGCATTGGAGTAATAGGTTAAGGATCTTGAGGATGAAAATTTTGTAGTCATGGAGTAGTTGTGCATTACAAGGAATTCTATCAAGGATGCATGTCCTAACCTATACACCCAGATGATTATAGATATGTCACTCCCTAAAAAGGACTAGCTTGCTCTTCTTCTCAACAAGATCACCATAGATTGGTAAACCTTTAATGTAGTAAGCATCATCTAGAAGGGGCAAACCATAAAATTTAAAATTGAGGTCCTTTGAAAGTTTCTAGCTAAGTATTAAACCACTATCAATACTACTCAAGATCAGGTTATGCACATTATACTTCAGTTGCTCAATTAGAAGAAGTAGTTGGATATGGTTTGGACCACTGTGCAGCCCAAAATTATCACGATTGATTTCACCCATATTACTATCATAGTTATAAGTGCCACTCCTACTTTCATGGATGTTTCACTACAAACCTCACTTAATATAAGGAATACTATGATACAAAATATGCAGACCTATTAGAATAAGATGTTTCACAATTCTTTTACCAGTGTGTAGGTATAACAACATGTAGATAAGATGGTTTAGCTCCATGATGAAATTACCACTAAATTCAACATGGTGAAGTCTATTTTTCTTGAGATGATTGACAATAATATTCACCAACTAAAGGTAAATCAAGCTCATTTTCATGATCTTTTACATAGTGTGCAAGAAGTTCTACTTAATTAGAAGTCTTACAAGGATGATTTAACCCTCGTAGATGCAAGCATTGTACCACTCATAGATGAGGCTAAGATCATTCCACCCAACCAGCTATGAAAGATTCTCCAATAATGGAAGATGCCTCCAAAAACCAATTAATGCTTGTACAAGTTTAATAATTTTGAAATTTTGGTCAATTTCTTTTATATTTAGAAGTTTGTCTAGTACTATGCAGATCTAGTCTATTGAAAACTTTTAAGGGTGGTAGACTAGTATGCTACTTAGTTGAAAAATTGAAATGGTGGATAAGTAGTGCACAAGGGGTGAAAACCAATTTATCGGCACCTTGAATGAAGTCTGTAAGTCCTATACACTTTTATATTTTATCTCATTTCTTAGTTTTTGGACTGCTTACCTTTTTGATGTTGTCTAAAAATGAGACAACTGTTTACGTTTGGGAAAGTGTTAGTGGTAAATGGTAAATTTAAAACCATCTATATGTATGAAAAATTCCTATGGTAATTCTAGTTTTATTCTATTTGTAGGTTTTTAGGAGTTGTTATGAGAATATCTATGATGGTCAGGATTCCACTAAATGCAATATGGAGACCTATTATCAGCATGGTAAATTTGGAAGTTATAACTATAGTAATTAATACCTATAAGTATTTGTAACAAATGTAAGAGAAGGGTTGATGATTATGTTGATTTTGACATGTATGTGAGTAATAGAATGGTGAATTTTATTCTAAAAAAGTTTTTGCATAGAGTATTGATAGAACTAGACATCAATCTATGAGTTTTTCCTTATCTTAATCCCTGGTATTAGATATTTTAATATAAATTCTAAGTATGTGTGTTCTTTATTGGTATAATCATAGACTTTCCTATGTTTTTGTGAATGTTTCCTTCATTATACTACTCTGGTGCATAAATATTTATATTTTGAAGTAGTTTCCATCATGTGTTAAACCTTTAAATAATTATATTTATCTATGATAAACCTTGTTTATGGATTTAAAGTCTTGATTAAACCATTATGCAATATTTATATGTAACTTCACACACTCTATCCTCGTAATTAACATGTTTTGGTGAAACCTAGGAACTTCTACTAACAAATTAGATAATATCAAATTAAACATCACATTAACTGCTAGCTCATGGTAGTTGAACTACCTCACCACAAATAGATCCCTTAAAATGATATAAAAGGAAGACACCTAAGAAGGTAAAAAGAGTTCTTTTGAAAAAAAGGTAAAAAATTTTGTCATAATGATGAGAAGGATTTTAGAACTACTTTAGGTATCTCTTTTATCATGGTGCACTTTTTAGCAATGAGATGATACTTGTTTATTATTCATGTTATTGTTATGGTTAGTGTCATGGTCTTAATTGATGGTTATTATTATTTTTATTATTGTAGTTGCTAATATATATATTGATGTGTTACCATAACTAGGATAGTGTGTTGCATTATTTCACCATCATTCATGATATGCATTGATTTCTGCCAAGTGTTGATAATATAAGTAGAATATGATAAACCTAAATTACCCCTATGAGTAGGAGTCATTTGAGAGATAAATTTACTATGTCACCATTGTCAACTAACCTCAACCCATCCTAATATTTCTCTTTTCACCTCATATTAGTGTATAAGGATAATTTGTGTGATATAATGACACAATTATATTATGTTGGGAGATACACATGGGGAATAGGATTAGTGCACTGACTAAACAATACCCAAATAAGTTTGTGTTTGTTTGGCAAAGGAAAATTATCTTTTATAATTGCATGTTTTAAATCTTTGAGATCTACACAAAAGAGAATATCACCATTATTTTTCCTTACAGGGACAAGATTTTATACCTAATTAGAATATCTAATTAGATAAATGACACCAACATCCAACTCTTTTTTGATGGCATCTTCCAACTAGGGCATGACTCTTCAAGGTTTGTGTAAAACATGATTTATACTAGAATTTATAGGGATTTCATGTTGAATGATTGTAGTATCATAACCTTTAAGGTATTTCTAAGATTAAGCAAACATAATAATGAATTCTTTAAAAAAATTAATGAACAATTTTTTTTCCTTAGATGTATACTATATACCCAATAAACATATTTAAGATCCTCTTCAGTAGTTTGTTATAATGGTTTCACCTATTATTCATTTTAAAGACTCTTTGATATGAGATATTTTACAATGATCATGAGGAGTAAACATGGATTCTAGAATAACAAGATTATGATGCAATTTATTTCCATTGAGCTACAAATAATCACTATAGTTAATAACATATTCTTGTCAAATTAATTTACTTAAATGAATGAGAAAGAAATTAAGGCCATGGAGAGTGAGGAAAAATATCATGAAAAAGAAGCAGAGGGCACTCAAATTTTTGAATTTGAGTTTAGGTGTGAAAACCAAATAACAACTATGAACACCAAGAAAGACTCACAGGAGGGAAAGTCCAATAGTGTGAATGATGGGAAATTCATAGGAGATGATTCTTCCAAAAAGGTGGCCAATGATAGGTCCCCACTCTAAAAAGGTTCTATCTTTGATCAAAATATTCTAATTTTTCCCCTATCATGGGTGGGTTGAATGTTGGGAAAAAGACTAGTGGGGTAGGACTCCTCTAACTTTTAGATCGAACCATTAGTAGAGAACAATGAGGTATATGTTAACATCCTTGACACAATAATATAAAAGGCTAATTTGAAACTTATGAACTTTCTTTGGCAAAAGTGAATGGATTTAGGCCCAAAATTGATTCATTTAGGAAATGGGCTAACCAAAGATGAAAACCCAAGGGCCAAATTCAAGTGTTTGCCTATCCAAAAAATTATTCTTGATTAATTTCACAAATTAGGAGGACTAATTTAGGTTACTAATAAAGGGCCCATGGTTTATGGGTAAGTCTAACATTTGCATAAGGTAATAAAAGGCAAGCACTAACTTAAGTAGATCAACAATGGAAGACATCCCCATGTGGATACTCCTCCCATAAATCCCACTCAAATATTAGGAATTATAAGTGATTATTGGTATTGTGAGGTCCCTTGACCCACCCATATCAATTGATCCCATCACCAAATCTAGTAGAAGAATGGTGGTAGCTAGATTTCAAGTTTTTATCCCAACTGATAAACTACCCCTTCATTCAATCAAGTTAAAATCTAAGTATAGGGTGTGGTATTAGTGAATTGGGTAAAAAAATGTTGTTATCATCTATAACAAGTGAAATATCTTTAGCCACTTAGCTAAATATTTCCTTAAACCATTACAAACCACTCAAGTGCCTAAACTATTTTAGGATAGGAACCCTGATTCCAACCCTTCAATTGGCATTGAAGATTTAATAAAAAAATGTATAAGGCACACACATAGATTCCAATCCAGTTCTTGTGAAGAAAATCCCATCAGAGACCCTAGTTCAGTTATCACTATCTACATAAGCTTTTCCCAAAAAAAATTGACCCCAAGTTTCAAGGTAAATGCTTCAACTCAAGAAGAACCCAATAAGACTATGACCAATTTAAGGGAAATAGGTGAAATGAGTATAAAAGGAAATTCAATTAAAATTCCCCTCTATAATCAATAGGAGCCATGTAACATCCAATAAATCATAGAAATGAGAAACCTAAGGGATACAGGCCCAGCCCAAAATAACACAAATTTTGAAGACCCAAAGGCATATAACTCTGTCAAGTCTTTCATCCATCAAAGCCCTTTATTTATGAGTTAAATAACTAATACCCTTAAATCCCAAGTTATCATTCCATCCCCAAATAAAATTACATTTCCATCAAAATAAAGGGACCAATGTTCAGTGGTCAATACTCCCACCTAGGATATAAAACCTAATGAAGGAAATTAGTGTAATTAAAAACTAGGAAAGGCAAAAAGAAAATGGATGTGGGGAAAGGAATGAAATATCAAGGTAGGAATCCCACAAAAATTGTTATAAAGAAGGAAATGCTATTTAAATAGTCAATCATAATCAAATAACCCTTAAAACCAATTACTAAATTAAATAAATGAATTTTTCATGGAACTTAAGGGGCTTAACACCCTTGGAAAATAGAGGCTAGTAAAGAATCTAAGAAAAAAGAATGATCCTCTTGTAGTTCTATTACAAGAAACCAAAATGTTTGAAGAATTGTTTGAGAAGTGCGCTAGTAAGATATTGAAAATGTCTAATCACATTATCTCAAACTCAAAGAGAGATTCTGGTGGGATTATTATTTTATGAAATTCACACCTAGAAGAAGGACTAATCGAGATCAATAATCATGTGCATATTTTATTTAGAAACAAATTCACTAATGATGAGCTGATAATGTCAAACATATATGCACTTAACTCCATAATGGCCAAAAGTAAACTATGAGAGTATTTGGTTAATATTATAAAACTCAGATTGAATTGGAAATGGCTGGTGGCTGGTAACTTTAACTCCCCCAGCCCTGATGGAAAAGAAAGGTGGGTGACTAAATTCTATGAAATCATGGTGGAGATGAATAAATTCATAATAGAGGATAGTCTTGTGGATGTGGAACTTGAGGGAAACACATTTACATGGATAAATTAGAGAATTAGAGAAAATATAATCTAGGTAAGGTTAGACAATTTTTTGGTTTCTCTAAATTGGGACTTACATTACACTAGCTCACTTTATTCTCTACCCAGGATTGGATCATATCATAACCCTATTATATTTGAAGGGGATAAGGTTTTGGACCATAAGAATATTCCCTTCATATTTTAAAAAATGTGGATGGATCACCTTGTTCTCTCTGATAAAATCATGGTGGAAAGAACCATTCTTAGAGATGGATATGCTTATTCTGGTAAAAAACTCAATCATTTGAAAACACAATAAAAAAATATAGAACAAGGAGGTGTTTGAAAATATATTCTTCCAAGAGAAATATATATATATATAATATGAGCTACAAAACTTAGAATAACATTCTTCTATACACATAACAAATAAACAATCTATCTCATTGGAAAAATAACTTCTTTATAGGTAACATAATCTAAAATCCAAATAAGAAGAATTCTAGAAAAAAAAGTCTAGATGCTTATGGATTAAGGAAGGTGATAGAAATAAAATTTATTTCACCATTAGGCTTCAAAAAACAAAAATCAAAACATGATCTTTGAACTGATTCTTGAGAATGGAAGGAAATGCAAGGACATAGATGACATTAATGAGTATATTATAACCTACTTCAAGAACTTGTTGAAGTAAAATGGCTCTCTAGATGTTAATATGGAAGAAAGACTCCTATAAAATTTCCTAAGATGTTTACTCATTTTGATAACATGAACCTCCTCAAGCCACCTTTTACTTAAGAGGTCAAATCAGTGGTCTTTTCCATGGAAGGAAGTAAAGCCCTCAAACTAGATGGCTTCCACCCCTCTTTTTTCAAAAAAAATGGGATATCATACGCACAAAGGTGGAGGTTGTAGTGAGAAAATTATTTAGAGTTGGCATTATCCTGAAGTAAATGAAAAATAATTTTTTAGTCCTCATACCCAAGAAGCCTAGAGATAACTAGTTAAAGGAATTCAAACCAATTAGCATGTGCACTACTACTTATAAGATATGCTCATTAAATTTGGTTAGAAGGATACAAGCCCTCTTATAGAGAATTATATTAGAGCATCAGGGAGTTTTTGTTTCCTAGTGATAAATCACTAACAAAATAATCACCATCCATGAGGCCCTATACTCTATCTCAAACTCCTCCAAACAAGGTATGTTTCTTAAATTAGATATGAGTAAGGCATATAATATAGTTTCATGGAGGTTTCTAGATAAATCTCTTGAAAGGTTTGGTTTCAACCCCACTTTTTGAGAACTCATTTTTAGTTGTATCTCTACTCCCAAGTATTATGTCCTAATTAATGACATCCCTAAAGGTTATTTTTTGACTAGTAGAGGTCTAAGACAAGGAAATCCCCTATCCCCTTACCTATTTATCATCCTTATTGAAACTCTAGGAATAATCATTTAGGTTACTCAAGAATAGGGTATAATTAATGGCATCAAGGTGGCCCAAAACACTCCCTCTGTTACACATGAGTAGTTCACTGATGGCACCTTCCTACTCAGTGAGGCTTCTAGTGATGAATCTAGGACCCTCAAAAGAATCCTTTTGGATAATGAGAAATTATCCAACCAGTGTATCAACTTTAATAAAAGATTTATCTTCTTCCTTAACACTTTTATTGTATTAAAGAAGAAGTTGGTTGTTATACTTAGGTGTCAAATAAAAAAACTCCATTCCACTCATCTTGAGATTCCACTCTTTACCACTAAAATCTTGTTTAAATTATGGAACCCCCTCATGGACATAATTCAAAATAAAAAAATTGGATGGAAAGGCCATCTTTTGTCCCAAGCTGGAAAGCTTAAATTACTCAAAATTCCATCCAAAGCATATTGGTATACTTCATGTCTCTTTTCCATCTCCCTGGTAAAATAGAAAAAAAATCAAATAGATTCAATTCAACTTTCTCTGGAGAGGGTTTGAAGAAAGTTTAAAATTTCTTCTCATCCCCTAGCATAAGGTATGTCTTCCTAAGATAAATGGATGGCTAGGACATTGGAGGGTAAATATCATGAATATATCTCTCATCACCAATATGGGATGGAAAGTTTTGAAAGAGGACAAACTATGGACCTGTATCATTAAGGCCAAATACTTAGAAGGTGGAAATGAGGATACATTCTTCTGAGAGGAAGGCCCAAAAAAATGGCTCATATTTATGGAAACTCATTTCCAATTGTATAAATATCCTTCAAAAATTATGTAGGTGGTAGATAGGTAATGGGTAAATTGGTGGCCTTTTGGGATGACCCATGGATCTCACCAACCCCCCTTTTTCCCTAGGCTCCTTGAAATAACCTCAGCCTTTTGTTTAAATCCTCTTAGGGATTAAATTCAAAGACTATTGGTCTTGTGTGAATGGAATTTCAAATTAGAAGTATCTCCACATAGATTCTATGAAATTAGAAGTTTCTCAATCCTTTAATAAGCTATATGTTGAACTAAAAAAACATCACAATCTTCTTTATCCCAAGGATGACCTCTTAATCTTGCCTACTGAAGACATTAGAACCTTTTTAATTAAATTTTTTCACTTGGTTGAATTGGATATTTAATAGGAATGGGAGTATTAGATACCTCTCTAGGTGAATCATTTCACCCCTAACATCAACATATTTTTTTGGTTGGAATCTCGAGATAGAATCCTAATGATTGATAACTTGGCTAAATGTGGCATGGTCATCCTAAATAGGCATGCCCTTTGCAAAGATTCCTAAAAAATGGTCTACCACTTCTTATTAACTTTGATTTATTGCTTTAGAGTTTTAAGGTTTCTTGGGTCCATCCTATCTCTATCTAAGATCTCATAACCAAATGGATGTCACCCCAGGGCTTACCCTCTTTATCCCTCTTGTGGCATCTTTCCCTTCCACATTTATTCTAAGAAATTTGTAAGGCTATAAATGATTACATGTTTACTAAAAAAATGACGAACATCAAGTCTATCTTCCTGCACCTATGATCCATAATCTCATAGAACTAGAGTGCCTTTCCTTCCAAAGATAAGGTATCAAGTTCTTTTGATGAGGTATCTATTCTTCATAAATGGAATCTTTCTCAAGTTCTCATTGATCCCAATCCAATTTCAAACATGTGTTTAACTTGATGGTCACCTCCCCTCTCTATGGATGAAGCTTAACTTTGATGGGGCATCAAAAGGAAACCCATGAAAGTTTGGAGGTGGGGGATTCATCCAAGATCCTGAAGGGATGGTTTTGGTAGCTTACATGGGACCCCTTGGAGTTAAAACTAATCATGTGGCTGAAGCTAAGGCAAAAATTTTAGGTATTCAATTTTTTTCATGCTCTAATATCGATAATTTTTCCATTTATGAGGATTTACTCAACATTATTAATGCCTTATCTAACAAGGCTACTCCCTCCCACATAATTAAGCACATTATAGATGGTGCCAAATACATTATGGCACTCTTTAGTGAGGTGTCCATTGGGCATATTTTTAGGTAAGGTAATTTGGTCATGGATACACTTGCTAATATGGAGGTTGGATCCCCCTCGATGGTCACATGGTAAGGGACTATTAAACTACCTACTCATTTATTAGAGGCAATCTATAATTATTGAAATTAAATGTCATAATTTCCATTAGTGTTGGATACACATAGGAGAATCATCTTCGAGTATGTATATTTTTAATCATTATAGATATAAATACCCAAGTGCAAGTGCCATAAAAACTATCAAATTTATTTTTTATCATAATTCTTCTATGGCGATAAGGAAGATCTACAACTCTATTCAAAAATTGGGGGGGGGGGGAGATTTTTGAGAAAATGGTAGGTGACAGAGACAAGTTGGAGCCACTATCCTACGCAGAGGTTCAAGGTAACATAGGGTATAGAGGAATCTCTAAAAATGAATCCTAATTGAATACATGTAATGAATTATTAGACATGATGTACAGCTAGAAAAAGACTTCATTATAGCTTGGAACAAACACATAGTCAAGATATGTGGCATGAAGATTATCATCATAGAAGAACAAATTGGTGAAGTGATTGGAATGATTTGTGAGGAAGTCAAAGCATTCAAGATAAAACCAGGAAGTTAGAACTCATGAAAAAATTATTTCTAACTGACATGATCTTGAAGACTAATAAAAAAGGGTTTCTTAGACAAAATCAGCCTCGTCAGTGGCCTAAGATCCATCTACAAATAATGAAGTACCTTACTCTTAAAGAGAAGTTTACCTCAATATTCTCACATCATTTTATACTATTGAACCACTTTTGTGGTCATAAAATTAGTCTTGCATTCTACCTCTTAAAGTCCTTGGAGAGTACTACCCTAGCCTATATTAGAGGGTTTCTAATGCAAAGTATGTTCATGAAGGCATAAATAAATTTGTATACTTTTAATTACATAATGAGATAGTGGAACAAGGAGGGACTCCCTCACTCTTTCTATATTTTTATTTATTTTAGTTTATCTAAGGTAATCTTTTGTCTCTTCTATTTATGGTTTTTTCTCTAGTTTTCTTGCTCTAATTTCATTAGTCAGTATTTATATCAATATGCATCACTTATAATTCATTCCTAAGCACATTTTTATGAAAAATCACAATTAAACAATTATATAAGCAATCAAGGAATTGTTAGGATTTGATAGGGTTCATGTTGGTGACACTTAGTGTTGAATATCCACCTATTTTATGGATCAAGTGGTCATTACCATGTTTGATACAAGACCCACACATGGCCATCCCCTTGATAGGACATGTTTTATAGTTATACATTATTCTTTTATGTTATTTATCACATGTTTGGTACATTAAATGTCTTTTTCCATACACACATGCATTTCATGTTATATATGAGTGAGATGTAGGACATATAGGCTACACATGGTACATGGATTCATAGATGTAGGACATTCCTATACCTAGGGGCCATGTTAATGTTATGGGCATATAAATCCATAGGTTACATTGTTACATGTTATATCTTTCTATAATACTTTACATTTATCATGTTGATCTATATTGAATGCTTACACATGTATTTTCTTACTTAAATTCTTTGTAGTGCTAGATATCATGGATATTCTAATTTTTATAATGTGACTTTAACATGTATTGATAGTGTAGACTAATTTGACTTGTTTTATTCTTCATTACTAATCATTGTTTTTCTATTGTGTGTAGCCCTTGGCCCTACATGTCATTTTATTTTCTATTTTGTGTGACCCTTAGCCTTGTGGGACATTGAGTGTTATTGTGTGTGCTTCTATTATGTGCCTCATGGCCATGACATTGTGTTATTATGAGTGGATAAATTTAGGATTATTTGTTTATTTTATTGAGTTTATTGATTTTTTGGTGTTATGATCAATATTAGGCACCTTCGTATTTATGTGCGGTGTCATAGTTTATATCATGCACCCTTCATATGAAGTTCATTATTCAACACTTATATTAGTTACTATGGTGTTCCTAATTACTATATCTATCTTGACATGACATGTGTATTCCTTGAAATACATGTTGAGTTTATGCTTTATTTATTTATTCAATACTATGATGACATATTCTCCATATGCTACCATACGCTTCTACATGATTATATATTTTTACATAACATGATGTAGTTAACTCTTTTATTTTGACATGAGTAATTTGTAAGCTACATCCCTCACCTCAAAATGGAGGAATATTAGTGGGCTTATCATACAAATTCAAGCCTTTATATATATATATATATATATATATATATATATATATATATATATATATATATATATATATATATATATATATATATATATATATATATATATATATAATTTCAATTTTGGGACATATTACATGATTCATAGGGTTTATATTGGTTCATAAAATCAATTTGGTTCATAATATGATATAATTACCTACAAATTGAGACACATTTGGGGGAATATGTAATGCATATGCACATTTTTAATAGGAAAAAAAGCTATAATTTTTCACATATGTATAAATTCAAACACATTTGGGGGCATATGCACACATTTTACAAGAATATAATTCACAAATTTTAGATTTTTTATATTTGGAACAAAATGAGATATATATGTACAACATTCTATATCACGTTGGAACCAATTGGATTAGATTTGGTGGCATTGATGGTACCTAAAAATGAGCACTTTGAATCTATAAGTCTCTTTGTAGTGGTTGATTCAATAATTTGAGTAATGTGGTTATATTTTAGTGATCTTCAATGTCCTAGGAATTATTCCACAAGCCCAATTTATGGCTCCCCTCTTCCATCTCAAGGTTTAAAATTATTTATATGATTAGAGTGGTTGATGTTCATCGATGCTCAGTGTTTGAGGCACTACTCCTTCTTCAATGAGAATTGGAGAATTTATCTTCCAAACCCATAGCCTTACCTTAGTACATAAATTGCGGCATGATCACCCCTAATTCTCAAAATTATTTATCAAGGCATCACATTTATCCAATGCTTCAACAAGGAGAAATCATCTCCAACATGATATCAAGAAACATGGTTCACACACTTATAGGTGTAGTCCTTCCTTTCTCTTTAAGATTTAAAAACTTTCAAATTCAATTAGATTTAATTTTAAAATATGGGCGTTGATTTATACATGTTCATTTCAAGTTTAATTTTGTAATCTCCATATTTGGAGCCTCTTCCCAAATACAAAGTGTGTTGTACACACTCTAGTACTTCTCTTTAATTTTTTGTTATATTATTGTATTTCATTTTAATATTGGAATAGAAGGGGGAATTTTTAAATACTAAAATTTGGTATCATATGATTTTAAATGTCAATATTCACCTAATTTTATCTTACATAACTTTTTCATATACATATGGCCTTTACACACCTCTCACATCTATATAATTTTCATGTGTCTGGCCTTCTCAAATTTTTATCAATCATCTATAGGAATTCAATAGTTTTTACCTAACTTTTTAATCTAAAATCAGATTAATGAAATAATAACCCATTAATTATATATAATCTAATATAATTAAAATATAACTATATATTTTTAGAATATACACAAAATATAGATTCACAATTATGATTCAAATATGAAAATTTGAATATTTTAAATAAATAAGTACAAAGGGATAGATAGAAATTTATATTATTTATCACACTTCCTCAATTTTTACATGCATGTTATCCATATTAATGATATGTAAACAAGATAGTATTCTACTCATTTATTAAATTAATTATCTCTATTCTAGTCGATATCGACTATTATCAAATAAGATCGACTGTCGATCAAGACTTGGAGTAGTTGGGTCTAACCTTGTAGGTATAATATTTTGAATTATTTTTTGACTATGTTCTTATGTTAATAAGGCCTTATTATACCTTATTTTTCTTATCAACACATGCACATGCACTTGAAATATCAAACCCCAATTCCACACACAAAAACTTGAGACACCAAATGAGGGGAATCAAGCAAAAGGGATTGAGTTGGACTGACCTCAGTTAATCCATGTTGATCAAACAAGAAGTGAACTATATTTCCAATTATTTTAAGAGGAATCAAACTCAAACTTATTTATCCAACTAATTCATATGTGTGTAATGGTGAATGCAAGACTAAATGATATTTTTACTATGTTACCCTTATCAAAATAATGAAAAATGCAATACATTAGATGTAGCTCTAATGATTTAGTATAAGCAATATGTAATCTTTATATGGATTTTTCAATGTAATAATGCATGTCCCCATATGTTTCATACTTGATCTTGATCGTAATGGTCAAAACTGACTTGTGATAAGAACAACCTCGAGATTATAAAAGTGTGTTATAGATATCTTTTTTTATATCATGACCAAGTGATGTGTATGGGAAAATGAGACCATAAATTATTATAAAACTATAAAATAAAAGATAAAACATAAAATACATGCACCAATAAGTACTTAATTCATAACTAGAGACCCATTTAAGAAAAGTGGCTAAAAGACATTTAAGACAAGGCTTGTGCCAAATTTGGGTGTCTAAATCCCCCCCACCCTTTAATATATAATTTTAGTGGAACTGAACATATTGGATAAAAAATAAAAATAGAATGTAAACTTTTATAGATGATCATGATGTGGACTTATCATTAATGATAGTGATCCAAAGTGTTCCTGCAAAAATAAGATGTATAAAACTAGATAGATTATTATTTAAATGAAACAAAATGTATAATCATAAATGAAATATGGAAAATACTATTCAACAACGACACATGTATGCATGTCATGTGACATTACTTATAGAGTATGTGTTTGCCATGGATAAATAGAAATGATAAAAGTCAGGGATTAACCTGGTCATTGAAAATAATGAAAAATAAAGCATTCCAAGTCACAAATATTTTAGATGTTACATCAAAAACATCACAAAGAGAACCTGACAACATAGATTTATAAATTTATATTCATAAATGAAAATAAATATCATATAATATCTCTAGAAATTAATGCAAATACAATGAAATTGCATTTCTTATAACGGCAAGGAATATCAATCATAACTATAAGATTAATCTAAGAGACAACCTAGGGATAGAAACCCAATATACCTAAAATAGAATAAAAATTTAATAGCCACACCTAATTAGGTGGGAAAACCTAATATTTCTTAAAATAAATGAATCACCATTGAAACATGAGTTAAGGTAAATAACCTACTCTAACAACCCCCACTTCAAATGAAGATAGGGGCTAAAATAATAAAAAATAAAGTGGAATATCCATAGTATGAGTCCCAATAATAAGCCTTGATTAGGTACTCATGTAAAATATATCCATGAAGAAATTAAGAAGGAATATATCCTCATGAACACCCCCCAAAGATAATTTATGAAACCCCAAGCATGACACATAACTAAAGGTAATGAGGTGATGCAAAAGGATTTATAAATATGTCAAAAACTTGTTGTTGAGTCAGAATATACTCCAAACAAAAAACTCCATCTTAAATGTGTTGATGAATGCAGTGTATGTGAATCTCAATATGCTTGGTCCATTAGTGCTCAACAAGGTTGTGATAAATGTGAATTTCACTTTGTTGTCATACCAAAGTATAGTAGGTGAATCCTATGTGAATCCAAACTATTTCAATAACTAAAAAATATAAAGAACTTGTTGACTCATTATGATTGCTACCATGTACTCTACCTCTATAGATAAAAGTGAAATAACCTATTACTTATTGCAAGCCAAAAAAAATAGAGAATCAAGATTAAAAAAAGGTAGCTAGAAGTGGAATTCTTTTCATCAATAGAACCGACCCAATCTAAATTATTATAGCTAACTAATAGAGTATAACCTCTAGTGTAGTGTAATCCAAGGTGGGAAGTGCCGTGTACATATCATAAAATCATTTTGGTATCCTGCCAATGACTACCATAAGGAACATATACAAAATAAAATAAAAGCCTAAATTAAAAATAAATATTAGGAAAAGTATAGATCAAGTACATGATACTTCCAACCATTTTCCTATACAGTGTAGGATCAAAAAGAGTAGTGTAGGTGGAAGTAAGAGTGACTCTAGACTAAAAAAGAGAGGATCTTGGATTACAATCAACCATGATAAAATGTTAAATAATATCAAGGGTGTACTTATACTAACTCAAATTAATCCCTAAATATAAATAAGAAATATACAAACCAAGGAAAAAGTGCAAAAGACCAAGATCGATCATATCAAACTACACTAAAAGAGCCTATTGAATACCCTGAATCTAAGAAGAAAAGCTACCTATAAGAAGTAGATTATCAACATACAAAACTAGTATAAAAATATCCTCTCTAACATGCCAGATATATATTATAACATCTATGTGGTATTAAACAAATCTAGTAGATGGAAAAAAAGAATCCATCTTATCATACCAGGCCCAAGGAGCCTATTTGAGATTGTAGAGAGACCTTCAAAGATTGAAAACAAGAGAATAATAATGAACAAACCTAATAGGTTACTCCATAAATATTTAATCTTTTAAATACACATGTAATAAGGCACTTTTTATGTCCATCTGGTACACTATTAAACCCTATGATACAATAATATAAAGTACAAGGTGCACAAAATCCATCTTGGAAATAAGGGAAAAAGTATCAAAGTAATCAATACCTTCAACTTGTAGAATCCCTTTGATGCAAGATGACCCTTATACTTGTAAATGGACCCATAAATTGCATATTTAGTTTGGTATATCCACTTACATCTAACCAACTTTATTCCCTTAGGAAGAGATACCAAATCCCAAGTATGATTATTCATCAAGGAGGAATACTCATATGTCATCTCATCATCGCACTCATGTATCCCATGAGCTTGTGAAAAAAATTATGGATCCCCAAAAAATGCTTGACATAAAATTACATAACCTATAGAATGTGTATGATGATGTCTAGTGGGTGAAATATCATGTATGAAATGTGTTACCTCATAAACTATAGTATGAGCCCACTTAGGCATCATAGGAATAGGATCTGCATCTAAGTCTACAATCATAACATCCTCAGTGGCATCTTGAATTGGTTTCTTAAAGAATGCATCCTCAATATGAAGTGAATAATCGTCAATGGATAGAATCAACTAATAAGAAGTCATGGAAGAAGATGAAGACTCATGAGAAGATAAACTCTCATCAAATTGAACATGTGTTTGAAAAATAACATCATCAAAATTAGGATCCAAAATTTAATAAGTTATCATGTCCTCAGAATACTTTATTAATATTAAGGGTTTTTTCTTCTTATCACAAGCTTTAATTTTCTTATTTGGTATAAAATCCCAAGCATGGATCCAAAAAACTCAAAAAAATGAGACATCAGACTTAGTTCTAGACCAAGCCTCCTTTAGAGTCAAATGCTTAAGTGATTTGTGTGGTATGCATTTCTAAATATAGTTTGCATAATTAACTGCTTCTACCCAATATACAAGAGGTAAATCTTGAGAATGCATCATATAATTAGCCATCTCCTTTAAAGTTTAGTTATTCCTTTTTTCTATGCCATTTTGTTTTGGAATATAAGGAATATAATGTTAGTGAGTAATGCCATGGAATGTCAAAAACCATAAATTTTTTTGTTGAAGTACTCCCTCCCATTATCATTGAGAAGCTTCCTTATGAATCTATAAGATTTATTCTCAACCAAAGCCTTGAAGACTTTTAAGTGTGAAAAAACTTCACTCTTGTACTTGAGAAAATAAACCCAAGTACGCCTTGATAAGTTATCAATAAATGTAAGTGCACAAGCTCAAGTGATGAAGAATCTCTCTTGTACATACCCTTAAGAAACATATCTTAGTGTTTTTTTCCTAATACACATCCAAGTAAAGCCCCATTAGGACAAGAAACTCTAGGAAGACCATCAACCATACCATGAGTGCTCAAATCCTTCAAATTTCTATAATTAAGATACCCAAATCTATCATGCCAAAGCTTAATCTTATAATCTACATGATAAAACAAGCATATCCCCATAGAAAAAGTGTCATCAAAATCTCAAAGTGATATATTCAAGAACTATGTTTAAAAACACCTTGTGCAACAAGTGAATAAGGCTCCAACAAGGTTCGAATTTCAACCCCTTGTGGTGTGAAAGTCACTATCTTACCTTGACTAGAATGTCAAACTTGCTAGAGAAAAAGGTAGAAGAAAATATTTAGAATGGACCTTTCAACTTGGACAGAATTAGATAAACACATTCTTCATCTTTATTATCTCTTCCACTCCCCTTCAATTGTGTTAATAAGTGCTTGAACTTAGTAAGATAGTCTACAATGGATGGAAAATCTTCAGGATTGATAGAAGTGATCTCTACTTCAAGATGCATGGCTCTCATGTATCCATCATACAAAATAAACCCATTAATTTTATCCATATTTTTAAATTAGAGTCACATCCTTTCAAATGAAATAAAATACTATCACTTACATAAGTTCCTATAAAACCCATACGCATTAAATTTGCATTAGTGCTTAAATTTCTTGTATTCCCTAGTGAACATTGGTTATGTTTAAGTAATTAAGGACCATAATTATTTGTGTTTAATTATTGTTTTCATTATTGGTCTCCATTTATGTAAATTATGTGGTTTTAATGACTCACTTGATCTAATGCAAAAGAATAATCCATTCTAAAAAATCATCAAAGATCAAAAGAATGCAAAGAGGGGTGCATAAATCATCATTGAGACAACCCCATAAAATACTTTGTATTGACCCCCCCCAATTTATCACTTTATATTTTAGTGCACTTATATAAAATAAATAACATCAATATATTAGGCATAAATATATATATATAATTTAAAAAATCACTCGATTTCAAGTTGTCGATCAAAATATATAGTTTGTACAAGTTTTCTCATTATAAATGGGTCAAAAATAAAAATTACACCAAAAAATATTAAATGCTTGGAAAAAATTATATTATTTATGCTAGAGAGAAGGTTTTCCACATAGATCAATATTCCATGTTAATTTTTCACTTTCAATACAAGATCTAATTTTATTTTATTTCAGATCTCACATAAAAAAAACTATAGAAAATAGATTCACTGCGTCAACTTCAGAGCCTCATATCTCCTTGAATGATGCTCATAATCCTGATTATGACCAATTTATAAAAACCTATTGAATTCCTCTTTCTAAAAATGAATTTTTTTTTTATTAGACACATGTGTGAGGATAAAAATAATATTCAATATAGTTGTAATTTTTTACAATTTTTTTTTACAATCTCACAAAAAACAAGAAAAAAAATTGGATTAAAAAAACTTTGCAGTAACCTCAATGAACTCCCAAATGGATGGTTGAAACACCTACTACTCTAATTACCATGAAATAAATGAAAAACAAAGCATTCAAAGCCATAAAGATCTCATATGTTAATGTAGACACTATAATTTTGTATCCTTAGGGATGATTATTTAGGTGTCATAGGTCCTAATCTATTTAAATCCCTAAAAAAACCCTATCCTAAAGTTTAAATAATTTACCATTTACCCATCAAATAAATATCATTTTAATCTTATCCCTTTATTGTTTCCAACCTCTTAAAACTAATTATAACCTAGAATTCACACATTTAACCACTTTATCTCGTGTGGAATTGTTACAAATGAATTTCACTCATTCCTGACCTATTCTCATCCATGGTTACAACAAAGGCCATTTCAAGAGAATCGATGATGATTTTCCTATGATCGATGTCAATTCTATAGATTGGTGTTGATTCATAAATACACAACCTACATCTACATTCAAGATGGAATGAGAATATTAAGAGCCTGAAATTGCTGTTCATTTTCCTTACAACTTTGATGAAATTTATACTGACACACTGCTGGATTTTTAGTTTATTTAGTCGCATCTTATGAACAATTGGAATTGATATCTATGATCATGGAAGGAAACCATTCTATTTATGACCAATCAAAAGGTAAGTATTGCATTTTAATTTCATCATTATATTTTAATTTTCAATCATTTAGATATCCATTAGATCTATTAAGCATTATTACTAGTCTCTATTATCTGTCAATCCAATTCTTTTAGAAAATCTTCCCCATTTTTTGTTCTCTATTTATTAAATTCAAACATAGATAATCAATGTTGATTTACTCTAAATTGGCATTGATTCTATCTAGATTGACATCGATTTGCTATGATTAATACACAGGATCTAAAACTATATCTTAAGCTTTTATTTTCAAATCCTTTGTTGATTACCTTCCTAAACATGGATTTATCCCTATAGATGAATTTACCCATTATATCCCATGACATTACCAACAACCTTCATCTTCCTATAGTCCCTCAACCTTTATTTTTAGATCAAAATGATATAGCATTTGAGCTAGCCTTCTGTGTCATCATCTATGCACCCTCCCATGAATCCTACAAAGAGTAATTAGCTATAATTCAAGATGATGTAGATTTTTCTTATGCTTATTAGGAATAATACCTTATTTACATTACTAAATTAATCAAGAAGGAAATTTCGATTAGCATTATTATCACATCATTTATCTATTTATAATTTCTTACATTTTTATTTCAATTAATTGTTAAATAGTGGACTAACATCCATCTAAGGAAGTGTACCCCTTCTTGAAACTGATCTTTGATCAAGAAATCTACCCATCTCTCTATTAATCTATTTTTTTCAAGTTTTCACATGTGTGCAATTTAGCCTTCCCAGCCAAAAAGGATTTTTCACTATCGTTGGATACAAGTAGTGAAAAAAAATCATCTAATCCATAGGTAACATCATAAACCGTATTAGTTTAAGTTTTTAGTAAATCACATTTAAATTCAAATAAAATTTAAAAACTACTTAAATAGTTATTGGTATAAACATCACAAAGAGAATCTGCTAGTATAGACTTATAAATTGATATGCATAAATGAAAATAAATATCATATAATATCTCTAGATTGTTAAGTTGTGGAGCTAAAAGCTTCACAAGTATGCAAATGTAGAGGTTGTTGGGTTACACAGTAACCGACATCAGTCAGGCCAACCGACATCGGTTATCTCTAGCTACACAGTAACTGGCATTGGTTATGGTCGGCCGGCATCGGTCAGACAGGAACTGACATCGGTCATATGTGTGTTTCCATAACTATTCTAATTTTAGGAGAACAGTTAGTTTGCATGTAAAGACTAATTTTAGTCTTGAGTCTGCATTTCTAATTATTATTTGGTTTGGGATCTATTTAAGAGACCCATGGGGCTGTATTGTAATGAAGGACAAAAGGATTAGATCCTCAAGTGTAAGATCTAAAAGGTCTGCAAGAGTGCAAGACCAAGAAGATCTACAGGTAAGCAAGACCAATTAGATCTGTAAGGTGTGCAAGATCAAGTGGATCTACAAGGTGTAAGATCAAGAAGGTTTGTGGTCAAGTAGGCAACAATGGTTGAGTTGATTGTCACTTAGAAGTAGGAAACAACAACCATTGGGTTGATTGTCACTGGAGGGAACAACTCAGTGTTGAATTAGTTGTAATTGATTGAGAGAGAGAACTCTTGAGGGAGAATTAATGTACACCCAAGAGGTGTGGGAAGAGTGAGATTTCTTCATTGTATTTCCTTCTAGAAGAGTGTTAATACAGATTGTATTGTTTCTCATATCTCCTATTCTTTGTTGTTTTTGATTTCTAGTTACTTATTACTTCTGGTTTAATTCTGTGTTTAGTTGCTTATACAAAGGTAATCAATTATAATTTAAGGAGGATCCTATTAGTTGGTATTAGAGCTAGAATCACTAACAAGTGGTAGAGCGGGTTAGTGTTTGTTGATTACAAGTTCACTCTTAGGGGTTTCTGATTGAGTAGGAGTAAAGCAATGGTAGAAGAAAGTAAACTAAGAATGGAGAAATTCAATGGCAAGAATTATCAATTATGGAGGATGCAGATAGAAGATTATTTGTATCTGAAAGATCTGTACTTACCATTAGGTGGGAGTAAGCCCACATATATGCAAGATGAAGAATGTAATGTTCTTAATAGAAAGGCTCTGGGATCTATAAGATTGAGCCTGGCATCATCTGTGATTTCCAACTTATCATAGGCAAAGACAACGATAGAGTTAATGGATTCTTTGGCAAATTTATATAAAAAACCCTCAGCTTTGAATAAGGTATTTCTTATTAAGCAATTATCTAATTTGCAAATGCAGGAAGGTGGATCGGTATATAGTCATCTTAGTGATTTCCATGGATTATTAAATCAGTTAAATTCAGTCAAAATAAATTTTGATGATGAAATTAAAGATCTCTTAATCTTATGCTCTTTACCTAAAAGTTGGGATAGTTTGGTAATGGCAGTTAGTAATACTGTGTCTACTTCAAATATTTTGAAAGTTGATGATGTTATTAGTGTAATCTTGAATGAAGAAATTCATAGGAAAAGCACAGGGGAAACATCAAGTAATGCTTTAAGTGTTGAAAGCAGGGGATGGCAAAGAGAGAAGGGCAAGCAAGGGAAATCAAGGTCAAAGATAGGCAATAGATCCAAATCCAGGAATGGAAGAATAACCTGTTGGAATTGTGGAAAGAAAGGGCATGCAAAGAAAGATTGTTGGTTGGTAGAAAATTAGCATGAAGGTAATGAAGAAGCAAAAGATGCAGGTATTGTTGCACAGGATGCTCTTATATTTTCTTTGGATAGTCAAGTAGAATCATGGGTTTTAGATTCTGGTGCTTCTTTCCATGCAACCCCAAATAGAGAATTTTTTCATGATTATGTCCATGGAGACTTTGGAAAAGTTTATTTAGGGGATGGTGAGCCTTGTCAAATTGTTGGCAAAGGGAAAGTGCAGCTGAAATTGCAAACTAGCAACATATGGGTGTTGAAGGATGTCATGCATGTTCCCATCATGAAGAGGATTCTAATTTCTATAGAAAAGTTGGGTGATGAGGGTTGCACAGTAACTCTCACAACAGAATCTTGGAAAGTTTCTAAGGGTGCACTTGTATTAGCAAGAGGTAAGAAAGTAGGTACACTTTATCTATCTACTTGTATTATTGATTTTCTTTCTACTTTATCTACTTCAGATGTAGATGCAAAGATGTGGCTCTATAGGCTTGGTCACATGAGTGAAAAGGGAATGCATGTTCTTAAGTCAAAAGGTAAGCTTTCAAATTTGATAGATCTAGATTTTTGTGAGCATTGTATGTTTGGGAAATAAGAGAAAGTGAGGTTTCTCAAGACTGGGTCAACAAAGAAGAAGCACATGTTAGAGCTTGTTCACACAGACGTGTGGGGACCAGCTCAGGGAGCTTCTATTGGAGGATCACAATGCTATGTTTTTTTCATTGATGATGCTACAAGAAAGGTATGGATTTATTGCATAAAGAGGAAATTTGATGTTTTTAACACATTTAAGAAATGGAAAGCCTTGGTTTTCAAGGAGGAGGTGATGGACAGTGATCATCTCAAGACGCTGAATAATTTTGAGCAAGGCAATCTTGATTTGGAAAAGGTTATGATCCAAAATGAGCTCTTGGGTAAAAAATCATCACTCATAGGAAAACATAGATACCGATGTGGGTCAGGTGAGAATCGATGTTGATCATGAAAGAACCGATGTCAGTCTGGTGGAGACCAAAATCAGTGATGTCAGGCAGGTTGAAACCGGTGTCAGTCAAGTGAGAATTGACATCGATTAGGTCGGTCAGGAGGAACTGACATTGATCGAGTGCAGACCGAGAGATGACCAGGATCAGTCACTGTTAGAATGAAATTTGGGTAGACAGTAAGCTGTCAATGAGTCTCAAACACCCATGAGGAGGTTTGAAAGGGTAAGTAAACCTCAAATTTTTTATTCCCTTTCTTTATAGTACTTGTTGCTCACTGATGGTGGAAAACTAGGAAGTTTTGAAGAGGCAATGCAGGTAAAATCTAGGAAACAGTGGGAGCATGGCATGAATGAGGAAATTGATTCCTTGGAAGAGAACCAAATGTGGGATTTGGTAGAGTTGCCAACTAGAAAGAAAGCACTAAAAAATGAATAGATTTATAGGTTAAAGAAAGGAGAGAATGGACAGGTGAGACATAAGGCCAGGTTATATGGTCTTGAGCAAGCTGCAAGACAATGGTATTTGAGGTTTGACAGGTTTATGATAAAGCATGGCTTTAGTCAATATCAATGTGACCATTGTGTTTATTTTACCAGGTTGGATAATAGTAGCTACATTATCTTATTACTGTATGTAGTGTATATGCTTGTTATAGGGTCACACATGCAGGGAATTACTGAGCTAAAGGTAAAATTAGCTCACATATTTGCCATGAAGGATTTAGGAGCAGCAATTCTTGGCATGAGTATTTCTAGAGACAGGAAAATCACAGGTTGATTTTGTCTCAAGAGGATTATGTGAATAAGGTAGTGGAGAGGTTCAATTTGCAGGATGCAAAATTGGTAAGCACACTTATGGTTGGACAATTCAAGCTGAGTAAAGAATAGTGTCCTAAATCACATGATGAGGTTGAGTACATGGTATGTACTAGACCTAATATTGCCCAAGTAGTGGGAGTTGTCAGCAAGTTTATGGCCAATCCAAGAAAGAAGCACTGAAAATTAGTTCAGTGGATTCTCAGATATCTGAGAGGGACCAGCAGTAGGGATTTATGCTATGCAGGGTCAAACACTTCTCTACATGTGTATGTAGATTTGGATATGGTAGGTGACTTGGATGGTAAGATAAGCACCATAGGATATGTGTTCACTATTGGTGGAACGGCGGTTAGCTAGATTTTAGAGTTGTAGAAGGTTGTTGCAGTCATGGTGGCTAGCAAGGATAAGAACCCTATTGATATGTTAACAAAGCTAGGAATAAAGGAGAAGTTAAATCTTCATTCGACTTTTTTTGGTCTTCAAGATTGAGCTTGAAGATGGAGATACAAGCTAGAAATAGATTAGAGGATGTTGTTGTATAGGTATAGGTATAGGTGCAGCTATTTATCTCCAAGTGGGAGATTGTTAAGTTGTGGAGCTAAAAGCTTCACAGGTATGCAAATGTGGAGGTTGCTGGGTTACACAATAATTGGCATCGGTCAGGCCAATTGACATTGGTTATCTCCAACTACATAGTAACTAGCATTGGTTATGGTCGGTCGGCATTGGTCAGACAAAAACCGACATCAGTCATCTGTGTGTTTTCAGAACTGTTCTAATTTTAGGAGAACAGTTAGTTTGCATGTAAAGACTATTTTTAGTCTTGAGTCTACGTTTCTAATTATTGTTTGGTTTGGGATCTATTTAAGAGACCCATGGGGATGTATTGTAATGAAGGACAAAAGGATTAGATCCTCAAGTGTAAGATCTAGAAGGTCTGCAAGAGTGCAAGACCAGGAAGATCTACAAGGAAGCAAGACCAATTAGATTTGCAAGGTGTGCAAGATCAATTGGATCTGCAAGGTGCAAGATCAAGAAGGTTTGTGGTCAAGTAGGTAACAATGGTTGAGTTGATTGTCACTTGGAAGTAGGCAACAACAACCATTGGGTTGATTGTCACTGGAGGGAACAACTCAGTGTTGAGTTGGTTGTAATTGATTGAGAGAGAGAACTCTTGAGGGAGAATTACTGTACACCCAAGAGGTGTGGGAAGAGTGATATTTCTTCATTGTATTTCCTTCTAGAAGAGTGTTAATATAGATTGTATTGTTTCTCATATCTCTTATTCTTTATTGTTTCTAATTTCTAGTTACTTATTACTTCTAGTTTAATTCCGTGTTTAGTTGCTTATACAAAGGTAATCAATTGTACTTCAAGGAGGATCCTAACACAGATCTTCATGTAAATATAATGAAAGTGCCTTGTTTATATAGGTAAGGAAGATTAATCATAGACATAAGATCAAGTTAAGAGGTAATGTAGGGATAGAAACCCACTATACTTAAAATAGAATAAATAATTAATATCCACACCTAAATGGGTGGGAAAACCTAATAATGATTAAAACAAATAAAACACCTAGGAAACATGAGATAAGGTAAATAGCTTATTCTAAAAATCATTATGGAGAAAAAGAGGGAACTTATAGCATCTAATCATTTCCTAGCCAAGGAAATGAATAATATTTCAAGTGGTTAATGTGATTATTAGAACCATGGAGGGAAACAAAGCCTCAACTATGTTGAGTCAATTAACCATGTTGTTGTAAAAATTGGATTTTATCCCAAAATATGAATAATTAAGGGTGATCAAGCCCCAATTTAAAGTATATATGTATGTAAATAGAACCCATTAAGGGATTCAAAAACATCAATTTATTTTGTTTTGAATTTTAACCCCAAAATGGAAATGGGTTGGAATCCACAATAGATTTGTAAGCTATAATGTTGGAAGATGTTGAATCTCAAATATTTAATATGCACTTAACTAAATCAACCACTGTAGATGGAATTTATATTCAATTTTCACTTTGTTCCTTAGTTAATGAATTCATGATCAAAAGATAATGGAAAACATCCATGCTAATACCATGGCATCAAATATCAAGTAGTAATGAAAGTGTGGCATGATTATATATTATCCCTCATGAATATGAAATAGTATAATTTGTGAATGAATTTGTATCATGCCCCCCTAAATTTTAAATAGTATAAGTTATGCATGAATTTGTATCATTTCACCTAAATTTTAAATGATATAATGTGCTCATGAATTTGTATCATTCCTCTTGAATCATTGTTACTTATATGGTATGTTATGCATACATATGTTAAATAGAGAAAGTGTAATTGTATGTATATGTAAATATGTAACTATCATTTATATGTAACCTGTAACTATAAAGTGAATGCATATGCCCCCAAATATTATACTGATATGTTTATATCTAAACCAAATATAATATTTTTTAACCATTTTGAATGTGTGAAATTGTAATATGTATCATCTTAAATCTATTATTTTTAAGGTGTGTAAGGTGTGTATATATGTATATCATATGCCCTAGTAATATGTATCCATTTGTCATGAATTTAGTTCATCTTTGATATCTGATTCATTTTGGTTTCACATAAATAATTTTCTTATGATTTTCCCCATTTATTACCCCTTTTGAGGTGAAAGATAAGATTATTGAATTGATCAGATCAAAAGATATAGCGAGTTTGGACAAGTGCAATCAATTAGAATGGTTAGAATATCCAGTACTAAATTCAAATGTTTTCTTGATGCAAATCATGTAAGTCACTATATAGTATAAATGATAGTATGGTTCATAGTCACATTCAATATATAATAAGATTTTCAAAGGCAAAAAATTTGTATAGAGATATTATGGTTTGTATTAATGTATAAAAATGGGCCATTTTTTAAATTTGACATTCGTGACCAAGTAATGATATGATGTGGATAACATGTTACATGTGTCCCAATGCAATTGATGAGACATTTTTTATATAAAAGGTGCTTAAGATATTGGTTACAAAAAAAATTGATCAATAACTAAATTAGTTGTGTAACAGTCATAGTAAATAATATTATTTAAATTCAAATCATTTAAATACTAGGATTGAAAATATTTTTGTAATTTCATTTTCATTACTACATTGTGTGAATTGAGCTCTAAGTTTCCAAGAAGCCCATCAAATGACATGCACTTCCACTTAAGCTCTAGCATTTATGTATTTCTTTATATGTATAGATGGCAAATGAGTTGATATGTATCAAAATTATACATTTTTCCAAAAAATTGTATGATTTATATTAAAATGTACTTGTTTTTGTAAATTTTTATTTTTTAAAATTTTAAAATTGTAGAGTTGACACTCTTAACATGTTTGGTTAATATCATTGGGTTTTCAATGATAATATCTTAATTATGATGATAGTATCTAAAATGTGATCTTATTATTCAACAATCCCAACCATTTGGGTTAGGTTCATTGTTCTACATATTTAATGCTTGTTCTAATATTTATGTATGTATTATAAACTTATTTTGATCTATGATTGCTACTATTTTGTTTGTGTCTTGCTTTATATTGTGATTTTAATTCATTATAGTTCCAAGGTGGATGACACATGATTACATTATTGGATCTTGATTTAAGAAATACAAATTGGTAGGTACTAGAAGAGGCTAGTTTGGCATGTGTTGGCCAATTAGGCTAAGTTCCTTATAACATGACCTTGATGACATCATTGGCCAAGAGATGGAATCATAATACCCATAATTTTTTATTACTGAACAAAAATATGACCATCATATTAGAGGATGGATGTCACATTTTTGGGTTGAATATTTTTGGGGAGATGGATATTATGGTGGAGACAGAGGATGCATCATATATGCAATGGACTCATAGGTATACCATGGGTTGATGATATGGCACAATTCAAGGTGTTACTGTATTACTTGAGTAGATTTTGCAATCAAATATTTTGTTGTTACAGATGTCTATACACTATATACATGCATCATTTGTATTAGTGGATGGAGGAGATATGGTGATATATTATCATAAGTATTATATTATTTGTCCAATTGAGGAGATATATACTAGGTATTCTTGGGGGCATAGTATGCTAGCCCACTTATATTGATATTCATATAGATTTACTCTAGATGTTCATGTCGATTGTCTCAGAGTAGCCAAAGTATTACATGTATAGGCTTGTAAGCATATTACTATAGTTCATCATTTTTGTGGTCCATATGGAGATTGGGCTCTTTCTAATTCCTTCACATCTCATTGGATTTTACTATGGTGGATGGGATTGAGAACCATGAAGTATACAATTATATTGGATAGATTGACTCTAGATATGATATGGTGGTGGCCATATATGGTATTTAGGAGGTGGTAGGAGGTTTATAGAGAGATTCATCATAAATGACTTAGTATGTGGCTACAGGATCAATTTATTAAGAATTTTTTAGAGTTTTTAGTATGAGTGTGTAACTCAAAAATTTGGATTGATCCAATATGTACCCATAATACCTTACCCATGGACATAGAGCACTAGGGCCACTATTAAAGCTAGGGTGAGGTTGGTACTAATAGATGATGACTTGGATCCTTAACCAATGAGGGAGTAATATCTTTTGTATTTGTGAATATCAAGGGATAATGTGGCATTCATAATAACATACACATCGTGGTGGAGTACTGCCCATTATTTTTAGTTATGGCAAGTGATCCTAATATTGTGCCCCTACACATGGTAAAGGGACAAAGATGGAGGAGGTGGATATTGTGGATATAGCAGAGATTGTGGATATTTGAGAGGAGATACAAATGTAATAGTAACACCACCTACACCATAACATGTGATATAGCCTACACCATAGCCTACCAATGTGGATGCCCTTATTTCCATAATTATTGTTATTATTGTGTCTAAGCATGAGTATTTCCATGAGTGTTTTATTTTATTATTAATATTATTATATGAAGTTGCTAATGTACTCATTTAATTGGTATTTCAAGTGATGCATATTGATCTATTATGGTAGATGAGGCCATCCATACTTTAACATAAAATGTGCATTATGATATAACTAGTGGTGGATTGGTTGAATGGGTTGACCATATTGTTAGAGAGCATGATCCATTTTTTATTCTTGTTCCAATAATTTCAATATATATATATATATATATGATAGTTTCTAGAGAGAGATTATTATAGGCATATATTGACAAACATATTTCACCTACACCTAGTTTTGATCTATATATAGATTTACCTGATCAATTTTGTACTTTATATGTTGAAAATACACATTATATGTTTGGAAAGAAGTGCTCAAGATATCTATAAAATTATATTATTCATGGTCTCAATCTCAGGAAGTATTAGGACCAGATGGAGATTCGACTTCATAGGCTATAGGTTCTATCATTAGTGATAGTTTAGATGATGAGGGTGGTTCAATCATTAACTAGTTTTGTTGAACTATAAACATGATTTTTTGATACACACACACACATGCATATACATATATGAGATATTTTTTCATGTGTTTTCTTATTTGAATGATTGTCTTATATGTGTCAATTTTAGAATTATGAGTTTTAAAATTTAATTATTTCTAATGGAATATCATAAAAGTATGGGTATATAATGCACTTATAATGTTATTTATATATAATCATTGTGAATTTTAGTATCACTTATGTTATAATGTTACTCAAAATTGGTTTCCTTAGCCATTTGGAAAAATAAAGTCATTATAATATGGTTGGTGAATCTAATGTTTAAAAAATTGAATTAGTTTTGATTTTTTTTATTATAATACTCTGTTAATTAGCACTTTAATTTCCTTGTATACTTGATTCACTTTTCACTTCCATAATTTTTCAAATAGGATATAGATACACTTATACAATGTTACTCCTTAACCTCTATAACTATGTCATTTTTAATATCACCTCTATCAAAAGTTTGAAAGACCAATGGTTCCCTAGTGGTAATATCTTGGGATAATTTGATCCTAGTATAATGTGAACTATAAGGAATTATTATAGTTTTTGGTTTCTTCAAAGGCTAATAGACCATGTGTTCCTTATTAGGATTTTTTTTGGATTTCTTAATATTCTTAAAATAACTACTAGAAAAAGTGGTATAGGAAGACCTTGTTATCTTATGATCAAATGTGATAACTCCCTATCATAAAATTGTGTAATATTTTAAGATAAAGCATAACAATCATTATATGATGTCCATTAATGCCATGGTAAGTAAAAAATGGCTGACCCTTTATATTTTCAAACCTATGAGGTGGATGATAGTGATTCTTAGGAAAATTAATCATCTTATTATCTAATAATATATGTAAAATATCATGTGGTCACTCTCTAAAGTGATTAAAATTGAGTGGTTGCCTCTTAATACTTAGAATTAGATACCTTTGTTAAAAAAACTAATCTATAAACTATTTTTTTTTTTGTATGAGACTTTTTTTATTATTGAAATTTTATCTCAAGAGAAATAATAGTTGTTTTCTTATTATCCTTATTGATAAAAACTATCTTTTATTCATTATTTTCCATTGTAGGAGTCCTTTTAGAGAGTATGAGATGGATATAGAATTTTGAGTTGTAATTTTATACTTTTATGAAGGTGATCTTTATTCACTTATATCATTACCATCTAGACCAGATGTTTAGTGATGCACATCCATATATAATTTGTCAAAATAAGTGCAATGATCATTAAATTATCTTTATAAAAGTGGAGAAATAAGACCCTTACTAAATATAAATTTTATTTCCAAATCCGAGGGTTGACATAACAAAGAGTGTAAATAATTATTAAATTGTATAGTGTAATCTCAAATAGACTCATCATGACCTTACTTTAAAACCTTGTAATTATTCCAATTTTAATTTAGGCATTTCATGTTTGTGATAATTTGATAAGAATATGTCTTCTAATCTCTTAAATTTAGGTAAATAATCATTAGGAAGACTATAGAACCAATCCCGAGCATCTTGTATTAGTCTCCTATGGAAATGTTTTAACAATATGCATATTTCATTGCCCCAATGGCCAAAAGAGCACACATTTTATTTTAAATGGTTAGCAAGGTCTCCAAGACCATAAATTAAAGGAAGCACAAGGATGAAAAACTTTTTTAGGTATGGATACTTGAATACAGTTCATGTAAGAAGTTTATCTTTGATGATATTATCTTTAATATTAGCATGAAATGATTGAAGTAAAAAATTAAGAGCCAATATTTTATTTTTGAAGTCTCCTATAGCATGCATCATAGACTCCATATGGCTAGTAGGAATAATAGTAGTTTGTAAAGGTGTACTTAAAGATTATAATTTACCATGTGCTCCAAATATAGTTATGATGGAATCATCATTACTATTATTGCATTGTCTAGGATTATATTCTAATATAACATCATTTCATAATTTGGAATCATGGCATATCATAACATTCACATCACATGAATTTTTTAAAGAAGAAATATAAATTGCATAATGTTGAATGTCACTACAAATTTCACACACAATTTGACTAACACAGTGCTTTTTAGAAAGAGATAAGGAATTATTGTGTTCATGTGCAAGTGTTTATGTTTATAAAGAGAAAATAGAATAATCACACTCTTTTTTGTATCAAATACATTATCTAGAGAGATAAAAGTAAAACACATTATACTTTTGTATCATTTGCATTGTTTATAGAGAGAAAAGGAGAATCACATTCTACTTTTGTATCATTTGCATTGTCTAGAGAGAGAAAAGGAGAATCACATTCTATTTTTTTATCATTTGTATTGTCTATATCATGATAAGTGTACATACATGTAAGAGTAGTGTTATCATAATTTTGATTTATGCAATGTTAATTGTGTGTATGCTTTTTTTTCTTATAACACTTAATGTGATTAAGTATATTATCAAACTATAAAGATAAGTGAGGTGTATTCTCAAATAAATATTATTTAGGTTGTATCTCATGCCACATGTGAATAATGGGAATATGTGCATTATTATTGTGTTTCTCTTATTCTAATGTATGATTAAGAAGAGCATCTAAAGAAGAATTAGGGGAGTTAGCTACTTCTATTTTAGAAGTAATATAGTCATTCTCTTCCTCATTAAATGCTTCTTTCTAATTATAATCATAATCATTACCTTCACAATTATATTTATTATATACATAATTACCATTGTTAATCATACAATGAGCATCATTAGTCCATTCATTATAGTAATAATAACACATAGAATTACTAGAAAATAGAAAATATAAATGATAAGGAATATTAAGGTCCTTAGTGGAGGTAGATATTTTGAAGTTACCAAAGTCTAGGATGGTATGAAAAAAGAGAATAATATGTATTCCCAAAACACAATGCCGCATAGTTAGATAAAATTTTGGAAAGAAGATGATAGGGAAGGAATAAAACTTAAGGATAATTTGTCTGAAACCTTAAGAGAAAAATTTATAAACAATACTCAAATAAAATATATGGGTTCACCAATGTGTTTTATCTAAAATTATATTAATGAAATAATAACCCTTGAATTATATATAAACTAATAGAATAAAAATCTAACTATAGATTGGTATAATATACACAAAATACAAATTCACAACTATGGTCCAAACATGAAAAATTAAATATCACAAGTAAACAAGTATAAAGGGATAGAGAGAAACTTAGCTTATTTATCACACTTCCCTAGTCTGTATAGGATTTTTTATCATTATTAATTATATTAAATGGGACTATATTTTACTTGTTTCTTAAATTGATTGTGTCACTATTCTGGTTGATATCAAAATTTAGTAAACAAGATTGACTATTGATCTAAGCATATACCATTTGGTTTTTAACCTATAGGTACAATATTTTAAATTATTTTGTGACACTTCACCTACATCAAAAATGCCTTTTTATACCTTCTTAGTCCTGTAAACATGTGCACATGAACCTAAAATATCAAACCCTAATTTCTTACACAAATACTTGAGACATCAAATGGGGTAGAATTAGGTGAAAGGGACCGAGTTGAATTGACCTTGGCTAATCCTAGTTGATCAATCAAGTGTTGTACTAAATTTATAATTATCTGAAGAAGGATCAAACTCAAATGTATTTATCCCACTACTATATATGTGGGTAATGGTGATTACAAGACTATATGTTCTTTCTCTTATGTTACCCTTTGTACAAGCTTGTAAAATGTAATACTTCATATATAGTTATAATTATTTTGTATAATCAATATGTAATTTTGTATGGCTTTTGCAATTTAAGAATTTATGTCCCCAAATGTCTCATAACAACTATGTATATATAATATTATTTTTGAATTTGAATTAAAGACCTAGTGGTGCACTAAACATGCCCAAAAAATTAAAAATTACTAAAGAAAAAATTATAAAGGAAATTTGTCCCAAGAAATTAACTAAAATATCAAGGTTTAAGATCAACTAAAATGGGTCAAGATTGATGGTTGATCTCGATCATAATTATCATAATTAACCTAGGATAAGAATAACCTAGATATGATAAAAGGGGGTTAGAGATCTTTATTTTTTAAGCATGACCTAGGTGACATGGATGGGAAAAGGGGACCACTCATTTAAAATTAGAAAATAAAAGAGAAAACACAAAATTCAAGCACCATGCTTTATCAAATTTGGGATTAAATGAGTTTTTAATATTAATTAGATAAACTGATAAGTAAAATTAGACTATAGGAAATCTAGAATAAATCATATGAACTAATTAGAAACTTTATAAATATATAAATATTTTAAAAAGGGAAATGATCAAAGAGAAAAAACTTAGCTAGAAATAAAACATGCAGGACTATGTTTGCGACTATGAAATTGACTGGGTAGCTAAGTAAGATCATTTTAAATTAGGAACAATAATTTTCTTTATCTCCAAATGAGGCCACACTATCTGGACTAGGTCATGCCACACTATTGTCTATAGGGAAAGGTAATGTATAGAGGGGTTTTAGCTTTTTGTGTCAAAATAGACTAGTGCACCTTCACCTATTAGTCTTGTGTATGTATTTTTTGTTTCTTGACCTATCATGAAAATCATTGTATACTTTATTCTTCACTTGGAACCCTAGCTCAATAGGCAATGAGGAATAAATAGAATAATATGGAAAAATGGGTTAGTGGTTGAAGTTGTGATTCAACTCAACACCCCTTATGTTGAACAATACCTACATAACAATGATTTGAATAGGGATCAAACTCCATATAGTTCTCCCATGCTATTATGGTGTGTGTGAAAAATGGTGTAATTTTGTGCTTCAAAAATGACTTGGGACCTTAGAGGTGTGTTTAGACTTAGCTCATGGATACTAGGGTTTTGTGTACTTATAAATGGTAAGATGAGATTATTTCCTCTCAATGTGTAATTAGATGTTTTATTGTTTTTCAATAATGTGACACTCTAGTGAAAAATGGTTGGAAAATGTAAGTTTATAGTGATATTTTTAAAAATACCTTGAATAGAGCTTGAAAAACATGTTGTATGACCTATAAGGTGAATTTTAATTTGATAAATTAGTCATTATTTGGTGGGGAAACATGGTTGGTGGATTAAGACACTACTAGTGAGTGAGATAGTCCTGAAGGAGTGACCTTGGAAGAGCAACGACAAAGAAATTGGAAGTTTGGATTAGTTTGATAATGAGTTTGGGTTGTTTAGAGTGAAGAATATGAGTGTTTTGTATTAGATTTATTCAAGGGTAAGGATCATATACATAAAGGTAGAGGAATAATGGATTAGAGTCATATAATTGGGAATGAGCTAAGTGTGTATAAGAGAATGGTCACAAGTGCATTATTTTAGCAATAAATCTTAATTTATATATCTAAATTTTCCCCAATTTTATTCTAATAATGCTAAAAATAAAAAGTACTAGAGTAAAAGGAAAAGATTCATACTTGAACTTACATATGAAGAATAGTCTTGAATGTAGGCCATGATCTAAATTATGATTCATGAAAACCTAAGATAAAACATGTATAAATTAGTCATTACTTATGAGAAAAACCATAAACTAAAGATAAGAAACATATAGATTAAATAACAAGGAATGAATACACCTGATTCAGTATGTGAACCATTATGTTTTGTAGTGAAAAATTGGTTATTATAGAGCGTAAGACCCTTGGAGCGTAAGAAGGTTTCCAAGGGTGCACTTGTTTTAGCAAGAGGTAAGAAAGTAGGTACTCTTTATCTATCTACTTGTATTACTAATTCTACTTTTGGTTTATCTACTTCAGCTGTAGATTCAAAGATGTGGCTTAGTAGGCTTGGTCACATGAATAAGAAGGGAATGGACGTTATTGAGTCAAAGGGTATGAGTTCAGATTCAGAGGGCATAGATCGAGTTCATTGCAGGAAAAATAAATACAATGAAGATGCCACAATCTTCCACACCTCTCAGATGTATAGATCTCTTTCCCTCAAGAGTTCACTCTCCTACCAAAAATGGTCCCAACACACAACTCAAACACAGAGTTGGTGTTCACCTCCAACCAGTCAGTAATAACCTTGCCAGTACACAAGTACTCAAAGTACTTCAAGTAGATCTCCCATGAACCTGGAACACCCTGCAACTCAAATGATCTTACTTACCATGTAAAACTTCTCCCTGATCTTGCTGCCACCTGCAGATAAATTGTTCTTACAATTGGAAGGATCTCTTCCTTGCCTTAATCCTTAATTACAATACATGCCAATGAGTCTATAAATAGATCCCATACTAAACAATAACTTAGACTTCATTGTGTGAAACTGGTTAGCACGCCGATGGTTGGACAGTTCCATGAACATTGTCCTAATTCACATAATGAGGTTAAGTGCATGGTATGTACTAGACCTGAGATTTCCCAAGCAATGGGATTTGTCAGCAAGTTTGGAGCCAATTTGGGAAAGAAGCACCGGAGGGTAGTTCAGTGGATTCTTAGATATCTAAGAGGGACCAGCAGCAGGTGCACATGCTATGCAGGGTCAAGTTATTTTCTACATGGGTTTGTAGATGCAGATGTGGTAGGTGATTTGGATGATAGGAGGTGCACCACAGGATTTGTGGTGGTTGGTCTTTAAGAGTGATCTTGAAGAGGGATACAAAGCCAGGAAACAAACTAGATGATGTACAGGTATAGGTATAGGTGCAGCTATTTATCTCCAAGTGGGAGATTGTTAGGTTGTGGAGCTAAAAGCTTCACTATATGCAAACATGGAGGATGTTGTTGAGTTTTAGGGATACTAGCATTAGCAATGCAATTGACGTCGATCAGGGGTGAACAGAAGGGCAATCAACATCAGCAGGAGTCAACCGACATCAATCACCTCTAGACAGACAAGGACTGATGTCGGTTGCCTATGCAGTTCTAGAACTGCTTGTTGCATGAATAGTTAGTTTTTTGAACCAATTATTTACATGTAAAGACTATTTTAAGTCTTGAGTTGTGTGTCTAATTATTGTAAATTAGAAGTCTAAGTTATTGTTTAGTATGGGATCTATTTATAGACTCATTGGCATGTATTGTAATTAAGGATTAAGGCAAGGAAGAGATCCTTCCAATTGTAAGAATAGTTGATTTGCAGGTGGCAGAAAGATCAGGGAGAAGTTATACATGGTAAGTAAGATCATTTGAGTTGCAGGGTGTTGCAGGTTCATGGGAGATCTACTTGAAGTACTTTGAGTACTTGTGTACTGGCAGGGTTATTACTGACTGGTTGGAGGTGAACACCAACTCTATGTTTGAGTTGTGTGTTGGGACCATTTTTGCTAGGAGAGTGAACTCTTGAGGGAAAGAGATCTATACATCTGAGAGGTGTGGAAGATGGTGGCATCTTCATTGTATTTCTTTCTGGCATGAGTATTAATACAAGATTATGTATTATCTCTCATATTCTATGTCATTTGTGAATTCTAGTTACTTGTTCATTCTGGTATAATTCTATGTTTAGTTGCTTATACAAGGTAATCATATTTTTGCTCTTATTGAGGAGCAAGATCCTGACAAGTTGGAATCAGAGCCTGGTTTGTGGTTCTGATTTCTAGTCCCTAACAAGAATTTTGTTGAAACACTTGGATTGGATTGTGCTTGCCTTAATCCTCATTATCATGAGAGTATTCTTATTAGGTCAAGCTTTTCTTAACTCCATAATTTCATACCTAAGATATTGGAGTAGCTTGGAATACCTACATAGAATCTAATAGATCATTTTGGTGCAAAAATAGTGTTAAATTGATGCAAAAAGGGTGAATCAACCACTATAAAAGGAATACGATTCAATTTATGGTGACAAGTTGGCACAAAAATAGTGAAAATATCATTATTTGAGTTTGGTGTATACAACATAATAAATACACGGATTGTCATTCCTTAAATGGGAGAGCTAATGTAAAATTGAGTGGCGGGTGATCTTGTGATGTGCACATGCCCCTAATCTAATATCTAGGTATATGAAGATTTTGAAATTGAATAATATCAATCTATTTTTTAGAAAATACATATGTGATAACCTAGAGCACATGCCATGCATGATGCCCCCAATCTAAGATAAACATGAGTATTCATCTAAAATAATTCTAGATAGCTATTGAAAACAACCCTTAATTGACTACGATTCTAATAAATTTTAGAAAATACTATTTTCAGACTGATGGGATGACAACACACTATTTTGGATATATTTATCTTGTGCCCTTATCTAAATTAAGTTATTTTATCTAAAATTACTTTCTAAGTAAAATTTTGGTATGACTTGTGATCAACTCAGTAAAACCTATAAATTTATGTATGTGTAATAAATTATTTTAGCTTATTTATAAGACAAGCCACTATGTATGCCCCCCATTTTGAGGTGATTTGTGAATCCTATGTAATATATTAGCTCAAAATAGTAGATTTATGTCAATGATGCTATATAAAATATTTAAATATTAAGTAATAATGATAACACTAGAGAGCTTGAAATCATCATAAATAAATTTAGCAATATAGTAACATAAGATGCATGTAGAACCAAGCATACATAGTTTCATATTAAGATAGATGTTAGCGATTCAACATGTAGTGAGCAATGATCATATGTTCAACATTTGAAACTAACATATATAAACTCAGGGAGGATGCATGATATCCATCATGGCATCAAAAATATAAGAAGATGAATGATGTCTATCATGACATCAAAAATTTAGCAAGCTAATCAAACAAGAGTCATGTCCAAAACACACACACACACACACACACACAAAGAGTATATTCAAAATCACAAAAAACATGCAATAAGTCCAAGGGATCACATACAATGGACATGAACAAATGTCACTTACATAAAATAACATAATAAGGCTTAGATCCAAAATCAAGGACATGTTCAAATGTCCACAATCTAAACAAGTTGACTACACACAAAACATGAAGCAAGAAAGAAAACATGAAAATTATGCATAAATAAGTGAAGTTGATCTACATAAAAAAACTTATAACATCATGATATTAGATAACTTAGGTATCTAGTAATATAGCAATGTCAAAGTAAGTGAACAAATAATCATGTAATGTAATGTACTAATGTAGGAACAATATGGATAGTCATATAATAATAAAAATTATGTAAAAGGATGCCCCCATTTAAATTTTTTAGATATAAACAAGTTGTATACGTCTTGTGACTAGTTTGAATCATAAAAATTAGAGCCTTTTTTCACTAGGGCAAGTTTTCTAGAATCATACAAGAGTACAGTGTGTTACTATTTGGATTAGAGCGATTTTATGTCTATGAATTTTATAGGTCTGAGACAATATCACCACCTATAAATACATTTGGAAGAAATGACCTATATGTTATTCAAACCACTCAAGTACACTTGTGAAGCATATTTGTTATAAAAGTAGATATAGATAAGTACTACATATATTGATCATAAATAAAATAATGTAAATGAACTAGACATAGCATGCATAAGTCCTGGTTTTTAAAAAAAAATGAAATATTATATAATATATATTCATAACTGAAACATAAAAATATAAAAATTATGTGTAAACATAAAAATATAAAAATTAAACACATACGAGGGATGTGGATAATCAAATGGTGGATCTAGTGAAAGACTATCAACTATTGGGTACTATATCTTGTCAAACTCCCATAGGTCATTGTCATTGTTATCATAATACCATTCACACTTTATGACTATAGCCTTATCTTTTGTATTATTCTTAATCATGTACATGTATATAACATGGTGCTCTATTATGTAGGAAGCCTCTATGTGGTTTTTTGATAAATCAATTTTGAGCCTTGTTTGTCATTCTTGAATCTATAAATGTCATCAATACCATCATGAATAATATAAATTGTATTGTCCTAAAATTTGAATATAAGACAATGTTGTGACTTGTTAATTATAACTTCCATTTCACGCAACCATTGTTGACCCAAGGTAATTCTTATCTAGTTGCCAATTTTCAAGAAAAAAATTAGTGTGACCATAAATTTTGGACCATGTGTGATTGGTATTGTGATATGTCCTATTGAATCTTGGAAATATATAGCTTTATATAATTCATCTTGACCATAACTTGTGTGCTGAATAAATTCAGGTGTACATACATTTGGCTCTATGTCCTCATCTATTTCCACAACATTTCTATATTCATTCTCAATAAAGAGATGAATGGTTAAGGGATTCCTTCTTAAATTCTTGTAATTTCTAGATATTTGACCCTACTTTAGAGCCCCACTAGATTATAGTATGGCTTTTATAATTTCAATAGTGACTTTATCCTTATATTTATGAAGTTTATATTGTAAGTTTAAACATGTATCATTACCATACCATGTTATTATATGATAATGAAAAAAAGTGTTTTCCCTCTTGATTTTATAATTTGATAGTAGATTTATGCCTTATTATTGGTAAATAAATTAATTCTCTATCAAGTAACATATGTATTATAACATGTGCTCTATCATGTGCACTACTAGATTAAATTATAATAACTAGTATTATATCCATGATCTCCACATTATTTACCAAATTTTTAAATGGTAATCTATTCAAACCTATAGTGCATTGATCTATGTATTG
Organism: Torreya grandis; assembly: GCA_037957365.1. Taxonomy (NCBI): domain Eukaryota; kingdom Viridiplantae; phylum Streptophyta; class Pinopsida; order Cupressales; family Taxaceae; genus Torreya; species Torreya grandis. The sequence goes on along the minus strand of JARHVA010000836.1, from coordinate 3,300,526 downwards.
TTCCTACTAATACATACAATTACTAGATTTGAAAAAGATGTTAGTACATGGTAAAACTAATTAAAGAGGACCTTGTGTAATATCTATATTTCAAAAAATATTATTTGCTTTATCACCATATAAGGTCATTATTTTTCCTTTATCCATGTTCCTTGGGATGATTGCCTTTGAATTATCTTTGCATTCACTTGGATCAATTATTTTAAATTTCAAACCACATAAATAATCATCAATCTTCATTGGCATTGCATTTTATCATTATTAGAACTACCAATAGAATCATCATCGATGTCTTTTATAGATATGAAATTTAGATCTTCTAAATTTAATATAAAGGTAATTCATGTGCATATTCCTCTTGTTCTACACTTTTAGGTGAATGTTTTTATTTTGAAACATCTATAGATTTAAACTTTTGATCATTTTTACTAGATTCACAAACCTCATATGTATGCATTTTCTTACAATATCTAAATGGTTAATTATAAGTAGGGCATGTATATAAGTATCCATCACTTATAAATTTGACACACTAATGTAAAGTAGAATTTATAACTTTCATTGCATGTATCTATGGCCTACCCTATAGTAATTTATAGTGAAAATGATTAGGAATTACTTGAAACTGAGTAGATAATGTTTTGGGTCCTACCTTGATATCCAAAATGATAGAACCCAAGGGTTGGTGAGGTACATCATCAAATTATTTGATGTTATTATATATATTTTTAAGAGAATCCATGTTAATACCCATTTTTTGTAAGAATGTAAGGTTTTAAATATTCAACCCTGAACCATTGTCGATCAAAACCGTTTTTACTATTGTACTCTTAATTTGAACTTGTATAAATAAAGGAAGATTCTGATTAATAATATGTTAAGAAAATCCTCAGTTGTAAATTAAATAACATCCTCAATATCCTTAAAATGATTCACAATATACTCAAAATAAGAAGGATATATGTCATGAGGCATAGGTGTCTGATTAAAGTCTTGATATAAAATATCCTTGAAAATGGTGGCCTTTTGAAAAAACTATAACATATAAATATTAGTCAGTGTAATATTTAAATGATCAATAATATCATACCATTTATATTTATTAACTATTCCCATTGGATTGGGTTGGGTATGGGGAGGAATTACTTAATTTTTTTCCTCTCATCTTGTTTGATGAGGCACCCCACATCATCTAGTGATAACAGCTCAGAAAATAATATCTAATTTGAGCCTAGGATGAATAGTATAGGTGGGATATGAGATAAGATAGTTGTGGGGTCGAGGGGCATGAGGAATAAAGGAACCATCTAAGCTCTCTAATGTTTAGTGGTAATAGGTGGAAACTCAAACTGAGCCATACAATCGTAAGCATCATAAAATTATTCACTATTAAGCTCTTGGTTAATATAGAATTTTATCTCAATTTTTAAATTATGCATCCACATACTTACATGTAATTTAAATATTTTCACATGGGAGGGAAACAATGTGTAAATAAAACTAAAATATTTCAAATCATGAAGTAATAGATAAATTCAATCATTATGATCATGATTAGTTAGAAAATGAGAAAATCTAAAATCTAAAACCCTAATATAAATGCTAAAAATAGAAGGAAGCCCTAAGGGAAGCTAATTTTTTACAATATTTAATCAATAGATAGGTTCACAAATATTTTTTATAAAATTTAGTATTAAATGATTTTTTAATCTTAATTAGATAAACTATTGATTAAAACCATATTATAGGAAATATGACATAAGTCACACAAACTAATTTGGAACTTGTTAAATATATAAATATGCTAAAAATAAAAAGTACCAAAGAGGAATAACTTAGCTATAAACAAAATATGTAGGATTATGATTGTGATTATGAAATTGATGAGGCAGCTAAGTAAGGTCACTATAAATCAAGAATAGGATTCACTTTATCTTTGGATGAAGATGTGTTATCTAGATTGGGTCACACTAGGGTAAATTTTAGTGATGAATATTCATTAATTTATGAACATTCCAATTTTTGGATTTTGGTTTTGGTGATTTTTTAGGGTTGGTAGATGGGACTGGATCATCAAAATTTTAGGGATATAAATTATTTTTGGGGTCAACTCACTAACCCTTTAAATTATTATCTAAAAAAAAGTTTAATTCACCACACACAAACACACACAGATATATATATATATATATATATATATATATATATAAAATACCCTTTTTAGCTTGGCCATAGGCATCTGGTAGAATTGTTCAACATAATCAATTGGCAAAGCCATTTATCCCAACCATTTGATAGATCCATTTAGCATAGCCATTGGCATGTCATTCGATAGAGATATTCAACATAGCCATTCGATAGAGCCCTTTAGCATAACCATCAACATAGTCATTCAATAGATCCCTTTGACATAGCCATTCAGCTCAATCGATGGCATAGCCATTCGACACAGCTATTTAGCTCAACCATTTGGCTCAACCATTTAGTAGAGCTATTGATAGAGTTATTTGGCACAATCATTAGTAGAGGTGTTTAGCTTAACCTTTTGGCTAGGTCCTTCGGTGGCTCTATTAAACATAAACTTTTGGTGGGTGACTTTGTTGTGGTCGAATGGTTGGGTAGAAAACCTAGAAAAAAAATTAGACCTAATAATTCACCAAGGCTATGAATTAGATTTGCCTAAATTAATCTAAGGGGGTTTTGGATATAGGCTCTTAAAATTTACCCTTGGTCACACTATGTTTTTGTTATAGGGCATGTCAGTGTCTGGTGGAGTTTTAATTTTTTGTGTAAAAATAGACTTTTGTGCCTTCACCAGTTAGTCATGTGTACGTATTTTATATTTCTCAATCTATCATGAAAGCCACTATATGCCAATACTTTGAAGAGAGATCAAATTCCATGTAGTTATCCCATGATATAGTGGTGTGTGTGAAAAATTGGTGTAATGTTACATGTTGGTACAATCCTAGTATAAATATGTGCTTCAATAATGACTTGTGACCTTGGAGGTGTATTTAGGCTTAGTTGAGGGATACTAGGGTTGTTTGGACTCAAAATTAGGGAAAATAGATTCTTTTCTCTCAATGTTTAGTTAGATGTTTTAGTATTTTTCAATCATGTGAGCCTCCAGTGAATAGTGGTTATAAATTGTAGCTTTATAGTGATATTTTCACAAATTACTCAAATGAAGCTTGAAAAATGTGTGGCATGACTCGTTAGGTGAATTTTAATTTGAAAAATTAGTTATAATTTAGTAGGAAGGTATGGCTGGAAAATTTAGACACTACATGAAAATATGATAGTCTTGAAGGAATGGCCTTGTCTAAAGAGAATAAAGATAACTTAGAATTTTAGATCATTCTAATTATGATTTTAGGTTGTTTGGAGTGAATAATAGGAGTGTTTTTTGTCATATTTTCTCAAAGGTAAGGGTCATCCACATAGAGGTAGAGGAATAACAGTTTAGAGTCATGGAATTAGGCATGAGCTAAATGTGTATAAAAAGATGGTCACAAGTGCATTTTTAGCAATAAATGTTAATTTATATGCCTACACACCAAAAATTACTTAATTATTAGCTAGAGACCCATATAAGCAAAGTAGTTAAAAGACATTGTAAGACAAGGTTTGTGCTAAAATTTGGGTTCTACACTAACCTATGCCATATCATACTCAAATTATCTTTATATCATTAGATCAATATTCATGCCCTCAAAATAATTCCATTTAACTCAAACACATATGAAATTCTATAGGCATCATAGTCTGATAAACTCACCTTTGTGCTAAGCAATGGTCTTTTTTCAAATTCAAATTATCTTCATGGGTCGACCCACACATTTTTCATGTTTGTCACATGAAAAGTAGCCAAATATTACCATATAAATATACATTAGGTCTAATCCTATTCCCTATATATCATTTATCTAGAAAACATCTATCATTTATTGAAAATATGTTGCACGTTCAAAGGGACTACTATATTATTTCCAATTTAGAAAATAATCACAAGGAGTAGGTCTTAGCCAAGTATAAATCACCTCAATCCAAGACAATTTTTCTATTTTCCAAGTTTCAAAATCTAGATCACATGTTTCATTCATTAAAGGATCACTATTACACATATATGCCTAACAGGAAAAACTACATGTGGTTTTACTTCCCTATACAAAGTATTAGATTTGTAGGTAACGCTCAACCATTCATCAAGAGATAGTTGGAGTCAGCTCAACCCATCATTCTTCTTTTTTTTATGCCTAAACATAGTGTTGAAAGTGGACATAGGGTTTCAAAGAGGAAGAGGTAGGTTTCTAGATATCACCCACATAGTGAACCCTAAGATTGCACATAGAAATAGATTACAATAAGTTGTAGTGGTATGTACTAAAATAGAGAATAAAAATCCACATTTGAATCATTAGGACATAGATGCTAACTTCTATGAATACCATCGAGAAGCTAACATTTTTTTCTAAGTGCATCTAGAGATTCAGTTCCTAATCTAAGAGACTCTTGATCTAGTTTCCTACCCTTTCTACAACTAACATTTAGTCTCAAACCTACACATTAAAGAAACATGTTAATTATCTTATTTTGTTGTCATTTCTATTTATAACAAGTACAATTTTTCAAATCATACTTTATTTTTTACATTTTGATTAGTGTTTATTGTTATACTTTATATATTCAAAATTAGCTCCTTAGTTTATATTATTTGGGTCACATTAATCCAAAATAAGTTAAAACACATACCCATGTCAAAGTGGGGGGAATTATATAGAAACCCAAATTTTCCACAAAATCCTTATTCTGATGTTTTATTCTTAGTTCAACTTTTTTAGAAAACTTTTACATTGTACCCACTTTTAGGATGGTCCAAACCCCCCATAAACCTAAATTTAGTCCATAGAGATTTAAAGTGTTTTATTTTTTACCCAAAAGGTATCCATTTATACATCTAGATTACATATTATCCATTAGCTAGCCCTGCCTAAAAAATGGATCCTAACTTATCTCTTGGCAAAACTAGTACTTAAATGAGCTCATCTTAGAAAAACCCATACCCATATGTATTTGTCTCTTTAACTTTGTGGGTTTCTCTTTTCATTACCATTAGTCATGATTCTTAATTATTTCCATTTGTACTTTGAAAAGTTGGCTGGTATACTTTATTCATTTTAGATCATCCTATACATGCAGGGCCTTCCCAACCCATTAACTAGATATAAAAGGAGTTAAGAGAGAGGAGGATAACATTTGGCACCCACTTCATTAAGGGCCAATACAAGTTTATCCATTTAATTTTTGCTTCATTGAATCAAATCTTACACACTTGTGACATTTATCTATCTTAGTCTCTCTACAACATCCCTTGTGCCAAAGGAGGTAATTAAACTTCACTTTTTACATTAATCACTTTTAAGAAAGAGGAGGTTAAAACCCTTACTCAAGCTATTCCATTTAGACATCATAATAACTACATGGAGGTATGATTATGAGCATGTTGAATATGTATTTTAAAATGTTATTTAAGTAATTTCTTGACTCCATTACTTTTATTTTGTTTTGGAGTGTGCAAGCTAGGTCAAATTGAAGATTCAACTACACAATATATTTTTACTTTTACATCTATGAAGTGAAATTGAAATCACAATCATAAAGACATAGCACACAATCACTATAAAACCTATATTTTGAAACCCTACAGAGACATACCTAGTTCTATAGTGATGAACCTGGAAACATAAAGGTAGAATTGAAGTGGTTGGGCTTGTTGTAGTTGATATTGTCTAGAACAAGCCCATACAATTACAGTTCCTTCTTAAAGTAGTGCACAAGTCCCAAAAATAATGAGGAGATTAAATATAGTCAACATGGTCAAAATATAGATTCATAATTAAAAAGCATTGAAGGTGTGATCATTTCTTAATCTCTTTGTCAATTCATTCATTTTTTATCCAACATTTTTGAAACATGGGCTTGTTTCCATTACTTAAACTCTTAGATAGATCTTGATTCTATATTTTAATTATCCATGCTTATATTTAATTAATTATAATTTGTTTATTCCTTATTTTGCTTAAAAATTATAATTAATGTAAATAAAGATGAATAAAATAAATGTAAAAAAATAAAAATAAGCAAGTACATAAGATATATATATATATATATATATAACATAAATAATACATTACATACAAGTGTATATACTAAAATCTAATTTATATAACATCTCCGTCTTTTATACTTGGAAAATACCTATCATGGCTATACCCTTTAGTTCAAGACCTCCTTGTTGATGAAAAGAACAGATTCACCATCTCACTGTGCCTAATTATTTATCTTATAGTTTGACCCTATCATTTTTTATGACCCATATCTTTTTTACCATACAAAAATCTTAAAATTTGATATATCCTTCATCATCAATTTTAGATCCTTAGTAGCTTCCTATCCTGATAGAAGCTTGCTTCCCACATAGGGACACTTGAATTCATGCAAGTTTCCATGTTTTTATCAAGTTTCTAGTCATCAAAAGTCATCCAAATTTCAATTTTTTTGAAACATATAGTTCACCCTTTTTGTCTTATTGAACCCTACTCTAAGATATTTCCAAAAGGTGTGGTATAAATACAAATCTAAGCCAATTCATTATTCATCCAGCAAAAACCAAGCAAGCACCTATTCAAGATCATTAAATTCATTGCATAACTAAATTTTACTTCCATATTCTTACCTATTTTCATATCAATCATAGGATTAGTCATATTATAGTTTTGAAGCATTCAAAGAGCAGACCATGAGCATTATTTTTCAATTTATAATCTATATCATTGCATTCCCTTGCATATAGCATATTTCACCCCCTTGCATATAGCATATTTCACCCTATTGCAAACATAATCCAACACCTAAAGGAGAACTACATATGTCTGATGCCCTATTTAGAGTATTAATTGTGTAGGCAATGGTCATTGATATAGGGATCCTTAAGGTCAGCTTGAATTCATGATCTGACTAACCCATTTTGGTAAGGTACAAATACCTAAGCTGAATAGCTAGGGTTTGATCCATATATAATCATCTACATCCTATGTATGTGAAAAAATTAAATCAATAGAAATGTGAAAAAAACCTAGAAGGCTCTAGGTGGTCTCTATATAATATAATGAGTATTTTGTATTAGATAAATCTGTTGACATCAAGACACCTACATCAATGTAAGTGTCCCATGGTTAATGTAAGTGTACATGATTTTAGAAATAATATTTCCAAAATTTGATGACTAGATCTTGATCTTGTCCTTTCCTGTTTCCACCTCTACACTTATTAGATCTACCTATGCAATTGTAGATAAGCTAAGTATTATCTCTTCTTCATGTTTATGTAATCAAAATATTGTTTTGAGTGTAATTTATATATTTAACATAACCTATCTTTTTAATTTAAAATATTCATTTATCTATGTTTTCAATTAATTAGCATACTATAGAATAGTTTTATACATCCTTATATATAGGATGTTCTACCCTTTAATCCTCACCATAAATTAAAAAGGGTTAAACAATAAGAATAATAGGGTTTGGAAAATTGTTATAAAAATGACCTAGAGCTTAAGATCAATAAAATCAAGTGAAATGAAGTTAGGGATTTTTAGGTCCAATAGTAAGAAATGGATCCTATAAAAATTATAAAAATTATTATTTGACACTATGAAACAATACCTAAACATGGATAAATGGATTATAATTAAAATTCAATATAAATATCCTAATTAATTTTTAAATAAGCTTCAAAACACATAAAATACATTAATAACACCTAGTTAATTAATCTAATCCTAGGCCATGATCCATCATTACATGCAGCTATATATACTATAGAATGAATTCATTTAGAACTATGGATAAAGAGAAAATCATACACATAATTTTCATATAAAACAAATCGCTTGGTCACACTATATATTTATAAGATCAACACACTTGGCCTCATCCCATATGAAATGGGATAGGTAAGTCGATATCATTTATGCACGCAAACAACACCCCTTATTATTGGGATTTTAGTGATTTTAGAATGATGGTCATTCATGCAATGTAACCAAATCCATTATTTATATTCACATAAGATCTTTTAATACTTACATTTTCTTTGCATTGTTCATTCATATTTTGACTTGGTGTTCCTTTCCCAAAATTTTAGCTCCAGTGTACCTATAAATAAATGTTCTCCTTACCATTCAATAGCCACAGTTTTTTAAGGTTAAGGAAAATAAAGTGAGGTTTTGGGGCCTGTGATAAACTAGGTGAATAGTAGAACTATCTTGATATTTTTTAGACCCACAAGTAATGGAAACTAATTTAGAAAAATATATCAAAAATAGTAATTTCCATAAATATAAATGATTTAAGTGACATGAAGACCTTAGATAATGCATCAAAAGACTTCAAAAAAAATGAATTTTCCAATTATTATATGATCTCTTCTAAAATGATTGAGTACTTGATAGATTATCTATGAATGAACTACAATACTTGTTTATTTTTAGGTGATATTTGAATTCAAATTAAAACATTATGGGTGAACATGCTAACTTCCAATGGCTAGAACCTAAAAATGTGGAAAGAGGGGGAAGGATACATTACTTTAAAAGGGGGAATTTTTTGGTGTCTAAAATTACTTTCTAATTTCTTAGTATAGGACCCCTCCTTCACTTGTTTACCCTTACATTAACTATCCAATTTAAAATATAATATAATTAGTTATATAAAGTGACATTATTATTTAATTAAATAATAACTATCAATATGAAGTACCATATAATTATATTGGAAACACCTCATGATATCTATTAATCCAAGAATAAAGAGTTAAATTACAGAGAACATTTACAATTAAAAAGTGGTTGGTTGGTGTTCATGACCCAATAAGAAATAGTCTTAAGACTCCAAAATCATGACAAATAATTGCACAAATAAAAAGAAACAAAATCCAACAAATAAAATTGCAAAAATGTAAAATTCGGCATAACATTTACCCACATAGTATTTCAAAATGTGTGGATCTCTTACTTATACTCTCAAAAATAATCTTCTGAAAGTCCTCTTTTGCACTATGTATTTTATTTTTGTTTTGGAAATAATCTCTTAAAATTACATCTATGTAGGAATATCAATGTTTATATCTCCATTTAAACTTATATATAATTGTAAGTTCCATTTTAAATAATTAATGTTTATCTTTGAAAGATCAAAGTATGTCCATTTATTAGGATTACCAAAAGGATGCAACTGAATAATAAAAGTAGTTAGTTTAAAAGGTTTATTTACTTGGTCCAAAATCAAGTATCAACCTCAATAGTACTATTTACTTAATTCAAAAAATCTTTGCATGAGTTAAGAATCATAGTGTTAGGCTCCTTCAAAGGATTTGAAAAATCATTATCTCAAGATCTTTGTCATCTACTTTGGTGTTTTAAAATACAAAAAGGTTAATACTTAACCTAGTTTGAAGACTTTATTATATTCTCTTGGACTTTTTCCTTCCCTTTGGATTCAAGGTTAGGGTTTATGCTCCTTTTTTGGATAACTCCCTAAAATTCCTCTTTCTCAACATTTTTTTCAGCCATCACTTTCAAAGGACAATCCTGGGCTAAATGAATATATGAATGACACAAAAAATCAAAAGGAAAGGCTTTCATAATCCACAAGTTCCTAAAACATATCTTCTTTTGAGGATTTTAACTAAACCCTTTTAGGTAAAGGTTTAATTACATCAATTTAGCTATCATCCTAGCCTAAGCAATATGCTCCTTGCTAAGAGTTTATGATGAAATACACATCATATTTCCAAAGTAATTTTTAATTTTTATATGAATGGAATCTACTCATAAATTTGTGGTAAGGCTAATCAATCTTACCCAAATTGAAAAAACTTTGAATCCTCTTGTGAAAATTCAAAATTAGGGTTTCATGAAGTCAAAAATATCCTTGGTATACCAAAAACCTGTGGCCCATGTTCAAACACATGAGCATGATTCTCTTTAGATGTAAAAATAGAAATGTGAAACCTCTTGTCCCAAAGTGAACATCCAACTATTCCTTCACTTTCCTATTAATTGATGGCCAAGTATAATCCACAAACTTGTAAATAATTTTAGGTTTTATCATAAAATGCATTTGTTATTATAGTTAAATTTATTTAAAATTGATATTTAGATCTTTCTCAGTGGCTTGGATACATCCAAATGTCATCCAAATATTTACATTTATGGCATCATTCATATGGGCCCATAAATGCACAATAATTATGGATCTTTTTTAGGCTAGAAGAAGTAGATATCTAATATTTTAACTTCATGATACCCTAGGTAGGTTAGGCATAGAAGGGTTTATAATGGGGTGGTCATATTTGGTATAGCAGAGTAGGGTGGTTACAAATCAGCATAGTAGATTAGGTTAGTTGATGAGGCCTATGAAACAATAAAATAACAACAATTGGTTACAATGGTAAATGGTGATAATTCATCTCTCTCTATAATGTTTCCCTAAAACTATTTATCTCTGATTAGTCAACTCAACAAATTATTTTTGACCTTAACATATAATATAACTAAATATAGAGAGTGACCTTATTTTATCAATACCTCATTGTAACTTAAATGTCATTAGATTACAATATAAATTACACTACAATGAAAAATCTCAATAGCTCCCTTTAGCGATGGTTTTAATAGCCATTTTCACTTGATTTATTTGCACCTCTCCTCCCTTGACTCCTCTTCCTTCATCCTATTTGTTTCCTTTTAGGATCCTCTCCTTCCTCCTTTTATTTCACATATCCATGCCACGGGGTTTGGTCCTTTCCTAATTATATCATGACATGACTTAACCATGTTGACTACTACTCTCTCATATAGGTGTTTTTCTTATTCCTTCTTTCATTATACTTTTTTGGTTTGTATAGGTTTTGGATGTTTCTTTGGATCCAGACTCTTTTATATTTATTTTTTTCCTCTTTAATTGGTCTTCTCTTATTTATTTCATGAGCTTTGTTGTTGCATCAGTCATCTTCTATGAGACCCCAATTTTCACATTGCTACTTTTGTTGTACTTTTTGATATCATACAATGTCCTATTGTGACATGTTCTTTATCATTATTGGAGACATGCGATATTTATTATTACATTATTACTTAGACGTCATATTTTATGTTCTTGATGATATTAGTTGCGTACATGATTACTGTTCAAAGGATGTTTACGGATGATTTCACTCTGATTATTAAGATGATACTACATTATTGTATTAGTTGAGTAATATTACTTTATCATTTTATTATTATTATTATAAATATATAGATGTTAGCACATAGTGATTACCTCATGTGGATATTGAATATTTGTGTTTTGGATGTTTTACGTATACAATTTATATTGTTAGATACTACTTGAGATGTTTACTTTCAATAGCTTCAGCTACCTAAGATAGTGTAATTTTATGTTTGAAATGATGTATAAGTGATAGGGGTTAAAAGAGGGAATTGGGACTACGTTGATCACAAGTACACCATATTTTTTAGTTTTATATAGACTTTATATCTCCCTTAGATTAAAATCCTATCCTGGTGTTATTGTTTAATATGGTTTTGAGTTTTGACCCTTTTTTACCCTCTTAGCACTATTCATACCCCATTAACACTATACATTACCTTTCTACAAAGCCTTAGAAGTAACCTTAACATTAAATCAAATCATAAAGTTAAATGTGTAGGTCACTTAAGTGGTCCCCTTAACCAAAACTATAATGAGAACTTGGACCCATGTTTGTAAGTGGATATAAAGTATTTTATGGGTGGTTATAAGTGCATTTAAGATCCATTATAGCCAAGGAATGGGCTAATATTTTATTTTAGTGTTGATAAATTCATAGGATAGCCCATGTACCCATTTGGTATGGATAAGTGAGCATATTAATGGGTGTGTTCAAGTCTTGCTTGCCCATAGGGGTGTATAAGGTGAGTTAATGCTCGAGAAGAGTTTTTTGGAGAAAGGCTAAGGAATGGGAAGGGACTAGTTTCACCTTCCCATTAGCCATTGGGTTAGAGTGTTTTATATATAAGAACATGTAAATACTTTATTTGAGATATTTTTTCTCATTTTCAATTTATAATGTGCAGAGCTTGAGAAAGGAAAGGAAGATATTAGAGGTGGATGAGGAAAGCTTAGTTTGGGAAAGAGCTAGAGAGATTAGAGGTGGATGAGGAAAGCTTAGTTTGGGAAAGAGCTAGCTTACTTCCAACACTTTCAAGAGATTCCCTCTTGTAGATCCAAGGGGTGGAGCTAAGGTATGTTTAAATTTACCTAGTTATTTTCATTTTTTTTTTTTTAAGATTTATCTTTCTTCCCTTCTTGTCTTGAGCTTTCAAAAGGTGTAAGGCCATTTGGCTTACCCTTTCCCTTTGTTATTTTCCATGGTTGTGCCTCTAGCCATAGTGTGTATTTTTATTATCTCTTTATATTAGAGATGAAAAATCTTACATTTTTTTGGTTTTTTTAATATCCCATGTTGATATTTTAAATTTTAAAACTATGTTTCTTAATTGGGCTTAAGTTGGTCTACATGGTATGTGCCTTCATTTCTAGGTTTTGGGCAAGGGAACCAATTTTTAAGTCCTCCTAAAAATATCCTATGCCTATGGCTTAGGAAAATAGAAAACATAATATTTCCAAGGTCCTCCCATGGAAATGGATAAGAGTTTTCTCAAGGGATAAACTCCAAAGTCGTCCTTCTCCCACCCCCATAGTGTGTAGAGTAGAAATTTACGTCCACAATAGGTGAGTGTAGATTATTAATAAGTGTTACTTATTTATGGTTGCCATGTGTTTTTATACCTATTATTTGAAATTTATTTTTATTTTTGTAATGTGTGTTTTTTTACGTGAGTATATGAAATCCTCTTGATATAAGAAAGTGTTAGTTGAGACACCTAGTTGTTCCTCCTAGTTGAGTTTGTTTCCTTGCCAATATCCACCTCCTTCCTTACATGTATTATCTTTCCTTGAACCATTGATGTCACATATGCTCAAATATGGGAGTATTAGTCTTGGAGATTCCTATGGAAGCTTCTTGATGATGGAAAAATGATGAGAGGTGATCACCTCCTTGGTTTGGCCTCACAGGTAAACTTGGGAGCTTACTTGGAGGATATTTAGATTTTTTGGATTTTTAAATGTAAATTATTGTAAAATAAATATTGGATGATTTTAATCCATTTTTATGTGATATTAAATTATAATAAATAAGGAATATATGGAAGGAAAACTGTGATGTAATTATTATGTCCTATCATGTATTAATTTTCATTAAAATGTTAGTTTAAGGAAGAGTAAATGTCATGAAAGAACATTTTTATGATTAAAAATCAAGTTGTAAATTGGTATAACAATTTCAATTTTTATTTTACACAGTAGGAAAAAAATTGTGTTTCATATTTCTCCTTGAATGGATTTTGTTAAGCCCAAGAAGGGCTAGTTTATTTAAATATTTTTTATATAATTTTAAAAGTTCCTATTTTTAACAATTTAAATTTTAATTAAAAATAGTGTCAATCAAGTCTATACTAAATTTGATGCTTTAATTTTAAGATATAGTTTAATTATTATGATTATTTAAAGTTACAATATTGAAATTTTTAAGTTTCCATAGTAATTTACTTCCACTTTGTGCAATTTTTGTGCACATTAAATGAGGAATAAAAATGCAAGAACTAATTTTCAATGAAATCTTATACCATATGTAACAAATTGGGCCAAGAACATAGATAATTCCCTAACATTAAAAAGGTGGAGTAGGTATGGAAAATGAAAGAAGATTCAACAGCTCCCCATCCTAATGGGGAGATCAAGGACCTAGTAGAACAAAGTATGGTAATGAAACAGACAAGGCTAGAAATCAACAAGAACATTAATGGATTAAGAACTAAGGGAGATTCCATGGATCCCCTTCCAACCCTAGTTTTCAAGGATATTATTCTTGGAAGAGGGATAACCCTTGGCAAATTAGAAGAGTAAGGTAAAAGAAAACAAAGAAAGTCCCAAAATGGAGGACTATGTTTCGAAAAGAAGATAAGTTTTAAGGAATTGAATTAAAAGAAGGATAATCAGTATCAAACGAGTAAGAAACCTTGACATATTTGGATATGATCCCATGCTTGCTTCAAAGGCATGAATTTAAATTTCCCATTTCATAACAAAAAAATCAGCCTCAAAAATATTAAAATCTTCAATAAAAAAGTTGATGTGGGGGAGGATAGAAAATTAGGTAGACATAAGTTGAGAAAGGTCATATCTAAATCAATAGCCAAAGAGGTGGAAAATGGAACCTAGAAGATCCTAGAAGTAATTTAGTTTTCCTCAAAAGTTTAAAAATTACTATCATCTTGAAGAAATAGAAGAAAGGAGGTCTCAAGAGGTCAAAGTTGGCCAAGGATTTCAAGCAAAACCTAGAAGGAGGTCTAAAGGGTACTAAAATAAAAAAGAGGAAAACATTGAGGGTTATCAGTCCATTTGATTGCTTCTCTATTGTATGTTGGGGGTTGTTGTGTTGATGGTTTACTAAAAGTTTCCCCTTTTTTATTCATTATGTTGTTAAGCATATTTTATGTTTGTATTATTTGAGCTTTCAAATTTTATCTTTCTCGAGTTGTACCAAGTATTGGGTTCCTATCAAAACCCCCTTTTTATTGTTATAAAAAAAAATCTTTCTTAGGATGTGTTTCCTTTTGTTCCACAAATTTGGAACTTGTAGTTTTTCTATTATGAGTTTTTGAATTATAAATGCATGTAGGGTAGTTTCAAGGTTACGCATGCCCCTTAGAAAGCCATTGTACCCTTTGTGTAGGTTAAACCAAAATCTAGGCCAAGAATCACCCCTGTGACCACACATTGAGTAGAGTATCCCATAAAGGTTTGTGTATTTGTGCATGGTGGCATATAAAGTGGTGGTACATGTGAGAATTGTCAAGTGGCTAAGGGGAAACCATGGCTAATAAGCCACATGGTGAACCCCACTATAGGATTTACACTTAGGTGGAGGTAAACATATGTTGACCACCACCCAATTGTTGACCATCATAATTAGTGTAATAAATAAAATTAATCTTATTTTAAATATAATTTTATTGAAAACTTTGTTATCCACTATGGTTTTTCCTGTATAATTATTTTTGCTAGATATTAACCATTTTGTGTAGTTGATAATGGCAACCCAAAGACCTGGAGGTGGGTAATACAAAAGGAACATTCCCCCCCCCCACTCTAGATTTTATACCCTCTTCTGCAAAGAATAATTTTTAAGGCTTGAGGATACATATTTTTCAAGATATGGCTCATTTGTCCTAGAGAGGTCATTTTTGACTTCTTTTACATTTACGGGTACTTGGAAGCCCCGAGATGGGTTGACCCAAAATGGAATCCTCATTAATTTTATATTCCATACCACGTGAACTAAAAATCAAACTTTGAAACTAAAAATAGAAGGTATTTCTTTTTTAACCTTGTTCACAACCATTCATGGTTGTGATGGAGTTTGAAGCTCCCAAAAGTATTTTTGAAAACTATAAGAACTTGAAACTAGTTGAACAAATTTTGAAAAGATGGGTACCTATAAAACCAACCTAGGCATGCATATATCAAAACATATTCATAAAATGAAATAAAATGGAAAAAGGATACAAGCTTGGAGACTCTATCAATGGTATTCATCCAAGGTTGAGGAAGGAAAAAAGGGATGAGTATGGATAAGTCATCCTCCAAAAACATCCTTCCTCTTTTCCAAAAATATGATTGAATATAAAAGATGATATTAAACCATTATTTTACTCCTTAAGTATTTTTATTTTTTCCTCATCATTTATCTAATCTGATGGTTGAGATAAAAAGGATCCAATGATTAAGATGGAGTATTCCATACTCAAGGAGGTAAGTAAGAATAATTTAGACCCCATTTTATGTCATATGAAGAGTATGTGTCCTCTTTTCTAAGACTTTACTAAAAATGTAAGTCAACTTGAAAATTATATTTAATTTTGACTTAAGGTGCTAAGGAAGCCCTATTATTGGTCAGAATCACTCAGGATCACCCTTAAACCCCATTGAGGGTTAGGATGAATAATTATAGCCAGTGGTTGCTCAAACCCACCTCTTTTTAGTTTTGTATCCATTTTAACCTTGGGGCCATGGGGCATATTAGGCTCACTTAGATATTTTTAGGCTTGTTTGAGAGCCTATAGTCTGATTAGAGTAAGTGGGGCCTGCATGGTCACATAGTGATCATGTGTCCACTTACGCATTACCACCCATACTATTTGGGAAACTTAATTTTGTAAAATGTGTTTTACACATTTTCAAAAAAATTGGCATGTTTTTGTGTGGTTTTAGTCATGTGAAAGTTTTGGCATGACATTTTTGTATCAAAGCATGGTTTCAATGTCAGAAGCTCTAGGTAACTTTTGATATTGTTATCTTGTCACTTCTTGATATATTTTTATTTTTGATGACTTTGGGTTCATTACTTACACTTTGATATAAAACTCATCCTTCCATGTGTAGTATGAATTACTTGGGACATAGGTTTGTATAATGTGACATTTATTATCCTATTGATCCACCTCTAATTTTTTAGGGGTTGATAGACCTCAGGCCCTAGATACTTCAAGCCATGTAGTACATGCTTAACATACTACATGAGATATTGTTAACATTATAGGATGTTTATGATAGGTACTCACCACAACTATCATAGGGTAGACATAGATTAATTGAGGGAGAGAAGGAAAAGACCCATAACCTAATACATCAAAAATAAAAGGAAGATAGAAATAGGATCATTTATTATATCCCTTTGTGCCCATGTGTAGAGGTAGATAGAGTAGATTATCATCATAGAGAGGAGTGTTAGGAAAGGTGAGATTATGATCATCCTCATAGACTAACACCAAGAGATCTATTTAAGGACATAATTTGACTTTATTCTCTTACATTTGATAGCATTCATTAGGGTTGTGTTTTAGAGGCATGGATAGCTAGTGTTTACGGATGTTTCACTCTACATAATTATGATTCCAATAGAAAATCTAGTTTGGCTATACATCTTATGAGAGGCATAGGCAAGATTTGGTTGGAGGCAAAAGAGAAAAAGCTCCATTTGACCCTAGTTTCCACTATTTGGGAGATATTTAGGGAGTGATTTAGAAATTGTTATATTTCATCAAGCTACATACAAAGGAAGGTGGATGAGTTCCATAAGCTTGATAAGATAGTCGTATAGTGGCATAGTATAAATGTCATTTATTAGACTTGTTATAATATGTGAACTATGTTTTAGATGAGGATATTCAAGTCAAGCATTTTATTAGATGCATGAATGCATAACTATTTGGCATGATATGAATAATCTCCCTATAAACCTTAGCTATCATGGTGGAGAAGGTTTATATTGTATACTTGGATGAGGTCCCAAAAGGATCTATAGATATTCCAGAGTAAGGTACAATCCTAACATGATGTTATATCACATGGTGTACAAGTTGCACATGGGGGAGATTGAAGACTTGCCCAATTAGTTCCAATACCCTCTCATTAGTAGCAAAAAAATAACTATCATGACCATAGTAATCAAATATTTAGGAGGGGTCAAAATTGGTAGGGATAGAACACTAAGAAGAGGTAGGATTGGTAGATTATTAGATAGTATATTAGGTTGATGCAGACTTGGTAGTCTATGCAAGCAAGAATTTTAGGGTCTATAATTACATTTTGGGATAGGACTATTGAATCCCCATCAGATCTAGAGAGCAGGTCAGGGGTACATGTTATACTTTTGGATGACCATAACATTATGTAAGAGATTATCCATAGAGATTATCAATTTCCAAAAGTTAGAAGGCTCTGATGTCTAAATAGATAGTGGGTGACATGGGTTTGGACTAGAGGATGTATGTAATGATGGATAAATACCAAGTAGAACACCAAGAAATGGTAATTGATACTGATGAGTAGAATTAAACCTAATGTCATATAGCTAATGCACCATACAATCTTACCAATCAACAATGGTACAAGGCAACCACTTGGTTTATCAATCATGTTGATTTCACTAATTATCAACCCATATCCATATAAACTTACAAGTATTATGAACTATATATGTAGAAATAAACCATGTTGAATATTAATAGGACTAATTTCCACTTTTTAAAAGTAAATTATAGGAATTAAATTTTAGGAATTGAAATGACATAAAAGTAAATAACATGAAATGAAAGTCTAGTCTATATTGGAAGCTTCCCACATAATATTGAAATACATGAAAAACTTGAAGTACATAATCATAAATTAAAGGACATAATTATAGAAATGAAATTAAATGGAAATGCACATAAAACATAAAGAAACTATCTAACAGATAGGAAACTAGGCTATTAAATCCATCCTTAAGACAAGATTAAATCAAACCAACTTATTTTTTCATCCAAATGGAACATCTACATATACATTAAAATCTAATTTAATACTGAACTCTACTTCTTTTCTTCTAATTACTTGATTAATTAATAACTCCTTTAATAACATGTAACTTCTCTTTTAAATAGAGAAAGTGGGGTATTATTGGAAAATTTACAAAAGATATAATTTATAAACATAATCTATGATTATTCTAATAATATAATAATCTATACAATAATATTGATATATCATAAACAATATATGATGTTGCAACAGACATCAATAAATAGAAATCAAATTATTTTGTTGTTACATAGTCATGAAGACATATCCAAATAAGGAAGAATGATGATGATATGTCCCAAACATAGATTATATAAACCTATATATTCCTCATATCATGGAGGAAATATAACTCAAACCATCAACAAGATGTCATGATTGTTACAAGATGTCAATTGAAGATGATACAAGTTAGCTCCAGTTGCTACAAATTAACGACCCATTTTCTACAGGTTAGATTCCCATTTGTTACATGTTATATTAAAAATTGATACAAGTTATCTATTAGTTTTGACATGATTAATATTATCTACCAAGGGTTTTATCATAGATTCTATAGGCTGAAGAATAGGTGATAAAAATTACATAACATATGCTACTAGTTGGAAGTAAACTACTACCAACTGCATGTTTCTCCAATAGTTTCTTTCTCTTTTAAACCTAAAGGTATCTTTGGCATTATTTATTTCATAATTATTTATAACATATGACAAAATCATAAAATCATATTCATTTATTTATAAAACATAGACTTTATACCATAATAATTAATATATGTAACATAAGGGAAGTTTATATTACTAAGCATGAATGATAGCTATAATAATGTCCAATGAAATGTATTTGTAGGATAATACCATGTGAGATGAGCACCATTTATCAGCCTCATTAGAGACCATAAGTATGATTGACATAGTATCTATTACAATGCTATTTGATTTTGAAGCCTCATGCTCCTTTATATCTTCTTCTGTCATGGACCATTTTAGGCTGGTAATTTCTAGGTAACATGAGAGTTGGGAGGTTGAGTTGGCCATTGGGGCCAAGATGTCCATTATCTCATTGGTGAGCTATTTCATTATTTATTTATGTGACTTACCTTCCATTGTTGACTTATATAATATGCCTTTGAGGATTTGTGGATTTATTTTTAGTATAGATTAGATAACATAGCATAGAGCCAAGATGGATGTCGCAATAAGGTCATCAAGTGTATTGATAAACTTGGGAATAGTGTGATTATCTACAAGGTCAAGAGACCCATTTACCTTTGCATGGTTTCCATGATGTAACTCAAGCAAAGCATGTGAAAGGGATTTTTTATGTCTATTATCAAAATGAGTGATAGGTTAGAGGAGGATTCATATGGGGCTTCATTAAATGATCATCCCATCTTTTGGGATTTTTCTAATGTGTTTCTGAGTGAGTTTCTAGGGATTCCCCCACCTTGAAATATTGATTTCAAGATAGATCTTGTACTTAGTGTTGAGCTAATATCTAGAGCACCATATCAGATGACTACTCCTAAGATTTGTGAATATAGTTATAGCTATAAAAAAAATTGGATAAGGTCTTAGTTTATCCTAGTGTTTCCCTATGAGGATAACATGTTATTTTCATGAATAACAATGGTGGATCCCTTTGACTTGGTTTTGACCATCACCAGCTAAATAAAGTAATGATAATAAGTTTTTACCCATTACCTATGATTGACAAGTTTTTTATCTAGTGTGGGGAGATAGATTATTCTCAACATAGATTTTAAGTATAGGTATCATCAGTTCTAGATTACATAGGCAAATATTCACAATTCCATTATTTTTACATGATATGGGAATTATGAGTTTACAGTGGTATCCTTTGGGTTGACTAATGCCCCAACAATGTTCATGAGCCTCATGAATAAAGTTTTTTTAGATTATTTAGGTTAATATTCCTTGAATAAATATTTATGTATTCAATAAATGAGGAGGAACATGAGGATCACCTGTGTCAAGTTCTACAAGTTTTGTGAGAGAACCAGTTGTACAAAAACTTAAGGAAGTGTGCTTTTACATAGTCAAAGGTGTAGTATCTCAGACACATTATTTATAGGGAGGGGATCTCAATAGACCCATCTAATATTTTTACTATTATGTTTTGGTTAGTAATGATGATTGTCATGAAGGTTCGTAGCTTTATGGGTTTGGTATGATACTATCGTCACTTTGTCTTTATCACATTATGAATCCTATCACATCCATTTAGATGAAATGGCATAAGTTTGTATAGATATAACATTGTGAGTAGACCTTCTATTTTTTAAAGGATCATCTCACTATTTTACCCATATTATTAGTACCTAATCCATTTTAGGAGTTATTCATTTATATTGATGCCTCCAATGCAAGGTTAGGTTCCATCCTCATGTAGGGAGGTAGGGTGATTATCTGAGTCTTGAAAACTCAAGGAATATGAGTTAATATATCTAACTCAAATCTTGAGTTCATAGTTATAATACATGCTTGTTTGTTATGGTGACACTTTATTTTTTGATGTCATTTTATATTAAGTACATATCATTTGAGCCTATAACACATTTTCAACTAGCCTAACCTTCATGCTTGTCAATAGAGTTGGATATAATTTTTTTGTGAGTAAGAGTTGATATATTTTACATTAATAGAAAGGATAATTTGGTTGCATATTCTTTGAGTAGGATATGCCATGAGTTTGTAGTGATGTGGCTACTCACTAATTATGAATTTGAATCATTGTTCAGTTTCTCAAGGATAGTTTCTACTAGGAGATGAAATAGATGTTAGACTTAGAAGGGATCCTAAAGGCCAATTATGAGATCTTTAATATTGAAATATATGGTATCTTATGTCATAAGGTCAATATTTATGTGCCCTATTTTGGTGACTTGCATATTTTTTAATTTTTAGAGTGTCATCGAGATCCTTATCAAGCACACCTATGAGTGAAAGTTGTATGTGGAGATGAGATAGTTGTATCATTAGTTTATAATGTGGCATGGAATTATAAACTTTGTAGTTTATTTCCTTGGGTGTTATAGGCTCAAAGTTGAGCACTATAATCCTTCAATGTTGTTATACCCCCATGAGATTTTGGAATGAAAATGGGACACCATATCCATGGAATTTATTGTTAGACTTCCTACCTCATCCTATTAGCATGGCATGATCATGGTGACTATGGATAAGTTGAAAAAGGTAGCTCACTTTTATCCAATGAAAACCACTTACAATGCCACATCAATGGTAATGGTTTTATTTGATGACATATTTTGATTTTATGGGATTCCTCATAATATTATCTCTAATCAAGATCATGTTTACACATCCAACTTTTAGACCACTCTATAAAAGGAATTGGTCACTCAACTTGATTTCAATACATTTTATTATTCTAATACCAATGGATGGATTGAGTGAGCCAATTAGGTTTTATAGGATATATTTTGTATGTACATCATGGACTAACAATACCATTGGAAGGAATATTTTTACCTTGTAAAGTTTGATTTTAATAATAACTACCATAATTTGATCAAAATGTTTCCCTAAAGGCATTATATGGTAAATATTCTAGGACCCCTTTAAGTTGGGTTCACATTGAGGATATAGTTGTCATTAGTCCTAACATATTTTAGGACATGAGGTGGTAGGTTGTTCATGTTTGATGACATCTTGAGGAAGTACATGAGCTATAAAAGAAGTATGCAAATGAAAATATCATTGGTCACCACTTTGAAGTGAGTGATAAGGTGTTTTGTAGAGTAAGACCCAACAATATCCCTATCTATTATGGAAAAGGTTAGAAGTTGGCACCTCAATTTTTTGGGTCGTTTGAGATCTTGGACCATTAGCCTTGTAGCTTACCATGTATCCCTACCATCTATCCTATCATGTGTTGATGACATCTTCCATGTTTATGTTTTACATCACTATATACCTGACACTACATGTGTTATATATTGGATGCCATTTTAGGTAGAGATGGATGGTAGTTTGGCTTTAGAAAATGTATAGATTATAGTGTGTAGGACATTAGATCCTTGAGGCTAAAAAATAGACCAAGTTAGGGTTGAATGGGACTGTTATGATGAGACAACTACCACTTGGGATGATACAACACCTTTGAGGGTCTAGTGTCCCCACCTCTTTCAATCACTTCTAGGAGGACGTCTACATAAGGGGAGGGGGATGTGAGACCCTAATTTTCAATGATACTTTTGTTAGACTTTTTTATATTGTACATAGGTCATGTTGTGACATGTTATTTATGATTATTTGAGACATAATATGGTTATTATTATATTATTACTGAGACATCATATTTTATGTTCTTGAAGATGTTAATTGCTTACAATATTATTGTTTAGATGATGATTAAGGATGATTTCACTTTGATTACTAAAATGCATACTACACTATCATATTCATTGAGCTAATATTATTTTATAATTTGATTTGATATTATGAGTATATGAATGTTAACAAGTAGTGATTGCCTCATGTGGATATTGGTATGTTGTGCTTTAGATATTTTATGTATGTAATTTTTATTATTAGATATTACTTGAGATGTTTACTTCCAGTAGCTTTGGTTACCTAGATTAGTGTAATTTTGTGTGAAATAATGTGAATGTGATAAGAAAGGCCAAATAAGATAAATATGACTATGGTGAGCATAAGTACACCATTAGTTTTATTTGCATAGATACTTCATGATCCCCTTAATGTAGACACCCAAATTTGGTCAAGCAAACACAAATATTACCTTTTATGACTTTGTATTTATAATCTCCTAAAGTTAAATTGATATCCCATTAACGTGTGTTGTTTTTAGTCCTATATCTCTTCTAATATTATTTCAAATTGATGTTTCACTGTATTTTTTGAAGTTTTATTCTTCCATGTCATTCCTTATCTGAGTCATAGGGAACCTTGGTCCTCTTTCTCCTTCATCATGTTATCTTCTTATTTTCAGACAATACCACCTATTTTAACTATCACACTCTTATGGGTTGTCTAAAATGGGTGATATTGTCCATTTCATTTTTCAGAACTTATTTTGAAACACATTTCATTTGGGTCTCTTTTTATGACTATTTTACCCTTATTTGAGTCAGTTGACACATCAATGGGTTTTTGAAAGTCAAAATTGGGAGTCTTATATTTATAGGGTTCACTAAGGTATTGTACACATATCACTTAGCTATGAAATAAATTAAAATAAAATAAAATCATATTACATTTAGCTCAGCATCTTCATAATTATCAAAATTTTACATTATACATATAGACTACATGCTTGGAACAAAAGAGGTCTCAGTTGAAGGATCATTTTAGATTCACAATTGCCTATTATTCTAATCACACACACACATTTGAAGGATAATTACATCAGCCTAACATCCATATTTTTGGGCTATATAGGCAATGATTAGTTCAAAAGGGTTATGAGGCTAGCTTAACCAATCCCACTCCCCCATTTTTTTCCCCTTCATTTGATCTCAGTTTGGTTTGTGTGCAGGCCTTTGATAGGTTTTTTGAAGAATATAAGGATAAATTACATGATCTCACATATGTGATAGGATGAAAGACATCTACAAGCAAACTCTATAGATCATCTATTTATATTTTTATTTCAAGAACAACACAGACAACAATGCACCACAAAGACAACATAGTTTGGTGCCACCATCCAGATTCATCAGTCTTGTCCTATACAATCATAATAGCCATAGAAATATATCTAAAATCAACCTAATAAGCCTTATGATCACTTATAGTTTGTATTTTCCTAATATTGATGAGTTACTCATCACATTTTTTACTTTTGGATACAAACCCTAATCACTCACATCATTCATTATTTACAAGTAGATATGTGTTTGAATGACCAATTGATTGTTCATTTAATTTACTCTATTGTTTATATCATTAGATTAAAATTCTATAAATCACAAATTTGATAAAACATATTGGTGAACCCATTTTATTTTTTGAACATATCCAAACCCTAGATTTTGACCCTAAGGTTTAAAATTAAATTTTGATTTCCTTTTTATGTTAGACTATGTGTTATAATTATTTTCTCTTTATCATCTTAATCATATGTTAATATTTGGAAATTTTAAAATGGCTAACAAGGAATCTCTTTTTCCTAATCTATTGATTCATTCTTAGGCATACCTTATAATGAAAATGATGAATGGACAAATTTCCAATATTATGTGCTAGATATGAATGACGAACATGACTACTGTATAATGATGATAATGATTATTTTTATCATTATGATTATGAATAATACTATATGAGTGATGATCAATGTGTAAAGGAATGTAGTGTAGATGCTTGTTCTTCCCCTACTTCTTCCATTATATCTTTACCAAGTCAAGTGAAAAAAATTAACAATATAATTCCAAATGAACCTCTTATTGGTGATGTATTATTTGATAATACTCCTAGGCTATCAAAAACTTCTGTTACATCTCTTTTTAAAATTTCAAAATATAAAACAAAGAAGATTAAAGTTCCATTGCATGAGGAAAATGACAATTCTACATCTCAAAATTTGATTTCTACTTATATTAATGATCATTTTGCATATGATAATGATATAGCTAAGGTTTAAAATGCACAATCATCTCCTATACTTTCTCCTAGTGACAATGAAAATTTTGTTATATCAAATGTTCATAATGAAGCTAGTATACCTTTCAAATGTAATGGCACTCTAAACAAGGTTGAAAATGTAATTGTTTCTCCTTTTGATGAAAATAAGAATGTTTCAATTTCCAATATAAATAATGAAAGTAAAGATTCAACTTATATTCCATGTGATGATATTTTGGATAAAGTAGAAAGTAAAAATACATCTCTTATACCTTATTGTAGTGAAAATGAAAGTGTGGTTATTTTAAATGTTGATTCTACAAGTGAAAAAGATTATGATAATGATGAAGATTGGAATGGTGATTATTATTATGTGTATAGTGAAGCATAAAATGTATCTACTACACCTAGTATTATTTCTCATTTACCCTCCTCTTATGTTGATAATGGTTGTGTTAGATAACAAATCAAGTGTTATCCAACTGATTGATAATATTATTTCATCCCATGATGATGTTGTTAGTTCTCTTTTGAAAGATAAAATATGTGAGCATGTTGATTTTAATAATGAAAAAAAAAGTATTATTTCGTAATATGCTTTTACAAAATAATGATATAATAAATACCAATTAATCTCCTAAACTGAAGAATGTAATCTTATCCCTTCTTCTCCTATTCAAAATGGAATACCAATGGCTAAAATCAATATGTAAATTTAATTATTAAATGAACCACTCTAGGACCTTAACGTGCCTTCACAAGAGGTTATATTTTTAATGAATGATTTGGATGCTTTACAAAAAAAACTACATTATCTCACCTTGTAAAGTAAGCCCTATCATTATTGGGTCAATTTGAATGTTATCCATGGTAACCGTATAGTGTGGAATATCTTCTACGCACCATTACTACATTATTTCCATATATTTACATTTTCTAAGTTCAATAGAAATGGGGATCCTTTTTGCATCTCAAATCTTACAAAAAATATATGAATGGTTGAAATGGCAATATGATATTATTATAATTATTTCTAAAGAATTTTGACGATGATTCACTGAATTGGTTTCATCATTCACTACCTAATGGGTCATTGCATGTAATAATAAGGGACCCAAAATTACATATGAGTGATTACCATCACTACATCAAGGAAAGTCATAGCTTGTTTTTAATTACATATTATGGTTTAAAACATGTATGCAATAGTTAATCTATCAACCAACATATTTGGATTCATAGTAAATATTTTTTAGAGCCCTCATTTTTATTCTTAATAAAAAAAATTTGTATAAAACTATAATCACCTAAAAATGACACTTGAGTGCTAAGAGTGTTACTGGAGACCACTCATCCCTTGCTTATCCTTGGACCTATCTTAGGCTTATTTTCATGCTTATCTAGCCTGAGTGTAGGCCACAGATATCCCTAATCATTATTAAATTAGTCTTAGACCCTCATTTTTGCATCATGGACCTTCATGCCATAGGTTATACCACATGGACACTAGTGCCATAATAAGGATAGTAGTGCCACATGGTGGTAGTGTCCTAATTTTGGCACTATTGTCATTTCCCTCTTTTTTCCATAAATGGATATATTTTCAAATCTTGGACCTCTTACGGTCAGCCTATACCTCTTTTAACACCTACACAAGTACCATAATAGTATATATACATGACTTTTATCCCTCTAACCACTAGATGGAAATCAAGTACAAATTACACATACATCAGAAGAAGTTGTGCATAATTAAGTTTATCAATCCTTATTCTACCCTACTTTATACTAACATCTACAATATTCATAAGCTTATATTAATCATATTTCTAGCCTCAAGCACATTCAAATCACTCAAGTCAACCATCATACTAACTTCACTTGCACTTGCACCAGCACTTAGGTGGAGAGAACTACATAGGGCTTGATCCCTCTTCATAGTATTTTTATGTAGGCAACTCTCATCATATTAGGGTTATTGAGGATGTCCATCCTACCCCGCTAACAAACACACTTTATTGATTATATTAAATGTATTCCCTAGCAACATGGAAGATTAGGGTGTACATATAAAATCAGTCAAAACATGTCATCTATAGGGTTTCAAAACTGGTGCATGTTGGAATAAGCTTTAAAAACTAAGATTGAAGTGCACCTAGAAGCTAAAAATAGTCCTACACAGAGGACCCTACCTCCAAAATAGGGACACTAGTGCCACATGACACTACTATCCAATTAGGGTGCTACTATCTAGAATGGGTTTTGACAACTAGATCCTATTTGTGACACTCATACTAGTCTTTGTCTCAGATTTTCAGCCTCCAGATCATCCATCTCAATTGTTCTCTAGCTAAGTTCTCATTTAAATTATTTATTCCTATTTTTATAAAGGTCAAATTTATTCATTTCTATAATAGATTAGTGGGTATATTTATTACATATTTCTCCCCTAATTTATTATACTCAACTCTTTAAAAACGTAAGATTTATGTTACATCTAAGTCCTAAAAGGTTGAAACATTTGGTGAACCCAACTTACTTCAAATACTATTCAAAAATTAACCCTAGATGTTATTATAGTTTGTATCTTTTTTGTTTATATGCTCATATATTAGTTG
Organism: Torreya grandis; assembly: GCA_037957365.1. Classification (NCBI taxonomy): domain Eukaryota; kingdom Viridiplantae; phylum Streptophyta; class Pinopsida; order Cupressales; family Taxaceae; genus Torreya; species Torreya grandis. Next base: position 3,272,704 of record JARHVA010000836.1, on the reverse strand, counting down.
TAAAATATTATATTTTTTTTAGTATTTACTTCTCACAATCTTTCATAGATTAAATATCTTTAAAGGTTCAAAATATAAAATAGTTTATTTTCCTACTCACCAAACTACAATGGTAGAATTTAACAATTGATTTGATGAAATTGATAAGAGATAATTACAAGATTTTGTTTCCAAATAGTTGGACATGCAATATGACCTTATCAATATTATCTGTGAAGAACTTCAAAAATCAAATAATGGTCAATATTCTACTCCTCTAGATAACAACATTGTTACACCTACTTTGGGGCCAACTCAACTTGTACAAAAACCAATTTTTAACTTGATAACCTTAATTGGTAGTTACACCTCTTATGGCTAGTTACTCCTCTCCAAATGTACAATCCCTTATGCATGAGGTTTATTCTATGCAAGCTAAGTGTTACATCTTGAGCAAGGAGCTATTACACCATCTCATGCCTTGGATTCCCATGTTATTTTACATACACCTTTGGCACATCATATAATAGTAACTCCTTTTCCATCCAGATTCATGGCACCTAAGCTTACATTGTATGATGGTAAGGGTGACCTAGAGCACCATCTCTAGGATTTACACACAACATGTTTAGACTACGTGTCCAATGATTAGCTCCTCACTAAGTTATTCCCATGTAGCTTAAAGTACCATACCTTGTAGTGGTTCAATGATCTACTAAATTAGTCTATCACCACATTAAATCTATTGGAATATATATTTTTATCACACTTCTTAATAAACATTAGTGATAATATCTCATATGCTCAAGTAGCACAACTGAAGAAAAAATCAAATGATCCCATTACAAAATACATCTTATGATAGAAGACTATATTGGCCAAATTGACTAGCCCCATTATAGATAGAGAGCTCCAAGACATATTCAAATAGAGCCTAGTACCAGCATTACATGAAGTTATCTTGTTCAAGAAGTTTTTAACCTTCACAGACTTATGTCACACATTGAAAGAAAGAGAAGTCAAGCTTCTATCTATGGCCAAAATGAAATATACAAGTGGATCAGAACCAACTACTAAGAGTTATAGTAAGCCTCCATAAAAGGTAAGGGCCACTAAAAATAAGAGTGATCTAAAGGCCATAGTTAACGTAACTTTAGATCGATCTCCTCACCTAGTTTTATCAGCTTCTCCATGGATATTTTTCACCAACCTTATAGAATTGCCATCACATGTTTTAAAATAGCTCTTGGAATGCAATGTCACATCCCTACCTCCCATAAAAGAGGTTGATATGACATAACCTCTTCCAAAAAGCTATGATTCCAATGCGTTCAATGAATATCACATGGCATCAGAGCATATAAAAAACTAATTCATCACATTAAAACATAAGATATAAGATTTGATAAAGGCTAATAGTATTGATGTGGGCACACCCATATAGGCACCCAAAGTTCAACAAACAGAAGCTAAGGCATTGAAAATATTCTCAAATCCATTTGTAAATCATATAGCAAATGAGGTAGGGGCACTTTAGGTTTCACTACATATATCAAGCATATCCACCACCCACATCATATCACACTACTACATAGGATGCACACCCCCTACATAATATCATCAATGTGTACCACACTATAGTTTTAAATATACCACTCATCACTTTCTTAGAGTAGAAGATTTTTGATGATGATTTAGATTTATATGCACTCTTTGTATGAGCCTACATAGATCATCATCCTATTCAAAGTGTTATGGTTGATAATGAGTCAAGTATTAACATGTGAATTATCACACTTATAAAAAAATTAGGGTATTAAAAGTAGGATATATCTCTTATAGACAGTTATTTATGGCTTTAGTTACCATGTTCAGAGCTCCATCAAGGAGATTATACTTCCACTATAGGTTATACCAGCACATGTGGCCACTATATTCTTGGTAGTACCTATGTAGGCACATTTTACATGTTATTGGGTAGGCCATGGATACAATAGTTAAAATCCATCCCATCTACCATGCACAGATGCCTTAAATATATACATGTAAACTAGGTGATCATAGTTGAGGTTCTTTCATATGAGTATCCTCTACTTGTCCCATAGGTAATTATACCATAGTTACTAGTTACATCTTAATTCCCAGTTATAGCTTTGACCATAGTTCCTATCAGTATACCATAGAGTTTAGTGGATTCACCATTGCAAATGAGATATACACCTACAATGTTGTCATGTACGCATACTCTCTTATGGAGACCATTATTAGAGAGATACATATGTCAGTGATATGTTATAGATTATAGAGGGCCTCCCTCTATTCATTTTATTTTGAGATCAATATTATTGAGTTCTCAAGGTTCTCATCACATGGCACCTATGTCATTTATATCATCTTCTACTATATGGGTCCCTAAGACCCTTACAATTCATAAGACACCACAGTCAGTTTCATAAATTCCTAACACCACTTCATAGGTAGTGTTAGGTATAGATCACTCAATATATCAGGCTCTGGGACCATAGTTACCTTTTCATACATCATGCATGATCATTTTTCCTTTATTTGACATAAACCACATTAATAGTGAGTCTCCTATGAGACTCATCAATTAGTATTATTCCTCCCTACTTGATTGTACTTTCCTTCTCTCTTGCTCCTTGTACATAGTTTCATTTTCATGTTACTTGTTTATATCTTATATCCAAAAAATATAAAAATAATATAATATTTCAAAAATACAAAAATATTCAAATATTTACTTTAAAAACATAAAATTATAGATTGTATGCATTAACATGTTTATTTTATTATGTTTTACAGACACTATGTATGTTAGCTATCTTAGTATACTCAATTTTTATCATACATACATGCTTCACTTATTCTTTTTAAGTGCTTGCAGATTGATATAGGACTCAAGTCTACTACACTAACCCAGATTTGCTATTATCTACCCACTAGGGTCATATACATAGATACACAAGTTATTCATTTGACACATTCACCCATTTGGGGGCACCCTATACATAGTTCGATTATCAGGTTACATCTTTCTAAACTCCACATCATAGTTTTATTATTGTTATATAATGATATTGATCAAGATATAATTACTCAAAATTTTTACCAATTATTACTAATTTATACTCAATATATGTACATACTAGTTCTTACATAGATTTGTATTACATGTTCAGGCATACTTTCATTTCTAGCTTTCTTAGTTTAGACTTGATTATGTATTTATGCTTAATCTATTTGAGGGTATTTGTATATACCATTACTCTTTGGCTTTATGCCACTTCTTTTCATAGTATGTATGCTTTGGACATGTTCCCATGTCTTTGTGTGTGCCTTCCTCATTATGTATGCAGACATTTGAACATGTCCTTATATGTGGCTCTAAGCCAACTTGTTTGATGTTTGCATATGTGGACATTTGAACATGTCCTTGTATGTCTTAATTTCTCAAATTTAGTGAAATATTCCCATGTCCTTTATATTATTTCTCCTTGGCCTACTTTGCATGCCTTATGTGTGTTTTATGTATGATTTTTTATATGTGTCATGGCCATGATAGTTGTCTCTTGCTTGTTACACACTCCAGTTTTAGATGCCATGAGGAACCTCATGCATCTCTCTTCCTACTTGGGTGTTGTGATGGATATCATACCCCATCACCCTAGGTAGAAACTTAGTTATTTCTCATTTTTTGTTATATACATTATTATATCTATCTTGATAGCCTTTTGAATGCTAGACATAACATACATTGCACATTACAAATTTATGATCAGACTATCTTGCATTCTGATGTTATGTATGCACATTATATTGGTTTATTACATAGATATCATATATGTTATGGTTAACCCACATCTTTCAAAGCTATTTATTTTAAAGATAGTTCTCGCACATGTTCAACAACTCCCCTATAAATAAGGGCATTTAGAGGGGTTTGTCATAGAGATCAATCTATCATAATGCACTCATAGTATAATTTGTGGCACACATGCTCAGGTTACAGAAATCATACTTAGGTAAACATAGTGGGAAATAGTGACATAGATATTAGTTATAGTTACACATAAATTAGAATAGTCAAACATTAGTGCCCAAATTGGGACACTAGAACCACATGGTGCTACTATCCAAGATATGGTGCTATTGTCTAGTAGCCTCAATTTCATAAAAATATAGATTGGCAAGAAAAGTACAGTAGGTATAGTCTAGGTTTAAATAGGTTCAGTTATAAATTTACCAATTTAGCTCATATTCATACTAATTTGATTAGATTGGGGGCATCAAGTATGGCATGACCATTCCCATTTTTAGTTTAGATACTCAAATAGAAGTTAATACAACTCAGTCCAAAATGCATATGCTTAGATATCAAATTTTGGGGCATGTGTATGGCACATTTTTTTCATATGCTCATTTATACACTTGTTGATTAAATGGAATGACAAACTCCATGTCATTCTCTACATTATATAATCAGACATAATGTTCTAGGTTGCACACCAGTTTCATGCCTTATTCCATCAACAGTGGTTGGCATTTCCAAGTGGCCTAGATCTACTTAATATATTTGATTGGCCATAGAAATGACATCTATAGTTAGATATATCTAGTTAGACATCTTTAATTAGACATTTCCAATTACATCACATAGCTTCAATTTTAAATGCATCTACAACACATCGGTAGCAATGATGGAGTCATAGTCTACTTGAGTTCTTAAGCCACCTACATGAGAGTGTTAGACACACCATCAATCCAATCCAAGTTATTCATAGGTCATGATCTACCAAGCAAGGGTGGGAAATGATGGAGTCAAAATGGATTGAGTTCTTGATCCACCCACACATGAGGATTGAAAAATCCATAAGCTCAGTCCAAGTTATTCACTGATTTATCACTATACACACACAGAGAGAGAGGTTATCACCAGGTTTATACATTGGTTCACGTACCTAATGAAGTGTATTCATTGATGTCTTCTCTCTTATTCATTTACTCAGTTTTATCTTTGATTTTAATATCTCTTAAGTAAAGGCTAATTTATACATGTTTCACTTGTATGACATGTAATGGAGCATGTTTCACATACTTAGATTTAGACTCATGGGCTTCACCTCTTCGGTAAATCTAGGTATACTTCTTATTCCTTTATCCTAATCATTTCACTTTGTTTCATTTCTATAATAAAGGTGGGGAGGTAAATGTAATCACCTAAAAATGGCACTTGAGTGATAAGAGTGCTATTTGAGACCACCCATCCCTAGCTTAGTCCTAGACCTATTTTCACACTTATCTAGTTTTCATGTGAGCCACAGGAATCCCTAATCATCCCTAAAGTAGTCCCAAACCCTCATTCTTACATCATGGCCCTTCATTCCTCAGGTTCTACCACCTGGACACTAGTGCTATAATATGACAATAGCGCCACATGGTGTTAGCGTCATAATTTTGGTGTTATTGTCATTTCCCTCCTTTTTCCATAAATGGATATTTTTTCAAATCTTAAACCTCCTAGGGTCAACCTAGACCTCTTTTAGCACCCATACAAGAAATAGAATAATATATATACATGAATTTTAGCCCTCTAACCACTACATGGAAATTACACATACAAACTCAGAATAAGTTGTGCACAATTAAGGCTATCAATCCATATTCTTCCCTAATTCTACATACTACTATTTATAGCATTCCTAATCTTGAATTACTCATATGTCTAGTTTCAATCACATTAAAATCACTTAAGTTAGTTGTAATAATAGCTTTACTTGCACTTTCAACAGCACTTAGGTGCATAGAACTACATTAGGCTTGATCCCTCTTCGAAGTATTGGTATGTAGGCAACTCTCATCATAGTGGGGAATTAAGGATGTCCCCCATAACAAATAAACTTTAATACTTGTATTAATTGGATGCCTTAGTAACATGGAAGATTAGGATTTTCACATAAAATTATTCAAAACAAGTTGTCTATAGGGTTTCATAACTCGAACACATAAGAATAGGCTTGATAGACCTAGACCCAGGTGTACCCAGAAGGTCAAAACAATTTTGCACAAATGACACTAATGCCAAAACAAGGACACTAAAACCACATGGTGTTACTGTCTAATTAGGGTGATAATATTTGAAATGGGTTTTGACACTTGGATCCTATTTGAGACACTCAGACCAATGTCTACTCAGGTTTTAGCCTCTAGATCATCTATCTTGGTCATTTTCTAGCTAAGTTCTCATTTACATTATTTATTATTATTTTTAGAAAGGTCAAATTTAGTCAATTCTATAAAAAATAGTGGTTGTATTTATTGCATATATCTCTCTTGATTTACTATACTCATATCTTTAACAACATAGGATTTACATTACATCTAAGTCCTAAAAGGTTAAAACACAAACATCTAAATCATTTTAGACTCTTTGTTATGAGACCATTGCACTATAGAATAAATTGGGACTTATGCAAATAGATAAATGTTTAGATTTTAATATTGAATTACTCCCATAAATATCATCTACATTCGATAATTGGATCCACCATGTCCCATGAAAAATCAAAGTATTAAATAAAGGGAAAGAGTCGATATTTAGATCAAAGCCTATAGCGATTAAAGCACCTTATCTAAAAAAGTAGCCTACATTGTTTGATTCATATAGATATAGACCTCGTTATATTCTTAATACATTATTGGATAGGAGGATTATCACACTTCCTCCAAATCATTATCATCCACCACATAAATAGGCCTTATTGTAACTTTCATGACATTAATGGTCATTAGGATAATTGTTGTGCACTCAGATATAGAATTGAAAAATATGTTGATAGAGGTATTATTATGTTTACTAAGGGGACATCTAGATCATATTATCTTCTTTATACTATATCACATTCTACCATGACCAATTTATCATAATATATTCCTATTAAGGAACCAATGGTTACTCATCATGTTGTTAGAAATAAATTTAGAGAACCATGTTATGGGAAATTAATTATGTCACTAGTTCAATAGTAGTGGAATCCATTGCAGAAAGATAAGCAAATGTATAGCAATGTTGTAATACAAGGAAAAAATAATCAATCAATAGTTATAATACAAAAACTAATAAATATTTTTGTGACAAATATTACACATATTCCTACTACAGTTATTCCTACCAAGATAGTTCCATGGTTAGAATACAAATACTCATTATACTCCACACTTCTTGTTTCCTTCAGGATGGATATATAATTACTCGGGGCTCATATAGTTTTCTACATTTTTCTCAAATATACATCACAATTATATAGTACTAAAATTACAACATATGCAATTAAAATAAACACATGCATCTTAAAGTCTATTATGTCAAATCCATACAATCATAACAAACTCAATATACCAAAATAATTGATATCCATCTATATAAAGAATTCTTAAATAACATAATATGCAATAAAAAATTTATACAATGAAATAAACAATAATCACTTTATAATTAGAGCATAGTCCACAAGACCCTCCTCATCCATCTCTACATAATCTATATCTACTAATACAAGAGACCTAAAACTAAAATCCCCAGGATCACCTCATGACCTATATTTTAACCTCTCTTGATCCTCATACATAAACAACTATGCCTTAAAATTGGCATGCTCTCTTTATAATCATACATACTCATCCATCATTATAAGACCTAGAGTAGTATCTAAAATTGGTGGGGGAATCTATAGTCTCACCACCTCAAATTTCAAATCATCTCATTCTATTGAAACTCAAATGTGTGTGATAGTAATGATTGTAAATTGATCAAATAGGGGTGTGTGAACATTAAAAATTATTGTGTCCCACTCAATAAGACTACCTTTTGTTTCACATAAATTTTGCTTTATTTCTTAAGAAGAAAGTTTTAAAACTTAAAATAAGAGTGAGGTTTGTAGAACCTAGATTTGGTTTGCATTCTATGATCTAGACGGTTGCAGATACTCCTCTTTGTCTAGGGAGGAATGACCTATAGATAAAAAAGCACTAAATAAATGGTTGATTAGTTAGATAGTAGGGTCAATTGCCTAGCAAGCTAAATATAAGAATCAAAAGCTTCTTTGGAGGCTATCAATCCACACTTTTAAATAATCAAGTTCTAAAAATGAAAGATAAATTACTTGCATGAATAATAGAAGATGTTAAAAGCAAATACAAGAAGTGCTTGAAAGAGATGAATTTACCTAATTAGTGTAATAAATGATTAGATATTAATGAAAAATGAATCAGATGGGGATAAAAAAATAGGGTGATATTCTATGATCAAGTAAAATGTCAAAAAGTAGGGTTTAGTTGGGGCCTGATAGGTGGAATTGACTTGTTGTTAGAATTATCACATAATGACCATCAGCAGTTGGGTGAACCATCAAAAGTTAGGTAACCATCAGTGGTTGGGTGACCATCGATAGTTATGGGTAAACCATCAATGGTTACTATTAAATTTGGCTTAAGTAAGGGTAGGTCTAGTTGGGAAGGTTGTTGAGTGATTATGGGAGGTGGGTTTGGGCTAGAGACTAGTTTCAAGACATAAATGAAGGAACTAATTACTAAAAATACTTAACTATATTGCCTAAAACATGTTGAGGTGAGTGTTTGAGAACCCATTGTGGAGCCTAAAGCAATTTTGGTAAAGTGTCGGTGTCTTGGCTATGATTGATGAATTGTGACACTTGTGCTCTCTATTGTTCTCATTTGAAGATTTCTTAGATTCATCGAAAGAAGACCTATAAAATAAGTTCTGATACAAGAAGCTTTGATAATTATTGATTCTCTTTGATGATTCTTTTCCTCCTTTTCTCCTCCTCCTCCTCTCTTTTTATATAAGGAAGGGAGAGGTGAAATAATAAGTTCAAACAAGGTCTCAACAGTTCATCTAATTTTAGTCTTAACATGAAAATTAAGCAAGTGGATAATAATAAAAAAGCAAGGTGGAGTTGAGTTCGAGTTAACCCTTAAGGTGGTTAAAGGCTGACCATTAGTGGTCAAGTATAACCATCAATGGTTAGGGGTTGACCGTTGGTGGTTGATGGGTCAAAGGTAGAATGGTCAAAGTTAGTCAAGGTGACTTAGGTTTGGGATTGAAAGGTTGTAAAGTGGTCTCAAGGGGGTCCAAGGGTAGTTTAGGGGTTGGTGTGATATTTACAACCATAGTGTGTGAATTTGTAGTGTCTACATTTTTCCTTTTTTTTATTTAGTTTGTATCTGCAAGATGCAAAATAAAAAATGGAAGGTTGGTAGAAAGTTGAATGCCCCAAGTATGGGAGGATATGTTCCCCCTCAAATTGGGAATTGATGAGGTGAAACTGAGTTGGGTGCAAGTTTGATAAGTGGATAAGTGGATGATAAAATGGGTAAGATGGATGGATTGGTAAAATAGGTTATTACGAGGATGATAAGTGACAAGTGAATCAGGTAACAATGTTGGGCATAGTTGATATGGGTGCACTTATAAACTAAAGTCACCATGTAAAAGGTTATTGTGTTATGAGGGGTCTAAAAAGTGGGTGATATTAAGAACATAGATTAGGTCACAAGTTTGATAAGTTTGATAAGTGGGTGATAAGGTGGGTTTGGTTGGTTGGGCATTTAAGCATGAACAAGCATATAAAATGTGACTAAGTACGATATCATTGATCGTACATAGACTAAGTTACCATAGTTGAGGTAGGTGGTAAAACAAGTTGGGTACTAGAAGGACAAGTGACAAGTGGACCAGGTGACCACATTTAGGCATGGTAGTTATGGTGTTACTCATAAACGTAAGTCTCATAGCTAAGGTTAATGTGTTCTCAGGTATCTAAGGTAGGATGTGATCCTGAGAAGACAAAATGGTCGTAGGTTTCAAAACCGCAAAGGGTCATGCTTTGAGGTACCTAAATGGTTGGGCACAAAAGGTAGCACAAAGTTGTCAAATATGGCAAGGTAGGTATGCATTCAAAATGACCATGATAAGGTTTGGTCACAAAAAGTGTAAAAGGTGGGCCAAAATGACCAAGTTGAGGTTAATTGGTTTGATTGGTTGGTTAGTGGAGAATAAGGTGCTCTTCGATAGGTGCATGGTTGTGGAGAAAAAGGTGGTCCCTAATAGGTGTATGGTTGTGGTATTGTTGAGTTTGTTTGAAAAGGTTTGGTTGGGTGGTGTTTAAGTTGGTTGTCCCATTTTGTGGAAGGGTGCAAAATAGGTGGTTGGGGTTTCAATGACTCAGAGATGGAAGACACATGTCTTATCAAGTGGTCATGAAAGTAAAAGGAGGTTGAAATGATCTAATTGACAAAGACTATAATGGAAAGATGGGTGGGCTTAAGAACATAATCCCCTTTCATGTGATGCATTGGTGTTAGTTAATTGGTTAAAATAAGTAACTTGATCACGTAGTTTCAAGTAAGCTCAAAATCTATTGATTTAATAGAGGGTAAAAGGTAGAGATGAATGGTAGGTGGATGAATGGTAGTGTAACCTTCTTGTGGGGATGGCTTTCCCCTTCTGTAGGTGACCTAAGAATTATTATAGACAAGTCCATGTTCTAAGTTTGGTGTAGACTGATCAAGGTGGGAAGTCTACAAATGTTATGTGAAAGTGGGTTGAAGCTTTCTTGGGATTGCTTTGTTTTTTATTTTTTATTTTGGGTTTTTTTATGTTTTTATTTTATGGGTTTGGGAAGTTGATCGATGTAGGAAGATTTCAAGCGATTGCTTGCTTGACAAATGTTTAGTTCATCCATCCTTAAAGGGAGTGGTCTAAGCTTTGGATTTGTTTATGTGTGATAGTTATCCTTCAAGGGAGTAAACTGCCTTTTTAAGTAATGTTTGGTGGTTTTAGGTAGATGTCCTTCAAGGGAGCAGTATGTAATGTTAGATATTTTTTACCCAAGTGATATTCGATATCCCAAATTTTAATGTTATGTTAGTTTAGACATGGACTAGTCTATATAGGTTGAAAATATTTCCTTTATGGAGGCAAAACCATAACACAAGAAGGTTAATGATGGGTAAAAAATGTTTAAGCGACAATGACCATGGGGATTCATCCTATAAGGGATGAAAAGTGTCCATGAGATTCATACCATAGGTAGAGTCATCATGCCCATGCTTATAATTAGGTTAAGGTTGTGATGGATAATCACACGATCCTATTTTAATCATTTACCCTTAAAATAAGGAGATGAAGGTGGTTGAAAATAAGGGATGAGCTTAAGTTAGACACAAGATGATCAAGAACTTGGTTTAACAAAAGAATGATTGTAAAATCAAAGCATTGAGGGGTTTAGGTTCTGATATGCCCTAAATCCACACTTACATGTAAATGGTTTGAGTCAATTAGGAGAGAAGAGGTCCCCCAACTACTTTTTGACACTTGATTAGGCATGAAAAATATGATGGATGGATAGAGTAAAAAGCCAATTTTGGTTAGGTGGTAGTGGCTAGACTTTGACTAGCGACAATGTTGGTTAGTTTTTTGTTTGGTTAGGTAGGTTTGGGTGTTGGTTTGGGTTGGTTTGCTAGGTAGGTATAGGCAAGGTAGTGAAAAGGCAAGGTTTCAGGTAAGTTTTTGGTTATGATAGTGACAGTTGGTGATTATTAGTAAACTAGTGATGATTCACCAAAGATTGGTGATGGTCAAGATTTGAAAGGTAAAATCGATCTAAGGACAGATCAATGATGGTTTAATAAAGACTAAAATTAGTCAAGGTTTCAAGTAAAAGAAGTTTAAAAGGTGTGATTGACATTGAAGGCTTGCTTAGGTTTGAGGTTAAAGGTTGGGTTAAGGTCACGGTTGGTTTAAGTTTAAGGTTGATTTGGTGGTAATTGAGATTTGATTTGTTATAGGTGAGGTTGGTTTGGTTATAGGCAAAGTTGAGTTAATCATAGGTGCCAAGGGTTGGTTTGGTCATAGGTGAGGTTGGGTTGATCATAGGTGTGGCTGGGTTGAGGGCAAATGTTTAAGGTTGAAGTTATGGGTGAAGTTGTTGAAGGTGAGGTTAGAAAATGACAAATGGTCAAAGCCTTTTGGAAGGAGAGTTCCCCCAATTACTTTTTCCATGTACGATGAGGATGTTGGTTAGTAAAGAAGGTTTAGAAGGGATGAATCTGACTTCATCCACCTTCCAAGGGTTATTATTTATTAGTTGTTAGTTGGTGTGGAGTTCAAGTTTTAGGCAGTGGTTCATGCAGGATCTCCCTTATGGTGCTATGGAAAGGAAAACATTGTTGGGTCAGATTTGGGTAGGGTTGGGGTTCAGAAATGATGTTAGGAACATCATCTTAAAATAAAATTGGGTTGGACAAGAGTGTCAGATTATCCCAATGAGCGAGCTTAGGTGAGGTGTGGGTAGCTTGGAGAAAAGGGTAGCCAAGATTTAATAAATCTTGAAAGAAGGGTTGATGTTGGTTTGGGTTGATAGATAAGTTACTTATGGTTGGATCAAAATTTGGGTTGATCATGGCTGATTGATTTGGTTTAGAGTTTGGTTTGATTGGTTGAGGGAGATAGGATGGGTGGTTGATTCAAATTGTTGGTTGGGTTTGCTTGTTTGTTTGGTTTGTTTGGTAAGGTAAGGTGAAAAAGATTTGACCCTATTCAAAAGGGAATCAAACCAAAGATAATGTCATTAGATAGATGAAAATGATAAGATTATAGAGGAATTGAATGGGTTAGGTTTTAGTTGAGGTTGGCATTGGGTTGGTTTGAGGTGAGGTTGGATTAGTTATAAGCGAGGTGTTTTGAGCTTGGGTTGGCTCCACTAAAAGGGTAGGTGGAAGAGGGAAGGTAGCTTTAATTGGTTCCACTAAAAGGGTAGGTGTAATAGGTATGGTTTTGGGGGATGATTTCACCTTTTAAGGAAGTGGAAGAGGTAGGTTGGTTGGAGGTTGATCCACTAAAAGGTGAAGTCGAAGAGGTAAGTTGGTTTCCTTAATTGTGGTTTCAAAGGAAAGCTGAGAAGGGTCCACTTAGTAAACAAATAGATTGGTTAAGGTTGATTCTTCCTTAGTGATGATGGTTGTTGAAGGAAGTTGGGAGGGTTTCACTTGGTCAATAAGTAAATTGGTTGGGGTTTTGATTATAGTTTCCTCAGTCATATGTTTGTTAAGGACCAAATCTAATGGATGGACCTCATTACTTTGAGGGTTTTGGTTATTGGTTTGTACAATAATGGGTGTAGAAAGAGGTTCAATGATTGATTTTTTGAAGACATTCAAGACTAAGTTGGGAAGAACATAGAGGCTATCCTTTGGGACCTCCTTTTGGTCAATAAAGTTTTGGATGATCATCTTAAAAGACTGACATCTCTCTACCACATGACCGCTTGTACGATGATATGTACAAAACTCATTCTCTATAAACCAAATGGGCTTTAGAAGAGAATGGTTGATGGGTTTGATTGGAAGAAATGTAATGATAAAAGCCTCTAAGAGTTTGTCAAGGATTGAGGCATATGATTCCCCTGGTGGGGTATACTTCCTAAGAAGAGGGTACACCAATGGCTCTTGAGGTTGAGAGATAATTAGTTAGTTTGATGAAGTTGGTTGGTTAAATAAGTTTGGTTGATTTGACAACTTTGAGTGATTTGATGGGTTGGGTATGCTTGATAAGGTTGGTGGGTTAGAAAAATTTGGTTGATAGTTATTGGTTTGATTTAATGAGGTTGGTTGGTTTGATAATATTGATAGGTTTAAGAAGTTTGATTGGTTTGATAAGGTAGATAAGGTAGGTTTATTTGAGAGGTTGGGTAAGGCTGAGGTATTTGATAGTTTTGACATAGTTGATATGGTGGGTAGATTTGATATGGTTGGGTGGTTTAAAAAGTTTAGTTGGTTCAACAGGGTAGGCTGATAGTTATTGGTTGGATTTGATGGGGTTGATAAGGTTGAAAAGATTGAAAATATGGGTAAGGCAGGTTGGCTTAATAGGTTTGATAACGTTGGTAAGGGTGATAAGATTGATTAGTTATAAAATTTTATTTTATAGTTGTTGTTTGGATGATTGTTGGTTTGATTTGATGAGGTTGATAGTGGTTAGTTTGATAGTTGTTGGGTTGATAGTTGTGGGTCGTATGACTAGGGGGATAGACCAAGTCTTAATTTTGAAATAAATAAGGTTGCCACAAAGGGGATATAGGTGATTGATATAATGGTTGAGGTAGGTAATCAAAAGTTTGATGTAGTTGAGGTAATTGATATGATGGTTGGGATAGGTAACCCAAAGATTGGTGAGGTTGAGATAGTTGAGGTGGGTTATGACAAGGGTCATATAAGGGTTAAAAGGTTAGGGTTAAAAATTTATTAGTTGGTTGAGATGATGATTAAGTGGTTGTTTAAAAGTTTTTATTTGGTTTTAGTTGAGGTTGAATTGATTGCAACAAAGGTCGGGTTAGTTTTAGGTGAGATTAGGTTCGTTATAGGTGATATTGGGTTGATGGTAGGTAAGGTTGGGTTAATTGTGGATGAGGTTGGGTTGATCATAGTTGAGGTTTTGTTGATGGTAGGTAATTTTGGGTTGATTGTGGGTGAGGCTAGGTTGGTTATAGGTGAGGTTAGGTTAACCATAGGTAAAGTTAGGTTAGTTTTAGGTAAGGTTGGGTTGGTGTAGGTAAGGTTGGATTGGTTATAGGTAAAGTTGGGGGCATAAGTGGCTATTGATGTGAGGTAATTCTCTAAGGCAAGAGTTTTGTCTTCTAAGAGTTTGAAAAAGTTAGGATCTCTAGGGAAAAAAATAGGAAGGCTCCCCATTGAACAAGAAAATGGAGATGAGGTGGATGAAGGCAAGATGGTGGAAAAAAATTTCCCAAAAGGGTTTGATTCCTCATAACTCAAATAAAGAGAAGACAAGAAAAAAATTCAAAGAGGATAAAACACACTCTAAATCACATTAAATTATAAGGTTCTTTTTGTCTTGCTTGTGGCTTATGCCTTAAGTTAGAATTGTATGACTCAACTTGGGTTTTGAAATAGGTACTAGATAAGAAATCTATGGTTGGTTTTAGGTAGTTTAGGCTCTCAAAATTATCTGTATTGACATAGATATGTGGCTTGATATTGGGGCCTACCCCCTCACTTCACATACCACAGTGATAAGGGTGTCAGGTTCTTAGCCAAGATATATCGATTGCCAAAGATTATACTCAATTGGAGAGCTGATTTTTGGTTTTTTCCCTTGGTAATGGCATCCAAGTGGAATAGCCAATTGGTGAAGGTTACCGCTAGGAGATCAAGTGTTATGACATTTGATTTGGTGTAATTCGTTTGGCTTTGTGTATGCAAAGAAGTGAGGCTATGGTTAATTTACTCGATTAATTAAGCTATGTGAGCTAATTATGCAAGCAAACAATGTATGAGAGGTTAATTTTAAGCCCAAAAAAAATGTTGATTTCATTTAAATGAGCATAAAACAAAATAAAAAGCACCTAAATGCAACTAGGTCCCATTGGGCATGCCAGAATGTTTCATGTAAATTTTGCTTTATTTTTTAAGAAGAAAGTTATAAAACTTAAAAGAAGGGTGAGGTTAGTAGAACCTAGATTTGGTTTGTGTTCCATGATCCAAATGGTTGTAGATACTCATCTTTGTCTGGGGAGGAATGACCTATAGAAAATAAATCACTAAATAAATGATTTATTAGTTAGATAGTAGGGTGGACTTCTTAGCAAGCTAGATCCAATAATCATAAGCTTCCTTGGAGGCTATCAATCCACACTTTTAAACAATCAAGTTCTGAAAATGAAAGATAAATTGCTTGCATGAATAACAGAAGATTCTAAAATCAAATGCAAAAAGTGCTTGAAAGAGATGAATTTACCTAATTATAGCAATAAACGATTGGTTATTAATGCTAAATTAATTAGATGGGACTCAAAAAATAGGGTGATATTATATAATCAGACAAAAACTTAGAAAGTAGGGTTTGGTTGGGGCCTAATAGGTGGAATTGACTTGTTGGAATTATCACATAGTGATCATCAGTGGTTGGGAACCATTGATGGTTAGGTGACCATCAACGGTCAAGGGAAAACCATTGGTGGTTAAGTAACAATTGATAGTTACTGTCAGATTTGGCTTAAGTAAGGGTGGGTCTAGTTGGGACGGTTGTTGAATGAGTCTAGGAGGTGGGTTTAGGCTGGAGACTAGTTGTGAGATAGAAACAAAGGAACTAATTACTAAAAATAGCTACTTAGCTCTATTTCCTGAAGAATGTTGAGGTGAGTGGCTAAGAACCCATTGTGGAACCTAGAGTAATTTTGGTAGAGTGCCAATGTCCTAGCTATGATTGATGAATTGTAGTGCTTGTACTCTCTATCATGTTTGTTGAAATCTTTGTTGGATTCATCATAAGAAGACCTGCAAAAGAAGTTTTGATACAAGAACATCTAATAATTTTTTATTCTCTCTAATGATTCTTTCCCTCCTTTTCTCCTCTTCCTCTCTTTTTATACAAGGAAGGGAGAGGTGAAACAATAAGTTCAAACAAGGTCTCAACAGGTCATCTAATTTTAGTCTTAGCATGCATAATTATGTAAGTGGCTAAGAATAAAAAATCAAGGTGGAGTTGAGCTGGAGTTAACCCTTAAGGTGGTTAAAGGTTGACTATCGATGGTTGAGTATAACCATCGGTGGTTAGGGGTTGACCATCAATGATTGATAGGTCAAAGGTAGAATGGTCAAAGTTAGTTAGGGTGACTTAGGTTTAGAAATTGAAAGGTTGTAAAGTGGTCTTAAGGGGTTATAAGGGTGGTTTAGGGGTTGGTGCGACATCTAAAACAATTGTGTGTAGATTTATAGTGTCTACACCTTCTACTACAACATCAATAACTAACAAGTCAACTCCCATAACACCGACTCAATGATCATAATCTAGTATTCCTCATATCCTACATAGACACAAAAATTAAATTTGTTAGCAACTATTCAAAGTATAAAAACCAATGTATGCTAAAAAAAATAAGTCAAACATCCCATACCTCCAACATCCCTCATAGGTGCTAGGTATAACACATCATCAATAACCCCATCTCCTCTAGATGGGAAAATTTGGCCCATATGTGCTCTATTTACCATGAAGTATAAGCATTTTTACATCCAACATCATCTAAATCAGGGATCTCTAGCATGGGATTCCTCTCATATGTTGGAATGGGGGAAATATCTATCACATATGACCTACCCCTGACCCATGGTCTCACTAGATATCAAACACTTTGTGCTCACACCCATGAAGCTACTATACACCCCAAACTGCCATGTAACTCTCTCATAGTAAAAGTGCTCAAATACATTTGGCTACTAATCATCGTACCAATAACTCACACAAATCCAATGCAACTATGTGCCATCCTTTGGCCACCTAGAAAATCCTCTATATGGTTGTCAGATAATAGAATCTACAATCAACTCATCAAATATCCTACCACATTCCACAGTGTTCCTAGCTCTCACATGGACAATAATAAGCCATCTCTGAACATATACCTATGGATGTGCCTAATCCACACATGGAATCCCTACCAATCAATTAATAGTTTTATGTTCATATGCCCAACAATGTAATAATGTGGTTGAGCCAATGTTTCCACTAAACTCTTCACATGTAATTCTATAAATATCTCAATATAAATACACAATCATGGTCTATCCTTGATAATACATGGTCCCGTGCTCTTCAATATCCTGGATGATATAATGTATCATGTATGATATAGACACCCCATCACCATCCACCACTACAAAAAAGCCAATAAAACAATAAGCAACTTGTGCATGCACATAACATCATATAACACAATTGTAGACAATACCACATCATAATCACCATCATGTTCACATCATCCATGAGGTCTACTCATAAAATATCTATATGAAATATCCTTGAGGCCCATCCCCATATCTCCCTATAACATTTCCCTAATACCAATCATTGGTAGTCTCAAAATCTACCATACATCCTCTAGAGTAACACTCATCTTGCATGTAGGCAACCAAAATGTACAAATATCTACATCCCACTGCTCATCTAATGTGGTCATCATATGGACATCATACAACATCAAATCTAACCAATATGATAAAATTAGGTCATGGATAGTCTTCATTATTTAAACTCATTAGAACTCCATAAATTGAATATCCTTTTACAAAAACACAAATTTTTCTATTAGAAATAGCCGATTCTCAACCTTAAATCAATTACATTCAACATAAATACATTTATTTTAAAATCAAAGTAAAATAGGATAAGATTGCACCCTAACATATAACGGTGCATGACAAGACCGCTAAATTTAGATGGGGCTACATCATATCAGAATACAACAAGCTTGAAAGGATGGGGATGGCCTGAATAAAACAAAAACTAAAATACAAATAAAACTAACCTAAATCCAATGTCTTCATCAACCTAAATAAGTGCCTCCACCTCGTTAAATCAACTGTAATAAATAGCTTTTTTTATGGTAATTTTGTAATTCATAGCTCAAAGTTTACTATTTGTAATTTTAAAATGAATTGATTTTTTTTTTAAATATACATTATATATGTATTTCTAATGATTCCATACTCCTAAAGTATGAGTCAACCTTATCATAATCCAAGTTTATTCATACTAAACTATCAATATCTTGTAACCCATAACTCTATTTAAAAATCCAATTCTTCCATGTAGAAGATGGTTACAAATTACTTTGTATTATATATGTGTCGATCTCATGCCAAAAAAATCCATCCTCCCAATCACTTATATTGCAATTTTCCATAACAATTCCTTCATTGTTATGTCTACAAAAACCAATTTAACTCTAGCTATACTAACAAAAATTAGTAATAAACATTATAAAAACATAACTAAGATCATTACATATGACACATCAAAATTTGGTTTTATCACTTTACACCAGTTTCGCTCCTCTCACCAAAAAGGGGGCATACACAAAAACTATTTCTATAAACTCAGATACACAGGAGGGAATTAGTTCAATACATACTACATGTTAGGGTTTGACTCCGATTACATTTTAGACTACTCAATACATTTCAATTATGGCTTACATAATGTTTCAAACATAGATTTTGATCAGTACATTATGATTAGTTAGACACTATATTATAGCTTATACACAATTTTTTTGCAAAATATGACAGAGTTTTTTTTAGAATGACATAATACTCAAGAAATGTTCATTTGTTTTAATATCCTTGCAAGGGATTTGATTTTATCAAATATGTTTACTCCTTTCAGACTATAGCATAGGGCATCAATGTCTAAATAGGGAACTATTTTCTAGATTCACAAAATAATTATTTTAGGTTATTAGAGGTTATCACAGTTTATTACAATGTTTTCTCAAATAGACCCTAAAAATTACTTAGTTTTGACATATGTCATTAAAAATAAGGCATATGCAAGGTATATGCTCATTTTTACATAGTTTGACACATTTTTTATATATGTTATGACAATGAGGACATATGCACATTTCATGTTTACATAGACGTATAATCAACAATCAGAAACTATGTTTTCTAACTCAAATTATGTGACTCAGTTTTTTATAGTTATTAGATTTTGGGCATGATGCATGGCATATAGTCTCAATATCTCAATTTTGCACCACACTCTATGAAAAGAATGGGTATACATGTCATTCTCTATGCTAATTACACTAGACTTAGTTCATAATTATATTTACACCAGTTTTGCACTAGAATTAATCTTATAGCCATTTGCAGTGGTTGATTCAAAACTTTTTTCCAGTACCAAGTATATTGAGTTGTGGCTCCTCATACCATAATGGTTTACTCAAACTCAACACAAAAACTCCACATCATGAGCTCGTCTACATAGGTATCATTCGAAGTCTTGTTCAATTATCTAACCAAGTAGAGAATAAGATTAGAGACCATCTTCTCTTTGCATGGGTTGATTACATTAAACCCATGGCATCTCCATTTCCAAGTGAGCACATGCGACATAGGTAAGTGTAGGTATGACTTTTTTCCTTTTACTCTAGTATTTTTATTTTATTTTATTACTAGAATAAAAGGGGTGCAAATGTAACCACCCAAATTTAGTTAAGAAAACACAAGCATTATGTCTTTTATGACTTTGTATTTAGAAGTTCCTAATGTTGAATTAAGATCACATTGACACATGTTGTTTATAGTCCTATATCTCCTTTGTCATTTTTTCACATTGATAATTCATTGTATTTGTTGAAGTTTTATTATTCCATATCATTCTTTATTTGAGTCACAGGGATCCCTAGTCCTCTTTCTACTTCATCCTATTGTCTTCTTATTTTCGGACAAGACCACCCTATTTGGACTATCACACTTTGCTAGGTTGTTTGAAAAGGGTGGTCTTATCTAACACACTTTTCATAACTTCTTTTGAAACATGCTTTATTTGGGTTTTTTTTTATGATTGTTTTACCTTCTCTAAGTCCGTTGGCACGTCAATGGGTTTTTTTAATTCAAAATTGGGAGTCTTCTATTTATAGGGTTACCTAAGCTATTTTACATCTAGCACTCATCTATCCATCAAAGCATAGTAAAATAAAAGCATATTACAATTAGTTTAGCATCTAAATAATTATCAAAAGTTTACATTGTACATCTAGACTGCATGCTTAGACCAAAGGAGGGCCTAGGCAAAAAAACATTTTAGATTCATAGTTTCCTATGATTGCAATCAGACACACACACATTAGATGGAGAACTACATCAACCTAAGGTCCCTGTTTTGGGGATATGTGGGCAATGCTCGATTCAAAGGGGTTCTGAAGACAGCTTAGCCATTCCCACTTCTTCATTTTTTTCGTTTTGCATTTGATCTCTGTTTGGTCTGTGTGCATGACTTTGCTAGGGTTTTTTAATAAGAAAAGACTAAAATACAAGCTAAATTGTATGATTGCACATCTGTGACATGTTGAAACACATCTATAGGCATACCCGCACATATCATCTATTTGCATTTTTATTGTAGGAGTAGCCCAGACAACAACTCACCATAAGGAACATAGTAGGGTGTCATAGTCTAGATCCACCAATCTTGTCCCAGGCAAGCATAATAGCCACATCAACTGATTTGAAATCACCCCAGTCATCCTTATAGTCAATTATAGTCATATATAGTTTGTGTTTTCAAAAAAAGATAAGTTGATCATCCCATTTTGTACTTTTAGATCAAAACCGTAATTGCTCACATAATTGATTATTTATAAGTAGATGTGTGTTTGAATTCCCATTTGATTGTTCATCTATTTTACTCAATTGTTTGTCTTATTATATTAAAATTCTACTAATCACAATTTTGATAACACATTTAGATTAAAATCCAATCCCAGTGTCATTATTTAACTTAGTTTTGAGTTTTGACCTAGCTAACACTATTCAAACCCCCTTAACATTATTCATTACATTTCTAAAATACCTTATAAGTCACCTTAACATCAAATCAAATCATAAAGGTAAATGTGCAAGTCACTTAAGTGGCCCCCTTAACCAAAAAATGAATGGGAACTTGGACCTAAGTTTACAAGTGTATATAAAGTGTCTTAGAGGTGGTTTTAAGTGCATTGAAGACACCTTATAATCAAGGGATAGGATAACAATTTTATTTGAGTGTTGATAAAGTCATATGACAATGCATGTGCCCATTTATGGTATGGGGAAGTGATAACATTAATAGGTGTGTCCAAGTCTTGCTTACCCACATGGGTGTGTAAGATGAGTTCATGCTAGAGAGTATTTTTTTGGAGAAGGGCCAAGGAATGGGAAGGGACAAGTGTCACCTTCCCTTTGGACATTGGTTTGGATTGTTTTGTTTATAAGAGCATTATAAGTCTTCCTTGGAGGAACGTTTTGCTCATTTTCAATTTAGAGAGTGGAAGAGAGCTTGAGGAAGGAAAGGAGGAGCTTAGAGCGAGGAGGAGAACTTGGTTTGGGAAGGATCTAGCTTGATTCCAACACTCACAAGAGATTCCATTGTGTAGAGACAAGAGGTGGAGTTAAGGTAGGCTTCCATTTTACCCAATTATTTTCAAAACAAAATTAGAGTTATCTCTCTTCCCTTTTTGTCTTGAGATTTCTAGAGGTGTAAGGCCATTTGGTTTACCCTCTCCACCATGTGTATTTTTATTGGCTCTTTTGGCTTGGAGATGCAAAATCCCTCCATTTTTTGTTGGTTGTTTTTACAGCCCATTTTGAGATTTAAAATCATACAATTATGCTACCCAATTGCGCTAAAATTGTTCTACATGGTATGTGCCTTCCTGTGTAGGTTTTGAGCAAGGGAACTAAGTTCCAAGTCGTCCTATGAAGCTTTTATGCATGGGGTTTAGGAAAATGGAAACCCTCATGTTTCCATGGTCCTTCCATGACAAGGGAGAAGGCTTTGGGGAAAGGAGAAACTCTTAAGTCCTCCTTCTCCCACCCCGACAGTGTAGAGAGTAGAAATTATCATCCACAACAGGCGAGTGTGGAGTCTTAATAAGTATTGCTTCTTTGTGGTTGCCATGTGTATTTGTATTTTTTATTTAAAGATTATTTTATTGGTGTTATGTGGGTTTTTTTTGGGGTGAATATGGAAGCCTTTTGATATAATAAAGTGTTAGTTAAGATACCTAGTTGTTCCTCCTAGTTGAGCTTGTTGGCTTCCCAATATTCACCTCCTTCCTTACCTATATCATCTTACTTTGAACCTTTTGTGTCACATATACTTGGAGATGGGAGACTCAGGTTCAAGGGTGCCTAGGGTATCCACTTGATGATGGCAAAAGGATGGGAGGCGAGCTCCTCCTTTACTTGCCTCGTGAGTACACTTTAGAGCTTGCTTGGAGGCTTTTTATATTCTATGGATTTTCAAATGTAAATGATAAGAAAAGGAATATTGGATGGTTTTAAGATTTGGTTATGTAATATTAAATTTTAATAAATATGAAATAGATGGAAGGAAAATTTTGATATATTAATTATAGGTTATCACGCATTATTTTTCGTTAAAGTTCTAGTTGATTAAAGAAGAGTAAATGCAATGAAAGAACATTTCTATGCTTGAAAACCAAGTTGTAAATTGGTATGTACAATTTCATTCATTGTTTTACATGGTAGAACAAAATTTAAGATCATGTTTCATAGTGCTCGCTAAATGGATTTTGTTACGCCCGAAAAGGGATAGTTCATTTAAATAATTTTTATATAATTTTAAAAGTTTTATTTTTTGCAATTTTTTTGATAGATAACGACTTTTGATTGAAGTGTGGACCGGTCTGGGACACAATCAAGGGCCCAGATCCCCATATGATTTATTAACCGCCTAAATACCACTTGTATACCAAATATTACCAGATGTCTACCAACTATTACCAATAACAACTACCACCGGTCTCGAGAATAATCAACAGCTATTAACAGTACCGAGAATACAACCAATAGCCACAACCGACCTCATACGCCTCCCCTGAGATTTGAACCTAGGTGGAGCTTGAAACAACAAGCCACTTAACCAACTTGCTCACATCTTATTAGCAATTTTTTCAAATTTTAATTTGAATGAAAAATGAGTAATTTCGGTTCTACTACAATCTACAGTTTAATTTTAGAATATATGATTTAATTTTTATGATTTTTTCATGTTACAATATTGAAATTATTTAGTTTCCTTTGTGATTTACGTACACTTCATGTAATTTTTTGCACATTAAACAAGTCAAAAAAACGTCTGAACTGATTTTAAATGAAAGCTTACAATTTTTTAGACCTATCTCCTTTCATTTTAATAACTTGCTTACATTTTGTCCATTATGAATTTTTGAATTATGGATGCCTATAGATTAGTTTCAAGGTTGCATAGGCCCCTTAGAAGGGCACAATACCCTTTGTGTATAGAATTCAAGGCGGCGGACACATGGGTGACGATGTGACAAGTAGTGGAGCCCCTAGGGGTCTACGCATTTGTGCATGGTAGTGAGCGTCGTGGCATATAAAGTAGTGATTCATGTGAGCACCACCGAGCGATTAAGGGTAAACCATATGGCTAATAAGCTCCACCACATGTTTTTACTCTATGGGGCAGTCAACATATGTTAACTGCCATCTAATCCTTGACTATCGTGATTAGTGTAATAAAACAAATTATTTTATTGAAAACTATGTTATTTCCTAAAAAATTTCATGTATAATTAATTTAAACTAGAACTATTTCACTAGATATGAATTATTTTGTATAGTCGATTATGAAAACCTAGAGACTCGGAGGTGGGATACCCTGAAAGGGACCCCACCAGCGTCTCCCCCCTTCTGCCCTCCCACCTCCTGCCCCACTTCCTCCCCCCCTCCAATTTTTCTCTCTTCCGCAAGGTAATTTTTTAAGGCTTGAGGCTACATATTTTTCAAGATATGCCTCATTTGTGTTAAAGATGTCATTTTTTACCTTTTTGATGTTTGTGGATTCTTAAAAGTCCCAGGACGGGTTGACCCAAAAGGAAACCTCAATTTTCTCTCCCCTACCATGTGAACTACAAATAAAAATATGAAACTAAAAATAGAATGTAGTTTTTTAAAATCTTATTAGCAACCATTAATAACTATGGTGAAGCTTAAAACTACCAAAAACTTTTTCGAAAATTGTTGGACCCTGTAACTAGTTGGAGACTTTTTAAGAAGATCTGTCCCTGCAAAACCAACCCAAGCATGCATGTACCGAAATAGATTTACAAAATGAAATAAGATGTACAAAATGCTAAAATCTTGGAGACTCTATTAATAACAGTCATCCAAGGTTGAGAAAGGAGAAAATGGATGACTATGGACAAATCATCCTCCAAACCTCATTCTTCTTTTCTCAACTCTGAAATTGAAACATAAAAAGTGATATGAAAACTTTATTGTACTCCTTAAGGATTTCTAAGGTTTTTTAGTCATTGACTGAATTTCACAGTGAAGATATAAAGGATCCAACCACTAGGATGGAGTGTTCCATCCTCAAGGAGCTAAGCAAGGACACTTTAAACCCTTTGAGGTCATATAAAAAGTATGTGTCCTTGCTAAGCACTTTTCTAAAAATATAAGACAACTTGAAAATTAGATTTAGTTGTGACTTTAGGTGTGAATCAAGCCCTTTGATTGGCGTGAATCACTTAAGATCCCCCTTGAACCCTCTTAAGAGTTAGAATAAATCATTCCAGCTAGCGGTTCCTCAAACTCTCTTTTTAATTGCACGTATATTTTAGACCTTCGAGGCATGGGGCCTACTAGGTTTGCTTAAAAAGTTGTAGGTTTGTTTGAGAACCTATAAGCCTATTAGAACAAGTGGCCCTGTGTGGTTGCATAACAACCATGCATCCCCCTGCACATTGCAACCCATGTTGTTTGGACAATGTAGTTGTGTAGAATGTGCTTTATACATTCTATAAAAAATGCCTATTTTGTGTGGTTTAATCATGTCAAATTTTAGGCATGAGATACTCTCCTTTGTTTTGGCACTATGCTTTGGTGTCTCCTCTCTTCTTCTTCAGTGTTTTGTTGTGTGTGACAAATCCGTTCCTTTTTGCGACTAGATCATCGTTTATGAGTTCATCCATGTCTCCCATTGGGTATTTTTTTCTAGGGTTTTGGGTTGTTGCATTCCCATATGGTTTCTCCCCATTCTATTATCTTCTTCCTTGTAGTCGTTACGCTTATCCCTTCCTTTTTCTTGGGGCGATCTGAGTATCTCTAGTGTCCTCTTGCATTTGGCTATTTGCCAGCCCTTCAATCTTTGAGTTGGCCTCCTCTTTTGAGTGAAGCTACAAAGGGAAGGTTTCTTTTCTTTTTAGTTGGGCTATGGCTCTCTCTAGAAGGTGGACGTAGACTGGATTGTTACTTCAGAGGTGTCTTTTCAACTCTGCTGCACTAAAACTTCCCCAACTAGGTGACGTGCTCTCTCTACAAGTCCCTTAAATTTGTGGACTGGCTTCTTCCCGTATTGGTCACCGAATGGTTCTTAATGGTTTCATCCCTCATTGTGCATACTTTCTTCCCATGGCCCAATGTTGCATGTGAGTGAAGTTGTAAAGGGGAAAACCCCTTCTTTTTTCTCCCTTTGTTGATCTTGGTCTTCTGAATCTCGACATGTTGTTTTAGGAGGTCTTTGTCGAGGTAAGTTTCCTTTTTTGGTGGGTTTCTTCAAGTTTCAGTTCTCTCTGTGCACCCTGTATTTCATTAGATTGACCTCTTCATGCGGTAAAAGTTGCAAAAGAAATGCTTCTCCTTTCCGATTTGGTCTTGATGGATGTTGGACTGTGTTTGAAGGGTTGCATTAAGGTCTTGTTCCTCTCCTTCGGCGTGGTATTGGAGCTAGTTTTGTTCAAGTTGCCTTTGGTTGTTGGCAGTTGTTGGTTACTGATTGTTCGTGGATTTGGCCCTCATTGCGGGTATTGTCATCCTATGGTCCAAAGTCCCCTATGAGTGAAACTACCAAGGGGAAACCCTTTTCTTCTTCTTTTTCCCCTTGTTTGGATTTCTCCTAAAGTTTGGAGGGTTGTGTTGGATGTCTTCGTTGAGGGAAGTTTTCTTGTCTCGGGGGCTTCTTCAAGGTTTGATCTCTCTGCTCACCTTATATTTCATTGGTATGTTTTCTTCTCATGGTAAAAGCTATAAAGGGAGAGGCTTCTCTTCTTCGTGCTTCCCTCCTGTTGGGATTTGGTCCTTGATGGAAGTTGGACTGTGTTTGGAGAGCTGCATTGAGGTCTTGTTCCTCTCCTTCAGCTTGGCTTCAAGTTGCCTTTGGTTGTTGGCAATTGTTGTCCACAAATTGCCATTCTTCAAGGATTGGGCTCAAGGGTGCTCCGATTTGGAATCTTTCTTATTCTTTTAGCTCTGCAATATTGGGCCAGCTCCCAATTGGAATTTCTCGAGTGCCCTCATCTCTCCCTCAAGGGGAGATTAATAGAGTATGCCAAATCAGCGAGATGTGGCTTCTGTTTGTTTTGTATTCTCAACTCACCTATAGGGGAGAGATTTGATCTTGGTGAAACTAAGGTTAAGAAATGAAATGCTTTGGAGAAGCATTCTTTTCCCATTCAAATTATCCTCTGATCCAGGGAGTGATTTAGCTGATTTCTTCTTTTTGCATCAACTTCTTCTGCTCTGATATGTTTGTTCTGTTTTTTCAAAATTCTACATCGGTGAGGGCCCCAATAGAACCCTTTTAGTTATTTAAAAAGATGGCATTAGAGTGCATACCTTTGAGGTTCTTCATATGCCTAAACCCTATACAGTTTTAAACCTCAAATCAGTTAAAACTTTTTCCCTCTTCGAATCTTTGAGGTTCTTCATTGCTCGTTAATTTGTGTTCTCTTTCTCACTGTGTAAACCACTTTATAAGACAATTTTAGAGGTTAATATTTGTCAATTAGCTGCTTGTCATTTTTTTTAATTACCATTAAAAAATGAGATTCACAACCTTTTACAGAACATTTTTGTTTTAATCACCAAATATTTGCAGAAATTTTAAAAATCTTTAATAAATTACAAATATAATTTAAATTATGACAAATGTGAAGAATTGATAATTCAATATAAAAAAACATTCACCAAATTTGCAAACCTGAAAAAAAAAACGTGTTTTCTTTTTACTATTCCCAGTGTTCACAGTTCAAATGAGTACAGCATTAACAAGCGACAGATTTCGTTCTCAGATATGAAGATAAAAAGGAAAATATCATTTATCAGTTTTCTTTATATTCATCAAGATACCGTTAAATGCAAAGACTTCCATTTGATAATATATCACTTTAGCAACCTCTGTTCAGATCTCCATATAGTTTGCTTATGACTAGGAATTACTGGAAATATCTTAAATAAATTATACCTCTAATTCAGACCATTGCTATTAACACCGTCTACTTTAATTAAAAAAGGAAAAAAAACATGATTTTATTATGTCTAACGAAAAGTTTATATGAGATTTCCATACTTGCATTGAATGCTCTGTGTCATTGATTCGCGAAAGTTAATTGCATTTATGAACTCTTTCAAACAGAAAAAACTTAAGTCACAATAAATCATGATAATTGAGATTAAACTATCGACCCCACCCCCAACATGTCCAAACATCAAATGAAATTTATCATTTCAGCCGAGAAAAGAGAAAGGTAGAACCATCTCCAGTATAAACCTTGTTCGCCCGTATTGCAGTTGATAATAGTCCCTAAAGTTGAGATTGACTACCTAAAAGACTACATGTGTTTTTTGCACTGACTCACATTTTTTGTGGGCATAAATGTGCACGTTTTTCGATATGGACATGCAGCCAAGTAATGTTAATAATCTGCCAGGACTAAGAACCTTAGATCTAACACTTAACAAAATTATGTGCATCTCTTTGCTACGTACAACCAAAGTAGCCAGTTCGTTTTGTATACAGGTTTGGGTATGGTGAATCGGGTTTGGGTATGGCGAATCGGGTTTGGGTATGGGGAATCGGGTTTATTTTGAACCCCAAGTACGGCTTCGGCATGGCCATACAAATATATATTTTAATATAAATATACTAGCCTAATAAACAGGGATTAACCACATAACATGCAAATAATAAACAAAATATCCATAAAAATACTATTAAATAATTTATAATGTTTAACGGAATGCTAACTGTTATAATAAATATTGATTATTAAATCAAAATTAGTATTCATCGTCAAGACAAGTGTTATAATTTGTTATCTTTTTGAGTTTTTAACAAACTTTTAGGGGTTGTAAGTGGTTTTTTTTTGTTTTTTTTCATTACTTTAAGTCTAATTGATAAAAATAAATAAAAAATATTAAAAAAAAAGGAAGAAAATCCTGTGGATTTGCCCTGTATACGCCCGGGTTCTTCTGCTGACAAATTATGCAAAGACTCAAACTGGGTACATACCGGATCAGTAACAGGTCAGGAAAGGATGGCGAACAAGTGTCCAAATCTGTGAAAAAAAGGTGTACTTCACCAAAACATACCACCGTTACAGATAAAGGTCCCTTCAAACCACTATGCATTTTGCAAATTACAATTGATCAAGAACCTCAAGAAAGAGGTGTTCTAATAATTTGTAGACATTTCGGAAAAGTACCAGACAGAAGCAAGCCTGAACCCAAAACCATAGACCAATCCAAAGAAAAAGGTCATGTATTAAAAAAAAGGAAGAAAATCCTGTGGATTTGCCCTGGATACACTCGGGTTCTTCTGCTGACAAATTATGCAAAGACTCAAACTGGGTACATACCGGATCAGTAACAGGTCAGGAAAGGATGGCGAAGAAGTGTCCAAATCTGTGAAAAAAAGGTATACTTCACCGAAACATACCACCATTACGGATAAAGGTCCCTTCAAACCACTATACATTTTGCAAATTGCAATTGATCAAGAACCTCAAGAAAGAGGTGTTCTAATAATTTGTAGACATTTCGGAAGAGTACCAGACAGAAGCACACCTGCACCCAAAACCATAGACCAATCCAAAGAAAAAGGTCATATATTAAAAAAAAAAAGGAAGAAAATCCTGTGGATTTGCCCTGGATATGCCCGGGTTCTTCTGCTGACAAATTATGCAAAGACTCAAACTGGGTACATACCGGATCAGTAACAGGTTGGGAAAGGATGGCGAATAAGTGTCCAAATCTGTGAAAAAAGGTATACTTCACCAAAACATACCACCGTTATGGATAAAGGTCCCTGCAAACCACTATGCATTTTGCAAATTACAATTGATCAAGAACCTCAAGAAAGAGGTGTTCTAATAATTTGTAGACATTTCGGAAGAGTACCAAACAGAAGCAAGCCTGCACCCAAAACCATAGACCAATCCAAAGAAAAAGGCCATGTACATTTGAAATTTTGAAGTGATGCTTCCTGCATTCAATAATGATTTCTCGGTACTCATTACAAGAAACAGTTGATGTATTTCTCAAACAAAATTTATCGAATATCTAGTAATAAAAAATACACTTCTTAGCTTCTATTAGACAATATATATACAATTGTAAACTCTAAAAGCCTCCAAAAACTTCTACAATTAACAGCAGGGACAGGACGAAAGGTTCTACATTTTACAGAAGTGCTAATGTGTGAGACTGAGAATGTCTGAAAATATGATATACTGCTGAAAAATCCAGCTTCAATAACTCTTCAAAAAGGTTCAGTCTCAACCAGCACCAAATTTGTCAATCTGATAGTCTGGTTTTAATACCCATTGACCTTGTCCACCTTCTTTTCTCAAGACAGCAATTTCTTTCAAAAGTTTCTTGAATAAACCCATATCTTTTGAAGGAACCCTGTCTTTAAAATGATCTACAATTTTAGCTGACACCACACATCCACCACTCTGTTGAATGAATGTACAGAGTTGACGAATTAGGATCTCGGGTTGAATAGATTCTGGAGGAATTCTACTGTTAGCAGGCCTGTTGCTGCTTGATGTTCTTTGAGTCCCATTCATCAGGCTAAAGCCCGCTCCTGATATCCTCTGGCACTCCAAGCCAGCATCTATAGCACTTTCTTTATTCATCCGTATCCGTGCAAGAAGGTCGCCTGAGCTCAAGGCTTTTCCTGCAGAAGCTCCAGCAAGGCCCATTGAAGCACTCTGTATACTAGATCGATCAGTATACTTTGAAGCAGAAATCAATTGGGAATTTTCTGTTGATCCGAATCTCCTCCTTATAGATGCAGGAGCACCAGCGGCACCAGATTTACCAGTCCATGTTGGAACTGACACACTATCTTGACCTCGAAGCATCCGCGACCGTCTTAAAGCTTCAGCTGCTCTTTGGGCAACTTGAGCAGCTTCGTCATCAAGCTTCAGTTTCTCTTCATCATCAATGTCAATAATAGCATCATGATCGATAGCACTCTGTAAGATTTAACAAATTCAAGACTTAAAATGGCAGAAAGTATATTATTCTGTATAACATGTAGAGAACATTCAAATGCACTACCAGAAAACCATAATGTCCTAAATTTAGAAGGAAGAATTTATGAAATCATTGCACAACTCACACTACGGCAATGGTCATGGCCACCTCCAAACAAATAAAATCCATATATATCTAAGATTTCAACAATCAAATTGCAACTTACATGAATTCCATTAGCTAGCAGACTTTGTAACATATTTGATTCATCTCCTCGTGCCTCTTCTTTAGGTACAACCTTTTCTTTACTCTTGCTTCTGGCCATAGTTTTGCCTTGGCCCCTATTATAAGTGCCACGAGATGAAGTACTGTTACTGTGAATATTTACAGGATGCTGTGCTTGTATATGTTGTTCATTCTGATCATGTAACATTGCTTCTCCAGTCAATTCACTAAAAATGCTAGATGTTTCTGTCTTATTGTCGTCCATGTCAACTTGTAAAGTAAAGAGATCCCGCATATCTCTTGCCTTAAAGAATCTCCGCTGCCGTGGATTCTTTAGGATCTTATTGGTTAGGAAATGCTTGTATATCTGTCTATGATAAATTTTCTCCTCAATTGTTCCACGGGTAATCAATCTATAGACAGTCACATCTCGTGTCTGACCTATACGCCAAGCACGCTCCCTTGCCTGTGTCATGAATTAAATATGATTAATTTTACAATTAAATAGAAACATTGGTCGCACTCCACTTATAACAAACTGCCCTAAACTTATCAAACGTGATTTCTTCTACAGAAAAAGAGGCATAAAAGGAGGAATGTAAAATGAGAAAGGGATTGGAATTTATCTAGAAATATAGATACAAAAATAGAAATGGTATTAATGTCCATAAATGACCAGAAGTAGGTCAATGGGACTGAAGGATACAACCCTTAGCAATAGAAAGTTCTAGGAAGAGACAATCCTAGAGGTGAATCAAAGAAATAAAGTACAAAGACAAAATAGAGCAGTGTGCCACTAACACAAGTGGCAAAGAAACCAATACAACTAGTAATGAGGAGCGAACAAAAGCCCCAAGAGAATGTGCCAATGAAGACTGGAGGCAAATCTCATCGAATGTCTGTCTGTGCCTAAAGTAGAGGAATCCGTGCCTAAAGTAGAGGAATCATCTAGAGCCCTAGCTTCTCTTGTTGCTACCTTAAAATCAATCTCATAAGTTATCATATTTATGGTTTAATAAATGGAATCATACCTGCATGTCATTTGAAGGATTCCAATCTGGATCAAAAATTATCACTCTATCAGCACCAATCAAGTTTGTTCCCAGGCCACCAACCCTTGTAGTTAAAATAAATACAAAAACATGTGTAGACTCATTGAATTCATCCATTAAAGCTGTACGGTGTTTGATAGGAGTCAATCCATCCATTCGCCGATAAGTAAGACCTTCAGATGCTAGGTAATTTTCAAGAATATCCAGCATTTGCTGTGTCTGAGTAAAAACCAGAACTCGATGCCCTTGATCTTTCCAAACATTCAAAACTTGGGAAAGCACCTTCATCTTCCCACTGCGTTCTGGGTTCCCATAATCTGGATGCTTACCACTGTGTTCCTTTTCAAGCAAATCAGGATGATTACATATTTTCCGCAGTATATCTATTCCATAAAGTGAATTTCTTCTGCCTTCAAATATTTGCTCCACATCAGAACTTGCAAGAAAAGCACGATATGCTGTGTGCTGCTCTTCAGTCAAGCTACAAAAAAGAACATGCTCAGTTTTCTTTGTAAGCTGTGCATTTACATCAGATTTCATACGTCGTAAAAGGTAAGGCATTATCAGGTCTCGAAGAACAACAGCACATCTATAAGCAGTTGATACTTGCAATGGTGATGCATTGGCATAACCACCAATTGCAATAGGTGCAGCAAATTGAGCCTCAAATACAGGCAAGACTCCCAACTTTCCAGGAAAAACAAAATCAAACAAAGACCACAACTCTGTAAGTTTGTTCTGAATTGGGGCACCTGACATTATAATGCGATGCACAGTTTGCAGTTGTTTGCACAAGAGGGTGATTTCAGCATTTGGGTTTCTTATGCGGTGCCCTTCATCCAATATAGCATATCCCCATTCTATGTCCAGCAATTTCTCCCTTATTATTCTAAGTTGTTCGTAAGAAGTGATAAGCATCCCAGAACTAGATTCAAAAGTTCGCTTAATTAAAAAATCCCACTTGTTTGCACCTTTAACAGTCTGCGCTTCCTCCTCATCACTGTATACTGGTTCTCCATTTTTGTCATCATTTTTCATCCCCTTAGACTTGTTTGACTTTACAGAAGTTACTGAAACAGAATCATGCAATATTGCAACATGGAACTGGGGGTACCATTTTCGGATTTCCCTTCTCCATTGGCGTAAAAGAGTTACCGGACATATAATTATACTAGGCTTGTACATACCACTGAAATGCAAAGCTGCCAGAAATGCTATGACCTGAACCGTTTTCCCGAGACCCATTTCATCTCCTATTATTCCACCAGCCCTCTGGCAATGTAACTCCCAAAGCCACTTCACGCCCGTTTTCTGATAATCAAAAAGATTGTCAAACATTTTTCCGGGAATTTTCAATCCTCCTTCAATGGTTACAATGTCTTCCTCAAGGCTTCCAATATCTTCATCAGCTTCCTCATCACCTTCAATTGCATAATCAGAGTCTGCTGAATCTGAATCATCCTGTCTTTCCTTCACACGTTTCTGCTTTTCCACAATATCTTCTGTAAGACCCTCCCATGTGCACAATGATTAGGAAGAATAAAATAACAAGACATAAAAGCATTAAGAACAAATACATATCCATTCATAAAAATACAATTGTCACTTATTTTGACTAAAAATTTACTTAACATCTCAATCAACTAGCTTAGCAATTCTGGAACAATAACCCAGAGAGATGAAATCTAAACTTTACTGTCGACAGTGTACTTTAATAAACGTAACATCCAATTAGAGCCACAACCAAGTGCAACTAATGTATCCCTTCACCTGTCCCAAGAAAGTTTCTAGGAATTAAGGATAGTCGTCAAAAAGCATCAAGCCAATCTTCCAGTGCAAATGTAGGAGATCAAACTGGAAAGTAAAGCAAATTTGGCATTAAAAACAAAAAAATAATTTTCCTGAAGACAAATCGACTTTTGCTTAAATGTCTTC
The DNA here is from genome assembly GCA_037957365.1 of Torreya grandis. NCBI lineage: Eukaryota > Viridiplantae > Streptophyta > Pinopsida > Cupressales > Taxaceae > Torreya > Torreya grandis. The sequence goes on along the minus strand of JARHVA010000836.1, from coordinate 3,238,601 downwards.
TATATTTTTCTCAAGGTATTTGGAACAATCTGAAATGTCTTATTATCTAGTTGAAGAAGGTTTAATTGTGTTGAGAAACTCTAAAAGAAATTTAAGGTGAATATATGAAAACATGAAAGACCATGGCCATTTGTGAATATATGAGCACATGAGAATATTCAATATAGGGAGTTGGGAAATATTTCTTTGTGAAATAATCACAACTGCAACACGGTCAACTCGTGACATGATTTTGGGAATAAGATCGCCCTCAAATCATTTCCACCCTGAATTATTCATTACAGAAATTACAGATATGAAAAATACTCTGAATATCAGACAGCAAATTTCTTAGTCTTCATGATAAGCTTATTGTAAACCCTAGTTATTATAAAATTATCAACATAATGGCATACATGTTGCAATATGATCTACATACCATTGCCTTCTTGACAATCAGCATCACTCCATGGTTCGTCATCACTAGATGCAGCATTCCTCCATTGTTGATCAGGCAAAGGCCGCTTTCGCTTTCTTAAATTGCTTGTTTGATTTTTTGGAGGTTTTTCGACCTTGTTGTACACTTCAACATTGACAGGTTTTCTAAGTCTTCGAAATGGACGAGTGGGAGGATCCAATTTTGGCAAATCTCCTGCATCAAGCAACTTCGTTGATGATCGAGCTTTTGCAGTTACAGACAAGGCTGCAGCAGCTCTGGAAATTGAATCTATTGAAAGATTCCCATCATCAGTTTTAACTGGTTTATCACTGTTTGTTTTTTGGCGGGATCTTTGAACACGGCGCTCAAACCCTCTGACATGGTCAAAAGGTGTTAATACCCCTTTACGGATGAGTTTATCACGTTCCTGCACCGCAAAATGTTTGTCAGCTGATCTAAGGAAAAAACTCAAAGCAATGTTATCGGAAAAATCATGTAGGACATGAATAAAATGACCAAAAAACATCCCCAACATGAATACACGGAACAGAAAATGGTGATTCAATCAAATTAGAATATTACAAGAATATATTCCATATTTTCTGCAATTCATTTTAAAATATAAGGTAATTCACACTAAGAGCAATGCAAATTACAGTTTCAATAAGCCCTGAAGCTGCTGCATCCAATGCCACATCAAACTCATCATCCTCTTGAAAACAAGAATTCGTCTTTTCATCTTTTTGTTGTTTATCCATACAATGGCTGTTTCCCTTGGTTACAGTACCTTCTTCAATATTCACTAAATCCAGAAACAAACCCTGCTCCTTAGGTTCCTGAGTCTTTCCCTCTCCCTCCAAATCCTTCAACTGCTTCTTAAGTTGCCCTCTTTTCTGTTTAAGACTCTTCAGCCTATTGGTAGCTAATGCACGCTGAAGCACTAATCCCTCTGCTAAAGAAGGCTTTTTATCCCTGAAATCCAGCTCCTCGTCTTCTTTCCCACCTTCAGAATCCTCTGAAATGATAATATAATTACTTGCAGCATTTTGAACTGTTTCAAGACCTGCCACAACAGCAGATATTTCAACCTCCACTGCCCTTAACTGAGCATGAATATGTGACTGTTTTGAAAGCAAATTTCCTTGATCTTGTTTCTCTCCCTTGGGAATTTTGTCACTGTTATTTTCATCAGAAAGTTGGGTGATCTCATTCTCTTGCTCTTTGTATTTTGCCTGTTAGATCCATTACCAAAAGAAATAGTTAGAATGTCATACAGATACAGTGTCTGAAAGACTAAGTAAACACCACATAAAATGTGAAGGCAAGTAAACACCATATTTTGAAAAATTAATACCTTAGCAAGTAAATGGCGCTCAATGTCATCAGGGTTAGCAGATACAACACCCAAGCTATGCAGCAAAAGTTTATCTTCCTCTTTCATGTCCATCATATTAAGCACTCTACTTCAAACACCACAGTTGAGAATCTACTGCCATAAGTTAAAACATACACAGTTATCAGTTTCACGTGCAAATCATGCGAGGTGTCATCATCTGATCCTATCCTTGAGGACCAAGTTTACATATTCAATGAAACCAATTAACTAGAAACTCTATTTCAAACATTTGTGCCACTTCTTACACGATGACATAAAGATGATGACTACTGCTTGCAGACAAAGATTGTGCATTTGATCACCAGCAGCATTTCTTGAAGCAGCAAAAGAAATTATTGTGGATTTATTCTTCTAAAGAATGTTTCTTTTAGGACTGGATATTCTTGGAGGCTAATCAGTTGGCAATAAGGTTGAAAGTGTGTTAAGAAAATATAAAAGAAGGTAAAAGCCATTTTGTAGGTTAGGGACTAGCCAGCATGCCTCTTGGGCATATGAGATCCCCACTTGGTGGGTACAAGGGGTTTCTTTCACTATACCCTCTGTGTGTGTGTGTGAGAGAGAGAGAGAGAGGGGTCGGAGGGTGGAGGTTGAGGGGGGAGGTCTGGGGGGGTGTGTCTAGGGGTGTGGCAAGGGGGGTTGTGTCTGTGCCGATGTCTCTCTCTCTCTCTCTCCCCCCCATAATAAATGTAGATAAATGCCATGCAGTATAGCAAGAGGGTTCTGGATTCACCATAATAAATGTACTAACTGAATTAAAACACTGTCCAAATAAATGAGAAAAGAGGAAACACTTGACGCAATCAATGGCAAGAAGCAATTCTCTTGGTCCATTCACATGTGAACGACAAATACTCGTGCACTCACTCACCTCGACAGGAGATTCCACTTCCGTCATCTTACAGGGAATTGTTTCCTTCACAACCAGTTGATGATTTTGATGAGTGACAAAAAAAACTTCTGCGACAAGTTGCAAGCATTAGCAGTGCAAGCAATCAACTGTCCTCACATAAACAGCAGATCTATTAAGTTTACATCGATGCCTAGATCCCAACCATGGTAATTCTATATGAAAATATTGATACCTAATAACACTTCAGGTTTTCTAACCCATCAATGTTTTCCTTGTAATGATTAGGCTATTTGTAATAATTTGCAGTTTTACAGCTTGTTGAGTTTGGCATACCAAGGTTGTATCAATGAATTTTTTTCCCATTTAAAGCTTGTCTAAAACATTGAAAACTCTGGGACTTTTCGATATTTGGCTTGTTGTATTGGTTCTGATATGTCAAATTGGCATTGTCCACAGGGTTAAGCACTTCAGATTTTCCTAGGCTAGGGGCAAGGATGTTTTTTTTTTTTGTGTGTGTCAGTAACCTATGAAAGTATCCAGCTTGTTGGTGGGCAATCACTGGGCATCTCCAGAAGTCAGCATTTTCTCCAGCTACTTAGGGAAATTTTTTAATGGCTGACTTGCCCTCCACAAATATTTTGCTTCATCACTGACCAGGACACAATGTCTAAGGGTGGCAAGCCCTGCAACATGGCGAAAACTAAGGTATCGAATTTCAATGGGTCAAAGACCTATTCTATCAGTTCTGACATTGAAAAGAGCCTTTTATTTATTATTAACGTTTTGAGCCACCTTTTAGGCTCATCGTCAGGACAAGAACGATGCCAAGGATAGTCCCATAACCTGACTAGAATAAATACATGTAGTGCAAAAACAATCATATGAAGCCGACATAATGTATTACTATTTTTAAATTAATGGAAGCCAAGACCGACTAATTAATAATCCATTATCTCGATTCAGACAGACTTTTTTTAACAATTTCGATGGCCTCTCTTATTCTCCTCTTGGACCAATTGTCAACTTTTGCCAAAGTTTTTGTGCCCGCAAAGTTAATGGGATGCTTAGTATTATGATAATGCTCCGCTAATGCCGATTTGTGAGTTCTATGATGTCTAAGGTCAGCATTATGCTCTTTAATTCTTGTACCAACCATCCTTCCGGTCTCACTAATGTATGATTTTCCTTCCGGTCTCACAAATCAGCATTAGCAAAGCATTATCATAATACTAAAGTGCTCTTTAATCCTTGTACCAATCATCCTTCCAGTCTCACTGATGTATGGTTTTCCACAAGCACATGAAATTCGATAAACCCCCTTATGTGTGTTAGGGTCAATGGGATCTTTTACTGATTTAAGGAGTTTTCTAATGCTGTTAAGCGGCGAGAAGATAGTGTTAATGTTCCTTTTCTTCAAATGTCTTGCAATTTTATCTGTAAAACCTTGTATGAAAGGTAGGAACACCTTTTGTTCTTCTATGTTGCTATATTTGGTAGACTTTTGAGTTTTCCTTTGTTGCCACTCTGCTCTTGCGAAAGCCTTATTAATTTACAGGGTGGAATATCCATTGTTTCTAAAAACTTGTCGCAAGTGCTCTTTTTCTTGTTCAATGTGATTTTTACCTGAGATCCTCATGGCTCTAGTTAAAAGAGTGTTAAGGACTCCCATTTTCTGGGTTGGATGGTGGTGAGAATTTGCATGAAGATATTGGTCGGTATGCATTTTCTTCTTGTAGATTTTATGGGTTAAGAGACCATCCTGTGTTTTGATCACCATAATGTCTAAAAATGGTAGGGATTCATTTTCTTCAACCTCCATAGTAAATCTTGTGGAATCAAACTGGCTATTTAGATATTCAACAAATTTATCAAGTTCTTCCTTTCCACGGGCCCAAATTACAAAGGTGTCATCAACAAACCTCACCCATTAGTTGGGTTGCAATTGGTTCGAATTGAGCTCTTCACATTCAAAGTTCTCTAAAAACAAATTGGCCACTATTGGTGAGAGGGGGGAACTCACAGCCACATCACAAGTTTGCTCATAAAGATCTCCTTGGAAACTAAAAATGGTAGATTTAAGGCATAAGCCTACCAATTCCGCAATTTTCGGATTTGTTAGGTCTTCAATAACCTTGATGGCCTCATCATTGGGAATCATCATAAAAAGGGAGATGACATCAAGACTCAACAATATGTCATGTTCATTTATATGCATACCGACCAATACCTTCTTGCAAATTTTCACTATCATCCAAGCCGAAAAAAAAGGAGTCCTTGACACTCTTTTAACTAGAACCATGAGAATCTCAAATAAAAATCACATTGAACAAGAAAAGGAAAACTTGCAACAAGTTTTTAGAAACAGTGGATATTCCACCTTGCAAATTAATAAGGCTTTCGTAAGAGCAGAGCAGCAACAAAAGAGAACTCAAAGGTCTACCAATGATAGCAACATAGAAGAACAAAAGGTGTTCCTACTTTCCATACAAGGTGTTCCTACTTTCCATACAAGGTGTTACGGATAAAATTGCAAGACATTTGAAAAAAACATTAACACTATCTTCTCGCCGCCCAAAAGCATTAGAAAACTCCTTAAATCAGTAAAAGATCCCACTGACCCTAACTCGCATACAAGGGTTTATCAAATTTCATGCGCCTGTGGAAAATCATTTATTAGTGAGATCGGAATGACAATTGGTACAAGGATTAAAGAGCACAATGCTGACCTTTGGCATAGTAGAAGTCACAAATCGGCATTAGTAGAGCATTATCACCATACCAAACATCCCATTAACTTTTCGAGTACAAAAACTTTGGCAAAAGTTGACAATTGGTCCAAGAGGAGAATAAGAAAGGCCATTGAAATTGTTAAATACAAAAACTGTCTAAATTGAGATGATGGATTATTAATTAATCGGACTTGCCTTCCATTAATCAAAAAATAGTAACACGTTATGTCAGCTTCGTATGATTGCTTCTGCACTACTTCATGTATTTATTTTAGTCAGGTTATGAGACCCTTCTTGGCATCGTTCTTGTCCACATGATGAGCGAAAGAGGTGGCTCAAAACATCAACAATAGTTATGGATCAGATCGCAGCTTCTCCATTACATGATACCAATTCTATTCACTGCGAATTCTCAGCTGGTAATTTAAGAGCCTTTTACTTTGAAGATGAAAATCTACTCATCAGAAAGCTCTCCAGAGTCCATACTAGGGGATGACCTTACTTAACAAACTAAACCTTCGTTAAGGGCACATAGGATTTCACAAATATGAATATCAATTGGCGGCCAATGTGAATAAAATAGTCTTTCCCTCAAGTCAATGAATATTGGTATGGGTATGGATATGGGTGTATTTGCTTTGTCTATCGATATGGGTATGATGGGTAAATTTGCTTTGAGTGTGTACATGAATGCATTCTACTTGCATTGGAGAAAAAAAGATAGAAAAAAAAAAAGAGGTTGAAATACTAAAATGCAGGGCAAGGGGTATTCTCAAGAGAATTGAATAAGCTTAAAAAAATGCTACAAAAATGATCTTTGTATCATAAATTTATAGAAAAAAATTGGATTCTAAGAAAAAAACCGACCAATTCGAGATCAGAAAATCGAATCCTTAAACAACTTTGTTTTCTTCTGGGAATTTACATATTAGGCAGTTCCTGCAATCTTTCGGGCACAACAACTCAAACAAGCCCTAAATTTCAGCAACCTGAGCAAAAGAGGTCAAGAGTTTTAATCCAATATTCAAAATGGGTATCGACCAAACTGGTGTCATTCAAACGGGAATTCAAAGAAATTTGCTAAAAAGAAGATTTTAGAGCTGGTCAAACTTTTACCTCGTTGATTATTGGTGAAAAACAAAAAAGCATGATGTCGATCGGCCTCTAAGAAAATGAATTTTGCTTTCAGGCCGGAGATTTAGGCAACGGTGGACAAAAGAACCAAAATCTGGAGTTAAATCTATAGCCTAAATGGACGATCTGGAATTCCCTTGTAAAATACAATCGTAACGGTGTCATGCTTCACATATATTTTAATAATCTTCTTTTTTCTAAGTTATAAATAATGTGAGTTTATTGTAAGGAAGTCCGAAGAATGGTTCCTAAACTGATCATTGTTATGGTTATAGATGATGCCCTAATTAATTATACCGTCGTTGCATATAAATGTCCCTTAATTTTACAAAAATAAATTATGGCATAAAATAAAAGTCCCTCTTTTAAGCGCATGGAGTGTTTAAAGATATGATGTGACAAAAATTGAGGCTCGTGTCTTTCAAAAAATAAGAAGAATCAAAAAGGTTTTAGTCCATCTGGGGAGCATGATGGTTGCTTATATCCATCCATCACAATATAAATCTCTCTACGTACTTGACATGGAGAGTCAAGCGGTTAAGGCCAGGATCATGCCCTGGGTGATTTTGACGGTGTGGATGTCCCTTACTCGTGGTTGCTTAGTCGAAGGAACTTACTGATTTAGATATACGCTTATTCATCATTGTAATCTATTATATGTTTATTTTCGAAATATGAGCTCAGATGCTGACATTCTATGTAATTCAATGATTCCATATGAACGCTCTCTGTTATGACATGCACAATTTTTTTAAAAATGAGAAGAAAATAATGTGTTATGAAAATTGTTTTTTAAGTAAGGGTTAAAAAGTGGGTTTTGAAAGGTTCTGGAATTTTATATAGACTTTAATAGAAATAATAATAAAGTTTGGACTTAAACAAATTTACAACATCTTGTAATAAATAGGTAACTAAAATAACAATTAGTTTCAGTAAATCTTCAACATAAAGAAGTTTAGAATGCAACAATTACAGATAAATAGAAGCAAAAAACAACCTCAAAAAAGCTACACAACAATAACCTTCAATGAATAGTCAACAAAAACTTAGCTCCCAAACAGTTAGCCTTCAAGAAGCCATCCACCCAAAAACCTCAAAGCAACCATTCACCAAGCTACCGACAGAATAGAATAAGAGAAAAGCAGCGAACTTAATTAAGGGGTGAGACCAACCTTCTTCCACACCAAGAAAGGAGACCCTCTGTGATACGTTTAGAACCATCTTCAACCATCTACTCCCCCTTTGATCTCAACTTTTCAATCTCTGACTTTCTCCCCTTCCTTTTGACTGAAGAGTCCAAAAGAGCTAAAGGTCTCATCTTTATAGGATGAGGGGGGAGGCAATAGCTATAGTCCAAAGAAGAGGGCTTGGGGTCACAACAGGAATAGGCACCTTTCTATGAATATCCTCACATCTAGGGGAGGAAATACTAACCTTAGGCATAGATGGAGGAACAAACACAACAAGACAGTAGAAAATTCTATGTTTGTGCCAAATGTACCACTAATTAGGAGACCCCTCCTCCTTCCTCCAAGCCATCTGAGAAGACAAATGCAATAAACCTTTAGAGGAACACCAGTCGCATGATGCTCAAAGAGATTATAGTGGAAGTATTTGAACAAAAGGCCTTCATAATTGAGTAATTGAGTCCAAGACCCTCAAGAGGAGATCAACTTAACCAAATGTAAAATAAGTTTGGAAATATCAACAATATCATAAGCTCTCACAAATATGCTACCCAAGGAACAATCATCAAGTTTCATGAAAAAACCCACACGATTGACCAGTGTAATCACCTAAAAGTGGTATTTGAGTGCTCAGAGTGCTACTTGAGACTACTTATCCATGGCTTAGTCCTAGACCTATCCTAAAGCCTATTATCAAACTTATCCAGCATCCATATGGACCACAGGAATACCTAGTCAGCTCCAAAGCAATCCCAAACCCTCATTTCCCGATCCTAAGTTTTCATGCCCAGTGTTGTGCCAGTTGGACAGTGGTGCCATAATAAGGACACTAGAGCCATGTAGTGCTAATATCTCCAAAATGGCGCTTATGTCCTTTACCCTAACTTTCCCAAACAAATATATTTTCAAAAGCAAAAGCCTCATAAGGTCGGCATAGACATCTTTTATTATCCGCACAAGCAATAGAATGCTATAAATACATGATTTTTATCCTATATCCACTAGATGGAAATTAGATATAAAATACATATTCAAACATGAAACAAGTTGAGCAAAATTAAAGGTATCAATCCCTATTCTACACTACTTCTGCATACTACCATCTATAGTAGCCTTAAGCTCATATTTTCTAGATTTCCAATCTCAAACACACTCAAGGAACTCAAGGCCACTATCATAGTAGCAATACTTGCACTTGCACCAGCACTTAAATGGGGAGAACTACATCTGGCTTGATCCTTCCTTGGAGTATTGGTATGTGGGCAACTCTCTTCACAACAAGGTGTTGAGGATGTCTAGTTTATCCTACTAACAAACACACTTTTTAGATCATACCCTACTTACATGGAGGATTAGAGTTTGCACCTTAAATCAGTCATTACAAGTATAATACAAAGTTCCAAAATTTGTGCATGTAAGAACAAAACCTAAAAATCCAGACATAGGTGCACCTAGAAGTTCAGGACAGTCCTGTACAAATGACATTAACGCCAATATCAAGACACTAAAGCCACATGGTGCTACTGTCCAATTGTGGTTCTACTATCTAGGAGGAGTCTTGACATAGGGATCCAGTTGACAACACTCAAACCATCTTCCATCTCAATTTCTAGCACTCAGATCATCCATATCAGGTGTTTTCTAGATAAGTCTTTATTTGCACTATTTATTACTATTTTTTAAAAAAGTCAAAGCTAGATAATTTTGTAACAAATCAGTGGCTATATTTTATGCATATTATTTACCTAATTTAGTCTACTCGACCCTTTAATCAAACCTAGGATTTACTCTCACTAAGTCCTAAAAGGTTGAAACATTTGGTGAATCCAACTTACTTCAAACACTGCTCAAACCCTAACCTTAGATGTTCCTAGGATTTGTATCCTTCTTTTTCCTATTTTTATTTGCTGCTTTAAATTTTTTAGATTTCATATATTTATTTTTAGTAGCTCTATTCCAATTTTTTTACTATATACCATCTAAAAAAATTATCTCTTTCATTAAGAATAAGTGCTAGGCTAGGTGGTAATCCTATATAACATATTCAAATTCCTACTATTTGAGCTTATACCATGGATAAGGGACATGTTGTAACTCCTATTGTTGATCCTTCACACCCTGATTATGTGGATTTCAATGATAATGCATTCGAAGATGAACAATATAATAAAAAACAAGATGATACACAAATTGGAAATTAGGACACTCTCCCTCCACTTAACAATGATAACATAATTATCAATAAAGATGAGATCCTAAAAAGCTTAAAAGATAGAATTCTAGAACAACCCCTTGAACATGCACTAATCTTATAAGCCATAATAGAAATTAAGAACAAATCAAATAATGGCCAATCTTCAACTCCCCAAGCTAATAACATTGTTACACCTATAGTGGGGCCAACTCAGCTAGCACAACCTATAATTATAATTCAATAACCTTCAGTGACAGCTATACCTCTTATGGCTAGTTCCTCCACTCTAGATGTACAATCCCTCATGCACGAGGATCATACTCTCTAGGCTAAGGTGTTACATCTTGAGAAGGGAGATACTAGGCCATCACATACCTTAGATTCTAATATTCTATTACATACACATTTGGCATATCACATAGCAGTAACTCCCTAGCCATCTAGATTTATAGCACCTAAACTTACATTATATGATGGCAAGGGTGACCCAGAGCACTATCTCTGAGTTTTTCACATAACATATTTGGACTACGTGTCTGATGATTGGCTTCTCACAAAGTTGTTTCCATGCAGTTTAAAGGATTATGTCTTACGATGGTTTTATGACTTATCGAATTAATCTATTGCAACATTCAATCCTTTGGTAGACATGTTTTTAACACACTTCTCCATCAATATCAGTGATAAAATTTCATATGCTCAAGTTGCATAGTTGAAACAAAAGTCAAATCAACCTATCGTAAAATACATCTTATGATACAAGACTATATTAACTAAATTGACTAGCCCCATGGTAGACAAAGAGCTTCAATACATCCTCAAATAGATTCTTTTACTAACATTACATGAAGCTATCTTGTTTAAGTTTCCAACATTCACAAATTTGTGCCACACAGTAAAGGAAAGAGAGGTCGAGAATCCATCAATGGGAAAACTAAAATATACCAATGAATCAAAATCAATAGCTAAGAGTTCAAGTAAGCCTCCATATAAGGTAAGGGCCACCAAGGATAAGAGTGATCAAAAGGCCACAATTAACATAGTTTCTGAACCATCTCCGTCCTTGGTTTTATCAATGTCGAATCTTTACCAACCTTCCAGAATCACTAGCATGGGTTTTACAATAGGTCTTGGAATGTAATGTCATAGCTCTCCCTCTCATCAAAGAGGTTGTTACAACATGACCTCTTCCAAAAACTATGATTCTAACGTCTTCTATGAGTATCACAGGGCACCAGGGCATATAACAAATAGATGCATAAGCCTAAAGCATAAGATATAAGATTTGATTGAGGCTAAAATTATTGATGTGGGCACACCCCCTGAGGCCCCATAAGTACAACAAATAGAAGCTATGACATTAAAGATATTCTTAAATATATTTCCAAAGCACACAATAAATGAGGCAGGGAGCACTTCAGGTGTTCAATACACATATTAAGCACATCCACCACTAGCTTCATGTCATACTATTACAGGAGAGGCACACGCGTTGCATACTATCATTGGTATGTGCCACACTACAGTTCCAGCTAGACCACTTATCACCTTCTTAGAGCAGGAGATTGTTGTTGATGAAATATATTTACATACACTCTTTATACAAGCCTATATGGATCATCATCCTATCCATAGTGTTATGGTTGATAACATGTCAAGCATTAGAATGTGCACTACGACACTTTTACAGCATTTGGGGTATTCAAAGCAGGATATATTTCCCATAGATAGTTATTAGTGGTTTCACTGGTCATGTTTAGAGCTCCATTAAGGAGATTGTACTTCCATTATAGGTTGGACCAACACATATAGCCACTCGGTTCTTAGTAGTACCTAGTGCAGGCATGTTTGATATGTTACTGGGTAGGCCATGGTTATAACAACTATGATCCATCTCATCCATAATGTATATATGTCTGAAATGCATACATGCAAATCATGTAGTCAAAGTTGAGGGTCTTCCATATGAGTATCCTCTACCTATCCCATTGTTACTAGTTATAGTTATAATGTAGTTACTAGTTACAGTTTTAACACAATTACTAGATATAACACAGTTGTCAGTTATAGCTCAAAGTACAGTTCCTATTGTTACATCATAGAGTTTAGTATAACCACTAATGCAGGCAAGGTCTACTCCTACAATATTGACACATATGCATACTCTCCCATAGAGATTGTTATTAGAGAGACCCCTACATTATAGATATGCCACAAATTCTAGAGGGCCTTCCTTCACTAACTTTTTTCCAAGATCAATATTATTGGGTTCTCAGGGTTCTCAACATAGGACACCTATGTCACCTATAGGTACTTCTACCACATGGGTTCCCAAGACACCACAATTAGTGACACATATTCTTATCACCATGATAGATAGCAGATTATGGGATCACAGTTTCCCTTTCACATAACACACATTATCATAGTTCCCTTATTTGACACAGGTCATAGTGATAGTGAGTCTCCCATGAGACTCATTAGTTAGTATGGTTTCTCTCTTCTTGTACATACTTTCTTTCTCCCTTGTTCCTTGTATATAGTTCATTTTCATATTGCTTGTACATAGCTTATTTTAAAAAAATATATAAAATTAATATAAAACATCAAAAAACATAAAACTTATAGATTATATACATTGTTATGTTTGCATTTCTTATATTTACCAGACACTACATGTGCTAGCTATCTTAATATAGTTAGTTTTATCAGACATACATGTTTCACTTGTTATTGTTGAGTGCTTTCAGATTGCTTATAGGACTTAGGTCCACTACACTAATCTAGACTTTCTATTATCTACCCATTGGGAGCATATACATTGATACACAGGTCTTCACTTGACACAATCTCCCACTTGGGGCACCCTATACACAATTTTGATCACTAGGTTCTATCCTTACATACTCTACATTCTAGTTTTAGCACTGTTATATCTAGATATTGATCACTTCTACTCATACTTAGATTTTTTTCTAGATATTACTACTTTAGACTCAATATATGTTCCTCTTTTTTCTTACATAGATTTGTATTACATATTCATGCATATTTTCAGTTCTAGCTTGCCTAGTTTAAACTTGATTGTATTTCTATGCTTCTTCTATTCAAGGGCATTTGAATATGCCATTGCTCTTTGGATCTACACCACTTATTTTCATAGCATGTATGTTTTGGACATGTGCCCATGTCCTTGTGTGTGCTTTTCTGATTATGTATGCAGACATTTGAACATGTCCTTCTATGTCACTCTAAGACAACTTGATTGTTACTTGCATATGTGGACATTTGAACATGTCCTTGTATGTCTTGTTTTCTTAAATTTAGTGACATGTGCCCATGTCCCTTGTATTTTGACCCCTTGGCCTACTTTGCATGCCTCATGTGTTTTGTATGCATGCTTTCTTGTATGTGTCATGGCCATGACACTTATTTTTACTTGTTACACATTATTTTTAGATGCCATGAGGGACCTCATGCATCTACCCTTCCTACTTAGGTGTCGTGATGGACATCATGCCCCATACCCCTAACTAGCTACTCAGTTTTACTTAGATTTATTGTTACATGTGTTGATTACATCTATTTTGACACCCTTGTACAATGCTATACATGACATACATCTTACCATTACATACTTATTCTCAGATCATCTTATATTACAATGTTATGTATGCACATTATATTGGATTATCATGCAGTTATCATAAATGCTCCTACTGATACAAATTTTGTAAAGCTTTTTATTTTGAGGGTAGTTCTTACATAGGTTCAACAACTAGCCTCGAAAGAGGAGGCATTCACAGGGGTTTTTCATAGAGATCAAGCTCCTATATTGCACTCATGGTACATTTTTTAGAATACAAGCTCAATTACAAAAAATTAGATACAAGTAAACACAGTGGAAAAATAGTTACTCAAAAAGTAGTATAGTGGCACAAAATTCAGACTAGAGATGCATTAGCACCCAAATTAGGACTCTAGAACCACATGGCACTATTATCCAAGATATGATGCTACTATCTAGTAGCCTTAATTTTAGAACAATTTAAATTTGCCAGAATAGTATGATAGGTACAATACAGGTTTGCATAGATCCATTTACAGGTTTGTCTATTATACTCAATTTTTGCTCAGATTGGGGGCATCATGCATGCCATGACCATTCCCATATTTAGTTCAGATACTTAGATATAGTTTGTTACAACTTAATATAAAATCTATATGCTCAAATATCATATTTGGGGGCATGTGCATGACACATTATTTCCATATGCTCAGTTACACACCGATTGATCAAATGGAATTACAAATTCCACATCATTCTCTACATTGTATACACCTGACATAATCTTCTAAGTTATCACCAATTTCATGCCTTACTCCATCTGTAGTGGTTGGCATCCCTGAGTGGCCTAGATTTGCCTAATGTACTCGAATGGCTGTAGAGCTGACATACACAATTAGATATACTTAGTTAAACATTTTTAGTAATCCATGTAGTTCAATTTTAGATGCATCTACTACACATGGGTGGGTGGTGATGGAGTCATAGCCTACTTGAGTTCTCGATCCACCCACATGATAGGGTTGGACACACTATCAGTCTAATCTAAGCTATTCACCGGTCATGATCCACCAAATAGGAGTAGGCAATGATGGAGTCAAAACTAGATTGAGTTCTTGAGACGCCCACACATGAGGATTGAACAAACTATTAGCTCAATCCAAGCTATTCATCCATTGATCATTATATACATGCACACACATAGATTGTCACCAAGTTCATGCATTACTTTGCATACCCAACAAGGTGTATTAATTCCTTTCCTCTTCCCCATCTTTTTACTTACCTTCACTCAGTTACTTCTTTACTCAGCATAGTCTTTTGCTTTTAATATCTCTTAAGTAAGGACTAATTTATGCAAATTTCATTTGTAGGACATGCATTGGATCATGCTTCACATATGTAGATCTAGCTTCACATACTCAAATTCAGCTTCACAGGCTTCACTTCCTTATAAATCCAAGTAAGTTTTTGCTTTCCTTTATCCTAGTCATTTTGATTTGCTACATTTATAGCATAAAGGGGGGGAAATGTAATCACCTAAAAGTGGTATTTGAGTGCTAAGAGTGTTACTTGAGACTGCTTATCCCTATCTTATCCCTAAACCTATCCTAGAGCTTATTATCACACCTATCTAGCCTTCATGTAGACCACAAGCGTCCCTAGTCAGCTCAAAAGTAGTCTTAGAGCCTCATTTCTTAATCCTAGCCCTTTGTGCTTAGTGTTATGCTAGTTAGATACTAGTGCCATAATAAGGACACTAGATCCATGTAGCACTAGTGTCCCCAAAATGATACATATGTCCTTTACCCTAACTTTCCCAAACAAATATATTTTCAAAAGTAAAAGCCTCCTAAGGTCAGCCTATACATTTTTTATTATTTGCACAAGCAATAAAATGCTATAGATGCATGAATTTTTATCCACTAGATGGAAATCAAATGCAAAATACTTATTCAAACATGAAATAAGTTGAGTAAAATTAAGGTTATCAATCCCTATTCTATCATACTTCTGCATACTACCATCTAAAGCATCTCTAAACTTAGATTTTATAGATTTCCAATCTCAAGCATACTCAAGGCACTCAAGGCAACTATCATACTAGTATCACTTGCACTTGCACTAACACTTAGGTGGGGAGAACTACATCGAGCTTGATCCCTCCTCAGAGTATTAGTATATAGGCAACTCTCTTCACAATGAGGTGTTAAGGATGTCCAGCCTATCCTACTAATACATGCATTTTTTAGCTCATACCCTACTTGTATGGAGGATTAGGTTTTGCACCATAAATCAGTCATTACAAGCATAATACATATTTCTAGAATTTGTGTGTGTAGAAATAGACCCCAAAAATCTAGACACAGGTGCACTTATGAGTTCAGGAGAGTCCTACATAGAGGACATTAGCACCAATATTAAGACACTAAAGCCACACAGTACTACTGTCTAACTATGGTGCTACTATCCAAGAGGGGTTCTGACACAGGGATCTAGCTGATAACACTTAGACTAGCTTCCATCTTAGTTTCCAATAATTAGATTATCCATATCAGGTGTTTTCCAGATAAGTCTTTATTTACACTATTTATTACTATTTAAAAAAAAGTCAAAGCTAGTCAATTTTATAACAAGTCAGTGGCTATATTTTATGCATATTATTTCCTTGATTTAATATACTCAACCCTTTAATCAAACATAGGATTTACTCTCATTAAGTCCTAAAAGGTTAAAATAATGAACATTTTGATGCTCTCTTTTTTCCTCAAAATGAATGAAATATTGTACAATCTAATCCAAAGGGAAGATATATGAGATGAAAATTATTTTTAAGGTATTTATTAAAAGTATACAAATCAATAATATAATCTCACATATTTTTTGTTTTCATTATGAGGGGAATTTTAATTTTAATTTTTGCTAAATTTTAAGTGATTTTTATCCATGTTGACATATATGTGATTGAGAAGCCTAAAATTACATAAATATTGATTTTTTTTTATATGTTTTGGATTACATATAACTGATTATAATTGATATGTAAGTGAATGTATAAATTGGAGCACTCCTTTAGTTAGGCATCCATGACTATAGGGCAGCCAATCCATCAAAGTCACATAGGGAATTGTAATCACCTTAAATTGGTAATTAGATGTTAAGAGTGTCACTTGAGTTACCTTATTCCTATCTTAGCCCTAGACCTATCCTAGAGCCTTAGACTTACTTTTTCAATTATTTAGCAGACCATAATCACCTACAGTTAGTCAAAACATAGTACCAAAACTATCATCTTAGATCCTAATCTAACTTGTTCAACAGTCTACTAATAGGACATTCATACCACATTTGGGATACTACAACCACATGACACTAATGTCCCCAACTGGGTGTTATTGTCCTTAGCCATAATTCTTCCCAATAGATACTTTTTCAAATGTGTGCCCCTTCCATGTCAGCCTAAACATATTTTATTATCTACACAAGTAACATAACCATATATATACAAGTTTAATTCACCTTTATTCACTAGATGGAAAATAGATGCAAAAGCTATTCAAACCAAAGACAAAGTTGAGCAAAAACAAGGTATTTGATCCCTATTCTTCCCTACTTCTGCAAACTACCATCTACAATATCCCTAAGCCCAATTTTTAAACATTTCAAAGCTCAAGCACAATCAAGACATTCAAGCCCACTCTCATTCTAACATTCACTTGCACTTGCATCAAGCACTAGGTGGGAGAACGACATCAGGCTTGATCCCTCTTCAGAGGATTGATATGTAGGCAACTCTCTTCACAATGGGGTGTTGAGGATGTCCAATCCATCTTACTAATGAACACACAATTATTGTTCATGTCATACTTATAAATAAGATTAGGGTTTTCACACTAAATTAGGTTTTTTAGGCACAACACAGAGCTCCAAGTTTTGTGCATGCAAAAATAGGACATACAGACATAGGCACAGGTGCTCTCAAAAAATAGGAACAATCTCGTAAAAGGGATACTACTACCACCCAAATGACACTAAACAAACATGGTGCTATTATCCATATTGATCGCTACTATACAGTGAGCAAACGAACACCATAATCCTATTGATAATACTTAAAACTACCTAGATCTCAACTTTTAGAACTCAGATCATCCATGATAGTCAATTTTCATTTAAGTCTCTATTTATGCCTATTTATTATTATTTTGAGAAATTTAAAGAAAGGTCAAATGCTATAATAAATCAATACTTAATTATTACATATTATTTAACTAATTTAAACATCTTAGCCCTTTAATCTAAACATAAAATTTTCATACTAAAACCCTAAAGTGCTCCTAGAAAATAGGAATAGTCCCACAAAGGGGACACTATCACCACCTGAAGGACACTACACAAACATGGCACTACTATCCATATTTTTTGCTATTATATAGTGAACATACGAACACCATAATCATGTTGACGACACTCAAAACTGCCTAGATCTCAACTTTCAAAACCCATATCATCTGTGATAGTCAATTTTTAAACAAGTCTCAATTAATGCCTATTTATTTTTATCTTTAGAAAGTCAAAGAAGGTCAAATGCTATAATAAATCAATACTTAATTATTGTATATTATTTAATTGATTTAGACATCTCATCCCTTTAAATTAAACATCTTTTTTTCTTAGTAAAACCCTAAAAGGTTAAATCAAGAATGACCTTGACCCTATTATTTGACTCTCCTTGTCAGATATATAAGAAAATTTATACCTAGGTGGATTGTATAACAAATCATCATGCTCACTAGTTGGACTACAACCCTTTCGATGACTCATATATATTTAAGTTATTTATCACATATAATTTATTATCTACCAATTATTACCAATGGGAATAGTCATAACTTAATACTTGTGATTTTTTAAAATTTGTTAGAAATTTATGTTTCCGTCATTCTATGGGTAGGGTTAGGTGTTCTATACTTATTAAAATAATGAGTATTAATTTTAATTATATATATATTTATTATTTTTTTCTAAGAATTTAACTTGAATATATTTTAGTGATAAACTTCTATAAGTAATTATTTATTTAATGACTTTTTGTTCATTTTATTTTTTGTCATAACTTATATATACCATGTTATCTTTATGCATGGGATGATTC
Organism: Torreya grandis; assembly: GCA_037957365.1. Classification (NCBI taxonomy): domain Eukaryota; kingdom Viridiplantae; phylum Streptophyta; class Pinopsida; order Cupressales; family Taxaceae; genus Torreya; species Torreya grandis. The sequence goes on along the minus strand of JARHVA010000836.1, from coordinate 3,219,970 downwards.
CAAAAAGCGTAGTAGAGCCAAAACACACACAATTACACATATAATTCTTGAATAGAATAGTAATATATTCCAATTCTTCATTATTACTCAAATCAATCTAAATCACAACTCATTATTAGAATTGGCATGCACAACTAAAAAATCTAATAAAATCAAAAAGCTATCTAGAGTTAACCAAAATTTATATTTTTAGCAACAATTGATTTTAACAACTTTTAAATGCAAATTTGAATGGGATTAATAAATTTCTCTTAATATTTACATATCTAAATAAAATTTTAGGGTGACTTTAAACTCAAATTCACGCTTGATTATAAAAATATTAAATTTTGAAAACACTAAAAAAAATTAAAATATAATTTTCTCTCATTAGATGGTTCATTTCAACCCCATTTTTTTTTTGAAAAGGTCAATAAATAGCTAAAATAACTTATGACTACATTAAGTTCTTTGAGCTAGTCATTTTTTTTAAAGGGTTTTCAGGTCAAAAGTTATGGCCTTCTCAAGGGATGCTCCTGTGTCATTTTCCTCTAGTTGAAAATAACTCAAAAACAATGAATTATTCTGATTAAACTTCTTCCATTTGTCTTTATCAACCTTCTTCAATTCCCATTCTGAAATCTAAGTGTGGTCTCCATGTTATAATCCTTCGCACAATGTCAAATACTTTTTATTTTTACCTTGCCTAGTGTTCGTTGTCTTTTTGTCCAAAACATGTGTTATCTCTTCTTTCTTGGCACCTAATACTTTCAATCCACTTCTTCTTCTTCTCATTCATTATTCTCTTCATGAAATGCATTCAAATCAGACACATTAAATACTAGAGAAATGTTAAAATATTATGGCAAGCTTACCTCATAAGCATTTACATTTATTTTATTCACAATTTTGTACAAACCAATCTTATAGTAGACCAACTTGCTATACATTCCTTGGATAAATCTTTCATTTTCTAGGTACATAATCACTAACTCACCATACTATCTCTCCTTCTTCGAATAACTTTGGCCTTCTTGTTAAATATGTTTTTATTTTATGTTTTTCATTATTTTTTGTAGCTTCCTCCTTACTTCATCTTGCAACTATTGTATATGTTCTGAAAATACCTCTACATCATTAATAACCCACTCTCAAATTGATAGTTTCACCAAGTTTAAAACACCCTTATGATTTATACTATAAAAAATATGGAATAATGATTTTCATATGGCCTTGATCACTAAATTATTATATGCAAACTCAGTGTATGTAAGTGTTAAGTCCCACTAGTTGGGCTTCTCTCCAACATTGTGTCTTAACCAATTTCCTAAACACCTATTTACTACCTTTGTTTGTATTTCTATTTGAGAGTGATATGAATTAATAAATTGTAGTTTAGTTCCAAACTTCTTCCATAGAGTCCAAAAATGACTTAGTTTTTTTGTATCCATGTTGAAGTAATGTTCTTTCAAACACCATGCAATCAAACATCTTTGAAAAATAGATATGTTACTCTAGTGACATACTTGGTTTTCTTACATGTAATAAAATGAACCATCTTAAAGAACATATCTACAACAATTAAAATTGAATCATCACATCTCTGTGTGTTTGGTAGTTCCAATATAAAATTCATACTCACATCTATCCATGGTATTTTTGGCACTAGCAATGACATGTGAAACTTTGTGTTTTATGCATGGCCTTTAGCCATTAGATATATCATGCATCTTGACACATAACTTGCTACATCTCTTTTCATCTTCGGCCAAAAATAATTCTCTTTCACCAAAGCTATTGCCTTATTTTACTAGTGTCCACCCAAACCACCACTACAAAGTTATCTCACAATATTATCTATCATAGACCCAAGTGGAATACATATTTACTTTCTCTTAATGAGATAGCCATCATTCATAAGATAATCAACATGAATAGAGCCTTTATTGCTTGTTATTTGATTCCTACATTGTTCAATTATCTTTCTAAAATTTGGATTAGAATTATACAAGTCCCTGATACTCTCAAATCCAAAAACTTCATTATATTGTAATATTTAACAATGTCACATGCTTGATCAAAGCATCTACTACCTAATTTTATTTTCTTGATTTATGGTTTAAAACAAAAGTATACCCCTATAATAAATAAACTTATATTGCATGTCTAGTATTTAATTTCTTATGAGTGTTCACGTACCTCAAAGCCTCATGGTCTATTAACTAAATGAACTCCTTAGGCACCAAGTAATGCCTTCAATGTCTTAATTCTTGTATAATGTCATATGAAGAATATTTATACCTTGCCTCATTCAAATTCTCACTATAATATGTTATTGGCCTTCCTTCATGACTAAATACTACATCAACATCCACACATGAAGCATCATATTCCACCTCAAACACATTGCTAAAATCTAGTAATGCTAAAACAAATGCCTCTATCACTTTATTATTTAACAATTAATAACTTTAGGTTTTTGCCCTTGTCCACACAAATTCTCTTCCATTCATGCAAGATGTTATTGGTGAAACAATACTACTAAAATTCTATATGAATTTTCTATAAAAGGTTTCTAAACCATGGAAATTTCTTACCTCTAGTATGTTTATTAGAGTAGGTCACTCAACAATTGTCTTTATCTTTTATTCATCCATTATTACACCATCTTCTAAAATTATAAGTCTCAAAAACACCAAACTATTATGCATAAACCTTCACTTCTTCAAATTTTCATAGAGATTTTCCTTTCTCAACATTTCTTATACCATTCTCAAAAGTCGTAAGTGTTCTTTTGTACTATTACTGAATATCAAACTATCATCAAAATATATTAGTACAAACTTACCAATACAATCTTTTAGCATAATATTCATCATCATAAATGTGTTGGGTACATTATACAAGCCAAGTGACATCACCAACCACTCATATAAGTCATCCCTAGTCTTGAATGTTATCTTCCATTCATCTCCTTATCAAATATATATTTGATAGTAGTCACTCTTTAGATAAATATTATTAAAGTATGTAGGTCCTAAAAGCACTTCCATCATGTTATCTAGGTGATGTATATGAGACGATCTTTTTTATTTTTCTATTATCTACACACATCCTCCGCATTCCATCCCTCTTTGGAGTTAGCAATGTAGGACTTCCACATGGACTCATGGTCTCCCTCACTACACATTTTCTCACCAATATAGTCACATGTCTATTAAACTTTGCATGTTTTGTTGGGCTTATCCTATAAGTTTCTTGATTAGGTGTTATTGATCCTATAATTAGTTCAATGTGATGCTACATATATTTTTTTGGTAATAAATTATTTGGTGATTTTTTAGGTATTATTCCTTCAACACTTTTATCGTTTCATTTGGTAATTACACAACCTTTGATTTTTCCTTATTTACCATTAATACATAACATAATCCTATCATATTTATTTCCTTGATTTATATACAATAGGTACAATAAGAAAATACAACAAGTACTTGATACAAATGACTCAAATAGTGACAAATCATCCAAACAACATACAATGACACATGTAGACATTTAAAAAAGATCAAATTTAGAAATAGTACAAAAGTGGTTACCAAAGCATAACTCAGAATAACAAAAGGTGCACAAATCAAAATCAGAACAAGAAACAATACAACAAGAACAAGTAAAGCAAGTTAAGGATACAAATATACCTCTCCAAAATGAGGTCTCACTTTCAAAACAATATGGATTTGGTCAAAAACATCTACAATAATTTGATTATCAAGGTCAAAGGTTTGGCACATATGCCTAAGGCATCACTACTCCTATTCTAGCAATTGATAATGTTGGTCAATAAGGTTTGGGATTCATGGAACATACTAAGGCAAATCATTCACAGATACAATTTATTAAGGTAAAAGATCTAGATACATAGGTAATGTTAAAAAAATAGTAAGAACTTAAGTTGCACATTTAGAATCAGGCTAAGCCAACAAACATTCTCAACAAAGGGTTTCTAACAATAGAGTCTTCAAAGCAAGCTATACCTATAGTGGATACAGTTTCAAATGGTAATATTCCAATAAATAATCCATACATTGCTAATCAAAATGAAGAAGATGATTGGAACAACCTAGATTATTATGATACAAACCATTCATAAAATGAAGATGCTACCTATGTTACATAGAGGCATCCCATCTAAAACATATGGGGATTCTAACACCTTTCCTTAATAGCATACAAATTCTTATCCATAACACTCTACTTATACATAATTTTATCCATTCCTAATTTACTTGTACATAGTTTCATTTATCATGCTTCTTGTACATAGTATCATTTATCATGTTTCTTATACATAGTTTCCTTTATCTTTTTCATTGTACCTAGCTTCATTTTCATGTTGCTTGTATATAGCTTATGCTCAAACAACACAAATACAATATAATATGTTTAAAATACAAAAGCATTCAAATATTTGTTCAAAAAATACAAAAAATATAGATCGTATGCATTTACATGTTTATATTCCTTATATTTTCCAAGTACTACATATGTTATCTATGTTAGCCTAGTCAGTTTTATCATACATAAAAGCTTCACTTGTTCTCTTCGAGTGTTTATATATTATTACAAGACTTAGGTCCATCTCATAGATCCAGAGTTGCTACTATCTACCCACTAGGGGCACATACACACATACATAGATTCAACATTGATACATTTTCCCATTGGGGGCATCCTATACACAAATTCCACTTTACCATGTTATATCATTCTATACTATAATGATTTTTTACTGACTAATACTACTATGGACTCAATTTATGTACATATTTACTCTTATACATATTTGTACCACATGTTCATGCATACTTTCATTTCTAATTTTCATAGTTTAGATTTGATTATGTCTCTTTGTTTCTACATCTATTCAAGGGCATTTGAATATGCCATTGCTTTAGGATCTATTCCACTTCCTTTCATTTTATGTATGATTTGGATATGTGACCATGTCCTTGTGTGTTATTTCTTGATATGTATGTAGATATTTGAACATGTCCTTCCATGTGGATCTAAGCCAACCTGCTTGTTGTTTGCATATGTGGAGATTTAAACATGTCCTTATATGTATTAATTTATCATATTTAGTGACATGTCCCTTATATTGCATCCCTTTGGCCTACTTTGTGAGCCTCATGTGTGTTGTATGTATGCTTTCATGTATGTGTCATGGCTATGACACTTGTCTCTTTCTTGTTGCTCTCACACACATTTTTTGATGCCATGGGGGACCAATGCATCTCCCCTTCTTCCTTGGGTTCCTTGATGGACATCATGCCCCATCCTCCTAGATAGTTTACATAGATTATTACTCATATTTATTATTCATACACATGCTTACATAATTATATTTATCTTAACAACCTTGTGAATGATAGATCTAACATAAATAGTATATTACTAACTTACATTGAATCTAATTTACATTTCGATGTCATTTATACACATTATATTGGTTTATCATGCATATATCATATGTTTTTAGGTTAACATACATCACGTAGACCTTTTCTTTTAAGGATAATTATTACACAATTACAACAACTCCCCTCAAAAGAGGGGGAATTTATAGGGGTTATCATAGAGATCAGGCCATCCAAGTGCACTCAGAGTAAAATTTTCAACATGAAAACATATAATTATAGAGCTCAAAATTAGGAAAACACAATGAAAAATAGTTAGACATAGATCAATTTTAGTTTTCATAAAAAGCATAAAAGGACACTAGCATGCCATAAATGACATTAACAAGGTGCACTACTATCTAAGAGACTGTGTTACTGTCCATTAGCCCCAAAAATAAGAAAATCTAGATTTTATAGATCAATTACAATCTAAATTTTCATAATTTTAGTCACAAGTTATTATATTTGATTAGTTTATTCTCAATGTTGCATAGAATCATACTAGGTTTGCTAAGATTGGGGGCATCATGCATGACATGATCACTCCCATTTCAATTTTAGATATACATAGACACATATTTCTACAACTCAGTCCAGAAATCCATATGCATAGATATCAAAATTAGGGGCATGTACATGGTACATTATTTCAACATGATCATTTTTACACTAGATCATCTCAAATGGAATGACAAATCTATGTCATTCTCCATGTTGTATACTTCAAACAACATTTGCACTAAGTTTCACACTAGATTGATGCCTTATTTTGTATGCAATAGTTGACATTTACACATAGACCTTGAGCTACATTATTGAGTGCCCAAGAGGCCCCTTGGCCATTTTACATTTCAGATTTTTTAATTGGACCCAAATCCATCCTACATAGTTTTAGTTACATCATATAATTTCATTCATAGATGCATCTACTACACATGGGTAGGCAATGATGGAGTCATAGCCTACTTGAATTTTTGAGTCACCTATATAGGAGGGTTGGATAAGCCATCAATCTAATATAAGTTATTCATAGTGTAGAATCCATCAAGTAGGGGTGGACAATGATGGATTCAAAACTAGATTGATTTATTAAGACACCCACACATGGGGATTGAGCAAAGCATCATCTGAGTCCAAGCTATTCATCAATGTGATCACCATCTACATGCACACACATAGGATGTCACTAGGTTTTTGCATTGGTTCACATACCCAATGAGGTGTATTCTATCCTTTCCTCTCTCTCTTATCTCTTTAATCAGTCTTGTCTTTGATTTTGATATCTCTTAAGTGAGGACTGATTCATCCATGTTTCATTTGCATGATATGCAATGGAGCATGCTTTGCATACTCATACCTAGATTCAAGGGCTTTGACTCTTAGGTAAGTCTAGGTACACTTATTTTTCCTTTATCCCAATCATTTCACTTTGTTGCATTTTTAGAATAAAGTGGTGGGGGGGAATTTAGTCATATAAAATGTTACTTGAGTGCAATAAGTGTCACTTGAGACCACCCATCCCTAGCTTAGCCCTAGACCTATCTTAGGGCCTCTTTCAACCCTTATACAACTTTTGTACAGGTATTACACATCCCTAGACATCCCAAAATCAGTCCCAAACCTTCCCTTATGGATCTAGGCTATGAATGTCCTAGGTTCTACCACTTGGACACTACCACATTTCTTTGGACACTAGCTCACTATGTTAGTGACCAAGGGACTGCGCTGGTGTCCCTTGCCTAATTTCAACCCAATGGACATGTTTTTAATTTGTAAGATACCTAGGGTCAACCTAGACCTATTTCACACTCTACACAAGCACCAAATTAGTATAAATACATGACTTTTAGCCTTTTATCCACTAGATGAAAATTTATGTAAAATGCACAAACAAGCTTAAAACAAGTAGGGCACAATCAAGGTTATTGATCCCTATTATTTTCTACTTCTACATATAGTCATCTACAACCACCTTAAGCTTAGAATACATAGATTTTTAGTCTCAAACATCATTAAAAGCACTCAATGTGACACTCATACTATCATCACTTACACTTGCACTAGCACTTAGATTGGGAAAACTACATCAGGCTCGATCCCCTTTTAAGGTATTGGTATGTAGGAAATTCTCAACACATGGGGTGTTGAGGTCACATCCATCCCACCCCACTAACTCTTTTTTCTCATGATGTTCATTCAAACCCTTATAAGCATGAAAGACTAGGGGTTTTGAAGTAAAATAGAGCTACAAGAAAAAGTATTAATCATACAAACTTGAAATTTGGATCACAGCCAGAATAGGGTCTATTATACAAAACTCATAAATCATTTGAAAATATTTTGAATGGGACACTAGCACACCACGTTACTATCTAAGGAACCACACCACTATCTAGGAGGAATTATGACACTTGGATCCTACTTATAACACCCTGATCAACTTCTATGCCATTTTCAACCTCTCTATCATCTACCTCACTCATTTTCCAACTAAGTACTTATTAGTGTCATTCATTACTATTTCTGGAAATATCATATTAGGTCAATTCTTATATAAATTAGTGGTGGTATTTATTGCATCTCTCTTCCCTAATTTACTGTACTCAAACCCTTTAACAACCTAGGATTTACAACACTAAGTCCTTAAAAGTTAAATCATCAATAATAATGTATTTTTCTTTAAACCATGAAATATGGTAAGGATACAGATATTTTTCACATTGTAGACCTAGATTTTCTACCATTTCTTTAGAAACCATATATTTAAAACTTGCATCATTAATAATAACATTACATATTTTCCTCATAAAGTGCGCTTGGTTTGGAAAAAATTATATGTAGCCATGACTCACCACTATCTTTATCTTATGCCTCCTCTTTCCTTGGAGCAATCATTTTTATTCTCATCATAATACTCTCACCTACATTTATTACATCTTTTGTATTTTTTCTTCTACATCGGCCACAACCAAATTCACTCTTGTTCGATCCTCTTGCATCCTCTTTTATCCATGATAACGTGGACACTTGAATGCTATGTGCCCATCTCCACAATGTTTTTAGAAAACATAAGGTCTATGTGGAGCGTTCCAACCTCTACCACCACCATAGCCTCTGCCTCTTTGAAATCCTCTTCCTCTTTGTTGATTTTGAAACACTTGTCTTGTATTTTATTGTTTCTCCACCTTATGGGATTCTTCTTATTTTGTGGGATTAAAACCACATTTCCCCCTTAATGGAGATGATTATCCTCTCTTTAACCCAATGGATCTCATAAAATCCTACCTATATTGGTTATCTTCTACCTTCAAATCTAATTGATGGGCACCTTCAATACTATTAATTTTATGCATGTTTACTTCATCTTGAATAACAAAATTTAAACCATTTACATACCTTGTAACCATATGTTCCTCTGTTTAATCATGCTCCACTTGAATGGATAACTTATAAAATTTATCTGTGTAATTATGTACATTGTGCTTATTTTGACTTAAATTCTAAAATATTATGTAGAAGGTTTGCATATAATCTATAGGTAATAATTTCCCACTTGTCTTCTTATCCATCTTACTCTAGATATTGATCTTCTCCTTACCCTTCCTATGTTTTTCTTGCTGTAAGTGATCCCATCATATCATTGCATCACCCTTTAATATTTTACATGCAAATTTTACTTTCTTCTCATCTACTATAATTTTCCATTCAAAAATATTCTCTATAATATTTAATTAGTCTATCAAATCCTCCAATTTTAGTTTGTCCCCATATTCTAAAACTTCCACTTTTATTCCTTTATCATTTCCCTTTTAATGCCCCAATCATCTTTTCTTTGATTAACAATGGTTCCTCTTGTTCTTCCTCATCTTGTTTAATATATTTTTTATGTTATGTTTCTTCCTCTATGTCATCTCCTCTTTGTCTTTGCCTCTAATATGTAATAATTTATATGAGTTCTTCCACTTGCATGTGCAACTGTTACATATTTTATGTTCATTTGTGAATAACCTCCTCATCCTCTTCCATCTTAATTAGATTTGTTATTCAAAATATATTTTTTCTCTAAGATATAATTTGAAACTCAATAAGAATTCACACAAGTTATTACATTGATTTTTTTTACACAAAGTTGAACCTACTAAATAATGATTCCAGAAAGCATAATAGAGCCAAGACACATAATTACATAGATAATTCTTTAGAGAAAAAGAAAGTTATACTCCAATTATTAATTAATACTCAAATCAATACATAATAAACTTTTAATAAATCACTACTCATGGATAGATTTATCATGTACAAATAAAAAGGTTAATACAAGCAAAAATCTACTTGGATTTAACCAAGCTTGTTAATTTTAGTAGACACTATTTTTAAGAACTTTTACATGCAAGCTTGGATGGGTATTATAACTTTACCTTATTATCTATGTGTCTTAATAAATATTGAGATTGAATTACAACTCAAGTTCACCCCTGGTTACAAAAATATTAAAATTTGGAAAATTTAAAAATACCAAAAAATAAATTAAAATGTAATTTTTGGCCCCTAGATGTTGATTTCAACACTTTAAATTTGCCTAAATGGTTTCTAAGATGCTAGAGCTACTTAAAATTACATAGATATTTTTGATATTATCATTTAATTTTTTTGACTCAAACAATTTCTAGAATCAAAAGTTATGGCCTTCACAACACATATTCCGTTCGCAAGATTCTTCATTAGAGTATTGATCATAAAAGTAAAACCATAGAGGATTCAATCATATTGCAACATCAGGAAACTAAAAATATCATTCACAGTATCGATTGTACTTCACAAAATATCATGGAGAATACTAGAAATGTATAGCCATGAGGAAGAGATGTGTATGTTGAGATGTTATATTATATTTAATATTAACAATGAATTGTAAGGCAAATATCCCAATATCTTGAACTGAGCTGATATAGATATATGCATTTATGATTCATATATTAATTATAATTAAATCATGTGTCATTATTTTTATTATGCATTATTAGTGTTCTACTTATTTATTTTAAATTATTTAAATTGTATGTTAGACTAACTTAAAGATACTCTCCTTGTATACATCAACACTTTCTAAAACATCAAACAATGAACTCACAACTTGAAGTAGAGTTTATGTCAACATTTGGTGTTTGAGCCCAAGTTTAAAATAATTGATGTCTAGAGAAAACTATCCACTAGAGTTCTAGAAGTTGGCTATAATAGAGATAAAACATTGGTGGGAAACAAAAATAAAGTGGGATATTCAACAAGAGGAAAAAAGAATAGAAACCACAATTGACTAGGTTGAACATGTATTTTATTGACCACAAAACAAAGGATTTTGGGTGAATTTTATGGAGTTGTTGTGGCCTTGGATTATACAACTAGGTAAAAAAACATAAGGCTTAAAGTTACAAATAAAAAAACCTATTCATTGGATGAAGGATAAGTTACAAAAATTCAAAAAAGTAGATGAATGGTTAACACAATCACTAGACTATTGGTTTGAAACCACATTCAACTCATTGATAATACCATGGGAGATATCATGGTGGATAAAATTTGATGCAAGTAAGTCAGAGTTAATTAGAATCCCTAAGAGGGAGATTCACTAGAAAATGTCCAACATTAATCCTTATGTTATTGATCAAAGGCAGATTGATTGGAATCAATAAAGAGTTTATGTATGGGACAACCACCTAAGTGATGATTGGAAGGCAAGAGGGGGGATTCAAGGATAAATGAATATTAATGTTTGACAACCAGTCATCAACCCCCACCCCATAGATAGATTCTTAATTATATGGTCTTAAAATATAAAGATGCAATGGTTGGGGGTGATAAATGGAAGAAATAAGAATGGAGGAAATTAAAAAAGGATTAGTGATAAGAAATAAATTAGATGAGATAATAGAAAGTAGAGAAAATGAAATAAATAAAGAAAGATTATAAGAAATAAAGAAGAGTAAAAGAGGAAAAAGGAGAGGAAAAGAAAGAGAGTAGAGGGAAAAAAATAGGTGGAAGTAAAAGAGATAATTAGGACATACAAATAAATAGTAATGGGAAAAGTAGAAGAGTAGATAAGTTTAGCAAAAAAAAAAAAATAAATAAAGGAGAATATGGAAAAATAAAGATTATAAATATATCAAGAGAATGAGACAACTAAGTTTAAATAAAAATAAATCAACGGTGGTATCTAATGGAGTTATCAGAGAAATGAGGTAAGGAAAATCAGATGAAAAAGACATTATGGAATAATCAAAGATAACTCAAAAATTATAATTAGATTTGATAACACCCTAATCTACCATAATAATGGATGGAACATTGGAGATAGATAGAAAATGGATGTAGGAGGTAGGGGACACATACTAAACATGTAAACTTAAAATAATAAATAAAAGTGCCATTAATTTTTTTATAATTTATAATAAAGATGATAGATGAAAGACAAAAAGAGGAAAATTTTGAAGTGGAAGGCCAAAAAAGACCATTATCGAGTATAAGGAGACTTAGTTGGATAGAAGGAGAGAAAGTACAGAAAATACTAAAGAAGAGAGTAGTGGGATGAAACATAAAGAGGAAATAGTAGAAAGAGAAGGAAACAATATAGAAGAAAGAGAAGTAGATTTGGAAAAGTTAGTTAAAAATATAGTAGAAGAAGCTATTATAAAAAATAAATGGGAAACATGATTAGAAGAAAAAGAGTGGAATATAAGGATTAGACAATAGAGATGCATATGATGAAGAAATATTAGTTAACGATAATAGAAAAAGAAAATATGAAGAGGAAGATAAAAATACGATATGAGAAGACACATCTTCCCCTAGTTGTAAGAGATTATTTGAAGAAATGAACCCATTGAACCAATCATCTTCATACGTACTAATTCAAAAATTGAGAGAGATACTGCTTAAAGAGGGTATATATAGGAGAATAATTAAGAGAAAGATATACCAAGCACATAACTGAGAATTTGAGAAGAGAGGGAAAAGTAAGAGATTTTAAAGAAGTGTTAGGAATAAGATACTTTGAGATAGAATTGTCGTAATAAAAATGAATAAATAAAGTTTTAGGGAAATAAAAATACCATCAAGAAAAAGAAAAAGAGAAGAAAGAAAAGAAACAACAAACTCCAAATAAAAGAATACTGGTACCAAAAAAGTAAGTAAAAAGATGAGTTTCTATCAAAATCAAAATACTAATACTAATAATAAAATGGATTAGAAGACTAAATTTCCCATCTTTGGTAAAGATAAAAAGACATGAAAGATAAAAAAAAGACATGAAAGCACATCTTTTTGTGCTAAATGCAAATTAGATAATTCATAACATTTCAAATAACCAGGTTAAACTATTTAATTTTGTGGGTATGTTAAAAGATGATACATTAAAATGGTATATGAAAATTAGTCATACTCATAGTTAGACATGGGATGAGATCAAATATGCATTTAAAAGTGACTTCTACTATCCAGAAACCCACACAGAAAGTGTAAGTAAGATGGGATAATAAATTCAAGGAGATAAATAAACAATGAAAGAATTTGATAAAAATATTAAAAGTAGTAAAGAAGTTGATAGAATTTTTAATAGAAAAATAAAAAATTGAATGGTTTATATCTAGGTTGTTACCACACCTAAGAGAAACTACTGATGGCAAATAATTTCAAATATTTACTGAAGCATTAAAAATGGTAGATCAATTAGAAGCACAAACATGGAGGAGAGAGAAGGATACAATGATGCAAAAAAAGTTTAATAAAATGGAGCAAAAATTGGCATAACTAATATTGAGATAGGAAATACAAATGAAACCTAAAATAACAAGTAACTCATCCATAAATTTAATGACACGATCCAATATTTGGTGTACAATTTATTATGAGGAAGGCCATAGTAAGATAGAGTGACTCTATGTTGAAAATGTTATAAAGGAGGCATTATCTCAAGCCAACCCTATTGGGATGACACCTCCAATCCAACAACCTAGTGTAAAGGATAAATTATGGTGTATAATTTATAGGTTATATGATCAACATAGTTAGAATATGTGTCTATTAATGTAACTAACTCTTCTTATGAACCAACTAAGATGTTGCATGTTTTGTGTAATATTTTGATACTAATAACAAGCTTTCCCTAAAGTTGAGGCATTATGATATCTTAAATAAGTAATAGTGATGGTGGTCATGACAAAAAAACAAATAAAATCACCCACTCCCCTAATAGTAATAACAAGCCTGGATCCTGTAAAACACATAAAAATCCCCTATCAACCAATGATGACACCATAAAATATAACTGACCTTATCGAATAAGACTTCAACAACTATCAAGGAGGATACTAGGGAGGATAACATGGAGATAATGAGAAGGATATCATAGAGGTTACCAAGGCAATATCTATATACTAGGATACTAAGGAGGCTACCAAGGAAAAAATTATAGAGGATGTCATGGCTAACAAGGGTACCAATGAAATAATTATCAAGGATATCAAGGTCATTAGGGAAATAATTATCAAGGATACCAAGACATAATTTACCGAGGGAAAGGAGGACCAAAAAGAGGTCCCCATACATGATACATATTATTTAACCCTAATTTGGATGTAGATCTTACTTGGATAGACAGGTTTAAGAATATATAATTGACAATGCACAAGATTGATAACTAGATCTACAACATGCTAATTAAATGCAAAAATTAGATACAACATATATTAAATTTATTAAACTAAAATAGGGTAAAAATAGAAAGTACAACTATACTAGATATGGAAATGACAAAAAAATAAGGTACTTAGTTGGTTAACACAGTTATAGATCTAAAACAAGTAGGAAGCATGTTGGAAGAAGACTCTGGAATAGTTGGTAAATTTTGGATTGAGTGTCTTTAGAGTCATGAACACTAATGTTAGCCTTGGATGTTAGTGTCAATGTTACTGTGTGAATAAAACACATGTGTCTTATATAAAATACATGCTAGAGAAGGATGTGACTACTTGAATGATTTTGGGTTTATTTTTGCCTTCGTTCTAGTGCATTCAGATCTAGGTCATGGACTATTGCTCCTCATGAAATGGCAAAACCCCTAGTTCTTCATCTTCATAGTGACCTTAGGAAAAATGGGTTAGTAGGATCATGGTGTCAAGATAATCCCAAAGATTCCTATATCAATGGGTGCTACCTACATAGCCACTACTCTAAAGAGGGCCTCAAACTCATGTAGTTCTCCCATAATGTGTTGGTTTATGTGTACATAAGGGTTCAATATGTGGAGAGTAAGTATAACAGTGACCTAACTTGTAACTTAGAAAATTGATCTCTTGGGATGATCCTTCAGTACTTCATATCAGTAGATATGCAGTCCCTATAACTGATATGGAAATAGGAATAAATAAGGAAGCTTTATTCAATTGAATGCTCTTTAGCATGAATGCTAGGTGAGGAATGAATGAGGAGTGATTGTGAATATATACCTCTCCTATCAAGAAATATCTTGCAATAAAAAATTTAAGTCAACCATTAAGATACATTTCATTTGTAAATTATATGACTTTAGGGCAATGAAGACCTACGTCAATGTAGGATATTAACATTAGGGGTATGGGACTGACACTTGTGCTTTGGTAATTAGAAAATAGGTACAAGCTCAGAACTTGTAAGGGCATAAGATAAGAATATTTTAAGCATTATAGGCAAGATATAAGGTGTGGATCATCAAAATAATACTGTTTGAACGAAGATATAGGCCAAAGGGCACAAGATATAATAGATGTGAGACTTCTAAAATTAGTAACGGTCCAAAACTAAGAGGAACAACTAAGGTCTAAGTTTTCCAAGTGTATAAGATTGAGGTGCTATATAATTCATAAATATTATCTATACAAATGTGGAAAATGTGGAGATCTTGTAAGGGATTGTATTACACCAAACTAAATAAAATGTGACTTATATCATGAAAAGGGCACACATGACATCTACAATTATCCCAGATCTACCTAGTTTTTTAAAACATGTGGCACACAAATAGATGCCCTAAATGATGCCATAAAAGGATCTCAACACTTGAAGAAGGTACAATAGGAACATAAGGAAGAATAAAAACACAAAAAATAACCATAAACTTCCAAACAAGGTGTAATTATATATAAAAAATTAAAATCAAAAGAAGAGTTAAGAGAAATTGAAGAAGAAAACCATAAATAAAATGAACACTAACAAAATTGTGGATAATGGTAGAGTAATTGTACTAACACAAAGTGGCGCTAGAAAATACTTGAAGAAGACACCTTGGGGAGATATATTAAGTGATGAAAATGATAGAAAAATCTACCTTAATCCTAAGACCGATAACAAAATAGTACAACAAAGCAAAAATATAATTGATAAATATCAATAGAAGGAAGAAGAGAAGCAAACATAATTCAAGGAAGAAGATATGATGGGATTAAATAAGATTGTGAAAATGATAAATGAGTAATCATTATTAGAAAAAATTCAAAAAAATTATAAGTATTGAAATAAATAGAAATGCACATACTGCTTACAAAGAATATAAATAAAAAGATGATGAACAAATTAGTTATATATTTAGATGTCAAGGTAGAAGGTCATAAGTTTAAAAAAACATTACTAAATTTAGGAGTTGATGTGAATGTTATGTCAAAAATAACATGGGAAACATTAGGCAAACCTAAATTACATATATTATATTATGATATCATTATGACATATGGGAGTTTACAATCACCAATAGGATTATTAAAGGGGGTAGAAATGAATTTTATGGGAAAAACTAAAACAATAGGTTTTGGGGTAATAGAATGTTTTTTTAAAAATAAATCATATTCCATACTCTTAGCTCTAGGATGGTTTATGGATTGTAATAGGATTTTAAATCATGAAGATGAAGAGATAAATTTTGAAGGGATTGTGATCATGACCTGTGTCTCATTAGAAATAAGCATAAGTGCCATTTGGATTGAAGAAGTATGGGACAATAATGATGAAAAAGAAGATTTTGATGATTTCAAAGGAATTTATGCCATTGAAAAATTACCCCATTTTGACAAGGATTTTGAGCCTAACGAAGAAGGATAAACTGAGTTACAAAATGAAGAACTTGAGTCTGATACTGAAGAGGGCATATAAATGGTTATACTTGATACTAGAAATAAGAGTTTGTAAACTATTATACTTAAGAGGAATTAAATGAAAACCAAAAATTACCACCACTCGAAGGAAAACAATAAATGAAAAATACTATATTTATCTAATGTAGATGAAACTAAGTACCATTCAATCATAGATGAGGAAGAGGATATATTTTATGATATTGCAGAGACATGGGACTATGGCACATATATAATACATGATACCATATAACAAATAATGATTCAAAATATTTTAGAATATACAAGAAATGCTACAAAACATATAGTATATAGCACAAATCACATAATTCATAACATAAAACAAATCAACTATGTCATCAATTGTATACTACATTAGTGTGGAAACTAAACATACCACTAAATAGAGAAATACCATGAAAAAAAGAGCATCAACACAAAAGGCAAAAATACTCAGTATATTATAGACATAAAAAATTATCCCATGTGTAATGAAGAAATTAAATCCAATAAGAAGCAACAAAAATACATTGTAACAATTGGAAAAGAAAGGAAACAATACATAATGACATTACCCCAAGATGCCACATAAAAGAAGGGAATACTATATCATAAACTAATAAGGAATAAGAACACAATAGAAACCCCATATAAGCAAAACAAAGGGGTATTTTGATTGGGAAATGAAGCATCACATAACTTACTTAAATTCTTGGGAACTTATGATATCATAACATATTTAACACATGGAAAAATAATTCTCCAATGAAAGAACACAAATGAAAGTCCTAAATGTTTAATTAATCATAAATGTCACAAGATGCTAGGGAAAACATAAGTAAAATATTAATAATTGGAACACCCTTATCATACTCATTGAAATATGGTACATTCAAGAAGAAGTGAAATTTAAACCTCTCACTGAGTACATAGGAAAAGGAAGTTCATGTAAAAATATTAATAGATGTGAAACATATTAGAGAAACTAACCCAAAACTCTAGGTACAATATTTCTATTGGATCTTAGGACATATGTTGTGGGAATGGTATATGCACCAATAAATGTGAGGAGAAACCAAGAGTTGGGATCAAATACTTAATGACTTTTACAACACATTTAAATTTTGGGATCTAGACAGAAGAATATGTCATGCTCTGAGAAAAATCTAATATTTTCTAATATCCTTTGATGAAGATTCCCTAGAAATATTTGGAGAACATCAAAAAACAAAGAAAAGAGAAAATAAAAAATCCATAGAGACTCTAGATAGAATATATAAGGGGAAACATCCAACAAATAAAAAAATAGAAAATAAAAAATCTATGTAAGTCATAGATATAGTATATCAAAATATTTTGATATGATGTTATAAAATAAAAAATAATTGAAACAAATGAAGATAAGACACAATTTTTTTATCAACCATTGAAAATATGCTAAGAAAATATAGTTCATGAAGGAGATTCAAAACTAGATAAATTTGGAGATTACTAGGAATAATACATGGACTTGAAAAAAATAGAATTGTTAAAATAATATGAATATATATTTACAAATAATTCAACAAACTCCATGGCATTAATCCTGAGCTGGGAACCAGTTAAAACCAAATGTCAAACCTATTATGAAGTGACCCTATCGACTAAACCCTAACACAAAGATCAAAGTTAAGATTGAAATTGATAAAATGATATATGCAACCATCATAGAGCTAGTAGATGACATAAAATAGATTAGTTTTATGGTTGTGTGAAATAAAAAGACAAGTGAAATAAGAATATATGTTGATTTTAGAGAGTTAAATAAAGCTTATATCTATGATCCCTTTTCCACACCATTCACGTAAGAAGTTTTTGAAAATATTGTAGGGAGAGGCATATTATTTCACAGATGAATTTTTTGGATACCCCCAGGTTCAGATTGACAAAAAAATCAACCAAAAACAACATTCACTATAGAATGGGGTTCATTCATGTATATAGTAATGCCATTTAACCTTAATAATGCCATAACTTTTTTATTCAAATCATGATCAATGTTTTCAAAGACTTTATACATGATTTTATAAAAGCCTATTTAGATGATTGAACTATTTACGTATTGTTAAAATATCATATCCAAGCACTAAGACTGATGTTTGAATGATTTTGTATAGTGAAAACTACATTACTTCTAAATAAATGTGTATTTTTTATGCCTTTTAGAACATTATTGGGTCATGTAATTTGCAATTAAGGATGACTGATTAATCCCTTAAAAACAACTATAATAGTTAATTTTATGCCACCCCAAACCCAAAAATAAGTTTGCACATTTTTAGGATTTATAAGATACCATTGGAAGTTTATTGGAGGTTATAACATGATCAATGCACCTATAGAGGAATTATTGAATAAAAATAATAATAAACTAATTGATTGTACTAAAGAGTGTCAAGATGCCTTTAAAACATTGAAAACAAAAATATTGAATGCCCTAATATTAATATTTATAGACTAGAAGGTTCCTTTCAACATATATGTTGATGCCTTAGCGATAGTGATAGATACAATATTGACATAATTATGGGAAAATATGGATCACTCAATATCCTTTGCTAGTCAAAAATTTGCAAAGGCCAAATAAAACTATTCTACTATAAAAAGGAGGCATTGGAAATGGTTTTTTCACTTCAAAAGTTTAGACATTATTTACTTGTGACTCCATTTATATTCTACACTGATCATGAGATGCTAAGATATCTTTTGAACAGATCAATACTTTAAGGTTGAATACGCAGATGGTTGATGCAATTTTAAGATTTTAATTTCACTATAAATATTAAACTAGGTAAACTTAACAATGGCCATGACTTTTATCCTGAATAGAGCATGGATAAGATCAAGGATGGATTGATGATGAATTTTTATGTGCCTATTTTTTTAGATTCGAAATAGTTCCCAAAGAAATGGAGACCATTGCATAATTTTGATAGATGTTTAAACCTTTTTATAATGTTTTGGATAGATTTTAGCCTAATCAAATGGTTGAATAAAACTATTCTAAAGCAGGTTGATTTAAATTTATTCTGATAAAATAATATATTAAATCTATGAAATTTCCAAATATAGAAATTATAATGCTAATTAATATTCATATATTTATTACAACATAAATAAGAGAACATACTTATTTTTTTGTAGATGTGTAGGTGGATCTGAAATGTACAAGTATATAAATGGACTGAATGGATCCCATCATCAAATTCTATAAATATCATTTTTAGAGGTTGAGACATTACTGTCTACCCATGGACATTAACGTTAATGCTTTTATCCAGTAAAGAATATTCATTATATTTAGAAGCAACCACTTGTGCTTATTATGGTTTTCTATTGCCTTTCTATTGATATTTTTGGATCACGTACACATGATCTATATGACTGTATATAGATCAAAACCCTATTTCTTCACCTTAAGTCATGTTACCTTACCAAAAATGGGTTAGTCAGCTCACAGAGTTAAACTGACCTCAAGGACCCCTTTGTCAATGAGTATTTCCTACATAGCCGAAACTCTAAAGAGGGCCTCAAACATATGTAATTATCCCCTAAGTGTGGGATTGTGTGTGTCTGTAAGGGTGAAATATGTTATATTCAAGGGCATGTAATGATATAACTTGTAACTTAAAAAATATTGTTCATGGGTTGTTATTTGAATGGTTTAGAGCTATAACTCAGTTGTGTGGTTGATTGAATGAGCTTGAATATGTGTTCGATGGGTATTTTCTATATGGGTAAAGAGTAGGATTTGATTTGTATTTATACCACACATTTTTAAAATATCTCACATAAGGGTTAGATAAGACAAATAGGCTAACCCATATTTTTCAAAATATTTTTAATTTAGATGAATTTTGAGGTAAAAACACTAGATAAGGAATCTAGAAACTAGTGTCGATGCTAGTGTCCCTATCTAGGTGGTAGTGTTTGGTAGGATAGAAAATGTTGAAGGTTTATAACTGAAATTGAAGGATATAAATCATATTTTAATCTTGTTTTAGTGTATATGTGATCTAGGTCATCAAAATGATAGGGTCGATCTATAAGATAATTAGTTAGGCACCTGAGATGGTGAATGTGAGACTTTCGATAGTAGGAAGGTCTAGAATAAAGGATAGATCCCTAATTAGTATTTTTTAGGTGTAAAAGACTAAGATGCTATATATAATCAAATTTTAGTATCTACATTTAGTCCCCTTTAATCTAGTAATGCATAAGGATGAAATTACTAGGTTAAAGGAAAGAAATACATACCTAGGTGTGTACAACACACCTTACCTTTACTTTACCCTTGGTGAATTTATTGTTTATGTATGCTTTATAACCAAGAGCATTTTATAGTATAAAATAATGCATACAATCTAAAATTAAATAATTGAAATACTTGAAAAGTAAATAGAGAAAGGAAAGAATACACTAGTGTGTCGATAAAACCATGTTGCCTCTTGGTACTTTACTTTGGTAAAGATGCTCTCTTATGAAGCATTAGAGTTGAGAGAGTTTTATATCTAAACCTTGGATATTTAAAGAGGGAAATTAGAGAGTAATTATGACCCCAATCTGGTGTAAGGGTGAGTTGTGACATGACCAATGAGATCATTGAATCTCAATCACATAATTCAAGTGAATGTATAATAAAGTAAAGTTAAGTGGTATCACAAACTCAAACAAAAAAAGTGGGGTGGTGAGAAGGCCATTGAGGGCATTGATTCTTGATTCCATTACTCAAAGGAGCCAACTTCTATATACAAGAAAGGCTCAAAATGGTGTTTTTTGGTAAAAATGGTGTTTGGTAAAATGTTTTGAATATGTATTTGTAATTTTTGGTGCACTTGCATGGAATATGAACCTATAATGTGTCTCAAGTCGAAGTATATGTCAAAATATAACCTTTGATTTATAACTATGTATAATATCTATCACAAATCTAAAAATATCTATCCCAACTATGTAAAAATTAGTGCCAAATGTATAGGATTCTAACCCAAGTGTATATATAAATCATGTAAATTGTATCAAATTTTTATAACTATGTATGTGTGTAGTCATGTATCTATGACATTCCCCCACTAATATTCTTCCACTTCTAAAGTGAGGGTAATGGCATCTAATAGTCACCTTACCTTAAAAGGATAAGATAACTATATTATATGTGTATGAGTCATGTATCATATAGGAGTAACATGTATAAGTATATATATCAATGAATCTCGTAATATGTGATCACAAAAAACCCTAAGATGCATGATATAGATCATGAGAATGTCTAAAAAATAATAGTACAAACTTAAAAAATAATCAAGACCACACACAAAAGCATTCAATGTCACATAAAAGGGTCTAAGGAGAATCTTAACAAAGGGCATGTTCAAATTCTATACACTCGAAGGGAGGACATATTCAAAAATTACACTCAAAGATGATAATGTGAATAGTTGAAGTATAAGCAACCAACATAAACATATCATACTACTCCTTGTATATATATGTTAGTAAAAAATGTCATGTAACATAACATATCAAGTACATGGTGTAAGATGTAAGCATGAGTATAGACATGTGTAAGTGTTAGCATATAATCTCAACATGATAATGTAAAAGTGATCATAAAATAATATAACCTATATTGATCATGATCAAGGAAGCATATTCCCACAATGTAGTGTGTCACATGGGCAGAGGAATGGTGCAACATATATATGTGCATGTATCATGGATCTAGTGTATGCATGTATCACACTCAAGTATATTTGAAACACATGTTTGTATATAACATAAAGTAAACAACATAGATGACAAGGAGTTAATGAACATGTGTATGCTGAATAATATTTATATTTTTTGTTTATTTGAATGTTTTTGTATTTTATTTGGGATATTCAATTTTTTTAATTTTTGGATGTTTGGAAAGAGACTGTTAGCCAATGATCCCATCTAAGATATGCTCATAGGGTGCTCTATACTCTGAATGTGGTATAATAAATTGGTCATACTATCAAAGATCATGTATATGTGTCAAATTTGGATTACGACAATTTGTAATATAATGTGTATGCCACACAGAACTTGACCGTTGAGAAAAGGTAATAGAAGTAGTGGTTCTTGGAAGCCATTATTTAGTGCTCTATGGTTTTTTGGTGAAACTATAATTGGAATATTTTTATTTATTCTTATCAATAGGGTGGACCATGTAAGTGTAGATGAGGACCATATGGAGTCCACTATATATCTTTGGTGCAATGATATCTAAACTATCGACTATAAAAGAAAGGGGATTTCTTGTTACTTACCATTTCATGCATGATTAACCTAAATAGGTTTTATAATTAGTTATATTTGATTAAACTTCTCTTGTTTAATTATAATTTTAGAAACTGTACTTTCCTTATTGATATAAATGTATTTATTACACCCATGTACTATGGAAGGTACCACATGGAGTTTATGTATCCAAAGTCATCCCAATAACATATCAAAGACTCTCATGTATGGTATAATGGAAAAGGTAATGATCACATGTGCTAGACCAACTTGTAAAGGTAAGTCAATCTCACTAATAACTTGTTGTGATGTCCCATCAAATGCTCTGACCATTTTGCTCGAAGAGTATAAATCATCATCTGTATATATACATTGTGTGAGTAATGTAATGGTACATACATTATAGAATGTTTTATATAGATAAGGGTTAGAATAGACTAATCAAATTCTTAAATAAAATTATTACAAAGTGTGCCAATTAGATTAATTCAGATAACATAATATACTAAATCTTGAAAATTTTCTAATATAGAAAGTAGTGTAAATTGATATTATGATAATTAAAGTAAAAATAAGAGATAATATTTATCTTTTTTATAGATGCACATGCAAATCTAAGATGTACAGTGTAAAAATAGGTAGATTGATGCTCAAGTTCTTGTTTTTATATTTTGGAAATATTATTTCAAGAGGCTAGACATTACTATCTACCTGTGGACACTAACATCGATGATTCTATTTGTGGCTTGATGCTTATTTCCAATAAGAAATATTCAATATATTTATAAGTGACCATCTATGCCTATTATGGTTTTTTGTCACCTTTTTTTGATATATCGAGATTGCTTGCACAGGCTCTATATGACTATATATAACTCAAAACTCTAGTTCTTCACCTTAAGCCATGCCACCTTATAAAAAATGGGTTAATGGCCTAATGAAGTAGAGTTGAACTCAATGAGCCATTTATCAATGAGTGTTTCCTACATATCAATTAATCCAAATAAGGACTTAGACATATGTAGTTCTCCCTTGAGTGTGGGCTTAGGTGTGTGCACAAGGGTGAAATATGTTATATGCAAGGGCATACTATGATCTATCTTTTAACTTGACAAATACTAATCATGGGTTATTCTTTGAATGATTCAAAGTTGTAATATGACTGCTCCTATGATTGATATATAAATAGGGAAGAATAGGGTAATATAACTTAATTGTATGATTGATTGAATGAGATTGATAGGTGATTGATTGGTATTTGCTAGATGAATAATGATTAAGATTTGATTTGTATTTATACCACACATTTTGAAAATATATCATGGAAGTATTATATAATATAAATAGGACAACCATACATTTTGAAATATTTTCAATTTGGATGAATTTTGAAGTACATACACTAGATAAGGAATCTAAACATTAGCATTGATGCTAGTGCCCCTATTTTGGCAGTAGTGTTTGGTAGGATAGAAAACTATTGAAGGTATTTAACCTTAAAAAATGGATCTAAGGTGATCTTATCATTAAATCTATATTTGATTAGAGAGGTATATATAAATGAAATGGCACAAGGGTGATAATTAGATCTATAGTAGACCAATTAGATGCTAAACTCATATATAATCATACACTAAATTTATTATGCTAAGATAGTCTAAATATGGGAATTACAATTATGATAGATATGGAAATGAAAAAGAAGTGATGTAATTAGCTTGTTCTAATGTTAATTTAGTTATGGATTTAAAACATGATGTAATTATCTTGTTCTAATGTTAATTTTGAAGAAATTAGGATGGAAGGAGATTCTGGAACTATCATCAGATTTTGGATTTGATACTTCTAGAGTTTTGACAACAACATCAGCTTGAGATGGTTACATCAATGTTATTATCTAGGTTTGATGTAAGTGTTCTATATGAAATAATTGATATAATAATATATGATAACCTATATACTTCTAAGTTTTGATTTGCCTTTGCTTTAGTGCATTTAGATTTGGGTCATGGACTGTTACTCCTTGTGAAATGGCAAAATCTTAGTTCTCCATCTCCATAGTGACCTTGGAAAAAATGGGTTAGTGGTCACAAGGTGTCAAAATGACCCCAAAGACATCACTATCATAGGGTGTTATCTACAGCCAATATTCCATAAGAAGATATCAGATTCATGTAGTTTTCCCATACATATTGGATTGTGTGTGAATCATACAATATGTGCAAAGCAAGTATAATAGTGACCTAGCTCATAACTTGGAAAATTAGGCTCTTAGGCTACTCCTTTAGTACTTCAGATTTGTAGATGTGTTGTACCTATGACTATTATGGAAATAGGAAAGTTTTTTTCAATTAAATGCTTGGTAGAGTGCTTTTGATAAGTTACCTTGGTCTCTTTGGCCTTTTTCTAGTTGTAACTAGGTGAGGAATGAATGAAGGTTGATATTGTATTTATATAAATCTATTTAGAATAATATCTCACATTAAAGCACTTAGGATGACCATTAGGATATGTTTCATTTAAAATTTAGATGGCTTTATGGTAGTGGACATTTACGTTGGGTCATGACACTAACATCAATGCTAGGTTTTGTCTTAAACGTTAGTGTCTAGGGAGTAGGAAAGTAGGTACAAGTTCAAAACTTGCAGAGGTGAAAGATAAGTAGATTTTAAGAATTCTGGGTAAAAGTTCCATGTCATCAACACAATACTAGTCATATTAAGAGATATAGGCCAAGGGGAATAAAATAGAGTAGTTGCAAGACTTGCAAAAGTGGGAAAGATATATAATTAAGAAGAACAACCAAGGTCTGAGTTTATTGAGTGTACAAGATTGAGGTGCTATATAATCATAAAATAATGTCTACATAAGGTTTATAACTAACAATGAAGGATATAAATAATATTTTAAGCTTATTATAGTTTATAGGTTATCTAGGTAATTTGAAGGATCAGGTTAGTCCATAATATAAGTAGTTAGGCACAGTGAGATGGTGAATGCGAGTCTTTTGACAATAGGAAGGTCTAGAACTGAAGGGTAGAGCCCTAATTGGTATTTGTCAAGTGTACAAGATTGAGATGCTATATATTTAGTACCTATAACATTAGGATCATTCTTAGAAGAATATTAAAAAATGGATAAGAAAAGGTTGATCATTCATGTATTTCCATTCACATTAATTTATGGGGCATTATAGAAAAAGGGGCATGATGAAATAATAAGATGAGTGGTAATGCAACATGAGAAACATAACATATTCAAGGAAGCACATGAAGGAATTTTTGGGGCACATAATGGAATAGAAATGACTATGAGGAAAGTATTACTAGTTGGATTATGGTGGCCCATCCTATTCAAAGACACCCACTTTTATGTGTGACAATGTGACATTTCTCAAAGAGTGGGAAAGCCAAATACTTGGGATGAAATTCTACTGAGACTAATACTTTATTTAGCACATTTTGAAAAATATGTCATTGTTTTAATTAGACTGATTAAATCCCTATCTAGGAGATCTCAAGCTATGTTTATTATCATAAGAACAAAAAACTTGATGAGATGGGTTGAAGCCATGCCTACAAAAGATGCCACAATGAAGACTGTGAAAAAGTTCATATATGAAAATATCATTATAATATTAGGATGTCCATTAAGTGTCACCATTATTCAAGGAAATTATTTTGTGAACACAACCATTACCAAATTATTAAAACACTTCCTGATTAATCACATGTAATAAAAGTACACCTTACCATCTACAAGAAAGTGACACAATATAAGATTTTAATAAAGTTATTGAGAAAGTATCAATAAAGACATGTAATTTAAATGTTGTGGATTGGGACTTGAAAATACCAGTGGTACTTTGGGCATACCACACAACATATAAATGAAAAATAGAGTATTACCCATTCTAATTAGTTTATGAGCTAGAAGTCATGGTATAGATGGAATTCATTGTACCAAGTTTTAGAGTAGCAGTGGCATTTAAAACTAATGAAGACCATTGGCTTCATGAAAAAATGATCCAATTAGAATAACTGAATGAAGAATGATTTATAGTCATATATAATTAGACATAGAAGAAAAAATGCCAAAAATAATGACATGATATAAATTATAAATATAAGGAATTCCATGAGGGAGATTATGTATTACTATATGAAAGTAGATATAAAAAACTAGGAAATTTGAAAATCAAATGGTTAGGACCCTATATAGTGACAACAATTCTATTGATGGGTGTGGTAAAGATTAAAACATTAGTAGGATTTGATTGACAAGGGCTCACCAATGAATCTTATCTAAAATTATATCATACCACATAACTTTACATAAAACTATAAACAACATATTAAAGCTACATAACTATTCAAAAACACCAAAAACTATGAAACACAAAAATCCTAATTTGAAAATCAACAAATGGTGGCTTGAGAAAAGAAAGAAACACAAAAACCCCAAGTTTAAAAGTGGAAAAATACAACTTGAGTAAAGATAAAATATAAATTAGACATGAGGTGTAACATAGGTCCTATAAATCTAGCCAAGCAAGTCGAATGAGGTTATTGCCACATCCTATACTAGATGTATAATTATCTAATTGTTGACCATGTTGCACACTCCTAAATATGAGATTAATATAGGTAAATTTAATTAATTATAACATTAGCCCTGTAAATACCATCGAGAGAGTCGAACCAAGATGCTGTGGTATATTATGCCATACCTCTAAGTTTCGAGTCAATTGACCATGTTAAAATCCCTAGACAAATAAAAATATAATCATTAATGAAATAAGTATAATGGAGAAGAAAGACAATAAATGAAAAATATTGAGACATATAAGGATCCAAAGAAATAATGACAAAATGACATAAAATCAAAAGTGGAGATTAACAAGATAAAAATTACATGACAACTCAACATACTATTAAGAACATGATTCAAAAAATATTAAACAAGATTACAATTCACGTATGTATTTAAGGCAAGAAGTGAAGGGTGGTTGTAGATGATATTTATGGATTATATGACACCTCAATCTTATACACTTGGTAAACTCAGACCTTGGCTATTCCTCTTAGTTATGGACCTTTGACACTTTTACAATTCTCACATATACTTTATCTTATACCCCTTAGCGTATCTCTTAGTCCAACCAGTCTTATGTTGATGACATAGGCCTTCTATCTTTCCCAAAATGCTTAAAATGCACTTATCTTCCACCTCTATAATTTCTAAACTTGTACCTACTTTCTTGTTCCTTGAACACTAACTTTCAAGATAGACATTATCATTAATATTAGTGTCCTGACTTGATGCAAGTGTCCAGTGCCCTAAAGTCATCTATTTTTGAAATGAAATGTATCTTAACGGCCAACATAAGTGATTTAATGAAAGTTTCTTATATAAACGGATTGATATAAATACAATATCAACCCTCATTCATTACTTACCTTAGAAACACCTAGCATTAAAAAAAAAGATCACTCAAAGAACATTTAATTAAACAAAATTTCCCTATTTATTCATATTTCCATACTAGTCATAGGGACTGCACATTTACAAGTATGAAGTACTAAAGGAGAATCCTAAGAGCTATATTCACCAAGTTAAATGCTAGGTCACTATTGTACTTAATGTTCACATATTGCATGATTCACACACATGCCAACATGTAGGGGAGAACTACATCACTCTAAGGCCCTCTTTAGAGTATTGGTTATGCAGACAATGCTTGTTGAGAGAGGTGTCTTTGGGGTTAGCTCAACACGATGTTCTCATTAACCTATTTTTCCCCAAAGGTCACTATGAGGATAAAGAACTCAGGTTTGGAAAATTCATGAGGAGTGATAGTCCATGACCTAGATCTAAATGCACCAGAGTGAAGGCAAAGTCAAACCCAAAAGCATCTAGGTGGTCACATCCTTTTCTAGTAGGTATTCCATACATGACACTTATGTCAAACCTAGACAGTAGCATCGACACAACTATCCCAAGCTGATGATAGTGTCTAGAGCTTCAAAAGCATCAAATCTAGAATCTAATGACTATTCCAGAATCATCTTTTAGTCTACTTTTTACCTATTTTATTTGCTTTCTATTACTTATTTGGAATTTTAAAGTATAACTTAGTTGTAATTTCTATATTTAGCTTATTTTTAGCACATGAAATTCAATATATGTTTATATCTAAGTTTATCACCCAATTGGCATGTTGCAGATCAAATTATCACCCTTGTGTATTATCAGTTCTATATTTTTAACCCTATCTAACCCAAGTTAGGATCATCATCCAATTTAGGGTTAAAAATTTGGTGAACCTAATATTTGAACATCAAACCCTAAGACAAATTAGGGTTTTTTTTTGGTTACTCATCCTTGATTGATATAATTTTGAAATCATGGTTATTATGGATACCTCTATAAATTATTTAATGTCTAATACCTTATATTTGATATGGTTTACTACATTAGTTGCATTTTTAAAGTTTTTAAGCAAATCCATGCCAATAATGAGAGGGTTTTAAAGTGGAAATAACACTTGATCTCTCTTAAAAATTCCTTTTGTAATGCTATAGATATAGTATCTAGACACCAACGTGCATGCTCTCAACCATTTGTTCTACCTAAGTCTTATTTGAATGACAAATACCATCACATAGCCATTATTCACCCATATCTTATATTAGATTTCGTGGTCCAAGTTATTACTACTTGAAATGGTAGGATTGCTCAACCTATTCCCCCATTTGGTAATATATAATAGGTGCCTCCTAAACCTAAGCTTGTAATAAAATCAAAGGGATATGACATTATTGACCAATTGATAAATACACATGCAAAAATTTCACTCCTTGAGCTCTTAAATCAATATAATGTTTATAGGGATATCCTATATGGGGTATTGCATGAGACACAAATTCCAAGTGATATTGAATATGCTTATTTTATGAATATTATGAAATATATCAAGAACAATAGCAAGCTCATCACCTTTGATCTAACATATTTACCAACTAAAGATATTGTTGACCAAAATTTGCCTCTGTTCATACAAGTGACAATTCAAAATAAAGGTATCAAAAGGGTGCTCACTGATAATGGATTAGGCCTAACATTTATGGCATACAATTCCTAACCACCATGGGTATTAACACAAATCTTCTTCAAAACATATTTATACACATAAAAGGGTTTAACAATTCACATAGCCCTCTAGTTGGTCAAATTACATTGGATGTAACCTTAGGACCAAAAATGGTTTCAACTACTTTTTAGGTCATGTCTCAATCCTTACATTATAATTTACTTTTAGGTAGACCTTGGATACATTTAATGGATGCTATCCCATTTATAATTCATCTATGTGTAAGATTCATACATGAGGAGACCTTATTATCCATGCTTGCTAATGATGAACCTTTCAAATTTTGTAAAATGATACATTCCAAAACTAAAGGCATCACTATAGTGGTACTCCCTAAACAAAACATCCCTCTTGAGCATACACATACATATGAAATAAGAGAGTCAAGTACAATGGATCCTTTGCCTCTAGATGCAAATAAAGCACTAAACTCTGAGGTGCACATAGATATGCATAAGGATAAAGAACCATTACCAAAAGATCAAGTAAAAATACAAGAGCCCCTAACATTGGAGAAAAAAATGGCCATGTTTTAGATTACTATGATAGTGATGATGATACAACCTATGATATGATAGATGAGAAAATGCTAAAATTAAAATTTAATCCACTTGATCACTTATCACAGAAATTATTCGAACCTATGGGTCCTAGAATATATAAGATAAACCCACTTGCATAAAATACATAATTGAATCTAGATAAGGGAAATATAAAGGAACACTTAAATGCTTATTACTCCATACACCTCTCTTGGCTGAAAACATTGAGTCAACCTTACAAGGGTCAAATGAAAATTCATCATGTGAACAATGCAGAGTCTTCTCAAAAGGATTCACAATTTTTTTTTATAGATCATGACATAAAATATACTCTGGATACTATGTTATCCATGTTACTTGAGCATAGACTAATTTATTTAGTTTCTACTAGACACAAATCATGTAGTAGACTTCTACGTATAAAAGACATAATACCATACTATAAATATCATTGAATAATTAGCCATCATACCAATCAATGTGAGACATTTAAGAACCAAATTCAAAAATATAAGAATGAAGGATGCATACACATTATGTCTGACATGAGGAAAAGGGAAAATCCCTCCTATATTTCAAAAAAGAACTATCTCTCAAAACGACCAAAACATGATACTTTAACTATTATTGCTAAAATTGATGGGGTATATTGCCACCATATCCAGTTTGATAACAAGTGGGATACAATTTTTAGAATCACTTTTATCACACAATTGGGACATTCTACAAATGAAATAATATAATTTCTATTCATCCTAGAATCTTGAGTATACATTCAGTTACCTATTGCCTGTGGCCCACATGTGGAAACTTCAACCATATGGATATTATATCATGAACCACATTTAAAACTAAAGTTCAGACAAAATTGGCTAGCTGAGTGGAATGATAAGCTAGATCCTACAAACATGTGTATTAATTTTCTTAATATTGGCACAAAAATTTGCATATAACACGAAGACCATGATTATTTGTTGGCACCATTGGCTTTAGGTAAACCATTAAATAAAAACATTGAAGTGGTGGTAGTGCAACAATACAAACAAATATTGAGAAAATTTCTAAGTGGTATCACACATTTTGATTATGTGAACTTCCTTAGAATTTTTAAATATTCCAAAAATACCAAAAAATAAATAAAATAAAAAAACATTCAAAAATACAAAACTATGTTTGGCACCTACATATTCTATTAGCTCCTTGGCATCTATGTGTCAGTTCCATGTTGATGGATAACATACCTACTACTTCTAAATACACACCTGTGTGTCATACCTCAACTTTAGTGTGATACAAACATACACAAATACATGATCTAGTCTTATTTCAGACATTGAGCCTTCCCTTTACTCATGTCATGCAAACATTAGGGGCATCTGATTATTTGATCTTGATATACACTAGTTACATGGTTCGAGGATCACATTTCATTATCATGTTTGATCTTACATATTTAATTGCACATGCATTTATCCATAATTATATCTCACACAGAGCACTTGATATGCTATAAACATGACATATTTTTCCTAACACAATTGATCCATGGGTTACTATGACATGTTTATGACAATTTCTTATGATTTAATTTATACAATAGAGTGTCTTTCCTTGTTATTATATGCCTTGTTTGAGAATTTGAATATGCTTCTTTATTTATGGCCCCCATGCCTATGTATACTTTCATTGACATTTGGATATGTCATTGTTTGTTGTATAGAATTTTGAATTTATCAGCATTACTTTTGTAGACATTTAACTAAGTCATGTCCCTTTGATTGTGAAAAATTTGAACATACCCCTTATTTGTGGTATTCTTGGACCATTGCCTTTTGAATTTATTTTGAGTGCTCTTGTGTGTGTGCTTAATTTACTTGTTGAGCTTTTACTGTTACTATCTAGATGTCTCCATGATCCTTATCATGAATCTTAAGCCTTTATGTGATCACATTGGTTTTATGAGCTTCAATGTTATGTCTACCTAGATATGTTCCTTTTATATGCTACAGAGTTCTATTCAGAGATTATATAGTTGTATTATCATTTTGAGGTGAGGTAAATACCAATTCCTATCTTTACCTCACCTCAAAAGGGGGGGATATTAGTGGGGGCATCTCATAGAGGCCTATTCTCCACACTTGGCACATTTTTAAGATTCAGTGGGGGCATGTTTTGGAAGCATATTATCCACACTTATTCAATATGTGGTACTTATATTAGTTTTTAGATTCAATGGGGGTATGTCATATGGGTATGGATTTCACACATTCATAGTTTTCAGATTCAATGGGCATATTTTGGAAGCATGTTCTCTACACCTATTCACTATTTATCATGTCTAGATTATAGTGGGCACATGTTTTAGAAACATGTTATCCACATTGATACTTATATTAGTTTTTATATTTCTCCATATATAGTGGGGACTTTCTTTGGAAGCATGTTCTCAACACTTGCATAGTTTTCCAAATTGGCTAAAGCACACACTTATATGATTTTGATTCATATTTATGGCAGAATTCTATACATTGGTAACATTGTTATACATAGTTCAACACGATACATATCTAAGGTGAATATGCTATGCAATTTGTGCCTACTATTACAAAATTCAACTTAGTTCTATATCCCAATTTTTTTTATGTATTGATACCTTGATCAGACTTTTATGGACTTTATTGAGCTAATATAATATAGTAGTTGGTTAACTTTTTGGTATGGTTGAGGTGGTTAAATCACTCAATCTTTCCAAGTTTTTAAGTTGGAATTGATTGTATCATTTTCCTCACCAAGTTATAAGTATTATTAGGTTGTACGATTTAACTAATCTCAACTACCAGGTGACAATTCATCTTTTCTCAGAAGGTTGGGGGCAGGGGCCTTCCAATCTCTCTTTCTATCTCCTTGGATTTATGCACTTTCAAGATTTATATATGTTTATCCAAATATTTGTTTCATAGCCTTATAATGATACATATTTTTCAAATCAACTTTCCAATAGGCAAGGTGGTTAAATCAACACATAGGTGTACTCCTAAACCTTGATCTTTCAATTTTAATTTCTTTCAAGTAATTTCAATTCTAGATTATATACTATAATGTGCTCTTGGTTAAAGGTCAGTCACCTAAAAAACACTCTATTGGGTGCATGAAAACACAAAGTGTGTTATACACACCTAGGTATGCATTCCTCTATTTTAAACTAGTAATTTCATTACTAAATTAAAGGGGAGACAATGTAGATGATATTTATGGATTATATAGCTCGTTAGTCTTGTGCACTTAGAAAAATTAGACCTTGGTCATTCCTCTCACTTCTAGACCTTTCCCACTTCCATAAGTCTTAGATATACTCTATCTTATGGCCCTTGGCCTATCTATTAGTCTAACCAATCTTATGTTGATGACCCATGCCTTTTTATCTTTCTTAGAATGCTTAAATGTACTTATCTTCCATCTCTGCAAGTTTTAATCTTATACCTACTTTTCTACTCCCTGGTCACTAAAATCTTGAATATACACTAGCATTTACATTAATGTCCTAACCTGACCTAAGTGTTAAGTTCCCTAAAGTCATATGTTTTTGAAATGAAACATATTCTAGTGGTTAGCCTAAGTACTTTAATCTAAGTTACTTATCCAAAGGGATTGATATAAATACAGGATCAAATGCCATTCATTCTTCATCTAGGAAACACCTAACATTTAGATAAAATAACATTTAATTGAATGAAACTTACCTATTTATTCCTATTTCCATACCAATCATAGGGGCTACACATATATAGGTCTAAAGTAATGAAGGAGAAACCCAAAGGCTATATTCACCAAGTTATAAGCTAGGACATTATTATACTTGCTTTGAACATATTTCATGATTCACACACAAGCCAACACATATGGGAGAACTACATTCGTCTAAGTCTCTCTTTAGAGTGTTGGCTATGTAGAAATCACTCACTAATAGAGGGGTATTTAGGGTCAGTTCAATAATTTATGCCCACTAACCCATATTTCCCTAAGGTCACTATGAAGATGAAGAACTAGGGTTTAGAAAATTCATAAAGAGTGATAGTCTATGACTCGAATTTAAATGCACTAGAGTGAAGGTAAATTCAAACCCAAAAGCATATAGGTGGTTTCATCCTTTTTTAACAAGTGTTACATATATAACACTTACATCGAATCTAGATAGTAGTGTTGATGTAACTGTCCCATGCTGAGGTTAGTGTCTAAAGCTTCACAAGTGTCAGATCTAGAATTTGAAGATTGTTCTAGAATCATCTTCTAGCTTAATTTTTACTTGTTTTAGATCCAACACTATGTTAGCATTAGAACTAGCTAAGTATATTAGTTTTTATCATTTCCATACATAGCTTAGTTATACCTTTTATATTTAACCTATTCTCAACATAAGAAATTTAGTGTACATTTATATCTAATTTTAACACCCAATTGGCCCATTGTAGATCTAATTATCACCTTTGTGTATTATAATTTCTATATTATTAACCCTATCTAACCCAAGTTAGGATCCTCATCCAATTTTAGGCAGGTAATAAAGGGCGGTATAATGAAAATTCTATAAATAGGTGATCATCACTCCATCTAAATCACAAATAATTTTTAACTACCCAAGATCTATTGAAATCATTTCATGGTATAGAAAATTTTTAGTAGTCAAACAAGTAACAAATAAAAATGGTAACACCATAAATTATTGATAAAAAAGAGCTTTTGATTCCAAAATCTAAGCACATTCCACTCAAAGCCCTCAAGCCAGATCCTCAAGGAGGCTTATCATCCATTTCATACAAAGTAAGGCACTTGAAGGATACATTCTGCTACATCCATGTGAACATCATGGAGATGGATCATAAAAGAATGGAGGTAGACTATGGTGAGCTCATTCCCAAGGTTCTAGAAACTAACACATGGAAATGGATCCCTAAGGCTATCTCCATCCTGTAAATGAAACTAGATATATGGGTTATGTTCCCAAATTTTTTAGCTAATGTAGACGCTAAAATCTAATTAATATATTCTTGACAATGCTTGTTCTTAACATCTTTTTTTTTGGTCAATTCACCATTCTAATAACCCATAATCTCTAAGAAAATATTCAAAGTTTCATAATTACTATGCATATCTCTTAGACTTACCTGATTTATCTCTATTCATCATATGCTTCACTATCACTTTGGTTTTAGAATCCTCTATTCCTTTTGGACAAGAGTGCACTAGATAGACAAGAACACACTATGGCCTTGTCTAATAGTGCCACCTTATCCATAAAGCTTTAATGGTCATCTTTTAAAAATGACACACTTAGTAATGGTTTTCTCATTAAAAAGGTAGGCCAGTTATCAAAAACATTAAAAATATTCTCCCATAAAAGCACATCAAGGGTCACGCTTACACCTAACTAGCTCTCACTAAAAAAATCATCTCTTTTATGATTTAAAAATTATTTTTCTTCTCAATGAAAATTATTGTTGTAATTTTACTACGATACCAAAACCTTTGGCCAAGTATAACATTATTTCATTATAGGTTAAGTGTATCATTTATCAAGCATTATAATTAAAATATTTTTTGGTACATTCATGTGATCTTCCCTAAAGGGAGGTCTTTGGGCTATGTAGGCAACACTCAGTCAATAAGGGATTTTCTAAGCATATCTTGATCATTCCCACATCCATATTTTTTCCTATTTTGAATTTTATTATTTTGTGCGATTGTGCAAGACTAGGACATAGATTTTAAAAGTTTCCATATGTCAAATTGAGATCTGCATATAAATAGGTCACCTACAAAGAGGCAAACAAGCTTAGATTTTCATATCTAATAAATTCTATAAATTCATGACACTAAAATAATATATTCCCCAACCTTGGACATTATCCATAACATAATGATTCAAATTTTTTGATCTTCGATTAATTTGACACTAAAAAAGTTTTTGTTTTCACCTCAAATATATAGTAATACAAAGTATCTTTCTTTAAAATTTGTCTTGAAATTTTGTGTCTCCCATATAAAAAAATATTTCACATTTTCTTTTCTCATTTGCCTTTGTTTTTTTTTATAAATTGTGCTTTTGTATTTTTCAAACTACCTATATAATGTTATGAAGGGATACATAGTGTTTTATTTACAAACACCATGGAATGAGGGGTTTACCCAAATAAACATATCATATTATAGGTATAATCATGAAATTTAGTCTCCACTTACCTTGATATATTGGAAATGCCTATAATCCCCTTATTTACACCAAAACAATAACACTCTAGTTCAAATACTACATACAATATTATTCTTATACATCTCCAAGGAAAGTAAATACAATAGGACATAGCTATGGCTAGTCTCACAATACAATAACTATTGTTCAAATATACCAATACATAATACAAATACATTCCCTTAGGCATATGAATTAATATAATAAAAAAATACCAAGCTATTTGGAGCTCGAGTTGATCCAACTCATGTATCACTAATATTCTCAAGTGTCATATCCAAGTAGTACTATAGTAGAGGAGGGAGATCATCATCTAAGTGCTTTACCACTCTAACCACATACCAACGATGCCATACACAATCCCCTATCAAGAAATGGCCCTCCATTCATGGATAGGGAGATATAAAAATGTGAGAATCTAGTGAGATGTGCTAATACCTCATATTATGTAAGATTTCTAAAAATATACAGTGTACCATAAAGAAATCTGTTCTAACATGATATCGTACAACATAAAAATCAAACATATGAAATGACAATGTACATCTACACTACTTTGACCAAAGTTTTCAAATAATATATGATCATTTAAATCGATAAATTTTATAACACACCACTTAATTAGATTATCTATTGGTGGTACTACCTAGACTAGTGAAACTTGTCTCACTACCCATTAGTATCATCAATACAAATTTTAAAATAAACACACACACACACACACACACACACACACACACACACACACACACACACACACACACACACACACACACACATCATAATATATAACTCAAAATATTCATAAAAATTTCAATCTCCTAGTAAAAATATAACATCACATGCTAACCAAGGAGAAAACAAGATATACACATAATCATCTACGCATGAATGGGTCTTACCTTAAAATCAATCCTAAATTGGAAACAATGACCACTATTTATACCACCCAGGTAAAACACACAAATAAACTATAGGTTACTACTACTACAATAATATCAAAGTAACTACACCTCAAGACAACCCATATTATCTTAGTCTGGTTTTCTTAGGCATAACTATTATTTTTCCCATAAGCAGTTATATAAAGAAATCATAAATACTAGGAAGCATATATTTTTAATCAAATAATTACATATAACAAATCAAGTTGTATAAATACATATAAGTTTATCTAACTATCATTTACACTTCCAAGATTGTATGCACACACAAATGATATCTTACCAAAGGATACAATACATACTATTCAAGTAACAACCAATACATATATATTTATGTAGGTGTGGGTCAAGATATATAAAATATAGTATATACCATTTGGGTACCTTTTTTATACTATAAAATCTATGACATCTCATAATATCATAGGTCATTGTGCTTGAGCACCCTACTCAAACATAACAAACAATCTTACACCCAAAAATAATAAATAAGTATAATATTATACTACACAATAATAATCATATGAAAATAAAATCTCAAGGCATACATCCTAAAGCATAATTTTACTCTAAGTCTAACCATTTGTATATATTAATACTCT
The DNA here is from genome assembly GCA_037957365.1 of Torreya grandis. Classification (NCBI taxonomy): domain Eukaryota; kingdom Viridiplantae; phylum Streptophyta; class Pinopsida; order Cupressales; family Taxaceae; genus Torreya; species Torreya grandis. The sequence goes on along the minus strand of JARHVA010000836.1, from coordinate 3,181,585 downwards.
CATAAAATATAAGGCACACAAGTTTCATTATTAACCAATATCAAATTCTCAAAAAACTCTTAATCAAGTTAAGCATCATATAAACATAACTCAAGCTACTATAATATTCCTATTTGCCAATTTTACCAGTTTTATAAACCCTTTTTAAATTCCAAGATAATCATGCTCATTAATTAAAATGCGATATGAGTTGGAAACATAATGGTATAAAGTTCCACCAAACATTCAATTTTATATTAAAGAAGAAACATAATTTCTTTTAAAATCTTTCATTCCTTCTCCAGAATACGCATGACACATTCGTAATTATTATTTTAATTATAACTTATAAATACGACTCAACTTTCAATAAAATTTCATGGTGTTTCATCTTCTTAAAACCTCAAGGGTTTCATTAATTATTGTGGCATTATATTTTCACTGAAGTGTTTTATAAACTCAATGTTATTAATATTTAACTGTTGTTTCCATTTAATAGCTCAATGTTAACAACTATAAACTCAACATATGAATTTTTGATACTCAACGTATCAATTTTAAATAAGGCATCTCATTTAAAGTGACTTGGCAATTATAATATGGAATCAACAATAAATTCATTATACATAGTTGTATTAATTGACATCAATAATTAAGTAAAGACTCAACAATTACAAGTCATTAAACTCGATGTTTCAAAATGATATCTTCAGCTTTACCAATAAATAACTTGGTGTTTGACTCAATAAGACTACGTGATTTAAAATTTGCCTAGTGTTTTGACTCAATGTTTCATTAGTATTGGCTTATCTTTAAATTTTTTTATTACTCTAGTTCTAAAACTCAGTGACTTCATTCAATACCACAATGTCTTCCATTCAATCATAGCATATTAATTAAATAATCCATCTATCTACAATTTAATGATTTTAGAATGATTACAAGATTGGTGTTCTATAAATATAAACTCAGCTTATAAAATGTTTGATGATTCCCTGACGACTTAGCAATTTATAAATTCAAGGACCTAACACCTCCAACTTATGCATGGAATTCCATTTATGAGACTAGGTGCTATATTAATACTCCACTATTATATAGAACTCATATTAATATATATCTAGTGATTTTTTAAGATGACTCCAATGATTTAAAATAACTCCAATGATTTAAAACATATATAACTTTTATTTATGAAATTTAGTGATTTATTAAATACCTCTACAATTTCATTGCATATTAATTTTATGATTCGATAAAAGGCCTTAGATGTTTGTTAAATTGACTTCTACAATCTCAATATTAAGACTCAACTATTATATTCCATGCAAGATGTTATAATTAAATTCAACACAACCATACCCAAAATAGAGACTCAACATTTAGTGTTTTAAAGTCATAGCATTTAATTTACATTGTTTGGCTTCTTATTAAAATAAGTCTTTTAAATTATAAACTCAACATTCTAAATATATATACTACATTCTATAAAACTTTCCATATATAATTTTAACATTTTAATGAGTGACTTGGCGAAAGACTTCAGCTTTCTCCATAAATGGCTTGACATAAAAAAAGACTTATGCCATTATAAATAGCCTTAAATAATTTATAAAGAAAATTTATATTACTTATTATATTCAATTTAGAATAAAACTCAACCTAAGAAGATATCACATAGATTTTTAATGCATAGGTTCCATATACAAGACACGACCAATATTCAATGCCATATAACCAGCTGGGTGCAGTCTTAAATAGGGGCATATAAAACAAAAAGAAACAATAAAACACTTGCCTAAAAACATTAAACATAGTTCAAAGAAAAGACATAGGCCAAAATTAAATATACTTTGTCTCAAGAACACACACAATACCTTTAGATCTAGTTTAAGAATTTAAATTATTGCCTTAAAAAGATAAATGTAGTTATAAAGAATAATATATAGGTTAAGAAGAATAACACACTGGGTTAAAAATTATGATGCCAAGCTCTATCGAATAGAACATAGCATGTTGAGTAGATAGGTAGATTATAAACACAAAGCTGGTTTCTAAAACAATGCTCAAATCTTAAATAATCAATACACCCCTAAAACTAATTTGCACATAGAAAATAATTATAGAACCTACTTGAATATATGCTGAATATTTCTCCTCCAATTCTCCTACTTCTCTGTCTCCATCTATGTATTTTTTTCTCCTAAATTATTCTCTTATTTATAAAACTTGCTTCTTATAATTCATGCACTCCTCCTTTTCATGCTAGTAACCATAGGTAGTGTAGCTAATCATTTAGTTTCTGGATCAAGCTTTTATTGATTTAGTCTAAGAGATGGCTCACATGGGAAGGAATACAAAAGAATGGTTGGAGGAATTAATTTCTAAAGGAAATAAAGTCATTGCATCAATGATGGAAAATTATGAAATAATCAAGGATAGGAGGAATATACTAAAAGAATAGGTCAAAAAGTATGAAATAGAGATTTAGAATTTAAACTTGTACTATCCCAAATTGATAGTTGTAGGTTCATTTAACATAGATGTACTCGTTGCTAAAAAAATATTGAATGATGAAACTGAGCACAAGGAACTCCATAAGGATGATCAATTTTGGATTAGAGTATTAACATAAGCTGCTCACCAAGCCAAGGAGGATCATGATAAAATAGTTGATGTATTATATGATATTGATGGGATGATGAACACAATGCCATGCTAAATAGTAGATGATACAAATAATCTCCTTTAGGCAGAAGAAGTCCATAATAACTTTAAGAGAATAGTTGATAAAGAATATACAAAGGACATAGTCTTCACCCTAAGTTTTATCCATGACTTTCTCAAGTATGAAAGAACAATTGATAGGATGAGAATAGAAATGTAGGGAAAAAGGAATTTTAGGAAAAAATTTTCAACATACAAGTAGATTGTTTAGCCTCACATCTACTGTTTAGCCTCTCACATCTACTCTTGCAAGCCTGATCCATAATGAATGCAAGAAATTTTGATGCATATACTAAGAAACTGCAGGATGAGCATGACAAGAAAGTTGAAGAAGTTATGGAAATTGATTGATCTTTTCTCTAATTAAATATTTTCAAATGTTTTAAATGCCATATGTAATTTCATTTCAAAAAACATTATAAGTTGTAATTGTAAACATGTAGCTATATATTTGTAACTCCTTTGAGAAATAGAAAATGTATTTTTACACTTTATATTTTAATAATGTGAAAGTGCAAATTACATTTTCTATTTTGACAAGTATGAATTGTTAAAAGTACAAAAGCATGAAGTGAAAATTACACTTTCTATTTTGACAAGTGTGAATTGTTAAAAGTGTAAAAGAATGAGGTGAAAATTTCAAGTTTCATTTTGACAAGTGGTAAAGATTAAAATTGAAAAAGTATCATGTGCATTTTTCAAGTTAGGGATTTACATAAAAAAAGTGACTTGGAGTTATCTTCTTTTAGAACTCAAGTTCTATTTTGGGTGCCTCTTTTTACATGAAGAGATTTTTGCATCTAATTGAAGATGAATAAAAATTACATGGAAATATTCCATGCCATATCATGCCATGCTACACCATTCCACCTCAAGGATCACACCCAACCCTTGCATATCATGAATTCAGGATGCCAGAAGTTGAAAAACTCACCTCTTTTACATGAGGGTTACAGATCTGCATGATTTTCTTACTAGGCATTCAAATTTGAAAAACTACAACTCATCTATGAGATATTTTTTTTATAAAAATGAGTAGACCTCATGGTCCAATCTATCTTTTTTCTGTGGGAGAATATAATATCTACATTTTGAATGTATTTTATACAAGCTGTAACCTTTGGAGAGAAATAAATTAAAGATTTGCCTTTCTTGTCTATGGAATCTTTGTGTTATGCAAGTTATTTGATTATTTATGGAAGCTTTGTCTTTTATTTCAGTCACAAGAAAATTCATCTATGGTATTTTGCCCTTTTGAAATTATTGCTTGATTTAAATAAAGATCCTTTTCCCTTTTGTTAAAAATAGCTAAAATACTACTTTTGATTCCTTATTTGTATAAGTCTATGCTAAAATAAATTCAATATAATTTTCCTCTATATTGTGTTTGTCAAGCAAGCAATAAGATCCACTCAGATATCTAGTGCAATCACTATTTTTAAGTTTCGTAAAGTTTCATTCTTTCCCTTTTCCTTGTGAAGATTTTTAATTTAGGAAAAAGACACTAAAAGAACAAAATTTCTATAGAACTGGCACCCCACCAATTGCATTATATGTAATGAAAGGAATCTAACCTTCTCTAGGGGTTAACCTCAATTCACCACAATCCCATGGCTCAGAGGTTTTCCCATTGTATCATTAGGTGTTGCATGATGAGTTATTGCACATCAAAGAATGAGTGTAAAACTTATGTGATAATAGTTTTTAACATGTCTGATGGGACATGAAAAGTATAAAACATTGGTGCCAACATTTTATGAGCTTCAAACACATTTAAAAAGCACCTAGTGACTCCACTAATTTATGGCTTCAGGATTTCAAGGGTTATGCAGGCCAAGTTGACAAACAAGATCAACTACAAAAGGTAAGAAAAATATTTTTTTAGAATTGTCATTTCTACTTAAGAGATCAAAATTATCTGTATCTCATTATAAAGTATATGCAACAAGTTTATACACATCTCCTATAAGTAATCCTTCTCCTATAAATTATATTCCTTTAATAATGGCCAGACATTTTATAGCCTTCAATGGGGCCATCCCTCTTTAGTTGGCCTAATATGATGACATACCAACTTCAGCCTTAAAAATCCTACCATATTTCACTAATGAAACTTCCACCACTCCTATAAAGCACATACAAGATATTGCCAATTTATACACCATACATAATGTGGTACAATATAATGTTGCAATCAGGCTTTTAGTCTCCTCCTTCAAAGGTAAAGCTTTGTAGTGGTACAGAGGTCTTGCCCCAAAATCCATCTGAGTTTGAGATGATTTAGGCACCACATTATGAACCCAATTTGAGGATAAGAGTGACCACCTTTCCTTGGTTGAATGATTGACTACTATTCAATAGGATCCTCATGAGCTCATGACTGATTTCAATTTTTGCTTCTAGAAAACATGGAATAGGATTCTATAACTAGTCAAACCAAATACAGAAAATGCTTTCCTATATTAATTGAGAGCCTTGAATAATGACATAGCTATTATGATCTAGTCAAAGGGTGGCACTACACTTCTCACTAATTATGATATTGTAATAAGGGTAGAAAACTATTTGATCTAAGATGGAAAAATTACTCCAAGACCACCAATGCCTTTATTTCTAGAGATAGCTCATGTATCACCAACAATTGCTCCACTTTTTAATACAAATAAGGCACCACCTTTGAGCCCTACTCCTATGAATGAACTAAATGAGGTCAAATCATTACTTAAGAGTTTTCAAAATGAGTTAGTAGCTATGAAGAGGCAACAATTTTAGAATTGCAAGCCATCTCATTAAGCTAACCCAGCATACCAGCCCAATAAGTAGCCATATCAGGGGGATAGACAAAAATACCAAAGAAATCAACAACTACAAGGTCAAAAAACACAACTAAATCCCCCAAATGTATGTGCCTTACCTATACCAAGTATTTCTAAATCCTTTGTACCTATTCAGAATAACTTGGTTCAAGACTATGAGTGGTGTTATCCTTATTCATATCCACATAATTAGAATAATTACCCCAATGACATCATCAGTCAATATTTGATGGTGCAAGGCATGAAAAATACATGGGGACAATAAAAATAATCCACTTCCCAACAAGAAGATGCATAATAACCTTCTCAAGGAGAAACTACCCTTCTAAACTAGGAAGAAGAAGACTTATGTGGAGTAAATCAATAAGAGGTACTCCTCAATGGTGAAGGCCCCATGATAGTGAATACGTGATAAAAGAAAAGGCAATTGAGAATGATTATCCCCTTAGGACCAAATAATCTTCAATGTCCAAGGCTATACCATAACTTACAAAGAAAAACACACTGCAAAGGCTACCCTTTATACTTACCAATCAACCCAAAGTAAGAGTACCTACTCTAAATCTTATGAAAGAGGACACCTCTCCAAAAAAAATGTAGCCAAAGGTTGGTGGTATTCCTTTTAACATTGATGAACAAATGAAAAAGACTAACTTGAATGTCACCATGTGGGATGCACTATCTATACCATCAAAAAGATATCTACTACAAGAGGCCTTGATTTTTTTGAAATAATAGAAACTAATACAAAAAAAAGTGGTAAGCCTCCTCCATTCTATCTCTCATTAATATTTGGGAAGCATCTAGTTCATAATTGCATGGTAGACTCAGGGGTCAACAGTTTTGTTATGCCCAAAAAGATAACTGATGCCCTTGGCATAAAATATACACTTGTGAATAAGGGAGTGGTCTAGCTGGATGGGATTGCTATTCAAATAGTAGCAATAATAAAGGATTTGAATCTCATGATCCATGCTTACCCTAGTTTATCAATCACTCAAGATATCTTAGTAATCAACCTTCACCCTTATTTTTCCATTTGCCTATCATGCAATTTTAATATGAAAATGGGAATATATTTGTCTATAGATTATTCTCACATGTTTCTTAGAACTAGGAATGAGACAAGATTAATGATAAGAGCTAAACTAATAGCTAAGGGTCATATTGAACCATACACCCCTCCTCTCATGAACATGAACTGCATAATACAAGATCAAAAAGAAGAAACTAATCATGAAGATGCAAAAACTATAGAAGATATTCCATATGTTCTTTTAGATGAATGGGGATCAACCTTTCATTTGACCATTATAATCATGTTAAAAAAATTGGGCTGGGCACGTATTGCATACATGAGAATGATATGATCATTCCCAATATATTAATACTAGCCAAAGATATCCAAGTTATTTGGAAATTATTTTTTGATGGTTCAAGAAGTAGAAATGGAGTAGGTGTAGGTGTCATTTCAGTATCTCCCCAAAGAGAGATACTTTTATTCATTCAAACTTGAGTTTAGCTGCACTAATAACGTAGTTGAATATGAGGCCCTGATTCAAGGACTATAGATATCTAAAGAAAGAAAGATAGAATCATTGTAGATATTTGGTGATAGTCAATTGATTGTTCACCAAGTAAGGTCTAGGAGTGTAAATAAAAATAATTTATTGAGATCTTAAAAGAATAGGGAATGGGACTTATTCAAAGATTTCATCGCTCTGAATATCTAGGCATTACCAAGATCACAAAATAAGGATGTTGATTGTATGGCCTCAATGGCATCCCAATATAACCTACCTAATAAGATAGGCAACAAAAACAACCATCATGTGAAGTTAATGGTAAGACCATCTATTCCTGATAATGTCACTAATTGGCAAGTTTTTGATAGTGACCAACAAATTGTAAACTTCTTGAGAGAAGAAGCTGAATTCTCTGATAGGAACCAACCTAAGCTCAAAGATCAATATGAGGGTCAGATCATCTAGATAAAGATGAAAAAGCTACCAATGGGGCTTATTACATTAGAAAATATATTCAATTTAGATGACCAGCTGAAGGGAAAGAAAAGGAATATTTTAGTCAATGAAGAATATTACGAACCGGTGGTCATCACAGAAGGTAAGACTTTGAAGCTGAAAAAGGTATGTAATGACTTTAAGAGGAATTTTTTTATTGAATTATGATAAGAATTTGATGATAAATTTTCTTGGAGCTATCATGATTTAAGAGGATTTGATCCTAGTTTATCCCAACACATGATAGAATTGGGTCCCAATACTAAGCCTATTAGATAAAAGCAGAGGCCCATTAATCCAAATATCGAACCCCTAATGAAGAATGAGCTTTCTAAACTAATAGAAACTAACATAGTTTTTCTTATCAAGCACTCATCTTGGGTTTCTAATTTAGTTCTTATTAGAAATAAAAATGGTGAAATTAGGCTGTGTGTAGATTTTAGAGACCTGAATAAAGCATCCCTAAAAGATCACTATCCCCTCCCACCTATGGAGCAAATTTTACAAACTTTAGTAGGACTTGAAAGGTTTTCCCGTCTTGATGGTTATTCTAGCTATAGCAAAATCCTGGTACAAGAGTCATACTGGTATAAAACCAACTTCACCATAAAATGGGGCATGTATGCTACAAAAAGATGCCTTTTGGTTTGACCAATTCTAGGTCAACATTTAAAAAAATCTATAGATATGGCATTTAGAGGACTAAAAAATGAAATGATCTTGGTATATTTGGATGACATCACCATCTACTCAAAACATGATGAAGCACATTTGTATCACCTTGGAATAATTTTTGAAAGGTGTAAAGAATACGGGGTTTCCTTAAACCCAAAGAAGTGCATGTTTGTTGTCCCTGAAGGGAAACTATTGGGACATGTAGTGTCAAAGGAAGGTCTTGAAATAGATACAAAAATATTTCATGCTATATCTACATTGGCACTACCAATTCACAAGAAAGGACTTCAAGTTTTCCTTGGAAATATTAATTTTGTGAGGAGGTTTGTCCTAAATTTTTCCTCTCTAGTAAAAACTCTAACTATAATGCTCAAGAAGGGTGTAGTTTTCAAATAGACACAAGATGGAGGAGATAATTTTTAGGCCATTAAACAAGCTATCTTTCAAGCCCCTACTCTAGTCAACCCAGATTGTGAGAAAGACTTCATTATTTATGTGTTTGGAGGTGAAGAAAGCATCTCATCCATTCTAATTCAGCATAATCAAGAATAGTTGGAACAATCGATATCTTTTTTCAGCCAATAGTTGAAAGGATATGAGGAGAATTATAGTTTCCAAGAGAATCATGTATATTCCATGATTAAGGATCTCAATAAACTTAGGCATATACTCTCTAAAAAAAAGATTCATCTGATGGTAAGTCACCTGAGTGTGAAAGAGTTCTTGAGCAGCCAGGAGATAAATGAAAAATGGGTAGGATGGATTACTAAGGTCATGGAATATGATATGGATATCAAAGTTACCAAGATGATAAGAGGAAAAGGTTTGTATGAACAACTAGCTTTTGATATTAAGGATACCAAACAAATGCTTGAAATAGTATATGCTCAAAGTGCATCTCAGCCAACCAACCTCCCTATTTTTAGTAACTAGATCCAAGACATGACCAACTTCCTACAAACTAGTGAGTATCTATTTGATCTTCAAAGTTCTAAGAAAAGGTATTATAGACTTCAGTCTATTCCTTATGTCCTTATTGATGGAGTACTATTAAAAAGGATATGAATGGAGTAATGTTAAGATGTATTGAGCATGATCAAGTCCCTAAATTACTCTAATAATTTCTTGATGAATTATCAGGAATTCATTTATCTACAAGGATTACAACCATCAAGATAATAAGAGGAGGCTACTACTGGACTAAATTGTTCAAATATGCCCACCAATGGGTGAGGAATTGTGAAAAGTGTGCTTATTTCATTGGTAAACAAAAGTTAGTATCCTTCCCTCTCAGGGTTATTCAGGTAGATCAACCATTTTCCCAATAGGGACTGGACTTTATATGCATGATCAATCCACCATCGAAAATAGGACATAAGTGGGTTCTCATGGAAACAAATTATTTCACCTAATGGACCAAAGCAATTGCATTAAAATATTATGTGGAAGCATCAATTCTAGATTTTATGGACATCATAGTGTTAAGATTCAGTGTACCACCCACTATTAACTCTGATAACACAAAAGATTTCATGGGCACATAAATTAGTGAATGGGCCATTAAGAATAATGTATACCTAAGAACTTCTGATAATTATTATCCATAGGGTAATGGTTTGGTTGAGTCAACCAATAAGAACCTTACCAATATTATCAAGAGGACCATAGAAGATAACCAAAGATCATGGCATACAAAACTAAAATCTATACTTTAGGCTGATAAGATCACCCCAAATAGAGCCATAGGTAATTCACCTTTCATGCTAGTATATATAACAGAGGCTTGAGTCCCACTATCAATCAAGTTACTATTTTTAGAGGCCAATCACCAATTAGACTTGATCGGTAACAATATAATGACGCTAAGATTGGCTAAGCTCATAGAACTTGAGGAAATTAGGAACCAGGCAATGAAGGTCTTGGAAGCTAATCAAGCCCAAACCAAGAATATTTCAACAAGAAGGCATATGAAAAGAGTTTCAATGAAGGGGAACTAGTTCTCAAATGGGATGTAGATAGGGATAAACTAGGAAAGCATACCAAATTTAATGCGATCTAAAGAGGTCTATACATTATCACTTAGTGTAAAAGAGCTAATGCATTCCAACTCTTTAAGCTTGATGGAGAAAAGCTACCAATCCCAGTGAATGGGATATACCTGAAAACTTACTTTTGAGGTAAGAATTCATTCCATGAAATTTTAAAAAAGTTTTGTAAATAATAGGGTTAGTGGTGTTTTTTAATAAGTGTTTTGGCACAATTCAGACTCATTAGGAGTTTTGGCCTCCTTAGGTTGTTTTTTTTTCCCTATTTTATTTGTCTTGTCTTTTATTATTTTGTCCATGTCTAGGTGACTCTTAGTTTATTCTTCTCTAGGTTATAGTTTTTTATAATCAAGTTCGACTCCATGCCCAATGGCTTAGAAGGCTAATGGATTGAAAACGATTAGAAGGCAATCATCCTATAGAGGTCACCAAAAAATGTTGATATTTTTTCCCAAAATATCACTACATCTGAATCTTAAGGGAGACCCCCTTTATTTTTAGGAAATACCCTAAAACCACTAAGTCACCCATCATTCCATTTTTAAACTATAGAATCCAAAGCTCTAGGTGCAATTTTCACTTGTGCAAATTTCTCTATAGGATTTAGATCCTACAAAACACCCACATCCAAAGACCAGTGGAACCTAAAACTTGTTGTGCACTTTGTACATTTGTAAAAGTGCAAAATGCATGGCAGGCTCTAGATCTTTCCAAACACCCAAGCTGGAAAAATTTGGAACTTGTCATGAAATTTGCATGTTTGTGAATGTTTAAAGTGCATGATGGGCTCCAAATCCTACTAAAAAATTGTAACTTCCCTTTCATGGAATGCAAAAATATTAGATCACTTTGCACCTTTACAAATGTGCAAAGTGTACCTCAAATCCCACCTTCTACCAACTTATTTTGTTGACTACCTTTCGTAGAATGTGGAACCTGAAGTGCACGTTGTACATTTGCAAATGTGCAACATGATTTTGGAGTTATTCTTCTTGCCAAATCATCCATTCATTATATGTGGACATAGGACCTATCACAAGTAGCACTTACCTCTACCACCAATGGCCATAACTATATTTAATGTAGGGTTTTCACTATTCAAAGTAAGAGGAATAAGGATTTTCTTATCATCTATTATTTACTAATCACTTATTTGAGCTCTACTAACCTACACTAAGTTATAACCCTTGAGCCTCATTCCAAACAAGTACTTGCAACCATGAGCCACAACTACCACATCAGTTTTTTGCCTAATTCAGGGTACTTTTATTGTGTTTTTCCATCATTGTGTTCAATTATGAATCTTTCAAATTAATGTACCTTTCTTGTAAGGTTTTTTGAGTGTTGAGGTTTTCTTGAGATGGTTGTTTAGTATTTTCATTTAAAGTTATCATTTTTTAATCAGTTAGGAGGTTGGAATTATGTGTTTTCCTAAAAATCATAGTCTAATTTAGCCTAGGGTTCTTTGGGTTTGTATTTTCAAAAGTTCACCATCAAGAAAAATCCTTAGTTTTCCTCCCGAGGTTCCAAAGACTAAGTCTAGGTTTTCCCCACTTTGTACCAGTGGGATATTCTTGAGAATATACTCCCAAAATATTTTATAGACTTGGGACCTATCTCAGACACCCTTCACCCCTGTGGGTTTTACAATTTCTTATAACATATTCAATCCTTGTGATCCTTCAAGACCTTGTAAAAAGTGGCCTGCTTTTAGCACTCCCATCCCCATGGGAATTTAGACTACCATAAACTTGACATACTTCCATCACCTTCCACCTCCATAGAACTTTCACCTACCTAAATCACCTCCTAGTTCTATTTAATATTTTAGTTGCTCCAAACACCTGCAAATCTTGCTAGTTTTCATAGTTGGTTTCTTACAAGCAATAACTTCAATTTGCATGCCTCCTAAAGAAATGAAGTTCAAATCCAAGGGCCTTGGAGTGACTCCTAGTTTGGAGTCTAATGTTGTGGAGATAATAGACATGGATTTAATTCATATTGACCAAGGAGACTTCTGGGATCGAATAGGTGTAGATTTCAAGAATGACTAGATTCAGAGTATCTATGAATTTGGCTTACCACAAGTTTATCCTTCCCATTTTTACTACAAATCCTTGAGTTGGTCCTCAAAATAGCCCAACACTATGATCCTGATAGAAGATAGGTCTATAATGAGAAAGGGGAAAAAATTCTAGATCTAGACCTTGATTTTATCAGCTCAGTATTTGCAATACCAAAATTTTAAAGCTACCTAGATATAACTCTATAAACATATACACATTTATTTGAAGATAAATGAGAGGGGTGTCAGAAGAGAATCAATAAATAATGGCATAAGTCTCCCAATAATTATTCTACTAGATTGCTAAAGACCAGGTATAGATCTAATTTCATTGATGAAATAGGGGACATTATCATTCTATTGCATAAGGTCACTGACAATCTAGATGCCAAGTTTTATCAAGAGTGGATGTACTACTATATCTAGACCATCTAAAAAAACACACAATACATTCACTGGGCCTAATTGATAAGTGAATCTCTCCATAAGCAACTCATGGAGGTACAAACAATGAACAACTTTTATATGACCTCCTACATTATATATATTTTGGCCAAAGGAAGATTATTCCCATGCCTTAATACTATTCTTGAAGAGATAAATTAAGTATACAACTATTACCCCAACCTCACATTGTAGGCTAGTAAACAACATTTTAGGATAGTCAATGATGTTTTCATTTACAACATCATTATCATGATTTATAAGGAGCTCAAGAGAACCAAGTTCTTAAAGGAAGAAATAAACAAGATAAACAAATGGGGTTCCTATTTCAAATAGTTTCCTACCTTCTCTTATAGTAGGGTAGCTAGATTTAGTGGTTACCCCTACACACTTCACCAATATGTTAGTGACAAATGGACATTGATAGAGTTGGTTAGGTAGCTCAAAGAAACACACAATCTTATTTTTATCATACTTAAGACATGGATAAATTTCCATTAGTTGGTACACATGCCAATCTCTCCTCAAGGCCAAATGTGCTGAGGCTGAGATGGGATAAATGACATTGAAAGCCTATGATCTGACACTAGTTCTTGATGACCTTATGGATGATGAATTCAAAGTGGACCCAATTCATTACACACAAGTTATCACATGAACCTTACCACCAGTTAAGTGGTCAACTCTAGAATCCCTTTGTATTTTTGATAGAACAACCCACATAATTAATACGGATATCAATTGGCTAAGGAACAAGGGGTACAAGTGACAAGAGAGACCATTGGGGTCAAAGAAAGGATTCTAAAGCTTAAATTGGAGGGGATCACCCCATTAATAGAAGGTATAGGATAATCATTAAAGAAGCCTAACAAGAAGAATAAAAATAAGAAAAAGGCTAAGGCAAAAAAGGGAGAGTCAAGCAAAGAGGGATAAGCTATAGAACAACCAATTGATCTTTCATCTGAAGATACAACAATAATGGTATAGGGTTATATAGCTTTAGATTTCATAACTTTGGCCCCTATTTCCATTGCTTCCCCTTTTCTTACCCACATTGATCTAGAAGTTTCAACACCTCCATCTCTTATTTCCACTTCCCCTACACCTATAGTTTCCATCTCTCCTATCCTTCCATATATCATACCGACTACAGTAAGCCAAGCACAAAAAATATAAGTGAGTCAAGTGGACACTTAGGGTTCCTCATCAATGGAATCTCAAGCTTCCAACCCAACTTATTTTCCTCCCATTTCACCTTTTTCTTTCATCCCATTCCCTCTTTCTATTCCATTCATAATCCTTTCTATTCCATCTCCATTAGTTTCTAACACTACCCAACAATACTTAGTTATGGAATCGATCATCTTAACTTTGGTCTTGTAGGCTACCCTAATTTTTAAAGTGAGTACTATCCCACTTTCATCTCCATTCTCTTTCCTTTCATCATCAACCCTAAGTGGTCCTACACATTTGATTGATACATTAAATGTTTTTGCTTCCACCCTTCCACCTATTCCCAAATTCCTAACTCATGTGTCTATTCCACCTTCCACTCCCCTAATAAACACAATTGTTCCCATTACCTCCACTTCATCTACTCCTAATGTTCTATAGTTCCATCAGTTGAAATTAAAGTAATGCAGGTATTTGATGTAAATGTTGGTTTGAAGTCCATTAATGAAAGTGAACCTCCATAGGCACCTCATGAGAAAATAATGGCACTATTTACCTCAAAATATTTTATGGTCATAGTATTAGCTAATACAACTACATCAACCATTGATTCTTTGATGATGATATCACAACATCAAGGGGATATTCCTAATTGGCTAGCCTAATTAGTAGGAAAGAAGAAAAAAGAGATGATAGATCCCAACACATTGGAATTTCATCTCTCAGAGGTCAATAACAAGTCCAAACCAACTCCCAAGATCCTCTCTAGGATATTTAATGATGACAAGGGAGAAATGTATGTTGAAATTATAGTCCCCCATTACACAAATCAAAATAAAATCTTGTGGTAGGAGATTATTGGATATCTCATATCCACCTTGGATGAAAAATGAGATAAGGACTCAAACATGATGTACATACTATCATTAAATCTCTCTTTTAGAGAATATATCATAACAAGGTCACCAAGGATGAACTCAAGAAGCAAATGGAGCAACTTACAGATGCATAGAAATAATTTACATAGCCCATTGGATCATCATAGCAATTACAGGTAGTGAAATGAATCAATCAGTTTCTAGATCAAGCTTTTATTGATTTAGTCCAAGAGATGGATCACATGGGAAGAGATACAAAAGAATGGTCAGAGGAATTAATTGATAAAGGTAATAAGGTCATTACATCAATGATGGAAAATTATGAAATAATTAGGGATAAGAAGAATATACTTAAAGAATAGGTCAATAAATATGAAGGAGAGATTTAGACTTTAAACTTGTATTATCCAAAATTAATAGTTATAGGTTCACTTGACATAGATGTCCTCATTGGTAAAAAAATATTGAATGATGAAACCAAACATGAAGAACTCCATAGGGCTATTCAATTCCATATTAGAGTATTAATAGAAGCTGCTCACCAAGCCAAGGAGGCTCATGATAAAGTGGTTGATGTATTATATGACATTGATGGGATGATGAACATAATGTCATGCCAAATAGTAGATGATGCAAATAATCTCCTTTAGTTAGAAGAAGTCTAGAATAACTTTAAGAGAATAGTTGAGAAAGAATCTACAAAGGACACAATCTTGACCCTAAGTTCTATCCATTGCTTTCTCATGTATGAAAGAGCAACTGATAAGATGAGAACATAAATGTAGGGAATAAAGACTTTTAGGAAAAAATTATTTGACATACAAGTAGATTCTATAGCCTCTCACATCTACTCATGTAGGCCTGATCCATAATGAATGCAAGAAAATTTCAAGGACTTTGATGCATATACTGAGAACTGCAGGTTGAGAATGACAAGAAAGTTGAAGAATTTTTGGACATTGATTGATCTTTTGTTTGATTAAATATTTTCAAATGTTTTAAATTTCATTTCTAAAAGCATTATATGTTGTAATTTTAAACATACAACTATATTTTTGTAACTCTTTTGAGAAAGAGAAAACATATTTTTACACTTTATATTTTGATAATGTGAAAGTGCAAATTACACTTTATATTTTGACAAGTATGAATTGTTAAAAGTTCAAAATCATGAAGTACAAATTACACTTTCTATTTTGACAAGTGTGAATAGTTAAAAGTACAAAAACATGAGGTGCAAATCAAAAGTTTCATTTTGACAAGTAGTAAAGCTTAAAGTTTCAAAAGTCTCATGAGATTTTTGTAAGTCAAGGATTTACATAAAAAAAGTGACTTGGAGTTATCTTCTTTTGGAACTCAAGTTCTATTTTGGGTGCCTCTTTTTGCATGAAGATGTTTTTGAAACTAATCGAATATGAAGAAACATTGCATGGACATATTCTATGCCATATCATGCTATACTATGCCATTCCACCTCAAGGATCATGCCCAACCCTTGCATGTCACTTTTTAACTATTTCACAAATCCAAGATTCCAAAAATAGAAGAACTCACCTCTTTTACACAAGGGTTATATATTTGCATGATTTTCTTACTGGGCTTTTAAGTTTGGACAACTAAATCTCATTGATGAGATATTTTTGTATAAAAATGGGTAGACCCCATAGTCTAATCTATATTTTTACTATGGGAGAATATAATTTCTACATTTTGAATGTATTTTCTACAAGCTATAACCTTTGGAGAGAAATAAATTGAAGATTTACCTTTCTTGTCTATGGAATCTCTGTGTTGTGCAAGTTATTTGATTATTTGTGGAAGCTTTGTCTTTTATTTTAGTCACAATAAAATTCATCTATGCTATTTTACCCTCTTGAAGTTATTGCTTGATTTAAATAAATATCCTTTTCCCTTTTGTGAAAAATAGCTAAAATACTACGTCTAATTCTTCATTTGTATAAGTTTGTGCTAAAATAAATTCAATTAATTTTCCTCTATTGTGTTTGTCAAGCAAGTGATAATACCCACTCAAATATCTGGTGCAATCATCATTTTCAAGTTTCATAAAGTTTCATTCTTTCCCTTTTCCTTGTCAAGATTTTTAGTTTAGGAGAAAAGACACTAAATGAGCAAAATTTCTATAGAATTGGTACCCTACCAGTTGCATCAGATATAGTGAAAGGAAGCCAACCTTCTCTTTAGGTTAACCTCAATTCACCATAGTCCCATGACTCAAAGATTTTCCCATTGTATCATTAGGTGTTTCATGATGAGCTATTCCACATCAAAGAATGAGTACAAAAATTATGTGATAACAGATACAAAATAATACAAATTGTTACAAGACACACTACATAGTTTATATAATAAATTTTCTCCTATATTGGAGGCATTCATTAGAAAGTTACAAGACACTTTCTTATACATTTGTAAGTGCACAACATAGAATTATAAGATAAAATTTACACACTAGATAATTACAAGACATACTTTGTAAAGTTATATGTAATACAGTATAACTTCATGGTTCATATACAACTAAGTGTATTTATTCTTACTTTTTATTTTTAAATTAGTGGTTTTAGTAATTTATTGAACATTAATTTATATGGGAATTATTCTACTTGTAAATATTTTCATTATGTTTTCTACTGCTCTATGACTTCATATTACAACATTGAAATCCATAACATAATATATGTATGACGTTGACATCCATTACCAGCATTTACAAGTGATAAATAGTGATCAATCAAGTAGTAACCTTTCTTTACATGATGATTTGAGTGAGCACAACTCAAAATTGTCAAAGTGAAGCATTGTGTTTTCTAACCCCATGTTGTTATGGGTAGTGGGAATCTACCTATGCTTTATCATGAAAGTTTCTATTAGTTTTTATTTTTGTCTTATATTTTTTGAAGTTAGGCTATACCAGGTAGAGAGTAGTTAGACCTTGGGAGGGGATTGTTCATTGTAACCATTTGAGTAGTCATCGAGCATTGTCAATTATGCTCAAATCAGTGGTAGTTGTGTATGTGGTTATGTGCCTACCTTATTTTAATTTGGATTATTTTGTCCTATAATAATTAATAATACATATACATTCTCTTAATTGTTTCTTACATTGTGTGTTTTCTCTTGTGTTAGAGTAGATTCCCTTTCATTGCAAGTGATATGTTTAGCTTTTGCATTTAATCCATTGAAATACAAAAGAGTACCATTATGTTATGTGTTCTTGTGAAAGTAAACATTAAATTTATATTATGTATCCCTTGTCTAGTTATTTTCTCATGGAGGAAATTGAAGGGAGTAATTGGTGTTGCATAGTTATAACTCCATTGAGTTGGCCTTGTGACAATTGATATCAGAGCATAGTTTGTGTCTTGTTTGGATTGTGATTGGCTAGTTAAGCTTTGTGATGTATGTTGGATGGTATTTTGACATACAAAATTAAGTAGGTATTGTCAGGCCATGTTTCTACTAAAAATATATTGCATGAACAAATCTCCCTAAGATCTTATTTACTAGATATTGGTATACAGGGTAACCTAGTCAACTTGTTGTGACCATTCCATATCAAGGGTCTTCAATGAGTATTTTAGACAAATCATATACATCCTAAATAAATATATTATGCCTATAAAACCAACATAATGATCTAACTATAAATAAATATCTAATTGAAATAAAAATGTCTATTGCATTGATTTAATAGTGCATAAATAGCAATAGGTAAAATAGCATGCAATCAAGATAAACATTAAATTGAGAATGTAGCTTAGAAACTAAACTAATCTAATCTAACAGATTCATAAAAAGAAGGACAAAAGAGAGAAGGGTAGGGAGGAAAGAGGATAAATAACCTTATTTCTAATGTAGACTAGCTTGAGTCCTTCAATCAAACAAATCTCTAGATAAACTAGTCCTTGGTTGAGCCAGATCTAGCACAAATCCAACTAAGGATGGTGCAAGAGTTTGTGAGATGAAGTAGCAAAGCCAATGAGGAAAATATGGCCACCATATACATGCATAGACGAAGTATATCATATGACTAATATTTTAGCTAAAGATGTTTATATTAAAGGGATCAATTTGGATTGATCAGATACTCATGTGAGTTACATACATGAATTCCAAACAACCTCGACTCAAAAAAACTAATCTAGAAAGCAAGAAAAATGTATGAAATATATGATTGATCTATTTAATTGGGAAGAACCAGATAATTTGGTCCACTAATTTAATCTATTCTAAGGGAGCCAACCCTTATTATAATGCAAAAGCTAGTATTATATAGATATGCAAGTGCAAGAGAGCTCCTTCTCAAGTTTTCAATTCCCACTAATAGGGAAGTTACAAACATTAATTATTGATTGAGGGAATATGGTTGGAATTTGTTGGGCCCCAATTTTAGCTAGGTAATTTTTGGGAATAAACAGCAAAGAGAGGTATGGTGTAGAAGACCATTATGCAGAATACCATAGTGTGGGATTCAATGACATGAAAGGACCAAGTCTTATGGAATAAATGTGCATGTTTAATGGAGAACCCAAGAATGGACTCAAAACTTAGCAAAAGGCTTGGGGAGCTCACAAAAAATAGAAAATGATTATGGATTAATTAGTAGGGATGGAAGAAAATAATTCAAGTGTAAATCCAACACCAACCCACAAGAAGATAGGCACTCAACAATGAAGATCCAACACTAAAGAGAGAATATAGGGGCATAAAGGTGTAGGTCCTTAAGAACTTAATATAAATGGCTACCACGACTCAAATGTATTGATGATTATTAGTAAGTCACCTTGAGTGTATTTATTTTTGTAACTACTTAGTCAAAGAAAACCAAGTATAAATACCCATATGATGTAATTTGTAATGTTATTGTTTAGTTAAACATTATAGATAGAGTTTATATGAGTTAGTTACATTGTAAATATAGAACTATGTATTCTTTAGGCATCACTTATGAATATGATAAATGAAGCATGTGTTGACTTAATAATATTGTTTAGCTAACTATGGAGTTAATGTTGTTAGTTATAATTTATTTCATTGTTTAGTTAACTGAGTTAAGGTTTTTAGTTATCATTTATGCCATATTTTTATTTTTGATCATTGAGTAATGAATGTGTGTTAAGATAAATATGTATTATAGAATGAGCTTAGTATTGTGTATGTTTTAGAGTGCCCTTGTCTAAGTAGTTGTACAAACACACCTCATGAAATAAAACTAGTGAGAACAACTCCCTAACTACATACTTTGGGTGAGCGTGTGAGAACTCGTTATTGCATGAAATTCTAGTTCCCTAGCACGTTAGACTCTTAACCACTTAGGTGAATGCCTAGGGAAATTTATTATCATGTAAAGGAAAATAATCCTAAGATTTTGGTTCTACTATTGATACCCATATTTATTGCATGCACAATGGTGGAAGATACTCGATTGATTGTCTCTTGAGAATATTAAATTATGGGTTACTAGTATAGAGGATAATTTTTTAGAGCTATTTATCAAACTAGGAATCTCCACATATGCATGGGTAGAATATAATCTATAAAAATAACTATGTGAGACATTATTTATAGAAGTGATTTTTCAATTTCATGCTTAGATTGTAGTATATACATAAGACTGGTCAAGGAACTATGGATAGAAGATAGCTTAGACACTAGAGCATCAATCAGCTTTCCCATAGTTGGGAGTGCCTTGGATGTGTGTTGTTGATGTTTGGTGGTGTGAAACTTTGAATACTTAAATAATGAAATATGTAGTTTATACACATTCTTGTCCAAAGGAAACCCATTTTCACTTCTTCCAATAACCACATGGTAAATATCTCAGACACTTTTTGATAGATGTTAATAATATCATTATAGAAGTTGGACTTGAGATTTTCTCCATGGGTGGCTAAAATATCTCTTGCATGAACATCTTGGTTGGTGGGTAAATGGAGGGGCACTTTTGAAGTAAAATTATTGGTTTAGTATGGTATCCAGTCAAAAAGAAATGTAGAAGTTCAAATATGATGAAGCTCATTGAAGGGTTATGAGTGGAAGTAATCTGGGGAGGGGATGAGAGGACTTAGGAAGTGTTTTAAGGGTATACAAGGAAGTGGAATAGCATAATGAGGAATCCCCAATCATAAGACCACACTTGATGATAGCACAAGTATGCATGGGATAAGAAAGCTAGGTAATGATGACTGAAGATCCTAATTTGGAGAGGCCCAATTCCCCACCCATAGTGCATGTTCATGCTCTTGAGTTAGATGACATCTTTTTATGCAATTGGGATACAGATAGTGTGGAATCAAAAATTAAACCTGTTAGAGATACATTTGTAGACCAAGATTTAGATAGTATCTTATTGGCCATTTCTTTTCCTTTGTGAGATAATTCTAATTTGGAACGCTTGGTAGATCAAGCATAACTAGTGGGCATAGTACTAACCTGGCTATAGTTAATTAGCCTTCCTTAATACCCAAGGTATTAGGAGATTCTATTATTTTAGGAAGCATGGGAGGTAGAACTAATGGTGGTTCAACTAGAAGAACTAGCGAAGGCACATGAGGTAATGGTGGACCTCCCCCACAAGGTCCAAGAGGGATAAGAAGTGCCTCATAGTAGACCCCATTGTAAGCTCCTCAACTACCCATTATGTATTATGAGATGAAACTCTACTTGCTTGAGTATTAAGGTGTGGGTAATTCCATAGAACATGTTTAGAAGTGTGAACATATTTATTGAGTAAACAACATCACCTCTTTTGAATGTAAGGTAACACAATTTGATACCACCCTTCTAGACTACATGTAGAAGTGGTACTATAAGTTCAATCCATAGTAGGCTATGGTGATTTATAACCATCTAAAGGCAACATTCCTCTAATAATTTGATATCCCAGAGTTTCAATAGTAGAGTATAACTACCCTAAAGGATATCAAATAGGAACTCACTGAGAATGTGTGTGAATATGATGTGCATTTCAAGATGCTTCTTTCTAATCTCTTTTTTGAGATAAATGTCATTGAATACACCTAGTGGTTATTAGAAATTTTATTACTCCCCTTTATATGTACCTTATCATAGAATACTTTCACCAACCTATATGAGGCTTTGGAAGCTACCCTTTGTGCCAAAACTATTAGAAGCATTGACACAAGGATTAGTCCCTTCAAGGAGGCTCAGATCACTACTATGGCATATTATTTATAAAATATCAGTATACATAATGATCATGACACTCATAATAGTCTTGTGGTGTGTAGACTATGAATCTGAAGGCCATAATCAGAATAACTACCTCATAAGAGTATTCAAGTTATGTTTAATCAATCCTATGAGATTTTACAAGAAGAGCATGATGTAATGGATTTACCTCTAATATAATACACCACTCAATCAAAGGTATATACCTATGACAATATATGTGATGCATACACTCATAATACCAATGATTACAATCTCATTCATGAAATTCATGAGATGGGCATGCGTGGTACATGTGATAAATATGTTAACCAAGAGAATGGAAACTATCATGTTTATGGTTGAGATTGAGGACTTAGAAGTGGACATTTTCCACCAAGAGCCTATTATAAGTGTGGTTCCCTAGATCACTACTAGTGTAATTTATTAGTGTATCCTAAATGTGCCTTTTGTAAAAATGAACACCATCTAGAGAAGTGCCCTGACCTATATACTATCATTACTAAGGAAAGGAATGAAAAGGGTGTTAGTATGATATGTATTTAAAATCCATAATAGAGATTATGCCCTGCTACTTTGACTAGTCCCAAAGTCAATATTATAATGTAGAGTGGTGGTCAGTCATAGTCTATGTCTAACCCATCCATTGAGAAGGTTTAATGAGAGGATCCTCATACTACTTATTATCTATATGATCAACGGTAGAAAGAAGTTCTCCATGACACTTTAAATTAGGTAAGAAAACTCTAAGGAGAGATCTAATTCCTTAAGTATTGATATGTTGTTACATGTGCTAATGTGTCATAAGTTACATACCTTCATGATATGACATGTGATGAATTTCATGAGCTATTTAAGTGACTCCTTGATGAGGATATTATACCTCTATTACAAAATTGGTTAAGGCATCATATGCCTAGGTCTACCAAGGATCATTAGTTAAACCATACATGATGGTAAGAGACTCACATCCATCCTAGTGTAGAGGGGGATAAGAAGATATTGGTTAACAATGCTATATATAGATTGGTTATGCAAGATATCTTAGTTGATATAAGTGACAAAGTAAATGTTCTTACTAAGGATGTGTAGAGGAAGATGGCTAGCTTGGCTTTACATTCTTCAGCTGATGTGATATTTATGTCCAACAAGACTCATGTTTTTCCCATTAGAGTACTTAAAAATGCCACCATGGATATCATTAGTGTCACTTTCAAATATGACTTTGAAGTCATAAAGTTGGCTAAAGCTGATGACTTTTTAACTCTATTGGGTCACTCATGGTGTTATGCAAATAATGTTGATTTAAGCTTCAATAAGTACTATATCATCTTTGAGAATGATAAGCAATACATTATCATCTCTCTAGACCATGCTCAAGGACCTCCATATGTTGATCCAGTCAATGCTAAAGAGGACATAAACCACTTATAAAATGTTATAGCTTGAGGTACTAAATGCCTTGATCCAATTTTAGGTGGCATCTTATGGTGGGCAGATGCACAATCTATATCTAACACCACAAGTAATGCCTATGAATAATGGGCCTATGGTGAATATGACCTTATTGGAAGGATTTGTGGTGATATAGGTAGTTGAGATGATACTCCACAAAAGTAGCATAAATGACATAAATTTGCTCATCTCTTTCATGGGTAAATTATGGTTTCACCACCAATAAGGTTAGATGAAACTCCAAGATTCCATAGTCAGATGGAAGTCTATGAGTTTTTGTAGTAGTTGGAAGCCTTATATGACTTTGACATTGATTGAGTATGATTAATTATCCATATCCTTGATGACATCGTTACATAGTGGTGGAGAACTCATCATTTGAACTTACTTGGGACCAAGTTTATTCTACTCTATACCATCACTTTCACCATGATAATAGCCTTCATGATACTGTAAGTTATAGTGGCATCAAATCTCTTAAAATTCATCTTGAACCCTACAAGAATATGTGGACAATAGATGAAACATTTTTCCCTAAGTATTTATGGGTTCACACATTATATGACACTCTACACACTTGGGATAGAGCATGGCATGTACAAAAAGAATGTCATCTAGGAATGATTTGTTGGCATTTTCTTAAGATTAACATGAATTTAACACTATCTTATTTGTCTCCACAAATGGATTTATTCCTCACATTGCAAGCCATTTATCAGGCTATAGTGGCTGAAGATCAGATTAGATGCATACATGGTGAAAAAGAGGAGAAATTAACTATTTTCTAAGAACTTGATGAGGAGACATCATTTCCACTGCCTGAACCTACACTAGACCATGCGTTGAGAGAGTAAATCTACAAAGATAAGCAAAAAACCATGTACCAAGTTGATGACGGAGTTGGTTATGATCTACCTGACCCATCTACTAATCCTTTGGATTTACACATGAAGTATGACATGTGCAATGTTTGTGACACCATCCAAGACATACATCACCCATGCGTAGAGCTACTCTAGACTGTTTAATGAAATATTGGCATGAAAGAAGTGCCTTAGATGGCTATTATGGGAGAATACTAGTCTAATAAAAATATCTCTAAGATGTTTGAGATTTTTGAAGAGTATCAAGATGTCTTCCCATGAAATTATAATAAAATTAAAGGCATGCATTCTTACTTAGGCAAGATGCACATAATGTTGGTAGAGGGTGCTCAACCTATCAAGAAGATGCCCTATCATATGAATCCCAAATTTCATGCTTGAGTCAGGGAAGATATCGATAACATGTTGTGCACTAGAGTCATTAATCCTATAGATGAGTCTAAGTGGGTAAGTCCCACAGTCATTAGTATTAAGAAGTATAGATCTATTCATATCTACATGGATTATCAGGTACTCAATGTTGCTTGAGTAATTGACCCCTTCTCAATGACCTTCACTAAAGAGATACTCGAGGGAGTTTTAGGTGTGAAATCTATAAATTTACTAATGGCTTCTTTGGATAACATCAAATCCAAATAGTGGAAGAGGATAATTCAAAGACCACATTTTCAATTGAGTGGGGATCATTTGGTTACAATGTAATTCCATTTGGGTTGAAAAACATTCTTATTTTGTTCTCCTAGATCATAATTGAGGATTTAAAGGACTTTATTCATAAATTCCTTTAATTTTACCTTGATGACTATATTATTTATATATTAGTACATGACCATTGTTCCAATCTCTAACTAATGCTTGAGCACTACTAGAACCTTCAAATTTCCCTAAATCTAAAGAAATGTGTGTTTTCTACCCCCTTTGGTATTTTACTTGGTCATGCCATATGCCATGGACTCTTGGTGGATCCATCAAATATTGCTGCTATGCTTCACCTTCCAATGCTAACGACCCAGTAAGAAGTACATGCCTTCCTAGGACACATTAGATATTATAGGATGTTCATTCATGGGTATGCTAAAATTATTGTGCCACTAGAGGAATTGTTAAAACAAAATGGTCTATTTGTCTAGACTAATGCTCAATAGAAAGAAATTTTTGCACTCAAGGATAAGCTTATTACCACCCCTATTCTCTAATTTATAGACTAGATGAAGCCTTTTCACATCCATGTCAATGCTTATGGCATGGTGGTAGGTGTTATCCTTATTCAATGTAGTGAGGGCAACCTAGACCACCCTATTTATTTTATAAGTAGAAAGTTTACTCTGGCTGAATAGAACTATACAACTATAAAGTGTGAAGATTTATCCATGGTTTATGCCCTTCAAAAGTTATGTCATGACTTGTTAACCACTCCATTCATCTTATTCATAAACCATGAGGTACTGAAGTACCTAGTAAATAAGCTGATATCACATGGGCATATTTACTAGTGTATTATGTTATTATAGGAGTTTTAGTTCTCAATAATGGTGAAGCCTGATAACACTGATTATGGCCCTGATCATCTATCATGCATTGAATATAGTTAACTAATGCACATCATTAAAAAAAACTTGCCTAACATACATATTTTTGAGTCACATGCATGTTCTAGGAGTTGGACGATATCATTACCTTTTTAAATATGAGTTTAACACCATCTCACCTCAACACTCAAAAAAAGAAGTAGCTAGTTAATCATGCCACTCCATTCTAACTTATAGGAGTGGCCTTTACAAGCTTAGGTAGGATGAAGTGTTATGCTCTTACATCATACACCATAAGCACATTGAGGTTATTTAGTAAGTTTATGAGGGTGTTATCAGAGGACACTATGTCGATGAAGCTATAACACAAAAGGTCCTTTTGGCTAGCTTATGATGGCCTATGTTATTTAAAGATGCTAAAACTTATGCATGCCATTGTGATATTTTTTAGTGCATAAGAAAGCCAAATAGAGGGGATGTCATGCCCCTTCATCCTATTATCACAAGAACCCTTTGAAAAGTGGGCTATTGACTTTGTTGGATCTATCAACCTAGAAGGGAGACATACCAGTACACATTATGTTATTAGTGCTATTGATTATCTTACTCTCTAGGCTGAAGTTGTATAACCCAGGGATTATACAACTACCACTATTATAAGGTTCATTTGAGTCTGACTAGTGATTGAGGAACCCATTTCCTTAATGATACCATCTATATCCTCTTGGAAGAATTCATGATCATACACCATAAAAATACACCTTATCATCCTCAAGACAATGGTATAATTGAGGCATTCAACAAGATCTTGGGTAATACATTGACCAAGATATCTAATATTGGATGCACTAACAGGGATGATCATGTGTCTATGATGTTATGGGTGTATCGAACCACTTACAAATAGTGAAATAAGAACACATAATTTATTCTTGTATTTGGTACCAAAGTAGTTCTTCCAGTTGAATTTCTTGTCCCTTCTCTTTGCATTACATGTGTTGGTCAATTGGATGATGAAGAGTCCTTAAAAGTGTGCGTAGTTTCTTTGTTATAGCTAAATGAGACTTAATTTCTTGAAAATTGGAGTCAAGGAGTGGAAAATCACAAACAAAAGGCCTAGCACAATCACCATTTGAAGAATAAAACTTTTAATCCATGCAAGCAAGGTTTAGTATATGACTCCAAGTTTAAATACCACTCAAGAAAAAATCTTGTACACTAAGATGGCCCCTTTATTGTTTATAATATATGTATTATCAACATGTGCATATTAAAGTGAATATATCACCATTTCCTTCCTATCCATTTCAATGGTAGTCAATTGAGACCCTACTATTTTGAATAGTCTTCCCTGTTTTTAGTAACAAGGCATATGCCAGTAGGTTAGTTTAAGATTTTGATTGTTTTTAATAAATCATGGCACTAGTTGTGCACCCTTGAGTAGTTTTAGGGTCAACACTTTATTATTTATTTTTGTATTTATTTGTAATATCATAGACCAAAAACAACTATTAGTGTGGGGTAGGGTTATGAGTAAGATCTATGGAACACCCATGATATGGTCAATAGGAATGCATGTGGGAGTAAGGGTGTGTAAGTGTAAGTTTAAGGGCATAAAGGGTATGTAGGATATGGAATATAACCAATAAGCTAAGTCAAGGTAGATAAGTGAGATTCCCATATTTGGAATGGAAAATTTCCAAAGTCTTTACAATTTTCATGCACTAGGGTTAATTTTAGTGATGAATATTCATTAATTCATGAATATGCCATTTTTTGGATTTTGATTTTGGAAATTTTTTAGGGTCGATAGATGGGACCAGATCACCAAAATTTTAGGGATATATTTTATTTTTGGGGTTGGATCACCAACCCTTTAAAATAATATATAATATTAAACTTAAATTTGTCAGATATATATAGTAGATCCCCTGAGATACCGACCAAAGCAACAAGCAAAATTGAAACTGGAGGAGCACATAACTGAATGATAGTAGTGAACATAGAAAATGAATGATATTTACAAATAACATCCAAACAAGGACTGCATCATCAAAAAACAAATCCAAATGACAACATCAAACACTAGAGTCAAATGATAGAGCTGAATGATAGAGGTGAATGACAGAGTGGAGTGACTGAGCTAAATGACATAGCTGAATGATAGAGCTAAATGACATAACCAAATGACATAACATAATAAATTTTCCAAATGACTATGTTATTTGGTTGTGTCATTTGAATATGTCATTTCATTGTGTCGTTTATCTATGCCATTCGACTGTGTCATTCAGCTAGGCTATTTGATTATGTCTTTCATCTTTGTTGTTTGGTTGTGTCATTCATGGTTCAAATCTATCATTTGGCTTGGTCATTCAGCTATGTCATTTAGCTCTTTTGTTTAACTATGTTGTTCAACTTAACCATTTAGCTCTATCATTTAGTTTGGTCATTTAGATCTATTTTTTGGATCATGCATTATATGGGGAAAAGCATTGATAAAAAAAATTCACCATCACCCATAGATGATTCACCATACCAATGAATCAAATTTCTTTAGATTTTATAAATATTTTGAATAGGTTTTCCAGTAGCACCTCTTAAAATGAAACCTATCATGCACTTTAAGAAAAGTACAGGATGGGACATATACAAAGAAGGTAGTGGTAATGGTAAGTGTGATAAGTATGCATCATGAAAATACCATTAATAGTATTTATTGCATGAAGTGATGGAAGAGGTAGTGGGGTAGTAAATGTGAGCCACCCCTCAAATCATTAAAAGGTTAAATGCAAATCATTTCACTTTTTACTATGGTGACATTCACAAACTTACAAAGCTAAAGGAGCATTTTTGAGCTGCTAAAAGAGTGATTTTTAAGCTACCAGATGAGTGAAAATTAACCAATTGAGACTATTTTTAAGCATTATAGGGTGAATCAATTGTGAGAAATAGGTAGAGTATAAGGACACGCAAGTTTTCATTTTTTTAAGTTATAGAGGTCAATGTTTGCCATTATAGGGAGTTGAAATAGGAGAGTTAAGTGGGATATTAAATCAATCTTGTATTCCTTCAAGAGGATTGGATGGCCATGCCTCAAACTTTAGGCTCCTCGAAGGGTGATGCAACTAAAGAAAAAGGCCTAGCATAGTAAGCCTTTACCTATGATATTAAAGGAATAAAAGTTGGATATTGTGGGTTTTTAGCTTATGTTGATTAGAGAGGAAATTCCTAAAGAACTTAGCATGCATGTGGAAGAGTTTTCACAATAAGATAAGAAAGACATAGAATCAAAAATGGCATACTAGGTGAAGAAGAAGGATGTTGTACCCCCTCAATCCCCATTGTTGGTCAAGGAAATGTAATTTACAAAGGTGGTGGTGTGCACAAATAATTGGGTATTAAATGTGCCCACTTGTAACATTTTTTATTATAACCATCACCAATCTAGAAATGAAGTGGAACTGTAGTGCGACTACTAAGTAGAGTGCCAAAACATGAGGAATGAGCTAGTATATGACTTGAGTATTTTTAATGCTCTTAATGATGTATAACTCTTCCAATTATTTAATCTTTGATATTTTGGGAAGCCAATTGAAGCAGTAAAGTTTTTGATTTTGTGAGTACATGACGATTATTTCTACTTTGTTGGGTACCGAATGTGGATTACACCAGAGTGGATAAGTAAAGTCACAGGGTTGCAGTGCTCAGGTGCAGACCTTGTTTATGATTTAAAGGACCAATAAGAGATTAAAAATAGTATTATGGAACTTGAGTATTAAAAATAATTCCATGTTATGCATATAAAAAGTCTCTAAGATTCCACCCTTAGAGTGGCTACATGCATCATCATGACCAAGGTTTGAGGCATTGATTGGTAAAAAGAGGTGGATATGGCCCATATTTATGTTTCTCAACAAGCTAATATGGGAGTAAAGTATAATTGGGCACATCACTTAATTAATAATATTATCACAGATGTAGATAAATCTCATTGCCTACCCAATTAAAAGTTTACATGGGGCACATTCCTTTTATTATTGGTGTTTGACAAGATTAGTGTAACGAAATACACCACTAGAGAATTGAATTGGGTTTACCCTCCTAAAAATAAGTCCCATACAGAGAAATTAAAAGCATTTACTTACCCTAACTCAATAATCCCATCCCAAAAGATTAAAATTAAGGGATGGTATGATGGGCTGTAGGAAGCCTTTGGGAATGAGTGGTGCATTCTAAAGGACTTACTTGGACAGGTTGGGGACCAAGTAAAGTTTATAGTGAAACAACACTTATCTTTAGTACACATCTAGATTGATCCCTTTGGAGAGTTTTCTAGATGGATAAATTTACCATACACTTTCACTGATTGGTACCTAATGAATGTGATTAACCAAATATAAGATGCGCAACCAGTGAACATTATGGATGAGAAGATTGATGCATAGACTCAAACCCTTTAAAATTTATATAAATACCCTAGGAATAAGGTGTATAGGGATAAGTTGGATTTAGATAAAAATGACATTGAAATATAGTAGATTTTGGTTTGGTAATTTAATTCATTCTTTGTTTTACATTTTGAAACCTAGGAAGAAATCATTAAGGAATATAAAATGTGAGAAAGAGATAATCCCACCTCCACTAAAACTAGAGAATAAAAAGCAAAAATGTAAAGGGCATGATGTCAACACCAACACCTAGATATAACCTATAAAATAACAAAGGACTACCCTAGTACCCCCAAAGATACTCCATCAATAAGTCAACCTAAAGGCCCAGAGCTAACATCACAAATTGATCCTTTCGAACATGAAACATTAGTACATAAGGATAATGACTTAGGATAAAAGATAGATATCCTAGAGGAGACACTAGAAAAAGTTATTTTATAAGAATAATATTAGGTCATCCCAAACTTAGATAAGATACCTTCACTGGCATAAAATGAAGAAACCACCCTTGAGGAGGCACAAGTGGAAATTGAAGATATCACTAGTGAAGAGAGGGATGGTTCTGACATGAATTTGGGAATGAATGAATTTGACATTGAGGCCAACCACCAGAGTGAAAATGTAGATGTATAAATACTCAATCAAGATCCATCTAGGGGAAAGAGCTAGTTAATGACTCTATTTAGAGGCTAAATAAAACTGATGTGACCATGACCCTATACACCCAATATTAAAGGGGAGTGTTAGAGAAGCTCTTATACATGTTTTCACATTTTTCACCAAAAAATGCATTTGAATAGATTCAGTGGGAGTTATCTTCTCCCATGATGTTTATAATGAATAAAGCCATTTTGAGATGCCTTCAAATAACCTAGTATTGTATCTAGAAGTGGTAGCACTTCCAAATACCCTTTAGGTAGACCCTTAATAATTTACCATGTTATAGGCTAGTGTGACACTTCTAAAGTTAGCACATGAGGTTGCAAGGTAGAATTCCTTATCTGAGTCTGATGCCTGGTGAGACAAAAAGAAACATGCAAAATGGTTATTTTATATCAAAATGAGGTCATTGCAAGAATGAGGCTTGAAGAATAATTAGTCGAGGTCAAGTTCCAATTGGAAATTGAAATGATAGCTAAGGTTAAAAAATTGAGCATCTATAAAATAATTTTGATCTAAGAACCATCACTTACAGATGGAGTACCCTTTTTGGTGAGGTAGTGGATAAATTGGAGACCTTGGTAGAGTTTCTACTAAAATGATGCAAAGACCAGTCCAGCCCCTAGAATGAAAATACGTGAGAAATGGATTAATTCACTAAAGTGGCAGAGGTATGAAAAAGTTTCTTACATAGAGATGGATAAACCATTCCCATTTTGGATGGGTTTTTTGAAAATTTGGCATGACCTAGCAAGATTTTTAAAGTTAGGCTCCAAATAAAAGAGATTTAATGACAATAGTTGTCAGATAGCACCTTGTTAATAAAAGACTACACAAATCATGACAAACATTTAAGGATGTAGAGGATATGGAGAACACAATAATTTCTTAGCATCAAGAAATAAATACAATTTTTTTAGCACTTTGAGAATAGGTTGTCACTGAGGTCAATTCACTTGAAGACATTCATAAGGATGCTTCCACATCCCTTGAGTATTTGGTGAATAAAGTAGGTGAATGTCTCAAATGGCCTGAGGATACCAAGAAACTCTAAGTGATAGTAGAATAAATAATTTTCAAGCTAAATAACACCTTAAACCATTGGGAAGGTTTCAAAAATCAAATTAAATAGATAGAACCAGAGTTTTTGGTAGAGCCCAAGAATATTGCTTAGACTGGGATGGACTAATGGCTTAGTGTGGGGTGATGTTGGGCCATAATTTTGGCTAAGTAATTTTTGGGAATAACTGGAATAGAGAGGCATAACATAGAAGACCACAATGTGGGAGTCCATGGCATAAAAGGACCAAGTCTCATGGAATCAATGTGCATGTTAAATGGAGAACCTGAGAATGAAGGACTAGGAACTTAGCATAAGACTTGGAGAGTGTGTGAAAAGTGGAGAATAGTTATAAAATGATTCATAGGGATGGAAGTGAATAAGTTAAGTACAAATCTAAAACTATCCTATGGGAACATAGGTGATTTGTGACAAGGATCCAACACCGAAGAGAGAATATGGGGTAAAAAAAGTTTGGGTCCTTAGGAACTTAATGTAAATAGATGTCACAACTCAAATGTATTGATGATAATTGGAGAGTTACCTTGAGTCTATTTAATTTTGTAAATACTTGGTCAAGGAAAACCAATTATAAATACCCCTAATGTGTAATTTTTAATGTTATTGTTTAGTTGGATGTTATTGGTATAGTTTATATGAGTTAGTTATATTGTAACTCTAGAACTATGCATTCTTTAGAGATCACTTATGAATATGTTGAATGAAGCTTGTGTTGACTTAATACTATTAATTAATTAATTATGGAGTTAATATTGCTAGTTTCCATTTATACCATTGATCATTTAATTGAGTTAAGGTTGTTATTTATCATTTATGCATCTTTTTGTTTTTGATCATTTAGTAATGAACATGTGTTAAGATAGATATGAATTGTAGAATGAGATTAGTATTGTGTATGTGTTCAAGTTACCCTATCTAATTATTTAGAAAAACACACCCTCACATGAAAAAACCAATGGGAATGGGTCTATCATTGTGTGCTTTGGGTGAGCACAAGAGAACTTGTTCTTGCATGAAATGTTAGTGCACTAACACGTTGGAATCTTAACCACTTAGGCATGTGCTTAGGGAAATTTATGCCCATGTAAAGCTAAATATTACAAACTAAATCTAATAGATTAGAGACATGATCATGCTTTGTGTAGTTAACACCATGCCTTGATTGAATGTTGGAAGCTAAAAAGAATTGAGATCACATTGGGATAGCTAGTCACCCATGTCCTGTGTAGCTAAAACCTCATCTCTTTAAGGCATATATTTATCTTTTATGCTCCATGTGCAATCCTAATATACATGCCAAGATCATGATTAATAACACTACCTAACCTTGTATTGAATTATATTATTTCTACTTATTTATTGGTGAGGAAATGAGCTATACTTTTATTATAAAAATAAAATTGGATGCATAATTTATTCTTGGCTTTTGACAAATATGACGACTAGATGAGCCATCAAATTTGAAATCGTATCTTGATTACTATGAAACCAAAGTGTCTTTTGTTATTATGATTAATTGCCACGTGTCTTTTCCTCATTTTTCTCTACTCAGATAAGGGATTTTATCTATTGTAACATGATTATATCATGAGTAAGTAGAATTTCACCACATGACATCATCCTACTCACCTAGAACTCTGACACACTCTGAGGTTGCACAAACCCCAAATCCTATAGAGTAGGATGATTTTACCATGTGGCATCATTCCAATCACTCATTTTCTTAGGGCCTAATACTCATGTAATGACATCTCTAGGATAGCAGGTCATCAAGATGGTGCCATGTAGCAATGTCTCACTTGTTTGTTCATTTAGAGGCTCGTTCCTTATAAAAATATTTTTTGGGTAGAGAGTTATTGGGATCATGCCACATGGTTTAATCTTGCTAACCTTCTCATCTAGAGATTTTTTTATGTAGAGGCTCGCTAGTAAAACTTTGAAAATAGACTAAGTCCCTCTAAGTAGAAATTTGACATGTGGCTTCAAGCAAATTTACAAAATCAACTAAGTGGAAATTTTTTTTTGGAATAGGCTTGGGCCTCTGAGAGTCATGATAAGTCACCATGTGGCATGATGAAAATTTTAAGCACCTAAAGGAAAAATAAATAAAAACCTAGTCAGCAACTTTGACTTTAAAAAGCAATGGCTAAGTCTTTATTTGAAATAAAATGGCTAAGTCTTTTGAAATGCAAATGAAAAGGCACTAAAACTTAGTGAAAGAAAGCCATTTCAAAGTAACTTTTAATCATTTTAATGAAATAAATTGAGTTAACAGATGAACCAAATCAAACTTACGGTTAATTTAGATCAAATTAAAGAAAACATGGATCAAAATTATTAAGGAAAAGCAACATAAAAACTTTGAAATAGTTAGGTAATTTACACAAAACCAAGGTGAAATAATCTAAAGGGAATACTTATCTGTGTTTCAAAACACAAGCATAAAATAAACTAAGACTTAATAGACTTGAGCAAATTTAGATATTATAAAATAATGGATCCCTAGATATGATTTTATATGCCAAGTTTTTATGATGTAATATTTAATCATTAAGGCTTGGTTAAAACAATGAAGCTCATTCAAATTTTGAATTTTCACATCTAACAAAGGTGCATTTCCAAGAAGGCAATTTTAAAAAAGCAACCACCAACAAACTCCTTAAGGTATAAGACCAAGATCTAAATAAAAAATAGGTCCCTATTTTTAGATTAAAAATGGGGTATGTTATGCAAGTAACAAAAAATGGTCACTCTTGTTGGGAATAATTATGAGTATTTTAAGAATCCAAAATCTCTAATTTTATAAGAAGAAAAAACATTAGCTGTAAAAAATTATCTAGAACAAACTAGAATTCAAAGGCACTAAATTTAATAGGACCAAGTGACATACTAAGCTAAGAATCTAGCCAAATACCATCTAAGTATGTGATCAAGTGATTATTTCATTTTATTTTGAATTCACATGTAGTAATTCATATTTGCATAAGTCCAGAACTATTGAGGGAGAATTATTTTTTACATTTTAGCTTGGGGGAAGTGGTGTGGGCATTGATCTATTTCTATCCAGGAGTTAATATCCCTAATAAATATACTAATGGTCCCTCTCTAAGGTCTTTATCCACTTCCAACCAAACTATAAAGCTTATGGTGGAGGTTATCAAGATCACCCTTTCAAGAAGAAAGTTTAAATTTTATATTTTAGCTCAATTCCTTTTGAAAGGAGATTTTACATTTTCATCCATAGAGGGTTGGTGGCCAAGCCATAGGTAAAGGAAATCATCAAGTTCATGATGAATCAATACCATATAGAATTGAAGCAATACTACATTTTCTTTAGATATTTCATTAAGTATATTAGATGGTTTTTGACAAGGCAATATATTTTCTCAATTCACAAGTTTTGTTACAAATCATTGACCTTTGAAATTTAGTAAATAAACTAAGCAATCACAATAGTTCACATAATATTTTTAAGTAAAATTATAATTAGGCTCTTTGAGTGCCATCTAGGCTACCCTTTTAACAACCTTTCATTTCATTTCTTTGACTAATAGGGAAACCATAGGAGAAAATAGTTAGGACAACCCAAAAATGAAAGTAGAAAATAAAAAAGCAAACCTAAGCTAACAAGGGACAAGAATGAAAGAAAAAAGAAATAAAAAATAAAACAAGAAAAGGGAAAAGAAATTATTCACATGGGTTTTCAAGTAAATGCATGCTTGAATCAGTCAGACACCTGATTCTTTTCAAGATTTTGAGAAGGGTAAAGGAAACATCTAATTATGTCTATGTTATCTTCTGTAATGGAATGCACTATCCCATTAATATTTATCTATGTTTAGTTCATGAAATTCAAATAAACCAAGACCATAGAATTATGCATTATATTTGCATCTAAATTTTAGAAAGCATGAGGGATAGGGTAAATAAAATACCTCAACCCATACATTATATTTTAGTGAGGGATAGGGTTGGGAATTCATATATGCCATATTAATTATAAGATCCAACCAAAAAGTGGCATTTTATTTATTGTAGACAATGTATGAATTGATTGGTGGCTACTCATTAATGCAAATGGATGCCTGTGAAGAATAATCTTCATTGTTTATGTCATCCAGAAGGCATTGGAGTGATTTGGGCTCTTCTTATATCAAAGACCTAAAATTTTCATTAGTGGTTGAAGTAGCAAGAGATTTGGGCTGAATTAGATCATTTCAAGTTGCATCTCCATTGTCATGACTTCTTCATTTAGGCCACTATGCTTATGATATTTTATTTATATCTTGACCATCTCTATTACCTTGAATGTGGAACATGTAGGAATTGATAAATTAGGGATGGTTATGGTATCATAAAAAGAACTATTGAGTTCCTTCTCATCCTTTAATTCAAGCTTAGAGAGGAACTCTTCCTCATTTGGGCCTAAATATTTTTGACTTCCCATTTCTACCTTGATTGCATCTTTTACTAGGAAGGACACAAGATGACCATATTTAATAGGTTCTAAGGTAAGGCTATCCTGAGGTGAAGGATCACCAATCTTGGGTTCTTCTAACTCATCCCCCTCAAAGGGAAAACATCCTTCTTCTTGGTCTTCTAATTCTATTTAATTTCATTCTTATGATGGAGAGAAGGGCTCATCACTACCATAGAGATGTTCATCATCTTAGATTAGGTATTCAAATGCATGAGTAGGAGCATGTGATAAGGATGATTTAGATACATAATATTAATCTTCCTCCTCTAATTGGTCAAGCTATTAAAATTTTAATTTAGCTAAGTTCAAGATTATTTAAGTGGTTTTTCTTCATTTTTTATGGGTAGCCTTTTATCAATTGCACTTTTGGCCACTAGGTTACCTTCTACCATTGTTGCTTCCTCATGTTCAGATTCATCATCACCACTATTGTATCCTTCAAATAATGGATCAAGATTATGAAATGGGATGTTCTCATCATGCATTATTAGCTCAACAATAGTAGTGTAGCTAGGTTCATAGATTCCCAACGGTGTATTCAAGTATGCAGCTTCATAGCTTGGATTGTGTATTACATGTTAATTATCTCCTATAATAAATGGTATTTTATTAGTAATAACACCTAAAGATATTGAATCACTAACATAGTATAAATTAACCTACTAATTATACATAAAATTAATTAAGTTACATTCATTCAAAGAGTGATCAAGGTTCTCATTTGTCATATGGATTTTTACTTGGATGAAGGCTTGGGGAAATGCTTCATAATTAGGCACATATTAATCTATGAGTTGACTTACATGCATGTAACTCAAAGGATCATGGGTATAAATTCCATGTTGTTATAAGTCATAACTAAATCCTTGATACATCAATTATTGCCTTACATTAACAACCTCTTGGTATACTAATGCTAATGATGCGAGGGTAGATGGGTTAATTTTAATTAATATGATAGTTAAAGGATCTAATGCATTGATATATACTCCCATAAATACATCCCATATTTTTAGGAAAGGATCCTTTAACTTAGTGTATAAAAAATGGAATATATGGTTGAATGCACTAGTTGGTTCATTAGTATCTTTATAAGCCATGACAAATTGATAAAACAAGATAGAAGGGTTAATGGACACATTGAACCAGTAAAGGAATATATTTTCAAAGATGGCCCAAGTGGTGATGCACCCTTATGGTAAACCAAGGTACCAAGAATAAGATATTTGATCTAGAGAAAAGGGGAATATGTGATAATCCACATCCATATGCTGAATCTACCTTTTGATAATGGCTTTTTTAAAAGCTTGGATGTGTTCTTTAGCAATCTTACCCCACCATAAATATACTTCACATAAAATTGGTAGGTTTTTTTGGAAATTCATTGGATGGTCCTAGAATTTTCATCAGATATTTACATCCTCTTATCCAAGAAAAGTCCATTGGAGGACTTAGATAATCAGTTTTCTAGTCTAAAAACCTAGAAAATAACTAGACAACTCTTAAAAAACAAATAATTAATTTGAAATAATCCAGTTCATCCCTCTTTTTAGCACCAATCTATTGGGAGGTATTTTGATGCACCAACTTAGGTAGGGATTGTTAGACCCTATCTCTCTTGAAAAGATATTTTTACAAACAAATCTCCCTAAGGTCTTGGTCTATAGGGTAACCTGGTCAGCTTGTTGTGACCATTCCATATCAAAGGTCTTCATTGAGTATTTCATAAAATCATATGCATCCAAAATAAATAACTTATGCCTAAAAAACTAATAGAATGATCTAATTATAAATAAATAGCTGATTCAAATAAGCATGTCTATTGTATGGAATCAATAGTGCATAAACACTAATAGGCAAAAGAAAATGCAATCAAGACAAACATTAAATTTAGACTACAACTCAAAAAATAAATTAATCTAATCTAAAAAATTGGTAAAAATAAGGAAAAATAAGATAAGGATAGGGAGAAAATAAGATAAATAACCCACTTTCTAATGTAGACCAACCTAATTCTATTGGGCAAAAAAATCCCTAGATAAATTAGTCCTTAGTTGAGCCAAACCTAACACAACTCCAACTAAGGACAATACAAGAGTCTATAGGACAGTGTAGTAGAGACAATGAGGAAAATAGGGTCACAATATACATGCACATCCTAAGTCTATCATATGAATAAGATTTAAACTAAATATTTTTCTATTTAAGGGATCAATTGGGATTTATTAGATATGCATGTGAGTTATAAACATAGATTCCAAATAACCTCAACTCAAAAAATCAACCTAGAATGTAATAAAAATGCATGAAGGATATGATTGAGATTGCTTAAATAGGGAGAACTAGCTAATATAGTCCAAGAATATATTATATTATAAGAGAGTCATCTTTATGACAATGCAAGAGCTAATATTATATAGACATGCAAGTCTAAGAGAGTTCCTTTTCAAGTTTTCAACTCCCACTAATGGGGAAGTTATAAACATTCATTATTTATTAAGGTAATGTGGCTAGGAATTTAACAAATTATAGGTGTGATCATTATTTTTGTAGTTAACATCATAATCCCACCTCTTTAAAGCATGTATTTTTATTTTATACTTTATGTGCAACCCAATGCACACACCAAGATCATGAGTAATTAAAATACTTAACATTGCATTGAATTATATTATTTATACTCATGTTTTGGTTAGGAAATGATCTTCAATTTGATTCTTCAAATCAAATTGGATGCATAATCTATTCTTGGCTTTTGATGGCTAGACAAGCCATCA
The DNA here is from genome assembly GCA_037957365.1 of Torreya grandis. Lineage (NCBI taxonomy): Eukaryota > Viridiplantae > Streptophyta > Pinopsida > Cupressales > Taxaceae > Torreya > Torreya grandis. The sequence continues at coordinate 3,142,230 of JARHVA010000836.1, read as the reverse complement.
AATTTGAAATAGTTTCTTATTGGTTGTGCATCAATCATGTCATTTGTTGTTATATGTAATTTAAATGCATCCTTTCCTTATTATTTTGTTATTCTATTGAGGGATTTTATGTATGTTGACATGCTTATATCATGAGTAAGCATAATTTCACCATGTAGTGTCATCTTGCTCACCTAGAGCTTTGACACACTATGAGGCTACATGAACCATCTACTACTCCTATGCATACATCTTCGAGATAATGAGTTGCTAAGATGGTGCCATGTGGTTGCATCCTGCTTATCTGCTCACCTAGAGGCTCTTTCCTTATATGGATATTTATAGGTAGTAGGTCATCAAGATCATGTCATGTAATTCAATCCAAATAATAAACTCACTTAGATATTTTATAATGTAGAGGCTCACTGGGCAAACTTTGAAAACTGACTAAGTCCCATTGAGCAAAAATCTGACATGTGGCTTCAGGAAACATTGAAAAATCGACTAAGTATCAAAAGTTTTTTGTAATAGGCTGAGCCATCGGGAGCTAGAGAAGTCACCATGTAGAATTGGGAAAATTTTAATCACTTAAGGTAATAATAAACAAAATCCTAGTCAACAACTTCAGATGTTAAAGATAATGGCTAAATCTTTATTCAAAATAAAACAACTAAGTCTTTTGACATGCAAATAAAAAGGAATGAAAACTTAGCAAAATAAAACCATTTCAAAGTAACTTTTGATCATTTTAATGAAATTTAATAAGGCAAAATATGAATTAAAGCAAAATTATAATAAATTTAGATCAAATTAAAGCAAACATGAATCAAAATTACTAAGGCAAAGTAATAAAAAACATCTAAAATAGTTAGGTAATTTACACAAAAACCAAAGCAAAATAATCTAAAAGGAATCCCTATTTGTGTTTCAAAACACAAGCATAAAATAGACTAAGCCTTAGTAGACTCATGAAAATTTAGATATTTTAAACAAATGCAGCCCTAGATGTGATTTTATATGCCAAGTTTTTATGATGCAAGATTTAATCATTCAGGGTTGGATGAAATAATGAAGCACATTTATATTTTGAATATTCACATCTAATTAAGGTTAATTTATAAGAAAGCAATTTTAAAAGGTAACCACCAATAAAATCCTTGAGGTATAAGACCAAACTCCAAAGTAAAAATAGGGTCCCTATTTTTAGACTGAAAATGGCGTGTGTTGTGCAAGAAACAACATTGTATACCTTCTCCTATTATTTAAAGATAACATGGTGAGTCGGTATGATATTATAAACCTATAAAGTTCAACCTAATAATGTGACTATCAGAAGTTTGGGCCCAAAAAAAGAAGGAAGGTGAAGGTGGTGATAATCACCATAAAATTAATTCAAATCCTGAGGCCATGGAATAAAATCTTGTTGAACAAGTTGGTGTTCGGTTCCATAATTAGGAGGAATAAATGGGTGAAATATTTAGAAAGATCAAGGAGGAGGTGGAAACCATGTATCAAACAATTGTAGAACTTACTATAAAGTTGGAGGATATCTTGGTGTTTCAGACTAAGTTATAAGATGAGGTGACTATATATCACACAAAGATATTGATTTGATGAATATGCCTAGGTCCAACTCTTATAAAAAATTTAAACTTCCCAAGTTGAAGATCTAGAATGCTACAATGGTGATAGAGATTATTGTCTTCTAGAGAATTTCTGATGGGACATTGAGGAATACATGGTAAGTTTAGGATGAATGTCAAATCATAGGAAGTATGTGTTATATTAAGGTACCTTACATGTATGGTAAAGGTTTGGTTTATAACCTTGGATAATGACATTGCATCGAAGAGATTCATGAAGAAAGTGGAGTCTTAAGAGGATATGAAGAAATCCACTGGGGATTAGTTCTAACCTAGTAATGTAGCATGGTTGGCTAGGATCAAGCTGAGTTAGCTAAAATAGATTTGGAAGATGTGATAGTATATCAAGTCTTTCTAGAGCCTTATGTTTTAAATTAAATACATGTCAGAGGTAGATACATTATTTCAATTCACTAATGGTCTTTAGTCATGGGCTAAGGTTGAGCTTCATCACCATAATATGTTTAAAATTAGTGAAGCAATTTCCATAGCTGATCATCTCTTTGATTTTAGAGAAGAGCCTTCATCCAAAATCATACTAAATACTAATGCACCAAAGGGTAAAGGCATTAATAAGGGTTTGTGTGGGTCTTCAGGGAAGCCAGGTGGTAACCAGGGAGGGAAGAATACTCAGTAATCATTAGTGGGATCTTATACTTCTAATGGTACCTCCAAAGGTGATGGAAATAAGTTATAGAGTGATGATTTAAGCAAGAAGTCTTTATATTTGAAGTCTTGGATACATATTAGGGACCATTACAATAAATATTGTCCATAATGGTAGAGGGTATCAGTAGTTTAGATGGTACATCTAGATGAACAAAGTGAGAAAACTATTTTTATGATCACAAGGATCAACAATTCAAGAGATGGTAGTAGTAACCTAAATGAGATGAATTTTTTAGAAGTGGTGACCAAGGGAAAGAGTATTATGACACTTGTGGACATGGGTGCAACCCATAATTTTATTGTAATCCAACTAGATAAAGAGTTGGGCCTCTAATTATCTAGAGGTGTAGGATGGTTTAAAATAATTAACTCTCCATATATGGAATCTCTCAGCTCTACACAAGGTGTGGAAGTGCAAGTCAGTGAGTGGAAAGGAAAGATAAGCTTATACATCATCAAGATGGATGATTACCATAGATTCCTTTAATACTACATAGTTACCCATGTGGCCTTCCTTGCCACATTATTCATTCCATTATAGAATTTTCTCTATCATGATTTGAACACCTAACCCATCTTGTCCATCTAGAGTCCAGTCAAATTTGCCTAGTCAATCCCTCCTAGATTTTCTATGCTTTGAATTTAAATGCTAGCCATTGATCATTGATCTAAGATTATGATAGTTGGAAACATTACATTTGATCTAAGTTCCTTGACCTATTGACCTCGCTTGCATCATTAGAATTGGATGTATAATTGAATATGAATCATAGATCATGATCTGATTGCTCGAACGTGATTTGATCCAAGGATTTGTTAAAATTTTGACTCTACTCACACCATTGATCTACTTTTGCATGATTAAATGTGCACCATAGATCTTTGGATCTCATTGATACTATCAAATCATCTACTCTATTGATTTTGGTGTATGATTTAATGCTAACTATTGATATGCTAGGACCCACTATTTGAACTCAAATGGTTATTTTAAGGGGCCTAAAATTGATGTTCATGTGCCTATATTTGAAACCTATATGAATCTATTTGACATATTCATGACCGTATCTAAGATATTTGAATCCCAATAGTTATTTATGATGACTTAAATTTGATATCCATGCAATCCTCAATGATGTCTGTGAGACCATCAATGACATCTGCATGATCATCACTTTTTGAATGCCAATTGTTTTTTTCCTTAGCTCATTTTTGACATTTGCATAAATTTCATACTTTACTAGGTCAACTTTCTCAAAACAATTCAATATGACCTATTAAAGTATGAAATTGAATTGAATTGTTGTAATTATTTTCCTTGGGCTCTTTGTCTTTAGGGAAATTTCCCTACAAGAGTGATGGCTTCAAAATTTTTGCATTGGTTAATTTTATTGAAAAATATGGGTCATTAGGCTTTATGTTTTAGACATTTGGTCTGAAAGAATATGTCCTTAGCCTTTTATATCAGACAATTTAAAAAAAAAAAATCAGACTTGGACCCTTTCCTGCAATTTAAATGTTTGAAAGAAATAAACCTTTAGGATTTTTACATCGGACTATTTTTCTCAGACACTTTATCTGAAAGAATTTTGTCTTCAAGAAAATTATTAAGAAGTGATTTCATAGAAATAAATACTTATTCTTTGGACATTTTTCTTGAAATAAATACGTCTTTGGGATTTTTTGCTATGGACAAATTGTCCAACAAGTCCCCAACACTTAGCCAAAAACCTAAAATAAATTTGGACTTATTCTATCAACCATCATTTGATCTTGTGAAGGCTCTAATGAAATTCTAAGGCCTGTGAAAATCACCCCATGATCTAATTGAAATGAACATTGTGAAAACCTATCACTTTCATTTATGACTCTAAAATGACCCCTAAGATATCAAACTACACAAGGACTAGACTAGATGATGACCAAAGTTAGAATGGAATATGAAATAACATCAAATAGAATTATGCAATACCCTATGATGCTATAATGAGACCCATATATAAGATTTTGGATATAGGGGGTTGATCCATTTTAAATTTTGGTAAAAATGGTCAATAGGAACACTTTCAAGTATGTGGGTGTACCTATCATGAAAATGAGCTTCTAGATTTAAGGGCTAGCTCCCTGAATGTATTTTGAAGTGCTTTCACCTATGCTAATGCTTGATTGTGGTGAAAAGAGTTAGAAACATGAACTAAATAAGCCTAATCTAAAGGGGTGATACACCAAGAATTTTTCCACATGACCATCATATTTCATCTACTAAGAATCAAGGCATACAAACTAGATTTTAAGTCCTAAAAAGTTTGTAACATGAGTGTTTCAATATAGAGGTGAGCTATGGGAAACAACACAAGGAAAATGAACTAGAGGGTAGATTTCACACTCCAAGGATGATTGTACACTTGAACAAAAAATAACACACTTGAATACACTCTATATGACCTATTAAAATAGAAACTCTTGCACAAACATGAAATGATAAGGGATAAAAGGATAGAGAATTATCACTTTGCATCACCATACATCACTTGCACATTTAGATAATTATTGAAGAACTAAAAAATAGATTTAAATTAATGTTTAAAGGAAAAATATGACATCATTCTAGTAGGACTTCATGATACATGGTGTGGTATCAGATTACAAAGGCCAAAATGTCATCTACTTATGGAATTTCAGAGAAAGGAGAAAAGAATGAAGTTTAGAGGTCATTAAAACACATGTCCAGCTGATAGGAGGAGTTAAACATGTAGGAGGATGAATTTATAAATAGACCATGAAATTTCTAATGGGAAAAATTGATCTCAAAACATAAAACTCTTGAGATGTGGCATATAACTCCTTTTGATATACACAAGAAACTACCTTTCATCATGGATCATCTCTCAAGCATTTAAAACTAAATTGGAGAGAGTTGACACATATGATATGATAGTTGTAAGGCATTATATTATCTTCTATCTATCTTTTAGACACTGATAATTACCATCTATAGTCATTCATTGGTCTCCTAAACTTCATTCTTCATATTTGGCAGTCATTATTTATCTTGCATCTCGACTGAGCTTTCAAGGCAGTGTATGAATATGAAGATCTTACTTCACTATAAAATCCTTTGATCTTACATGTATGGTTATGTGGCATTCCATTTCCACATCACTCATTCCATTTTAAAATATTTTTGTCATCATTTGGACATGTAGTCTCATCTTATCCATCAAGAATTCAATCAAATTTGCTCTATCGATCTCCTATAGAGTCTCTTAGATTCAAATTTAAATGTTGGCCATTTATCATTGATTTGGGGTCCAAATATTATGACACTTAGAAACATTCAATTTATGTATTATTTTCATCCCATCTAGTTAATGTGCTTTTGTAACTTGGTAGTCTCACATTCGACCTAGGCTCCTTAACCTTTGACTCAATGTGCACCATTGGATTTCATCTACATAAATAAATGCATGCCATTAATATTATATTTATTGGAAATAATTTCACCACTTGGAAAATTTGTGTTTTATTAGGATCTTTTGACTCTTTGACTCTTGCTCACATCATTGATCTACTTTGCATGATCAAATATGCACTATTGGATCTACCAGACCCACTGACATCACCTTTGCCCATGCACCATTATATCTGATCTAAAAACTCAAGATATTTACACTTATCAACCCTATGTTAAACCTTAAGAACATTTTAATCCAAATGATTATTTCATGAGGCTTGAATTTGACATTCTCATATACATCTATCTCAACTAATTCAAATTTAAATGCTTATATTTTGAGATAGAAATCTCTTCAAGACACAAAATTTGTAGAGGATGATATTGGCACCAAAATCATCATACCCATTTAGTATTTTTGACCTAAAAGGTTTCCTAATCATGCTTATAAAATGCATAAGCAAACTGATCTATTTGTTTCTCTGTGACATGCCATGACTGTTTGACCCCCTCGATGACTCCAAATGACATAAGACTGAACTATATCATGACCAAGGTTATAATGGCATTAAATAACATAAAATAGACCATAACACACCATATGACACTATGTTATACTGCTATATCAAGTCTTGACTCTAAGGGGTTGACCCATTTTGACTCGTGGTAAAAATGGTCAACACTACCCTTATCCACACAAATTATTTTCCCCTTATGTAATATGTTATTGGTGCAAAAATAATACTAAAATTATTAATTATTTTTTAAAAAAAGGTTTCCAAACCATGAAAAATTATTTCCTTTGATATGGTTCTTAGATTAGGCTACTTAACATTATCTTTTATATTTTCTTCATCCATTCTCACACTATCTTTTTAAATGAAAAATACCAAAAATACCAAAATTTTCTACATAAAATTAGACTTATTCAAATTTGCATAGAAATTTTCCTTAATTAATTTTTTTAATGCTATTATCAAATGCCTTCAGTGTTCTTATTTACTATTAGTTAATATCAAAATATCATCAAAATAGAATACTATAAATTACCAATATAAACTTGTATCATAATATTCATCATCTGCATAAATATGTTAGGTGCATTAGATAATACAAACAATAACACCAACCATTCATATAAGTCATATCTAATATTTAACATTGTCTTTCATTCATCTCCTTCTCAATTATGAATTGATAGTATCCACTCTGTTGATCAATATTATTAAATTATGTAGCTCATCTAAGCATATCTATCATGTCATCTAGGTGAGGTATGAGGAATCTATATTTGATGGAAATCTTGTTTATTTATATGATATTTACACACATACTCCATTTTGCATCCTTATTTAGAGTTATCAAAGCAAAATTTGCATGTGGACTCATGATCTCCCTCACTACACCCTTTCTCACATATTCAACCACTTGTTTATTCACATCTACTTATTTTATTGAGCATATCCTATATGTTAATTAATTAGAGTTGATCCAAGAATTAAATCAATGTGATGATGAATATATATTTTGGTGGAAAAATATTTGATAGCTCATCACCTATATCATCAACATATTTTTATTATAATTTTTCTACTTTTGTTGGTATTTGCACAACCTTTACTTCTTCCTTATTTGCCATCAATGCATATTTGAATCCTATCTTATTCATTTCATTGATAAATAATTCTATGGAAAACATGATTTATACATATCATTCTTCCTTAAGAGGTATATAACTACCTTTGAACCATCATTTTATAAAGTATACATGTTCCTCTTTGCATCATGTATTACTTTTCAGTCCTATTTTTATGGTCTTCCCAAAAATACCTGACATGCATCCATTCGGATAAAATTAAACCATATTTCAACCCTATGTAAAACTTGATTAGACACATATTATCAATATTAACTTCATTTCATTTTTTAAACCATGAAATATGGTAAAGATAAAAATGATTTTCACATTGTAGACAGTTTATTTACCATTTTTTTGGAAACCATATTTTTATTATTTACACCATCAATAATAAATTTACATAAATTTACTAATGAAGTTTTATTGGTTTGGAAAATATTTATACATAGCCATGAATCGCCACTATATTTATCCTAGGCCTATTATTTCTTTGGATCATCCATTTTTCTTGTCATCATTAGGCTCTCTCTTACATCTTGTGAAAGTTTTGAATTTTATTCTTCTACCTCAGATTCAAAAAAATTCAATCTTGGATAATCATCTTGACTTCTCTCTTTTTCATGATAGTGTGGACAATCAAATGCTTTATGTCATTCTTCACAACATCTGTAGCAAACATAAGGTCTACATGGAACATTCCAACCTTAACCATCACCATAGCCTCTACCTCTCTTGAATATTCTTCCTCTTTGTTGAGTTTGAAGTCCTTATCTTGTATATTATTGTTTCTCTACCCCATGGGATGATTATAGTTTTTCTGGGATCAAAATCACATCATTCCATTAATAGAGATGATTTTCCTCTCTCCAGCCTAGGTGTTTTCTTTAAAGTTTGCCTATTTTACTTCTCTATTTCCTTCAAATATAGTTGATAGGATTCTTCCATACTAATAATCTTATGCATGCTTAATTCATCTTGATTATAACATTTTAAACCATTTCAATACCTTGTATCCTTATATTCCTTTGTTTCATCATGTTTCACTTAATTGGATAGATTGTAAAATTCACCTATGTAGTCCTATACACTAGGCTTCTTTTGCCTTGAATTATTCAATATTATGTAGAGTGTTTGTGCATAATCAATGCAAAGGAATTTATATCTTAGATTATTCTCCATCTTACTCTAGGTTTTGACCTTATCCTTACCCTTCATTTGTATTTATTTTTGTAAATGATCCCACCATATCGTTTCATGTCTATTAAATTTTGTAAAAACATAAATCAATTTATTTTGCTATGCTATACTTCTTCATTCAAAAATATTCTCCATACTATTCAACCAATATATCAACTCCTCTGGTTTTATACTTCCCTCATATTATTAAAATTCCATATGTATTCCTTCATTATTTCCTTCTAGCACCCTAAACATCCATTCTTATTGACAATGGATACTCTTTTTATTCCTCTTCTTATTGAATTTATTCTTCATGATTTGTTTCTTCCTCTCCATCATCTATTATTTTTATTTTTCTCTAATGTGTAATAATAGTGTTGAGTTTTTGCACTTGCCTATGCAATCATTTCAAATTCCTATTTATCTTTGCATATCCCCTTTGTTATCTTGCCATATTACTTAAAAATGTTCTTTAAAATATAAATATTATACAAAATATAATTTTATATAAAATATAATTTTAACTAAATAATAATTCACACAAAATATTGCCTTGAATTTTTGTACTCAGTGTTGAACCTGCTTTAATACTAAATGATATTTTTAAAAATGCAATATAGTCAAAACACACATAAATACATAAAAAACTCTTGAGTATAAAATTAAATAATAATAATAATAATAATAATAATAATAATAATATTATTATTATTAATTATTATTAAAATAAATATATAAAAATATTTAAATAAATTATATGTGGTTAGATTTATCATGCACAGCTAAAAAAGATAATAAAAACAAAAATATTCCTAGTGTTAATCGAGCTTACTATTTTTAACAACTATTATATTAAATAAATTTTACATGCAAGTTCAAATGGGCATAATAATTATCTAATAGGAATAATAATTATACATTAATATATACATGTATAAATAAATGGTGACTTTTAGTTAATGCCCAATTAAAGAATAATTAAGTTTTGAAAATTTTAAAAATACCAAAAAAATAAATTAAACATAATTTTTGGCCTCTATAAGGTTGATTTCAATGATGAAAATTTATTGATATGATAGATAAGTGGACATATTATCTTACATATGCCTACATATATTGAAGCTAATCATTTTAAAAAATTATTTCAAATGGTTTCTTAGGTCAAAATTTATGGCCTGCACAAGGTATGCTATTGCGTCATTCTCCTTTGGTTGAAAAGAACTTAGCTATTGCGAGTTGTTTTGATTAAACTTATACCACTTTTACTTATCAATATTTTTTATTTTTCATTATGAAATTCAAGTGTTTTCTTCCATATATAATCCTTACCATTGTGCCAAATACTTGTTGTAGCTACCTTGCTTGGTGTTCATTGTCTTCTTGTCCAAAACTTGTAATATCTCTTATTTATTCTTCTTTGAAACCTCATACTTCCAATCCACTTCTTATTTTTATTACCATTAAATTTTTATCCAAGTAATGAATATAAATAAAAAATATTAAAATTGGACAAATATAAAAAATATTTGGCAAAATTAACTTATAAGCATTATCATTTATTTTCTAAACAATTTTAGATGGACCAATCTTCTTATACTTTAGCTTCTTATAAGTTCCTTAGAGAAAGATTTATTTTCATAGGTACACCATCACTAACTATCCTTATTTAAATACCTTTGGATTTATTTTTATGTCAAATGTTAATTTATAAGTTTTATAACTTTCTTGTAGCTTCCTCCTTACTTCATCTTGCAACTATTCTATGCGTTTTGTAAATTCTTTTGCATCAATAGTAACATACTTTGTAATTATAAATTGCAAAAAAATATAAAACACCCTTAAGATTTATAATATAAATAATTTGGAATAGTAATTTTATTATTAACTTATTACTGAGGTATTATATTCAACTATTTGAGATTCTCTTGAAAAAAACATTTCATTTTTTTTCTAAACTCTTAATTGTTAGCTATGTTTATCCATCTATTTGAAGATGATATGAACTACTAAATTTTATATTAATTCCAAAATTATTTCATATATTCCTTTAAAATTTACTTAATTTTTTTATCCTTGTCTAAAATAATGGTTTTTGGAACATCATACAATCAAACTACATATTCGAAAAAATAAATCCTATACTCTAGTGGCATTATTGGTTTATTGCATGTAATAAAAATAAAACTTATTATGGAAAATACCTACAGTAACAAATTGAATTATTAAATCTTTATGTGTTTGGAATTCCAAATATAAAATAGATAATCAAATCTATTCATAGTCCTTTTGGCATTGATAATGACATGTACAACCCTATCTTTTATATATGACCTTTAGCCATGTGACATATCCTACATATAAAAACATACCTTTCTACATTTTTTTTTAATATTTAACAAAAAAATATTATCTTCAAAAAAAAATATTATCTTATTTTTACTTTAGTGTCCACCCAAACCACCACTATGAAGTTATCGCAAAACATTATCTTTGATAGACCAAACTAGAACACACAGTTGCTTTCCTTTAAAGACAAAACCATATTTCATAATATAATCATCATGAATAGATGCTATCTTAACTAATAATAGATTATTACATTATTAAACAATATTTATAAAATCTAGATAATAATCATACAAGTCCTTGATAGTCTTAAATCCATCTACTTCACTCACAATAGTATTTATAAATGCCAAATGCCTAATCAAAGAATATAGTAATTAATTCCAATTTCTAATTTCTTGATTTGTGATTACAAACAAAAATATACCTCTTCAAGAAAGAAACACACTTTTCATATCTACTATTTAATTTATTTTGAGTTTAGACATACCTCAAGGCCTCAAGGTTTGTAAACATAATGAACTACTTAGGCACCAAGTAATGCCATAAATTTCTTAGTGCTTGTACAATGGATTAGAATTTAGAAAAATATGTATAATATTTATTCCATGCCTCATTCAAATTCTCATTGTATATGTTATTGGCTGATGCAAAAAAGAGGCCAAACTTCTGAAGGCCATAACTTTTGATCCATAGCTCTGTTTGAGCCCATATTCATTGTAAAAATGACCATCTTGAAAAGTTTATTGTAGACATAACTAGATTCATAATTAATTCATATTTCAATTGTTGTTTGTGTTTTTTAAATGCTTTTGCATCATCACTAACACACTTTACAATTAGAAATTGCAAAAAAAATATAAAACACCATTAATATTTATAACATAAATAATTTGAAATGGTTATTTTATTATTAACTTTTTACTGAGGCATTATATTCAATTATTTGGGATTATCCCCAAAAAAAATATCAAAATTTTTTCTAAACTCTTAGTTACTAGATTTGTTTATCCATCTATTTGATGGTGATATGCACAACTAAATTTTATATTACTTCCTAGATTATTTCATATATTCCTTTAAAAATCACTTAAATTTTTTTATGCCTCCCTAGAATAATGGTCTTTGGAACACCATGTAATAAAACTACATATTTTAAAAAACAAATCTTATACTCTAGTGACATCATTGGTTTATTACATGTAATAAAATAAACCTTATTATGAAAACTATCTACAACAAAAATTTGAGTCATTACCTCTTTATGTGTTTGGAAGTCCCAATACAAAACCCATACTTGAATCTATCCACAATCTTTTTTTGCATTGTTAATAGCATGTACAACCCTATGTTTTGTGTATGACCTTTAGCCATGTGATACATCCTACATCTTTGAACATAACTTTCTACATATCTTTTAATCTTTAACAAAAAATAATTCTCTTCAACCAAATCTATTATCTTATTTTTACTTTAGTGTCCACCCAAACCAACACTATGAAGTTTTTTCATAAAATTATCTCTTATAGACCAAACTAGAATACATAGTTGCTTTCCATTAAATAAAAAACCATATTTCGTAAGATAATCATCATGAATAGATCTTATATAAACTAATAAAATATTCTTACATTATTAAACAATATTTATAAATTTTAGATAATAATCATACAAGTCCTTGATACTCTCAAATTCATCTACTTCACTCACCATAGTAGTTAAATATGCCAAATGCCTACTCAAAGCATATAGTAATTGATTCCACTTTCTTTATGTGTTCCAAAACAAAATAATACCCCTTCAACAAAGAAACCCACATTTCATGTCTACTATTTAATTTATTTTTAGTTTGGATATACCTCAAGGCCTCAAGTTTTGTAAACAAAATGAACTACTTAGGCACCAAGTAATTCCATTTATGTATTAGTGATTGTATTATGGATTATAATTGAACAACATATGTAGAATATTTATTCCATGCCTCATTCTAATTCTCATTGTAATATATTATTGGCTAATGCAGAAAAGGATGCCAAACTTATGGAGGCCATAACTTTTGATCTTTAGCTACATTTGAGCCCATCTTCATGCCAAAATCACTATCTTGAAAAGTTTGGTGCAATCATAATTAACCTCCTCCTTAATTCATCTTGTAACTATTGTATGTGTTTTGAAAATGATTTTGCATCATCACTAAAACATTTTGAAATTAAGAATTAATGAAAAATATAAAACACCCTTAATATTTATAACATATATAATTTGTAAAGGTGATTTTATTATTAAATTGTTACTGAGGTATTATATTCAACTGTTTGGGATTCTCTCCAAAAAAAACATCTCAATTTTTTTTCTAAACTCTTATTTACTAGCTCTATTTATCCATTTGTTTGAGGGTGATATGTATTACTAAATTTTAGTTTACTTCCCAAATTATTTCATAGATTCCTCTCAAAATGACTTAGAATTTTTTTAAATTCCTGTGTGAAATAATGGCCTTTGGAACACCATGCAATAAAAATAGATATTTGAATAAACAAATATTCTACACTAGTGGCAACATTAGTTTATTGCATGCAATAAAATAAAACTTATTATATAAACTATCTATAAAATAAAATTGAATCATTACCTATTATGTGTTTGGAAGTCCCAATACAAAATCCATACTTGAATCTATCCATAATCCTTTTTGCATTGCTAATGACATGTACAACCCTATATTTTGTGTATGACCTTTAGCCATGTGATATATCCTATATCTTGAAACATACCTTGCTATATATTTTTTAATATTTAGTAAAAAATAGTTATCTTAAACAAAATATATTATATTATTTTTACTTTAGTGTCCACCCAAACCACCACTATGATGTTCTCTCACAAAATTATCTCTAATAGACCCAAATAGAATACATAGTTGCTTTCACTAAAAGAGAAAACCATATTTTATAAGATAATAATCATGAATAAATATTATCTTAACTAATAATAGATTATTTAATTATTTAAAAATATTTATAAAATATAGATAATAATCATACAAGTCCTTGATACTCTCAAATCCATCTACTTCACTCACCATATAAATTAAAAATGCCAAACTCCTACTCAAATCGTATAGTAATTTATTCCACTTTATTTGTTTGTGACTCAAAATGAAAGTATACCCCTTCAAAAAAGAAACCCACTTTTCATGTCTACTATTTAATTTATTTTGAGTTTAGACATACCTCAAGGCCTTAAGGTTTGTAAATAGAATGAACTATTTAGACACCTAGTAATGCCATAAATGTCTTAGTGATTATATAATGGATTATAATTAAACAAAATATGTAGAATACTTATTCCATGCCTCATTCTAATTTTCATTGTAATATGTTATTAACTATTGTAGAAAAATAGGCCAAACTTATGGAAGCTATAAATTTTGATTCGTAGTTCCATTTTAGCCCATCGTCAAGCCAAAATGACCATCTTAAAATTTTTGGTGCGTCCATAACTAGCTTCCTCATTAGTTCATCTTGAAAATATTATATGTGTTTTGTAAATGCTTTTGCATAATCACTAATGCACTTTGTAATCAAAAATTATACAAAATACAAAACACCCTTAAGTTTTATAATATAAATAATTTAATTTAATATAAAAAAATATAAATAATTTGGAATGATTATTTTTTCATTAACTTGTTACTGAGGTAATATATTCAATGGTTTGGGATTCTCTCCAAAAAAAACCTCTCAATTTTTTTTTTCTAAACTCTTATTTGTTAGCTATTTTTATCTATTTGTTTGAGGGTGATATACTTTAGAAATTTTATATTAATTCCCAAAATATTTCATAGATTCCTCTAAAAATGACTTAGATTTTTTTTTATACCTCTCTGAAATAATGATATTTGGAACACCATGCAATCAAACTACATATTTGAAAAAACCAAATCTTCTAATCTAGTGGCATCATTGGTTTATTACATGCAATAAAATAAAACATATTATGAAAAACTATCTACAACAAAAAATTAAATCATTACCTATTTATGTCTTTGGAAGCCCTAATATAAAATATATCCTTGAATCTATGTAGAGTCCTTTTGGGATTGATAATGGCATGTACAACTCTATGTTTTGTGTATGAACTTTAACCATGTGACATATCCTACATCTTGAAACATACCTTGCTATATATTTTTTAATCTTAAACAAAAAAGAGTTCTCTTAAACAGAAATTTGTTATCTTATTTTTACTTTAGTGTCACACCAAAACACCACTATGAAGTTCTCTCACAAAATTATTTTTGATAGACCCAACTAGAATACATAGTTACTTTACCTTAAAAAACCATATTTCATAAGATAATCATCATGAATAAATGTTATCTTAACTAATAATAGATTCTTGTACTATTCAACAATATTTATAAAATCTAGATAATAATCATACATGTCCTTGATACTCTCAAATCCATCTACTTCACTCACCATAGTTTTTAAAAATGCCAAATGCCTACTCAAATCATTTAGTAATTGATTCCACTTTCTTGATTTGTGATTCAGAATAAAAGTATACTCCAAGAAATAAACCCACTTTTCATGTCTACTATTTAATTTGTTTTGAGTTTAGATATGCATTAAGGCCTCAAGGTTTGTAAATAGAATGAATTTCTTAGGCACCAAGTAATGACATAAATGTCTTAGTGATTGTACAATGTATTAGAATTCAATAACATATGTAGAATATTTATTCCATGCCTCATTCAAATTCTCATTGTAATATGTTATTGGCTAATGTAGAAAAAGAGGCCAAACTTTTGATCCGTAGCTCTGTTTGAGCCTGTCTTCATGCCAACATGACCATATCAAATTTTTTGGTACAACCATAACTAGCTTATTTATTAATTCATGATGTAACTATTGTATGTGTTTTAAAAATGCTTTTACATCATTACTAACACACTTTACAATTAAAAATTGCATAAAAATATAAAATACCCTTAATATTTATAAATTAAATAATTGGGAATGGTGATTTTCCTATTAACTTGTTACTGAGGTATTATATTCAACTATAACTATTTGGGATTATCTCCGAAAAAGCATCTCAAAAAAGTTCTTAAACTCTTATTTGTTAGCTTTGTTTATCCATTTATTTGATGGTGATATTAACTACTGAAATTTAGTTTACTTCTCAAATTATTTCATAGATTCCTCTAAAAATGACATACAACTTTTTAAAATCCCAGTCTTAAATAATGGTCTTTGAAATACCATGCAATCAAGCTACATATTTGAAAAAAAAAACTTCTAATCTAGTGGCATCATTAGTTTATTGCATGAAATAAAATAAACCTTATTATGGAAACTATCTACAACAATAAATTGAATCATTACCTCATTATGTGTTTGGAAGTCCCAATACAAAATCCATATTTGAATCTATCCACAATCCTTTTGGCCTTGATAATGGCATGCAAAACCCTATGTTTTGTGTATGACCTTTAACCATGTGACATATCCTACAAATTGAAACATACCTTGCTACATATTTTTTAATCTTCAACAAAAAATAGTTCTTTTCAAAAAAATCTATTATCTTATTTTAAGTTTAGTGTCCACCCAAACCATTTTTTTTTGATTTCCCTTAAATAAAAAACCATATTTCATAATATAATCATCGTGAATAGATCCTATCTTAACTAATAATAGATTCTTGAATTGCATAACAATATTTCTAAAATCTAGATTATAATCATACAAGTCCTTGATACTCTCAAATCCATCTACTTCACTCACCATAGTAGTTAAAAGTTCCAAATGTGTACTCAAAGCATATTTTATCGATTCCACTTTCTTGATTTATGATTCAAAAGAAAAGTATACCCCTTCAAGAAAGAAACCCACTTTTCATGTCTACTATTCAATTTATTTTGATTTTAGACATACTGTAAGGCCTCAAGGTTTGTAAATAGAATGAACTACTTAGGCACCAAGTAATGCCATAAATGTCTTAGTTATTGTATAATGGATTATAATTAAACAACATTTGTATAATATTTATTCTATGCCTCATTAAAATTATCATTTTTATATGTTATTGGCTGATGCAAAAAAAGAGGCCAAATTTTTGAAGACCATAAATTTTGATCCATAGCTCTGTTTGAGCCCATCTTCATGCCAAAATGACCGTATCAAAAATTTTGGTATGGACATAACTATATTACTCCTTAATTCATAATATAACTATTTTATGTGTTTTTCAAATGCTTTTGAATTATCACTAAAACATTTTGCAATTAAAAATTGTAAAAAAATATAAAACACCCTTAATATTTATAACATAAATAATTTAGAATGGTTATTTTCTTATGAACTTGTTATTGAGGTATTAAAATCAACTATTTGGGATTCTATCCAAAAAAACATCTCTAAAAAATTTCTAAACTCTTATTTTCTAGCTCTATTTATCCATCTATTTGAGGGTGATATGCACTACTAAATTTAAGTTTAATTCCCAAATTATTTCATAGATTCCTCCAAAAATGACTTAATTTTTTTTTATCCTTGTGTAAAAGAAGGGTCTTTGGAACACCATGAAATCAAACTACATATTTGAAAAAACAAATCTTCTACTCTAATGGCATCATTGGTTTATTGCATGCAATAAACCAAACCTTATTATGGAAATTATCTACAAATTTTTTTACCTCTTTATGTGTTTGGAATTCCAAATACAAAATCCATACTCGAATCTATCCACTGTCTTTTTGTCATTGCTAATGACATTTACAACCATATGTTTTGTGTATGACCTTTAGCCATGTGACATATCCTACATATTGAAACATATATTACTACATATTTTTTAATCTTCAACAAAAAATTATTCTTTTCAACAAAATATATTATCCTATTTTTAGTTTAGTGTCCACATAAACCACCATTATGAAGTTCTCTCACAAATTATCTCTGATAGACCCAACTAGAATACATAGTTTCTTTCCCTTAAAGATAAAACCATATTTAATAAGATAATCATCGTGAATAGATCCTATCTTAACTAATAATATATTCTTGAATTGTTCAACAATATTTCTAAAATCTAGATAAGAATCATACAAGTCCTTGATACTCTCAAATCCATCTACTTCACTCACCATAGTAGTTAAAAATGCCAAATGCTTACTCAAAGCATATAGTAATTAATTCCACTTTCTTGACTTGTGATTCAAATAAAAAAGTATACCCTTTTAAGAAAATAACCCACTTTTCATGTCTATTATTTAATTTATTTTGATTTTAGACATACCTTAAAGCCTCAAGTTTTGTATACAAAATGAACTGATTAAGCACCAAATAATGCCACAAAATTATTATTGCTTGTACAATGGATTATAATTCAACAATATATGTAGAATATTTCTTCCATGCCTCATTGAAATTCTCATTGTATTATGTTATTGGTTGATGTAGAAAAAGAGGCCATAACTTTTGACTTGTAGCTTCATTTGAGCCCATATTGATGCCAAAATGGCTGTCTTGAAAAGTTTGGCGTAGTTATAACCTGACCTATCCTTTTTTGGATGTTTTTTTATATTTTTTAGAGTCCATATATGACCATATGAGTGTCCAAAATTATATTTTTATATTATTTTTGATATTTTTCTATTTTTAAAAATTGTATATTTTTGTAACTGGACTTGAACTTTAGTCAATGTTCATATGATAGGTTAATTGTAGTGTTTAGTTTATTTTTGGAGATTTTTAGATCTACACACACTTGCATGTGAAACTTACAAAAAATAACAACTGATAAAAATAACATATCAAGTTTTATTATTTTTTAGAGTTCCAAATTTTGCATGTCAACTACAATTCTGAGTTGAGGCTTATTTATGCATGGTTTTTAGTTATTTGAATGATTCAATATGAATCAATACAATTTATTATTTCATAAGATTTTCCGATTGGTATTTTCTTATTTTGGTAGTATTTTGGCAAGATAGTTGAGCAATGTAGGAATCCATTAATAAGTGATACAAGTAATGTTTATGATGAGTATATTATGTAAAATGGTTATATATTCAAATTGAAATTATTATGTATTCCATTTGGGTCTCTAAGAGATAATATTATAAGAGAATTTCATAGTGGTGGTTTGGCTAGACATTTTGGTAAGACAAAGATAATAGCTTTGGTGGAGGAGAAGTATTTTTGGCCACATATGAAGAGATATGTGACAATATATGTTTAAAGGTGCAACATATGTTAGGTGGAAAAAGGACATGCAAATAATACAATTCTATACATGCCATTATTGATTCCAAGAGGACCATTGATCAATTTGAGTATAGATTTTGTGTTGGGATTACCAAACACACAAAGAGGCAATGATTCAATTTTTATTATTATAGATGGGTTTTCTAAGATGGTTCATTTGATTTAATTTAATAAAAATAATGATGTCACTAGAGTTGTAAAACTATTTTGTAAGGATATTGTGAGATTTCATGGTGTTCCAAAAACCATCACATTAGATAAGGACATAAAATTTCAAGTCAATTTTTAAGGAATTTATGGAGAATGATGGGGACTAATATAAAATTTAGTAGTGCATATAACTCCAAAATATATGGACAAATATAAGTTGTAAACAGGAGCTTGGGAAATTTATTAAGATGCATAGCTAGAGAGAAACCCAAGCAATGGGACTTGGTTTTATGACAAGCTGAGTTTGCATATAATAATTTAGTGAATAGTTAAATAGGAAAATCAAAATTTTAGATTGTTTATGGGATAAATATTAATTATTTTTTTATATTTGGTATAGTTACCAATTTTATATTGAGTTAGTGATGATGCAAAAGCATTTGTATAACACATACAATAAGTACAAGAAGAAGTGAGGAGAAATTTGTAAGAATGTAATGAGAAGTATAAAACAACAATAAATGTCATAATAAGGTAAAACAGATTTGAATAAGGAGATTTGGTAATGGTTTACTTTATTAAAGGGATATTTTTGAAAGGAACATATAATAAGTTCAAGTACAATAAAATTGGACCATGTAGAATTGTGAAAAAAATTAATGACACTGCTTATGAGGTGAGTTAACCATAGAATTTTAATATCTCCCCAATATTTAATGTTTTAGATTTAAATTATTTGCATGGTGAATATGGTGAAGGTGAAGAATTAGATTGGTAGCAATAGGTGCCAAAGGAAAATAAAAGATAATGTAGGTTCTGGATAAGAAGACAATACACACAAGGCAATGAAGTTATGACAAACATTTGGTATAGTGGGAAGGATTATAGTAGGAAGACAACACTTAGATTAAATAATGGGAGATTAATAATATTGATAAGAACAAATGGTATAAGTATAATCAAAGAAACTCATAGGATTGAGTTATTTTCAACTAGAGGAGAATGATGTAGAAAAAGAGGCCAAACTTCTAGAGGCCATAACTTTTGATCCGTAGCATTGTTTGAGCCCATATTCTTGCCAAAATGACCATCTCAAAATTTTTAGTGCAGCCATAACATGGCCTATTTGTTTATGGATGTTTTAAATATTTTTTAAAGCCCATATATGACCATTTGAGGGTCCAAAATTATAGTTTAATATTATTTTCAGTATTTTTATATTTTTTATAAATTATATATTTTTGTAAATAGACTTGAAATTAAGTTGATATTCATCCAATAGGTTAATTTTAGTGTTTAGTTTATTTTTGGACATTTTTAAAGTTGCACATGTTTGCATGCAAAACTTTCTAAAAAATGTAGGTCAACTTTTTTTTTTTTTTTTTTTTTTTTTTAATTTTTTAATTTTGAATTTTGCATGTCAAATCCAATTCTGAGTTGAGTCTTATTTATGCATGGTTTTTAATTATTTTAATAATTCAATATGAATCAATATATGTTATTGTTTTAGAATCTTTTCCTATTGGTATTTTCTTATTTTCATAGTATTTAAGTTCGTTAGTGGCCTTCCTTATTGACCATATTCTTCACCAATACCCACATGTGAAGCATCATAGTCCACCTCAAACACCTTGATAAAATATGTTTATGATAAAACATGGGCCTCTATGATATTTTTATTCAATAATTTTTAACTTTTTGACTTTATATTTATCCATAAAAATTCTTCTCCCCTTATGTAATCATTTATTCTTGTAGCAATAATACTAAAATTGTTAATGAATTTTCTATAAAAGGTTTTTAAACCATAGAAATTTGTTAGCTATGATATTATTCTTGGAGTAGGACACTCAAAAATTTCCTTAATATTTTATTCATCCATTCTTACACCATATTATGAAATGTAAAATTCCAAAAGCACCAAACTCTTACGCATAAACTTGAACTTCTTCAAATTTGCATAAATCTTCTCCTTTCATAACAACTATATTAATATTATCAAATGCATTATGTGTTCATAATTTATATTAATTAATATAAAAAAAACATCAAAATAAACTACTACAAACTTAAAAATAATATCTCATAGCATAATATTATCATCCTTATAAATGTGCTCAATGCATTGATTTAAATTTGATAGTTCACTCCATAGTTCAATCTTAGTAATGTATGTATTTATTGTAAGGACATCCATCATGTCATCTAGGAAAGGTATAAGCTACCTATACTTTATGGTGATTTTTTTAATTTATCTACTATCTACACACATGCTCCATATTCCATATTTCTTTATAGTTAATAATGCATGAGTTGCACATGGACTCATGCTCTCCCTCTCCACTATTTCTCAAAAATTCAGTCATTTGTCTATTCAAATATGAATTATATGTTGTGATCATCCTATATTATATTTTATTAGATATAATTTATCCCATAATTAAATAAATGTGATGATAAGTATTTATTTTTAGTGGTATACCATTTGGTAATTCATGAGATATAACATCAACATATTCCTCCAACAATTTTCAGCTTCTGTTGGTATTTTCATAACCATTGTTTCTTCCTTATTTTCCATTAATGTACAATAGAATCCTATCATATTAATTTAATTGATAAAAATTTATGGAAAAAATTCTTTCTATCTACCCTTATTATTTAATAGGTAATGAAACTACCTTTGAACCATCCTTCCAAAATGTATATGTGTTCTTCTCTCCACCATGGATTTCTTTCCTATCGTATTTCCATGGTCATCCTAAAAATATATGACATGCATACATTGTGATAAAATCACACCATACTTCATCCATAGGGAAAACTTTATTAAATACCTATTATAAATAATAACTTCATTTCATTTTTTAAACCATGAAATATGGCAAGGGTAAAGATGTTTTTCACATTATAAAAATAATTTATATACCATTTATTTGGAAGTTTTATTTTTAAAATCATACCATTTATAATAAATTTACATATCTTTCCTCTTAAAGTCATCCTAGTTTGTAAAATACTTTTATGCACCCATGAGTTACCAATATTGTTTTCCCTATGCTTGTTATTTGTTTAGAGCAATCGTTGCTCTTCTCATTATAAGACTCTCTCTTACTTCTTCTCCCTTCTAGATTATGTTATTTTACCTCAGCCTCAACCCAATTTACTCTTTTTTGATCATCTTTAATCCTATATTATGCATCATATTGTAGATACTCAAATGATTTGTGTCCTTATTCAACACATTTTTAGTAAACATATGGTCTATGTGGAGTGTTCCAAACTCTACCACCATCATAGCCTTTTACTCTTTGAAATATTCTTCCTCTTTATTGATTTTTAAAACCTTGTATTGTATCTTATTATTTATCCACTCCATGGGATGATTCTCATTTTTTGGGATTAAAACCACATTGTCCCCTTAATGGAGATGACTATCTTCTCTTCAACCCAGATGATCTCCTAATATATTATCTATTTTAATTCTCTTCTACCTTCAAAGTAATTTGATAGGAATATTACAAGATGTTCATTCTATTCATGGTTAATTATTTTGAATAAAAAAATTTAAACCATTTATAATCATTGTAGCCATATGTTCCTATTTTTCATCATGATCCACTCAAGTGGATAGATTGTAAAATTCATCCATGTAAAACTTATAAAATATTCTCATTTTGGATTAGACTATAAAATATATATAGAGGATTTGTGAAAATTTATCTCTCAACTTATTTTCCATCTAATTTTAGGTCTTGATATTCTCCTTCCCTTTGTTTTTTATATATTTTTGTAAGTGATCCTACCATGTCATTACATAAAACTTAAATATCATGCATGAAAATTTTAATTTATTATCCTATACCATACTCTTCTATTCAAAAATATTTTCCATACTATTCAAACACTCTATCAACTCTACAGAATTTCCACAATTATTCCTTCATTCTTTCTTCGATTGACAGTGGCTACTATTTTTATTCATCCTCTTGCTAATTTTTTTTATTCATGATTTGTGTATTCCTTTATGTTATCTCCTCTTTGTCTTTTATCTAATGTGTAATAGTTATGGTGAGTTTTTCCACTTGTCTCTAGATATATTGCATATTCTTATTCATATGTGCATTTCCTCCTCATCCTCTTTCCATATTGCTTAATTTTTTTCAAAACACAATTTTTATCCAAAAAATAATTCAAAACTCAATAATAATAATAATCATAAAATATTATCTTAAATTTTACTATCTAGTGATGAACTTGATCTGATATTAGATGATGATTCCAAAAAGTGTAATATAGCCAAAACACATAAAATTACATAGAAATTTCTTGAGTAGAAGAGAAAATTACATCCTCATTATTAATTAATAATAAAACAAATACATAATATTATTTACCCCCATTAATGGATTAATGGTTTACTCTCTTTTATGTTTTATGGAATGGGTGTCTCCCCCTATAGGTTTTTTTAATCTCAAATTTGATGGAGCTACTAGAGGTAAATTGGGGGTACCATGAGCTAGGTGTATAATTATAGACTAATGTAGTTATTTGATTCATTTTACCTATAAAAAATTGGTGGAAAAGAATAAAAATGAATTGAAATCATAGGAATTTATTTTATACCTTATAATGGTTGTTCAATGTGGTATTTAAAAAGTGATTGTGGAGGACGATTCTAAGGTTTTTATTCATGCACTTAAGAACCAAAAATAAAAAAAATTTAGAACATTTTGAGGAGATTTTGGTATTTGTTATCCTCTTTGGTGACTTGGGAAGTTTTTGACTATTTTTCTCAAAGCCAATGGGGAGGTAGATTTCCTAGCTAATCAGGGTCTTCCTTAGTAGGAAGACCTATTAATCAATAAGATATTAGATAGGTGGTTAGGTTTAGAATGAGTTGGAAGGGGTAAATTTTGATGTGGTTACCCTAATCACCCATTAGTATAACCCATTTAATATCTACACTTTCCATCCTTACCCATATTGTTTTGAATTTATCAAAATTTTAAAAAATTAGGTGTTTGGTTCATGTCTGCATGGAGTTTTGGTAATTATTACTATTCAAGGGGTGTGTTGCCTTATAAAAGAAGGAAAGTTGGTCTATGTGGTATTAATTTCTCTCATATTTTGTGTCCTATTATTTTACCCTATTTTTATATAAAAATAAATGTTTAATGTGATTATATGTGTAAAATTAGAATATATTAGAATGCTAAAGATGTAGAATAACCAATAATTCTAATTTTGATAATTTGCTAAATATGGAAAACTACTATTTTAAAAAAATACTAAGAAGAAAAAACTTAGATCAAACTAGGATTTCAATTAATTATTTTTAATGTTTTACAATGGAAATCAATAAAAGAAATGATGTGAATGTTTAGGATTAGGAATATAATAAAAACTTCTAGACAAGTATGTTATAAGTGGATGACAACACAAGCCATTCAAGTTCATTGAACAAAGACTTATCCTAGTTTCCTATGCTTAGTGATTAACAATAAAATTAAAAAATAATAAGCATATTTATAGTAATATATCAAAGGTATATTCAAATAATATTTCTGGATGTGAGTTTTGTAAGTGGACAAAAATGCATGTTACTCAAGTCTGTTGACCATTGAATTTTCCCTATTGATTACGATTTTTTTTTTGATTATTTCACCTTTTAAAACTATGTTATCGAGTAACTTGATATATCAAAACTTAGATTATGTTGCATATAATTATTGATTTATCTTATTTTTATTTGAAATCTTAAGTGTAATTTAATAGCTTGAAAACATATAAAAAAAGAAAGTGTAATGGGTTGAGTTGACCTCAATCACCCACTTGATGATTGACTATTACTTACATATCTAATACTTTAAGGAGTGAAATCAATTCCACATAGTTCTCCCACTTAGAGTGATTGTGTAATTTTTCTCCTTGACTATGTGTATATGTCTAGAAATATGGATTTGATAGTTAACAATGATATTTATTGACTTGTTTTGGAAAGATCAACTTGGATTATGGATGATCCTTGTGAATGATCTTTAATTTAGAAAGAATATCATTGATTTTATCAATATGTATTAGTGTGTAAGTTAAAACAAGTGGACTCAAATGAATGACCTTTGATGTGTATTTATAGGTAAACCTTTTTATAATTTCCTTTAGATGATCTTATGAAATGTGAATAAATACCTATAAAAATGATTTTAAATTTGTAAACTAGCCGTTATTTGGCTTGGGATGTGACCAACCTAAGTAGACAAGAGCAAGATAAGACTCCTATCTACCTAGTGTGGAGCTGTTTAGAAGGATTAGGGACACCTATCCTGAGTTAGAGACAACCTAAGGGTGATTTTAAGTAGTTTGAGTATTTGAAATTGATATTACTATGTGGTAGTGATGATTAAAAAAGGGCCAATCCTGCATATAGATAAATAGATTAAAGTAATGAAAAATAAGATTCATGTAATTGGGTATAAGTCATGTTGTTTAGAATGTGTTAAGAATCAACATTATCAAGTACATGTGACTAGATTTACATGCTTATATTTTCCACCCATTTATTCTACTAATGGAATTGTTAGAGTAAACGAGAAATAATTAAACCTAAGTGTGTATATCCTAATTTTTATTTGAGTGGATATTTCAATTTTTGAGGGCATTTAAATTTAGCAAACTCTACAATAAATGATGAAGTATTTATTTTGTCCACTTTTAAATTTGAAAAAATTTAAACTTTAAAAATGTAAAAATTTGAAAAGAGAGAAAAGAAAGAGTACAGATGTATGGAGGTGAAACCAAATTCCCCATTATTTTAATCACTTGGAGAATTTGAACCAATTTAATATAAGAGTGATCAAGTACCAATTTTGTATAACTAATCAATCTTTTGAGTTAGAAAGATGCATTATTCTAATTCATATGAATGGGGATTAGTACTTAATATACCAATCAAAAAGGGTGTAACCATAATGGGTTATTTATAAGTGATTTGAAGGTAGTTGAGTGCCACTATACTTGAATATACACCAATCACAATAGAATATAAAACTACACAATGGGTTTGTAAGAAATAATACCATGGTCATTGGGCATCACTAAATTTAAATGTACATTACCCATACAAATTGAATCACTTCACTGTAGATTATAGGATTTGAATGTATGGAAGGAGTGAAAATCAGCTCTGAATTATTATGAAAATGAATCTAGTGATCATCTAATCTGACTTAGAAATACTAGTTGTTAATCTAGTATTGTTGTAAGTGTTATTGATGATAAAATATGAATTGAATGGCTTCAAATTAAGATTATAAATATTTATAGTTTTCCTTTGTGAATACCTAAAATAAAAAATAATTATAATAATATGAAAAAATATTTTCTTAAAATAAATATGGTGCCACACTATTGCACCATATTTTATTAACAAGAAAGGTTAAAAATATCCAATTACAAGTAACATGATAAGTTATGACATGAAAAAACATAAAGTAAACACTTAAATATTTTTATTATAAATAAAAATAGATTGAGATAATAAAAAATATACTCAAGAAAACAAGTTTTACTCATTGATAATAAATGGTCATCATGTAAGATGCCTTTCTCAACAACTAAGTAAAACGTACACATTATAAAAGCTAGGTGCCCCAAGTCACTATAAAGTAGGAGATTGAATAGAATAAAATTATATTTAGTTAAAAAAATCATAGAAATTGTATCCCAAATCTTGGAGATGAATGAATAAGGATTTGAGCTTAGTTAAGTACATATTCAAGGAACTTGATTCTAAATAGTACTTCTAGTTATTTTTAGGAAGTTATTGAAAAGTGTTTAAAATTGACAAACTAATAAATATACGACATAAATAAATTAAAAATATATCATAAAATAATAAAACAAATTTTTTTTTATAAAATTAATAATAAAGTGTCGACATTGGCATCATACTCAACATTTACCCATTTGATGTAAAGAACAAAATGCCTATCATCTCCTTAAGTCTTCCATGAATAGTAGTAAATAATTCCTTGGTGAAGATATGAAAAAAATTATATTCACTTCTTACATACTCAATTTTTTTTTATCATTGATAAATTCTATGAAAAAATGATGTTTGAGCTTAATATGTTTGGCTCTAGCATGGAAAACTAGATTCTTGAAAATTATATTGCTCCATTATTATCATAAAAAAATATAAGTTGGTTCAAATTGAGCCTCTTTAAAATCAACTAAGAGTCTTGTAAACCATAATAATTGTGTAAAATATGATGTAAGGGTTTTATATTTAGTTTTAGTAGAGGATAATGTAATTGTAGCTTGTTTCTTTGAAGACCATGAAACTAACCCACTTCTGAATGTGAAGCAATAACATAAAGTTGACTTCTTGTAATCAAGAGATCCTATCCAGTATGAATCTATGTAATAAATTTGACATAAAATAATTTATAGTATAAAATGGGTACCATAATTATAATCATATCTTACATATCTAAAAATTATTTTCATTACTTGTAAATATTTGATTGATGGTTTGTCCATAAATCTAGAAACTAATGAAAATCCATAACTAATATCAGGTCTTGTCATAGTGAGTTACATGAAACCTCCCACCATGATCCTAAAATTAATTTCATTATCTAAAGGACTCCTATCCTCATTAAATTTTCTTCACTTTCAATTGGAGTGTTAGTGGGCTTATAGTCTTGAAGATTATATGTTTTTAACATGTCGTGAATATATTTGAATTGATAAATGAATACTTCTCTTTATTTTGATGGAATTACATGAAAATAAAGTAATTTATAAGTATAGGATAACTCATCTTAAATTATAATTTCATAGCTTCTTTAAATATATTCAATATCTCCATAGAGTTACCTTTAAATATCAAATTATCTATATAGAGATAAACATATAACACATTTGACTCAAGTTATTGTATGTAAATAATTGGTTCATTTTGACTTATTAAAAAGTCTTGATACAATTACTAGACATTAATTCTTGAGTAACAAGCTCTTTAATCTTGATTTAGCTCATAAAGATCCTTCTTTAATTATATACCCAAAATTACTTAACCTTTACCTCAAAACCTTATGGTTTCCCCACTTATACTTATTATTAAATCACTCCATTTAGGAATGTAATTTTGAAATATATTTTATTAGGTTTCCATAATTTATGAATGTATACAAAAAGTGTTAGTATTATAGTATCTTGATGTGCCACATGTGCACATGTTTTCTCATATTCAACTCCACATCTTTTTGTAAACCCTTTTGTAACTAGTCTATCTTTTAGCTTGTACGTTGTAACATCACTCTTGAATTTGGTATTATAGACCCACTTGGTTATAATGAAATATTTACTAGTTTAAGGCTAAATAATATTCCATGTATCATTATTATCAATTGAATCTATCTCAATTTTAATAGCATCAACCCACTCTTTTCTTTGACTAGCTTCTACATTATTTCTTGGTTTATTAGCCACATATGACAATACAAACATAGTATTTTCATCATAAGGATCATAAAAAAATTATCTTCATCATGATTAAACCTTATGATCATACTCTCATATTTTTTATCTAACATTTTTATTGGATGGATATAGATTCAACAGTCACTTGTGCTTGCTTGGAGTTGATGAAGATGAATGGCCAGTCCTTGGAAAGTGTTAGTATTATTTCTTGTTGAATTAAAAACATATGTAGGGATTTTAAGCCCTTAAAATAAAATTCGATAGGATTTACCAATTCATTTACTAACTCAACCAAATGATCATAATTAACATACACCTTGTTTACAAAAATATACAACCCTAAAAATAATTATGGATTTACTAGTGGGATTATAAAATTTGTATGATGTGCTTTCATCACTATATCTTGTGAAATTTTGATCAATACTATTAGGATCCAAAATTAAATTAAAAAACATAATTTATTTAACCCTTTCCTTTAATTTTGGTGATTTTAAATTTGTCATTTCCTTTAACTTGGATGGACTTTCTATTTCATAATTATACTTGAATTTTGAAGGGATCATCTAACTTGTTGAAACCCTCTTTGCGACTTGTCATGTGATTTGAGCAACCTGAATCAAGATATAAAAATTATTTATATTCTCTATTCCAAAAATACATGTGAGACAATAATATGAGTGCTCCTTCTCCTCATTTTTCTCATCTTAGAATACCTCTTTTTTATTTTATTGATTATCTTGATTCTTAACTTCTAATATCCTATAATATTTTATAGTGTCTTGGTCTTTTGAAATAATTACAAGGTTTCTCTTGATTTTATCCTTGAATTTAGTTTCAAATTTACCCTTTGAATTTGAGTTTTTTTACTCCCTTAAATCTAATTTTTATTTTTCTCTTTGGTCTTTGAAACTCTTGCCTTGGTTTCAAGTGCATGTTCTTGATCATGTTCCATATCTCTTGCATATAGTCTCATCTTATCCTGATGGGACAAGAGAGAGCCCAATAACTAATCAAAACTTGTGTTCATTTCCTTACACTCCTCAAGAGTGATAACAATTTACGTCTATTTTTTAATCAAAAATCTTAATTTTTTTTCTTACTATGACCCTATCTTCTATGGTTTTTTCATAAAACCTTATTCTATGCACTAAGTCATTTATCCTTATGAAATACTATCCAACTATTTCATTATAAAACAATATCAAATTTTAAAAATTAATTTTAAGAGTTAATATTTTTTCTTCTC
Organism: Torreya grandis; assembly: GCA_037957365.1. Lineage (NCBI taxonomy): Eukaryota > Viridiplantae > Streptophyta > Pinopsida > Cupressales > Taxaceae > Torreya > Torreya grandis. Next base: position 3,112,154 of record JARHVA010000836.1, on the reverse strand, counting down.
ATACCTTAATATGTCTTTGATATGTAGTTTCCAAGGTATTCCATGCCTTAAGGGCATTTTTACATCCAACAATTCTTCTGTAGATGTTTGGGTTTATGGTCTTATGAAGATAGAAGAAAGCTTATGCATCAATCTTTTCTTCATCCTTTTTTATTTTCTTATGACATTGAGTCAAATTATTACAATATCTAAGTGGTTTGTATCCATGGTTAACATTATCCCAAACTCCATTTCAAACAATTATTCTCTTAAATTGATCTCTCCAATATTTAAAGTTATCACCTTTGAAAATGACAATATTTATATAAGTATAATTCACAAAAGCCATGATATTCCTGATAATGGATTAAAACATTTATAAGCTTTTTTTGAATAAGTATAATACCAAATGAACATTTTTTATGTATGGAGTGAGTGTAATTCAGCTTTGAATTAAGCTCAAAATGAATCCAGTGATCATATCATCTATCCCATAATTACTAGTTGTTAATCTAATATTGTTATAAGTATGATGGATGACAAAATATGTATTGAATAAATTAAATTTAAGATAATAAATATTTATAGTTCTAATTTTTAAATATTTTTAAAAATAAATTATAGATAATAACATGCAAATATATTTTCTAAGAATAAATATGGTGCGACACAACTACACCATTTTTTATTACCAAGAAAGGCTATAACTAGTCAATTACAAGTAACTTGCATGCCACGTTATGAAAATAAAAAATATAAGTAAACACTTAATAAAATTAATATAAATAATAATAGACTAAGATAACTAAAAATATACTTAAGAATATAAGTTTGACTCACTGATAATATATAGTCATCATGTAAGATGTCTTTCTCAACAAGTAAGCAGAACATGCACAATAGACAAACTAGGCACCCAAAATCCCTATAAAGTATGAGATTGAATAAATTAACATTAAATTAAATTAAAAAAGTTTTAAATAGTTTTTCCAACATCTTAGAGATGAATTGATAAGGATCTGAGTTTAGTTAAGTACACATTCAGTGAATTAGACTCTAATTGACACTTCTAACTATTTTTAGGAATTTCTTGAAAAGTGTTCAAAATTGATCAAATAGTTAATCTAGGACATAAATAAATTAAATAACCCTCCTATAATAATAAAAAATAATTCTAAAAATTTAAAATCAAGTGCCAACATTGGCAGGATACTCAACACATATGGATCTAAATTCTATTTTGCATGATTGAAAGCGAATGAATAATATTCATGCCCCCATCATGACTACATTTCTCATAAATTGACCAAAAAATTAAATTATGAAATAAATAAATTAAATAAATCCTTATAAAATAATAAAATAAAAAATAAATTAATTCTAAAATTAAATATCAAGTGCTGACATTGGCATCATACTTAATACAGATGGATCTAGATTCTAATTTACATGATTGAAAGTGAATGAATAATATTCATTCCCCCATCATGACTGCATTTATCATAAACTGGAATTGAAGTGAATATTTTATCTTTAAAATTGTAACTTTGAATTTGTAAATTTTAACTTTGAATAAACATGAACATGAATGAGTATAATTCCCCCTAAATTTGTGCTAATGATATAAAATGCTATGCATCTATATGTTTAATTGTAATTGTATTTGTAACCCATAAATTTAATCTTGTAAATATTTTTGCATATGTCCATGCATATGTATTTAAGTGTATATGATTGTATACTTTGAGTATTTGAAAAGTGAGCACATATGCATGTCATATACCCCTAGAATCTGTATTAATGTGCCAATATCTCACATATGTTTAATTTTTGAATTATTTTAAATATTTGAAAACCTATACTCTTGTTACAAGATTTATTTTTATATTATTTTGAATATTTGAGTCCTGTATTTTGCATCTTTGAAACATGTATTATGTACCTTTGAATATTTTAATCTATACCAAATCTAAATTTTGTCTATTTATGGAGTCTTGGATCTCTAGGATAAGCCCACTATGATTCCCTCTTTTGATATGAGGGATGTATCCTAAAAATCACTTATCTCAAAAGAAGAGTTAACTGTATGATGTGATAAATATATTATCATATAGTATTATGTCATCATATTTAAGAGTATGTCAACATAGAAATGTAATTACCATTTGAATATGTATTTAACATATTGAATGTGAGGCATACAAGTGTGATTTTAGAAAGATATAGTAATGAGAGCATTCAATCAATTAACCATTTATTAAGAAGAATATATAGTAAATTTCATGATATTTATAATGGCACCACTAATCAAGATTGACAAGCATAATAAACAAAAAATAAAATATCATTCAATGTAATAAAATAAAGTCAAGGTCCAATTACAATGTCACAACAAATAAGTCCAAGGGACACATTGAAAGGATACAATACTATTTCAAACAAGGGACATGTTCAAATGTCACACAAGACATAGAGACAAGGACCACAATCAATATACATGTTTAAATGTCTCACATATCCCAAAAAATATCATGTATATATTAAATAAATTATTACACACAAGATCCAAAGGTCACACATGATAAGAAAGCAATGTATAACTTAACATGAAAGAAAGAAACATCATCTAAATAGCATATAACACATGAAAACTAGTCTATTCCACCCATATGTATTAATTCCATATTATAGAAAAATAACATATCCATGTAACACAATGTAAAATATAAGTGATTATCAAAATAATTGTAAGAATCTAAATATTTCATTTGAGGTCATAGATATATATAACTTTTTATAGTGTAATATTTAGAAGAATATGCCTCCATCATAGGCATGACCACTAGGTAGAAGGAAGTTTAACATCTAGGAATGCATATACAATATATGTTCTTCATCACACTCATATACCATATGAAATGAAAATGTGTATAGAAATAACATATGTTATCTACCAAAATATGTGATAAATAACATATGCAAATGAATAACTAGAATCTCATGTAATGCTTAGGTCCTAATATTTGATTTAAAAAAATATTTTGAATGCTTTTGTATTTTTTTTAATATTTGATTTTTATGTATTTTTAATTTTTTTTTGTAAAAGGAGAACTAACCTATGATCCCATCAATAGGAAGACCATATGAATATTTAGATCATAGATGTTGATGATGATTTTTTTTAGGGGAAAAAAGTGCTACATGTAGATGTATCTAAATATTAATAAACAAAATGTGCCTTAACATAACAATCATGACCATTGCTCACAATTTTTTTTGGAGAATGTGAAACTTATGAAGGTTCAAGACTTAGTGGAGTATTTTGTATAATAGGAGAAGGTATCATTGTATGTGTTCACTATGGAACATTTAAACTATCTAAAGGATTTTATTATGACATATTAGAGAAGATTTGAACTTATTTGAACCTTAAATTATTTTTTAATATTAAGTTTTATGCTTAGGAAGGTATACCTTTTTCCCATGAATTGGATGTATAAAAAGATTTTTTAGAGGTGCAATAATTGATTTTGCATTATGCTCATGAATGGTTGCATTGATTATATTTGTAACATTTTATTGAATAGGTGCCATTATTGTTTTTGAACTAGTTCTTGAATAGCTTCCACAACCAACTATGATGGTGGTGGGAGATGAGGAGTTACCATTTATTGTAAAATATTATTCATATTGAATGCCTTGAATTTTAACCACTCAAGTACAATGTATGTACTTTAGGAATCTATGCTTTTTATATGGTAATGTGTGTTTATTATTTATATAAGGGAATATTAATAACATATTTAAGACCCATGTGATTGGAAAGATTATAAATAGAGTATCCATTATTGCTAAACTAACTTGAATAGGTAACACTATATATTGAGAGTATTTTGTGTATGCCCATAAAATGCTTTGACTACTCTTGATGTATCTTGTAAATTTTGATCTATGTTCTAAGATTATGAAGGAAATTTAATATACATGCATTTTCACTTGATCTATTATCAATCATGCAATTGTGTATATGTCATTTATTTATGTAATATAGAAAAAAGAGAGCATGCCTAGTTGAATAATCATAATTGATTTCACTATCATCAAATATGATCACCAAATGATGTGTTAATGTGCATTTATATATAATAATAATTCCATTTATTGGATACCCATATGTATTAGGAGGATGCATATTGTATGCATGATGTACTTTTGAATTGTCTATAATTTATACTCTACCATGGTTTGGGAATGGATTAATGAATATTTTCAAGTTTGTATTGTCATTTTATTGTGGTCTAACTTCTTTTATGGGTGTGTTAGTTCAATACTATTATCATTCATAAGATATTGTATCCTATGTATTAACATGCAACACTTATTCATAGAATTCCCAATGCATCTACTGTATTCATAATATGCATCACTATTAAAGACCTTAGTTTGAGGCTTGATAAAATTAAGATTGAATGGTGGATCTAGATATATGACATTTCAATCAATTAATTTATATAAAAATATATGAGGAGGTTGTGGTAACTTTGTAAGTTGTCTCTTTGGTGGCATTGACAATTTAAGCTTGTTATATGGTTGTGATATTGCATTTAGTGTTACTTTTGATTAATTATTTCTTTTATTAGATTTGACCTTATAATTTAGCTTGCTTTAAATATTGATATTTATTATATATGGAATAATTGATGCATAATTTATCTTGTCTATGAACTTAAACTCTCTTTCTTTGACTATATGTCATAGCTTAGGAAAGGATTTGAATTCATTAAACATGATTGATTCATGTAGTGGTGCTATCAAGATTTAAGTGAACATATATTATAATTCATTGTCTACCATAGATTTTATCATATTTACTTACCTATTTTTGTATTGAAGAACATATTTTATAATTGGATTGTTTGAATCTTGCTTGAGTTTATAAATCTGTGCATAAGATTAATTTTCACCAATGTTGATTAAGAAGTATGCTAGGAATTTATTTGAAAAGGGGTTGAATGCTCTAACTGATTGAGGTGGAAGATCATATAACTATCGTAGGACATAATATTTGAAGCTTATTTTAAATATCTTGGTAATTAAATTTTAATTATAAGCATAATCCAAGCATGTTACATGGAATGATCAAATACACATCTTAGGATTGCCTATACCTTTATAGAGTGGTAGCTTATGAGATAGAAAGGCTATCGGTAATGGTTAAGATGCTATCTCAAGTTCTAAAGGATTATGAAGTATAACATAAAATACATTGAGTATATTTAGAAACACCTTGATCTAATTTAAATACTTTAGCATGTGAGGATATGATTGTTTTTTTAAGAGAGTATGCATTAGGTGAAGTTGTAAGTAAACCTTGTGTAGTAATTAAGGGAGATGTGTAGGATGCTTGTGTGGAAATAAACATGTGAATATTTTGTAACTAATTATTGTATCCATACCTAAGGATGATGGTAAAAATGTAATTGTATGGGTTGATCTAGGAATAAAAATAATAGTGGAAATTAGAACACAAAAAATTGGAGGATTAACAACTTTGAATGACAAATTTTATTTTCATGCTTGAGATATAAATTTTACTTGATGTGAGATCTTAGATGCTAAGAGTAATTAGAAAACCTTACCCACTTGGTTTGGATTTTTTTGAAGTATTTGAATAAAATAGGATAAATATTTGGGTTGTTTAAGATCAACACCATTGAGTTCATTGGGATCAATTCTATTAGATCTTTCAGGATTATCTTGTATATTTTGATTATCATTTTCATTGATAACATCATCTTCAATGTGGACATAATTTTGTAGAGTTGGATTATCCTATTATTCAAAAATATCTATCTTATTTAATTTAGAAGAGATCAAAGGGATTTGAATAAGATAAATAGGAATTCCACTTAATTTAACACTACACCTTAGAGGAATACATGATGTAAATTTCTTGAGTGGCATGTAAAAGTGTAAAATAAAAAGGAAAATGTGTGAAACTAGACAAGGTATGTTTGATTTATAGGATCTTTGTTATACTAATCATAGTATTAAATAGTGAACACACTACTAAAGATTCCACTATCCCATAGCTGCACCATTCAATCTCTAGGGTACATTAAGAGTAACTTCTCAAGACAAACTACTTACTGGTCTAATACAAAAACAAATGGTCGACTATGGATAAAAAATAAAACCTATATGTTTCTAATATATCATGAGGTATGTGGAGACTAAAATCCATAAATAGTGTTATCTAATGGCTTGAGTATTGGGGTAGTATCCCTCACACCAAATCTCAAGTAAAAATGAAGACCATTTACCCAAAATGACAACTCCTATGAGTTTTTAAACTATCAAAACATATTTTATAGGAAATCAAAGAGAAAAATTAAAATTAAAAACCAAATTAAAAAAGAAAGGGGTTTAATAATAAATATATGGGTTCACCAATATGTTTTTTCCTTATTTTTATAAAATAAATAAATGTTTAATGTGATTATAGGTGTAAAATTGGAATATATCAAAATGTTAAAGATACACAATACTCAAGATTAAATATTTTGAAAATTTATAAATATGGAAATTTACTATTTTTGGAAAACACTAATAAGAAAACAACTTAGCTTAAACTAGGATTTTAGTTGATTGTTTTTAATGTCTGGTAGTGGAAATCAATAAAAGAGATGATTGTACATGCTTATGATTAGTAAGAAAATTATAAAATTATGTGGATATGTCCATTATAAGTGTATGGTATCATAGATCATTTGATTCCATTAAATGTATACTTATCCTAATGGTTTGTGCTTAATGACTAAAAATAAAATACATAAAGAATCAATTTATAGATAGTGATAGATTAGAGGCAAAATCAAAGAATATTCTTAGACATGACTATAATAAGTGGAAAAAAACACAATACATTTGAGTTCATTGACCATGGAATTATCTTAGTTGAATGTGATAAAAAAATGATCATTGTGCCTTATGCATCTATGTCAATTGAGAAAATTGAGACATCACAAATTGGATTATGTTGCACAAAAATCACTATTTTTATTTGAAACCTTAAGGTGTAGATTGAAAACCTATAAAAATGGGGAGTGTAATGGATTGAGTTGATCTCAATCACCCCATTGATGATTTTTCATTGCCTACATATCTAATACTCCAAGGGTGGAAAGAGTTATTATGTGATTGTGCTCCTTGATTATGTATATGCAGTTAGCAATATGGAATTTATACTTGAAAATGATGGATATTAACTTGATTTGGAATGATATTAACCTAGTTTATGGCTAATCTTGTGAATGATCTTGAATTTTGAAAGAATAGGGAAGATTTTCTCAATGTGCACTAGCGTGTAATCTTAAAACAAGTGAATAATAAGTGGACTCAAATGAATAACCTTAGATGTGTATTTATAGGTGAAAATTGTTATAATTTATTTTTATCTAACTCTATAAAAAGTGTGAGAAGACCTAAAATAATGATTTGAATTTTAGAGACTAGTTTTTATTTGGCACAAGAAGCTATTACCTAATGCTCCTTTCCACCTAGTGTAAACTTGTTTAGAAAGATCATGGACACTTATCCTAAGTTAGAGATAGTATGATCATGATTTTAAGTAGATTAACTATTTGACATTGTAAATGATGTGTAGTAGTGAAGTAAAATAAAGGGTTGAGCTAGCATATTTTTGATGTATCTAAGTGTATCATAGGTGCTCTTAGTGTTTAAAGAACACTTCTCATTTTAGAATTCAAATAATTTAGAGCAAGAGTTGTAGACTGTGGTGATCTAGTCATCTGTGATGAAATAGTGATAGAGCAAGCAGATTGTTCCACAATATTTATAAAATTTGGTGATTGGGGGCTACCTTGGTCTAACTAAACAAATTTGTGCAAAGTATGAATAATCTATACTATTATTGGTGAATTATGATCAAATCCTACACTAAATATTAATTTAGAATGATTATTTACAAATTATTTCAAGATATAATGATCTGGTTAAAAAAGAAGGAAAAAGAAAAGGCAGGGCAGAAAGAAAGTATGTGATTGATGATATTTGTCTCAAACATTATGATAAGATCTAAATTCCAATTAAACATGCATTTAATTAATGTATAATATAAAATAGCATATTCTCAAATCCCACTACACATTAGGCAAGTATCTCAGGATAACATGAATAAATACAAGTGAGAACTAGTTTTACTTTACAGATTCACTAATACAATCAAATAACATAGGCACATCCTTATGTAGAGCAAATAAAACTAAATTAAACCCAAGAAAATTCAACTAATCTAGCATTTTCAAAAATTATCAACCTTGTATTGAATATACATATCAAAAATTCTTGAAAACCCTTCAAATCTAAGACCTAAAACAAATAATTGAGAGAGAAGCTATGATAACAATTCACATAAATAATTGAGACAAAATTTATAGTATTCCTTGCTTGTATTAAATTGCTCCAAAAGTTATAAAGTAGTTTTATCTATTAGAAATCCCCCCATTTTAAAAATGACAATGTTTCTTTTATAGTTTTCAAGGAAGGATGTTGGTCAGTCCTCAACTTACAAGTGTATAGAATGTGAAGGACAACTAGCCTTTCTAAAGAGTTCCTTAAAATACAATAAAATTTCCAAAATAAATTAACCCTTAGGCAATGTGATAATAAAATGCACATGCCTTTACAAAGAATATTATAATTCCAAAATTTACAATATTTTCCCAAAAGAGAATATTCTTAACCAATTGGTGGACCCAGTGTTCATGAAGACCCTTGGCTTTATTGAATTAACTTCATCACCTTTTGATGTTTCTCATCAACTAACTTTAAGTTGATAGTTGGCTCAAAGAGGAGTTCATCTTCATGATCTATCAAATCATTCAGGTCCCTATCCTTCCTTTCCAAAGCCTCGTCTATGCTCTTCACCTCAAATAGCTTCTTCTCTATAGTCAGAATCATATCCATGATCCTATTATTGTCCCCTCTAGACTTACCTTGGCTCTTATTTCTCACTTATTACATGATTAGTGTGACTCTATCCTTTAATTTATCATCTACCATGATGCCTAGGGAGGTGAGCTTTGAAGGATCTGTAATCATGGCTCCCAAGAGTTTTTCAATCCTGTCCAGTAGCTCTTTGTCATCTTTGATGAGTCTATCCAAGGATTTGGACCATGTACTCAAGCTATTAATTTTATGCAAAATCAAGCCTAGAATGGTGTTGAGGTGAGATATGTTGATAGTCTTTAAGTTGGGGATTTGATCCCCCATTAAGATGATAATTAAATCTTTGATTTTGTCCCTAGAACCTTGCCATTGGGTGATTAAACCCTTGGCTATTGAATCCTAAAGGAACAATGTAATCTATCTCAACTTTGTTGACTTCAAGGAGTCAAACATATCATGGAATGATTTCTAAAACATTCTAATATTGAGTTAGGAACTAATAAAACTACCTACCTCTCCAAATCCTCATTCTTTTTTAAGGTTCTTTATTTGTTACTTCAACCCTCTAATGCCAATCTGTAATTAAGTACTTTTAGCCTCGGCCAACCCAAGTATACCTTCTTCATCGATGGAGTCCTCTCCTAGTCCTTGGCCTCCAATTGGAGTTAAACCAATGAATGGATCCACATTTTGGCAAGTGAATTCCTCTCCACCCACCATAACTTTATTTATTGTCATTCTTTCTAATCTAGTTGTGGTTGGGTCAAATTAGACACTAACTAAAGAATATGTCATTTTTGGTGGCTTTAGGGCTTCCACTTGGGTGCTTCCTAAAGATATATGAGTAGCCATTCATCTTTATTGCTCTTTATGTTGTAGATCCACTATCTAGGGCTTAAGTTCCTCATGAACTACAATATTGACTAACTTTGTGATGGTCCATTGATGTTGCAGTGTTGTGATCTTATGTATCTTTCCATATGAAAACCATTCAATAATGGTTGGAATATGAATGGAATTTTCATCATTGAACATATTGATTTCACTCAGAAGATGAGTGAGGGTTACCTTAGGATTCTTGGTTTTAGTAGAAACTAATGTTAATTTAGCCTTTCTCTTTTGAGGATGAATAATTGTAACTAAGTCCAAAGCTACTTCCTTCCCATTTTCCATTCATGCTTCCTTGACTTGGGGTTAAAGCTCTCTTTCTTGATCTTCCTCTTCATTAGACCCATAGGCACTAACCAATGCCTCTAAGGCATATTCCACTATCTCTCCAAGATGTAATGCAATAATGTCAACGTATTCAATTAGAGACTCTAGATTCTTAGGTTGGGCATAAGAGGTTGCTCCCTCATTAGGTATTTCTTCAAGTTTATCTTTTCATCTACCTTAGGAAATTAGTACTTTTGGACTTTGTGTAATTTTTGCCTCTGTTCTTTCTAGAGGAGGTCTAGTATATGGTCATGGCAGTAAATGGTAATATAGAGGATTCATCTGCAAGATTTTACCACCTGGCTTCTCATCTCTTGTCAACCTAGCCTCAAGATGAATGTTGTGTATTTTTAATATTTCTAGGACTTTAAAAATGAAGATTCCTAGATATACATGATGTCATGGACACCAATTTGATGCTCATACTTCATGTTTACTTGCTTGGCCTTCAGATGTTTCACAACATTGTCTCGGGTGTCCCATTGCTTTAACTGATCAAGATGTAAGTAAAATGAGTCTCTATGCCTAGAGATGGTGTCCATGCCATCCAAATTATACAAAAATATTCTAATGATGGTTAAAGGAAAGGGATGGAGTATCCCCTTCCTATTATGTTTGCATATACTATCAATTCCATGGAATAATTCGTACATAATCTATTGCTCAACTAGCTTGGTGGGCACATAAATTGGTAACTTGAGAGGTTGGCATAGGGTTCCTTCTATATCGATTATAGTAAAATCAAAATACAACCAAAGATATCCAATGAGCTCCACATATTTTTTGATTAAGGGAGTTACCCTCATCATGGGTAGCCCTGTAATAACCTCATACAAGGCTAGATATACATAGTCACAAATGAATTGAATGTAGTTTCTATATTTGAATATGTGCAGTCTAGAATAATAATGGGAGACTATCTACCTTACCTTAGGTGACTAGTTCTTGATGTTAGGGATGGTTGTGGTGGCTAAAAGGGCATCCAAAAGGTATGACATCATAAAGAATTGGTTGTGAGTCCTCTTATTTATAACAAAAAATTATTGCTTCAGGAAGATACTAATCAATTCTCCAATAAGAGGGGTAAGTCCTTTATTGATCATGAAGTATACATAAGGGACCCATAGTTTGTTGACATAAGTGGTGGAAGGGGCCCTAGATAGTCTATTCAACAAGGTCATGATCATTTTGATCCCTACCATAAATTAGGTGATAGGGATTATTCTAATAGGGTAAAAAAATACTTGGGTTCCTAAATATAGCCATGGGACTAAGGTGGATTTTAGGTCATTTTGGCTTGACCATTGCTTGACTATGGGCAAGTCCCCCTAAGGAATGAAGAGTTTGTAATAACTATCAAAGGCTATAGGGGAAATGTAAGCACCATTCTTCAAATTTTGTTTATGAATGATCATATCTTGATCAAGTCTATAATCCTTAAAAATGGGGGCAATAATGTCAATATAATGAAGTACCTCAAGTTTTGCTACTGTATGGTGGAGATCAACCATCTAGATATATAATATGTCATAATAGCTCTGAAAAACTATAGCCATATTTTTGTACTCCTTAGTGATTTCCTATAACTCTTCAATGACCCAAAAGACCTTAGACTAATTGTTGTCCCCAATATTCAATGCTACTACATCCAACATAGTATCTTTGAAGAGTCTTCCATCCACATCCAAAGTTAGGTACAATTTTGTGTCTTCTTTATTCTATTTCTAGGCTACCATGACTTTGAGTTTTGAAAATTGCTCACTAGTGGCTTACAAATTATCTTTGAATTAGTCTGCACTTGCTCAAATGAAAATTGGGCTCTTTCTTGTTTGACTGTGGTTAATTCAACATGGAATTAGGGATTTAAGTAAAGGCTAGGTCTTCTTTATAGCTTTAATGGTGATGATTTAATTGGACTTAGGTGAATTCATGCCTTGTATTTTATTTAGAACTTTTCATTTATACATTTACCTTTTTGAGCCAATAAAATCCCTTATTTTATCATATTATGCCCATGTGGCATCTATGTAGCATCTTACTAACAAATTTCATGGCAATTATCATAATGATTTTAGAAAACTAGCCATTTCCCTTTTTAAAAATTTCCTTTTGATTCACACCATCTGATCTCTATGCATGGGTCAATGTAGACCATTGATCTTGATCCTGAGACATGCACACTATTGGTCCATGTTCGCATCAAGCTTCACAATTGTGCCACTTTCTAGCTATGAGGGCCTTAATAGCTTTTCACATCATGAGTTTGTGTGTTAATGTGCTTCTACTAATGAAAATCTAGTGCTTTTTTTAAGCCTTTGTTAAAAATTCCATCCTAGTTTCACACCATTCGATCTTTCTTACATGGATCAATGTGAGCCATGGATCTTGTAAATGTACATGAAATTTAATTAGTGTTAAGACATAAGAAGGAACTTAGGCTAAATAATTTAGGCTATAGTTCTATTTTATGTTAATAAACATGAAAAAAAGTTTAGATCAAAGTATTTAGGCTAAGTTTAAAACACATTAAAAGGGGGCGGGCCTTGAATAACAAAGGATCTAATGTAAGACTTTAACCTAGGGTTTTTTTGTGTTTAAAAACATGATAAAAATTTAGATTAAAAGTTTTAAGATAAGTTTTATGGTAATGGGACCTTTATTTAAACTAAGCTCATTAGGCTCAATAGACCATGGGGCATATATATAAACTAAGGATTGAGTCAATGTTTAAAAACACGACTAGATTCTAGCATGATATTCAAGATTAGCCTTTTCAAATCTAAACTTAGTTATAATGAATTTAAGTCTATCCATAGATTTAAATAAACCAAATTAATCTATAGAAACCAATTTTAACATTGAGATACAAGTCTTAAGTGTATTTATCTTCTAAGTGAGATTAGCTCTTGAGATAAATTTTTATGGTCTCCTGAATGTTAATGATGGCCTTTCAAGTGTCAATGATGTTTGTGTGAATGCCAAAATTAAGATATAATAACTTTTCATATGGGGATAAAATTTGATGAACTCATAGACATCAATGATGGCCTTACAATCATCATATGATGGGTACGAGAGTGAAAAATTTAAGTCCTGACCATAGTTGGTCCCATAGAATCTAGGGTTAAATATTCTTTATTAGATTACCTCTTATGAGTAAGTGCCAACCATAGATCATGATCTAAATAGATACATGCTATTGGTTCTTGTAGTCATAAAGTAGATCGAGTTAACTCAGGGCTATATATAAAAATTAGACTAAGTCATAAGCCTAAGTCTTTAAAACATAATAAAATGATGACCCCCTTGAATAATTAAAAAAACATAATGTAAGATCTTATCCCAAGATTCTTTTGATATTGAGATTGAATGTAGGAGTGCCATGTGGAAACTCCATGGGGATTTGAATATTTGACTCTATTAACCTTGTAAAGAGTTTGTAGAGTGTTGATTTATATATGGGATCCCATAAGCTATTGATTGTGATCTAAGTAATCAAGTGAGATTAGCTAGATGGATCAAAGCCTTTTGTGTTGGGTCTTCTTTTGCTATATCTGATCAATGTTACCTAATGAAGCATGAATCATCAATCCCGATAAGAAGTAAGATATTTAAGTTAGAGCTCAGGATAACATAAAAAAACTTAGGATAAAGTCTTAGGGCTAAGGTCTCATTATATAAAAAAAACATGAATGGGGCCTTAAGACTAAGATGTTAGACTAAGTACCAAGAGGGACTATGAAACATAAAGTGAGGCCGAGCTAGGAAAGTAAAGGATCATGCAAACATGAAAGTTAGACCTAGTTTTAAAATAAAAGGGAACAAAGGAGGGTGAAATATAAAAGAACCAAACATGATTTCTAGGCTAGGGGTCGTGTTAAGAAACAAGATTAAGTCTTGGCATAAAAAAATAAACTTAGTTCATTACATTTCTAAAGTATTCCAACCAATTTTGTTCCCATGAAATTTGAATTTAAAATGAAGGATCTAAGTAAGGATTTTCAAAGAAGGGTTTTAAGATGTTCATAACATGGATTTAATATTGAGTTCTTATAGACTAAAGGATAGTAAAATCTTGAATGAGGATTAATCTATAAAAGTCAAGTACAATCCACTCGATGAAGGTTGCATGAAACTTGTAATTGAAACATGAAGATCCACTATTAGAAATATTAAGAAAAGTTAAAGTAGGATCATGAACAAATAGGCCACCCTTGTCAGGTGTGGATGATCTTTAAATACAAATAATATGTAAAACATGTTAAGTTTTTAGGTTTAAGGCTTATAGCTATACAAGGGTCCCTATTTTTTTTAGAAATGGGGTATGTTAACCTCAATAAATTGATACTTTTGGGAGAAACATAGAAATATGTTAAAACTTAGAGACTATAGTTTATAAAAATAACTAGGTCACTTATTCCACTTGATCAATGCCATTATTAAGATCAATTCATGGTTGAAACATGTTGGGTGAATATTTTGTCATCAACTAACTGATGACAAAATGGGTATATCAACCACATCATAGGAGATTTACACCACAAATAGTATGGGTTTACTAGATCTGGATGAAGTAAATCTCTCCTCTCATCAAGGGGAGGTTCCCTATAAATACTTATGCGCTAGATATATGTATATAATTAAGCAAAAAATAACACATGGGGGTGGTATAACATCATCTATCTCTCTTTTTTCAGAGGTAATGTATAAAGAACAAAAGAGGGAAAATCCTGGTCTTAAGCTAACAACATTCCTCTTCTTTCAGGAATGGTATCAAACGAAGAGCAAGAGATCACCTGAAGTGACAAAGCCCACAAGAACACCAACGTAAGCACAAAGTCTTCCGTAGTTTCTTCCACCCATCTGGAACAAGCGTAACCGTAGAATGAAACGAAGCATAAAGTCTCTGCTTGAAACTACAAAAGATAACTGAATCTAAAAGATAAAAATAGCTCAAAGTCTATCCTCTATCCTTTAAAAGCACCCTTAGATAATATAAACACAATCACTTTGCTTATTAAATCAGATGAACAAGATGTTACTAGGAAAAAGGACATAAGAACTATTTCTTAAACAACACAAACAATCTCAACACAAAGTCTAAAATAACCTGCTTTTCATTCATTCAACAAAATATGATTTACAAATTTGAGCACAAAGTCTCAAAAGTTGCTTCAATTTCAGCAGAGTGTTTGCTATTAATTTTAAAAAAGCCCCCCTTTTTACAAATGAGGTCTCTACTATATACAGGGAGAAAAAACCTCAAAAATAGAAAATAATAAAATATAAAAATATCTCAGTCAAAGATGACTCATCTTTGACTTTCAGATATTTTTCCAAAATATTTACATGTAATTACATTTTTCAAAATTGCATGCACTTTGCACAAAATAGAAGTGCATAAGGAGAGAAGAAAGAAGGAGAGAGAGATTCAGTTCTTGCTGCCAGATTTCTTCATATGTGCATTGAACATAGTGATGGATACCTAAATTTTGATGCTATCTGAGACAACTATGTTCTTAGAGATGATTCTGGCTCTGATCAATGCATCCTTCAATGCTATGATGGCTTTAGCGTGGCTAGTTAACTTGGATTTTAGATTCTCCAAAGTTAACTGAGTGTCTAGAATACTGTCCACTGAAGACATTGAGAAGGATTTTTCTTCAAAATCTCTCCGAATCATCTCCTTGAAATTCTGAATCATTTCTTCTACCAGAAGGAACTGATTGTCCTTAGAGGTCAGGTTACATGGCAGCTCTTCTAGTTTATTCAGCAGGCTCAGGTCACTCTTCTCACTAGCCTCCTTGAAAGCTTTAAGATTATCAATCAAATCTTTGAGTACCTTGATCCTGAAGATCAGTGACTCCTTGATTTCAACATAGGAGTCTTTGCTGGAGATGGCACCAATAGATATCAAGGTGCTTTTATTGAGATCCTTCATTTCCTTCCATTTGCTAAGATTCTTTTCCAAACTATCAATCTAGTGAGAGATAAGGGAGACGAAGTCATCTAACTCTGATTTTACTTTCTTCATCTTACCCATCCTTTCTGCAACCTCTGACAGCAAAGAAACTCCCTGAGTATGCATCCTTTCAATATAGTCCTCCAAGACTTTTCCCTTCAAATAAGTCTTTTCTACTTTTTGAATGACTAGGTCATCCATGAAGAAGGCCTCTGGAGTTGCTGCTTTAGGAGGAAGAGTAAACCTTCTTATTACTGCCGTTAGCTGCTCTATTTTGGCCTTGTAATAATCTTTCATCTCCTTCTCTTGATAGAATTTCTAAACCATGATGTCCATAGCAGCCTAAAGATCACTTTTCACACCTTCGTGAATGACTTTGCCAAGTTCAACATGAGAGATGGAATAGCTGCTCATCTCGAAACCCTCAAGGGTTGCGTCTTGTGGAGGCTTGGCCATTTCTAAAATTTTTTGCCCTTTTTCTTCAACCAATTTAAAGAGGATCCTTGGCCTCTTAGGAGCCTTAGCTTTCACTGGAACTATTTTGCCAATGTCAAAGTCATCTTGAGAGATGGCCGACTTCTTTCTTTTAGGGATGAAAGCGAACATCCAAGGCAGGAGAGAAGTACCTACTGTGGTAATGGTTCCCTTTGCTGGTGTTATTGCAGTGGCTTCTACACTGCTAGTAGTGACAGTGGTTGTAGTTGGAGTAACTGGTGAAACTGTACCAACTACTGATTTTGGCTCAGGTGTAGGGCTTGTTGGCAAGTTGAAGGAAGGAGAGGATAAATTAGGGATGGACCCAGAAGAGTGGAGAGAACCTCTAGAAGTGCCTTGAGGATTGTCGAATATGACTCTAGAAGGAGAAGTGGCTCTGGAAGAGGGAACACTAATCGGAGAGATAGGAGAAGAGGGTATCACGGGAGACTAAGGAGGAGAAGGAGAGATGCCCTGGAGTGGCTGTGCTTCTTTTGGTGAGAGTGGAGGTCCAGTGCTTGGCTGCCCTAACAGTTGATCATCTATTTCCATTGGCTGGGCTGCCTGTGCCTGAGGGCTCTATTCTTTAGTTCCTTTGGCCGCTGTTTTAGGCTCTTCAGTGGCCTTAGGATTCTTAGATACAAAGATGATTCTAGGCTTGTGAGGCCTAGAATAATAAGGTACATCACCTTTGTTTTTAGTTCTATTTTCTACCTGCTTCTTTAACTCTGTCTGATATTCAGCCTCAGACCCGGTGATGAATTCTTTCAGAACGATCCCTTTAGCTGCTAACCAATCATTGGTGTTAGCCAATATTGTTTAAATCTTTTTCTCAGAGAAGTTAGCTCCTTTTGAGACCACTGTGTTGGAGGGAAAGGGGAACCAACAACCTTTTCTGCCAAGTATTTGCTATTGATGATATTCCCATCATCGATCAAATCAGAGGGGATCTCTACAAGCCTGAGATATTCAATCTGTTTAAGGGTCAGCCTGCTAAAGTCCATTTTCTTGATTTCTTCGGCTGTCCTGAGGTCGATCTAGACATCCTCAATCATGGGTTCATGGAATTGGGTTTTCCTCCTGATCTTGTCTATGACTCCCCTATAGTCAAATTTTTCCTATCTCTTGAATGGTTTTAAAGTAACCATCTACATTTTGGTTTTCATGACCTTGGCTTTGGCTGATGTTGCAACAGAATACCTGCCAATCTCGATCAGAAACTTGAAACCTAGTCTCTTTAGCTCTATCTATCTGGTATGCACAACAATCAGTTATCGGCAAAGTTTTGTTAGCACTAGCTTATCTGAAGGGAACCTGAAGAGCATGTAGGGGTAGCCTTGGTAAAAGCTGACCCGAAGAGCAGAAGGTAGGGAATTAAAGGAACATGCCTCTGTAATCATTGACCACTGTCTAGGCCTCGTCTAATATTCTCTTCTACTCAAGTTGTGGGTCAAACAGACATAAAAAAGTAGTGAAAAAGGCATCATTTACCCTCTTGAAGTGATGGGTCAATCCTTGAAGAGTCAGATGAGGGTAGTATGAGTATACTGGGGTTGTCTTTCTATCACCCTCCATGGTCAAGCCTGGAAAAGTCCACATCGTGGTAGCTATGTACACAAGGTACGAATTCATGTAGAACTTGTGAGAGGTCTACACCTTAGTCAACTGCTCATGGAGGGTGTTGCTGATCTGCTCTCCCCAAAAGATGGCTTGTTTGCCTTGGAGGATGATTTTAATGAATGGATACATCCATTCATGGAATAGTGAAGAAGATGGGAGGCCCCGTACTCTGCTTAGAAGGGTGATCAAGTCACCAACTTCCTCAATGAAGTCACTCTTCAGAAAGTTCTATGGCCATCTTGATAAGCTTGTCCTAGGGGACTTTAACCACTTGTAGTTCATAAC
Source organism: Torreya grandis (assembly GCA_037957365.1). NCBI lineage: Eukaryota > Viridiplantae > Streptophyta > Pinopsida > Cupressales > Taxaceae > Torreya > Torreya grandis. Next base: position 3,093,649 of record JARHVA010000836.1, on the reverse strand, counting down.
TTTCTTCGCCCTCTCAGGGTTTTTGTCATACTCCTTTTGAGCATCCCTGAAGTCAATTTGGGTTACTTCGGTGGCTAGAAGGCACATGAAAACTTTATAGATGAATTTGGGGTCCAATCGAATCACCATGTTACCGCTAGCATATGAGATCGACCTAGTCTCTTTATTGTAGAAGTGAGTGCATTGGGGGATGAATTCAATATGATGTGCTGCTACCAAAAAGGCAGCCACCAGGTGGATGTTGCTCTCGACAATATTTTTCATCTCGATGCTGGGGTTCATCGCCTTTGTGCAGGTTAGGAATTCAGCCATGTCCACGTGGCCAATCTCGGTGTCTCGAATGTCATCAACATTTGAGGAGACTGATGTGAGCGAAAAAATGACCTAATATTTATACTTCATGGTCTTTGCCTTTTTCAGAGATGCTTCAGACATGGGAACTAGTTTTGGCCAGACTGGTGTCAATGAATATGAGTTTTTTGAAGGTGCTACAGCCATGATTGTCAAATTAGAGGAGAGTGGATGAGAGAGAGAAAGCACAATTTAAGTGATCTTGGTTACTGGAGGTCACTTAAAAAGGTTAGGTGGAAGAAGGAATGGTAAACGAGGAAGAAAGGGAAAGAAAAGGATAACTTAATAAAACCTCCAAAGTTAAAAAAATTCAGAGGGATGCACAGGCGGCAAAATTTTCCACCCCTGCATGTTGGAATAAAAGAATGCATAGGCGGCAAAATTTGCTACCTATGTAGAGACGGCCTGCATAGGCGGTGAATTTTGCCACCTTTGTAGGCTAGAGGAGGAAAAGGTAAGGGCAGCAATTCTTGCCACCCTTGCAAGGAAGGCCTACACAGGCGACAAATTTTGTCGCCCTTGTAGGGAAGGCAAAGAAGAAAGTAGGGGCAGTGAAATTCACTACCCTTATAGGGAAGGCCTATAGGGGCGATGAATTTCACCACCCTTAAAGGTTTTGGAAGAGAAAGAGGGGCGGTGAAAATTGCCACCCCTGCAAGGAAGGGTTGCTCAATAGGGATAAGGGAGATGGTGATTTTCGCCGCCCATGCGAGTGAAGAAGGCTTGGGGGTCAAAGCATGGGTGACAAAAGTGGGCACCCTTGCAAGATTTGAGGATGAAAACCTATGGGGATAGGGGAGGGAAGGCTATTTTCTAAGCCATCCCTCTGGGAAAGAAGCTTCCAAAACAAAAAGAAATAAAGGAAGAACAAGGAAAAACAAATACAAAAAGTGAAACCAACCTAGAAAACTGCGCACGCCACAAGCTCAAATCCACAAAAACATGCTTCAAATCACTCGTTAAACCACCTAGAGGTAGAAGGTAGGAGGAGAGGAGGAAGTAATGAGAAGAAATGAGGCTCAAATCAGTTTAAATGGGGTGAAAATTGACCCCAACAACCCACCATGCATGGTAATAAATGCCATGCATAGAAATCGAGACATGCTTGGGTGGCAAATTTCACCGCCCTTGCATGTTTTGGTTCATTTGAGTGTAGGGGTGGAAAAATTTGCTGCCCTTATAGGTCAAGGTGCAGGGGTAGAAAAATTTTCTGCCCTTACAGGCAAAGGTACAGGGGCGGCAAAATTTGTCGCTTTTGCACAAAAACAAGGAAAATGTAGAGGCAGCAAAATTTGCCGCCCCTACAAGTAATGGAAGAAAAGACTAACTTTGGAAGGAGACAGTCTGGGGGAGAGGAACCTTGGCCGTAATGAGATCGTAACCACTTTAACGTTTCGAAGCCAAGATGAGAATAAATTCAAAACTTGTCTCACGACCAAACTTAGAGAGACAAAAGATGAAAAAGACAAGTTTCATAGGGGTTGTTCACAAAAATAGGTGAATCTGATTTTGGAAACAATAGATGGCTCCTATTGGGGAAATTTCATTAATCGATTTGATTAGTGGGAGTAGAAACTAGTCTCTAAGTGCCTTCATCCAAGCCATTGGGCTACGGAGTCAAGCGAAAAATGAAAGAAAAATAGACAAAACATAAAAACTGTACATATATACAAATGAACTTCTTCAAGCCTTAAGGATTGAACAACTTGAGATGCTGTCTGCTGTGAGGTAGTGCAAATGGTGTTCCATCTTGGTACTCTAGCAAGAAGCTGGTCTCACCACAAATTTGTCGAATGGTGAATGGGCCCCTCCACAGGGAGTCAAATTTGCCATGCATCCCTTTTGGTTCTCGCCTCTTGTCCCACAACAAGACTTGATCTCCAACTTGGAATTCATGAACTTTAGCTTTCTTATCAAAGAGAGCCTTCACCCAGTTCTGATGTTCCTTAATCTGATCCACTACCATAGATCAACGCTCATTCAACTCGTTTAGACACATGATTCTTTTGTCGACTGAGTTTTTGTAGGTTGAGTCTTTGATTGCTCTAGTTAACCTAAGCGCTGGTAGTTCAAAGGTGATGGGAATTTTTGCATTCAATCCATACAAAAGCTAAAAAGGGGACATACCTATAGCCATTTTCTGTGTTATTCTATCTACCCATAAAGCATCATACAATACTTTGTGCCACGTTCTCTGATTGTCATCCACCAACTTCCTAATAATAGTGACCAGGTTCTTATTACTCGATTCTACTTGGCCATTTCCCTGGGGAAAATAATTTGAAGTATGGGATAAGGTAATCCCATAATAAAAATAGAGTTGGGTAATTTTATGTGATGAAAAATAGGCTGAATTATCTGTTACGATCTTTAGTGGAACCCTAAACCTGAAGATAATATTTTCTTTGAGAAAGCTGCATACCACTTCAGACGTAGCATGCTTGGTTGGGATGGCCTCTACCCACTTAGTAAAATAATCTATTGCTGTGAAGACATAATCATGTCCGGCACTTGAAGATGGGTTGATTACCCTAATGAAGTCAATACCCCACTACTGAAATGGTTCCTTGATCACAACTAGCTTGAGGGGCAAATCAGGGAGCTTAGGCTTCCCAACAAATTGTTGGCACAATTCAAACCTACATTCCCATTTGTAGGCATCCTGGAATAGCATGGGCCAATAATACCTTGCTCTTAGAATTTTGTGTGCCATCACTAGTGCAGAGAAATGTCCTCCACATGCCAAATTGTGAAAAGATTCTAAGAGTCTTTCTTGTTGAGCTTTGCCAACACAATGAAGAAATGCCCCATCCAAGTTTCTCTTGTAAAGACCATTGTCCCACAGGACATAACCAATTGATTTTAATTTAACATTCCATTTCTCTTTAAAAGAAAGATGAGCGGGACACTCACCATTTGTCAGAAAATGAGCAATGTCAAAATACCACTCATCAATAGTGACAACAAAGAGGACTGTAGGCATGCCTTTGATCTCTACTTCTTCACTTTTTGCTTCATTTGGGATGTTGTTGGCAATAAACTGGCAAAGACCCTTCCCTCATATGAGCTTGGTTGGTTTCATGTCCAGATCAAACTCCTGAGTTTTGGCAATCCAATTACCTCTCTTCGTACCAAACTCTTGCTGAGTCAAAATGGATTTTACTGTAGTGTCTAGTACGAGAACTTCAGTGTGAGAGTTCAAGATATAAAACCTAAAATGCTTGACCGCTTTGACCATAGCGTATGCATGCTTCTCCATAAGGGAATATTTTAGCTCATGATCTTTAAAGGGACAACTCATGAATGAGATAGGAGATTCTGCACCTTCTAGATTTTGCTGGACCAGAATAGCCGATAGTGTATGTTTGGAGGCATAACTATATATCTTGAAACTTTTAGTGTAATCTAGGTAGACTAATACTGGTGCACAGGTGATTGCTTCCTTAATCTCCTTGAACGCTGATTTACCCTCAGAGGTCCACCTTAACGTAGCATTGCCCTTCATCATGTTGACAATGTGACGGGTTTTCTCAGCAAACTCAGGTATAAACCTTCAGAGAAAATTTACCTTTCCAAAGAAAGAGTGAACTACGATCTTGCTGGTAGGAAGAGTAAGTTCTTGAATGGACTTGACTCTCTCTGGATCAATTTTAATACCTTCTCAAGACACAGTGTGTTCGAGAAGTTTTCCCTCAGTAACTCCGAAGACAGATTTCTTTGGGTTTAAAGAGATACCATTCTGATGACAGCGTTCTAGTATCTTTTGCAAATGATGAACATGCTCAGAATGATGTTTTGAAAATACTATCAGATCATCTAGTTATACTACAATAAAATTTCCCATCTCATCTTTGAAAGTGATATCCATCACCCTTTAAAATGTGGCACTTGCGTTTATCAGACCAAAAGGCATTCTTTGGTAAGTGAATGTGCCCCAAGGTGTGGTGAATGCTATCTTGTGTTGATCTGCTTTCTTGACTTTGACCTGATTGTACCCTAAAAAACTGTCTAGCATTGATAACATTTCTGAACATGTTACCATCTGCAAGACTTGATCCATGATAGAAAGGGGGTAGTTATCTTTTAAGGACAACTGGTTTAAGTTTTTAAAATCCACAAAGATTCGAATTTTGCCATTCTTCTTCCTGACGGGCACTATGTTGGCAATCCATGTTGAGTGATGGATCAAAAAAATTATCTGGGCATTAAGCATCTTTTGTATTTCAGCTAAAATAGTACCTGAGATTTTTGGATTATATTGCCTGGATTTTTGCTTGTAAGGTACAGAGTTGGCTTTTAAGGGAATGTCATGGCGAATGTCATTTGGCCTGAGTGATTTCAGATCATCATAGGAATAGGCCAATACATCCATATATTGGCGGAGTAGACTAGCAAGCTCAAATCTTTCCTTGGGAGTGCAGCATTTCCCAATGTTTACCATCTTAAGATCGCGCTTGGTTCCCAAGTTGACTTGATCAAATTCTTGGGAAGAATTTGAATTTGTTCACTATTGTTTAATAAACCTGTCATGGTTATCAAACAATTTTTCTAAGAACACCAAGCCTTTTGGAATCTTATTCCCTTTAAGCTGTAAGAAACCCTCGCCTGTGTTTGTATTGGTTTTAGGATTTGCTTCACATTCTCAGGGTTTACTACCTTCAAAGCACAGTTGTTCAAAATTATCTTTTTGCTCTAAGAAGGTGATGATTTGATCATTATTGTTAAATACTTGCCAGTGGCCGACATTATCAGGTACACTTGGCCGAAAGAACAGTTCAATAGTGTACCTATCTCCCTTAAAGTCTAAGTGAGGGATTAGAAGGGTGGCAGAAACAACCAATGCATCTGCCTGGTCATTGAGTTCCCTTAGAACGATAGAGATGTTGAAAGCGTCAAAATTTTCAATTTGATCCCAGACCAGGTTGCGATAATGGTGCAACCTTTCATTTTTCATCTGATAGAGGTTCCCCACCTGGCAAACTATCAACTCAGCATCCCCTTTAGCATGGAGTGGCCTATGCCCCTTTCTCTGGTAGCCTGTAGTCTAAGCAATAGGGACTCATACTCAGCCGTGTTGTTGGTATTGTTGAATTGCAATTTGTAAGACAAAATAATAATATCTCCCTGTGAAGATACCAACACAACCTTGACTCCTAAACCAGTAGAAGAGTAGCTACCGTCAAATTCTAAGGTCCATACCTCATTAAACACTGCCTTTTCTTTGAAAACTCCTTTGTTTGGGGAAAGAGGCTCTTCCATGTGCTCATTTTGATTTGTCAATTTTTTTGCTATACCAGCTGAGCACAATCTCAAGTTATCATCTGAAGGAGTTTCATTAGGTGTCTCATGGGTTCTGTCCATAGATAGAAAGTAGTTGCCCATGCCTGAGGACTCAAATAAAATTTGAGATTCCAGTGCTGATGATATGGTAACTACATACCTTGCTTCTTTTTCAGGAAGCAACTTCTTCATGACACCTTGAACTGGAATTATTGCTTTTGATAAGTCCATTCTTAGCTCACCTCCAACATCCTTATAGAAATTTCACCCAAGCAGGATTCCGTAAGATGCGAGAACATCGGCCACTAAAATCATCATTTTTATCTGCTTCTCTGGAAAAGCCGTGAAGGCATATTGAGCATCTTTTATTTGACCAAGGAGAGAAACTTGCTTATTTTCCATGGAAAAACACCTCCCAAAAGTTTTGGTCAAAGTCAGGCAAGAGAATCTGCTACCTTCGCGGGCATGACATTATCTGAGGCTCTGGAGTCTATAATACAATTACTCAATTTATAACCATTTATAAGTAGAGAAACATAGAAAGGTTCTATTTTCTTGAGAGCAACAGGAGTCACGACTAAATTGTTTTGGGCTGATTTCTCTTTAGGAGGATCGTGAACAGCTTTCAAAGAGTCTTGTCCTACAGGGACGGCTTTGTTTTTCACATATTCTGCTAGCCTATCAAATTGCTCTGGTTAGCTCTCAAGTATTCAACCTCTATCATTTGAATTTTAGTTTTTCTAGCATGATCAATTATATCAAATAATTGAAAAGAGCTCACAACAGAAGAAGGGAGTCCATCATCAGGGACTTTAGTAGGCATGGCACTAGTTTGAGTAACAGAAGTGGAAGGTATGGGGTGATTGGGAGTACTTACTTTTTTATGAGTTAATTGATCTTTTGATTGTGAAGGCAATGGAGTCCCTCGTTTGGTGATAGAGACCGTTGGTCAAGGTTCCTCATCTACCTTTCCTTTATCAGTCTGTGAAGTTGACTAATTTTGAGATATGGTAAAAATAGTGTAAGATCCATCCAAACCCTCCCCTTTACTTCCAACTTCATCTTGGTAATCCAAGAAACCGATATTAGAGTCACTAGCTAATTCCTCTTCCTACTTATCAAAGAGATTATCGTCTTCTTGTTGGTCCAACTGAGGTTAAAATGAATTGTCGTGCTCAGCTTCCAGATAACTGATCGCTGAATTGGCAGGCGCTACTTTAATAGCTAATCTCTTTGGAGGGGGAGGTAGGTGATTGGATTGCCCTTAGTTCTAGGTAGCATTACTCTAATATTGCTGACTCTAGAACATTCTCCTAGGTGCATCTTGATAGGTAGGAGCAGACATACCTTGGGCTATTTGCCTCTTCAAAGCTATTAGTTCATTTGTTAATTTCTGCACCATAGGATCTGTAGTACCTGAAGAACTCTCAACAAATGAAGGGAATTTATTTTTACTAGGGTCTTTTCTGATCTTACTTGCCAAGATAAGATCATCCTCAATCTCAGTAGCCAAACTTTGAGTCAAGGCTAGATCCATAGGGCCAGCTCACCTCAATAAGAAACTTACTTTGGGAAGCTGCAAATTGATAAAAAAATACTTAAGATTTTTGGTCGTGGGCTGAGCCACAGTTGAAATCCGATTTCTCAACTTGTTAAATTTAGCTATGAAATCCCTCATGGGTTCCCGGGATTATTTTTTCAACTGTGTTAGCTGGGTCAACAAAGCATGTGCGTTCTCAGCAGGTTTAAACCTAGCTTCAAATTTGGACTTGAGCGTATCCCAGTCTGTTACTGACCCTGCCTGCAGGTGATAGAACTAATCTGCGGTAGCTCCTTGTAAAGTTTCCACAAAAATTCTAACTGCCACATCTTCAAATTCCATGCTGATCATGCCACATGCTATGGACAAAGTGGCAATATGCTCATCGAGATGAACCTTTCCATCACCAAAAAACTTAGGAATTTTTTTTCTAGAACTACGAGGTAGTTCATGCAAAGGTGCAGTCAAATTGAGAGGACCAAAGGAATTACCCCACGGGCCTTGAGCCATAATGTTAGGCTAATTAAATGGTGGAATAACAAACCTTAGTGGGGTATTTACTGGCAGGGCACGGTTAACTACAGGAAAAGAAGCTCTACCTTGTTTCGGTGACTTGAAAAGGTTAGGAGGTAAACTCTTGGAACGTGGGAGGAAAGGTGATAGAGGAAAGAGATCAAAGTTACTTTTCTATGCCAATTCAAACATAGGGTCAAAAACACCCTTAGATCTTTGGCTTCTGGTGTAGCATGGAGTTGCCAGATTTTAAATGAAAAAGGGACCGAAACTGCTTCAATCTGAAGCTTGAGGTTTTAGACTGGACATCCGAGTTCCCCAGCGGAGTCACCAAAAAACTATTGGGTGGATATTTTGTCATCAACTAATTGATGACAAAATGGGTATATCAACCACAGCATAGGGAGATTTACACCATAAATAGTATGGGTTTACCAGATCTAAATGAAGTAAATCTCTCCTCTCATCAAGGGGAGGTTCCCTATAAATACTTACGTGCTGGATATATGTATATAATTAAGCAAAAAATAACACATGGGGGTGGTATAACAACATCTACCTCTTTTTTTTAGAGGTAATGTATAAAGAAAAAAAGAGGAAAAATCTTGGTCTTAAGCTAACAACATTCCTCTTCTTTCAAGAATGGTATCAAATGAAGAGCAAGAGATCGCCTGAAGTGACAAAGCCCACAAGAACACTCACGTAAGCACAAAGTCTTCCGTAGTTTCTTCCACCCATCTGGAACAAGCGTAACCGTAGAATGAAATGAAGCACAAAGTCTCTGCCTGAAACTACAAAAGATAACTAAATCTGAAAGATAAAAATAGCTCAAAGTCTATCCTTTATCATTTATAAGCACCCTTAGATAATATAAACACACTCACTTTGTTTATTAAATCAGATGAACAAGATGTTACAGGGAAAAAGGACATAAGAACTATTTCTTAAACAACACAGACAATCTCAACACAAAGTCTAAAATAACCTACTTTTCATTTATTCAACAAAATATGATTTATAAATTTGAGCACAAAGTCTCAAAAGTTGCTTCAATTTCAGCAGAGTGTTTGCTATTAATTTTCAAAAAGCCCCCTTTTTTACAAATGAGGTCTCCACTATATATAGGGAGAAAAAACCTCAAAAATAGAAAATAATAAAATATAAAAATATCTTAGTCAAAGATGACTCATCTTTGACTTTTAGATATTTTTCCAAAATATTTACATGTAATCACATTTTTCAAAATTGCATGCACTTTGCACAAAATAGAAGTGCATAAGGAGAGAAGAAGAAAGAAGAAGAGAGAGATTCAATTCTTGCTGCCAAATTTCTTCATATGTGCATCAAACATAGTGATGGATGCCTGAATTTTGATGTTGTCTGGCGCAACTATGTTCTTAGAGATGATTCTGGCTCTGATCAATGCATCTTTTAATGCTTTGATGGCTTTAGCATGGCCAGTTAACCTGGATTTTAGATTCTCCAAAGTTAAATGAGTGTCTATAATACTGTCCACTGAAGACATTGAGAAGGATTTTTTTTCAAAATCTCTTTGAATCATCTCCTTGAAATTCTAAATCATTTATTTTCTTGAAAGGAATTGATTATCTTTAGAGGTCAGGTTACATGGCAGCTCTTCTAGTTTATTCAGTAGGCTCAGGTCACTCTTCTCACTAGCCTCCTTGAAAGCTTTAAGATCATCAATCAAATCTTTGAGTACTTGGATCCTGAAGATCAGTGACTCCTTGATTTCAACATAGGAGTCCTTGCTAGAGATGGCACCAATAGATATCAAGGTGCTTTTCTTGAGATCCTTCATTTCCTTCCATCTACTAAGATTCTTTTCCAAACTATCAATCTCTTGAGAGATAAGGGAGATGAAGTCATCTAACTCTGCTTTTACTTTCTTCATCTTACCCATCCTTTCTGCAACCTCTGACAGCAAAGAAACTCCCTGAGTATGCATCCTTTCAATATAGTCCTCCAAGACTTTTCTCTTCAAATAAGTCTTTTCTGCTTTTTGAATGACTGGGTCATCCACGGAGAAGGCCTCTGGAGTTGCTGCTTTAGGAGGAAGAGTAAACCTTCTTATTACTGCCGTTAGCTACTCTATTTTGGCCTTGTAATAATCTTTCATCTCCTCTCGATTGAATTTTATGAACCATGATGTCTATAGCAGCTTGAAGATCACTTTTCGCACCTTTGTGAGTGACTTTGCCAAGTTTAACACGAGAGATGGAATAGCTACTCATCTCGAAACCCTCAAGGGTTGCATCCTATGGAGGCCTGGCCATTTTCAAAATTTTTTGCCCTTTTTCCTTGACCAATTTCGAGAGGATCCTTGGCCTCTTAGGAGCCTTAGCTTTCACTAGCACTATTTTTCCAAAGTCAAAGTCATCTGGAGAGATGGCCGACTTCTTTTTTTTGTGGGTGAAAACAAACATCCAAGGCAAGAGAGAAGTACCTACTGTGGTAATGGTTACCTCTGTTGGTGTTACTGCAGTGGCTTCTACACTGCTAGTAGTGACAGTGGTTGTAGTTGGAGTAACCGGTGAAACTGTACCAACTATTGATTCTAGCTCAGGTGTAGGGCTTATTTGCAAGTTGAAGGAAGGAGAGGATAAACTGGGGATGGACCTAGAAGAGTGAGGAGAACCTCTAGAAGTGCCCTGAGGATTGTCAAATACAACTCTGGAAGGAAAAGCAGCTCTAGAAGAGGGAATGCTGATTAGAGAGATAGGAGAAGAGGGTACCACGAAAGACTGAGGAGGAGAAGGAGAGACACCCTAGAGTGGCTGCACTTCTTTTGGTGAGAGTGGTCTAGTGCTTGGCTGCCCTGACGGTTGATTGTCTGTTTCCATTAGCTGAGCTGCCTGTGCCTGAGGGCTCTATTCTTTAGTTCCTTTGGCCACCGCTTTAGGCTCTTCAGTGGCCTTAGGCTTCTTAGATACAAAGATGATTCTAGGCTTGTGAGGCCTAGAAGAAGAAGGTACATCACCTTTGTTTTTAGTTCTATTTTTTGCCTGCTTCTTCAACTCTGCCTGATATTCAGCCTCAGACTCGGTGATGAATTCTTTTAAGATGATCCCTTTGGCTGTTAACCAATCATTGGTGTTAGCCAATATTGGTTCAAATCTTTTTCTTAGGGAAGTCATCTCCTTCTGAGACCACTGTGTTGGAGGGAGAGGGGAACCAACAACCTTTTCTGCCAGGTATTTGCTATTGATGATATTCTTGTCATCGATCAGACCGAAGGGGATCTCTGTAAGCCTGAGATATTCAATCTATTCAAGGGTCAACCTACTAAAGTCCATTATCCTAATTTCTTCAGCCATCCTGAGGTCGATCTAGACATCCTCAATCATGGGTTCACGGAATCGGGTTTTCCTCCTAATCTTGTCCTTGACTCCCCTGTAGTCAAAATTTTCTCATGTCTTGAATGGTTTTAAAGTAACCATCTACATTTTAGTTTCCATGACCTTGGATTTGGCTAATGTTGCAACAAAATACCTGCCAATCTTGATTAGAAACTTGAAACTTGGTCTTTTCAGCTCCATCTGTCTGGTATGCATGACAATTAGTTGTCAGCAAAGTTCCATTAGCACTAGCTTATCTAAAGGGAATCTGGGGAGCATGTAGGCGTAGCCTTGGTAGAAGCCGACCTGAAGATAGCAGAAGGTGGGGAATTGAAGGAACATGCAGTCATAATCATTGACCACTGTCTAGGCCTCGTCTGATATTCTCTTTTGCTCAAGCTGTGGGTCGAAGAGACATAAAAAAGTAGCAAAAAGGCATCATTTACCCTCTTGAAGTGATGGGTCAATCCTTGCAGAGTCAGCTGAGGGTAGTATGAGTATACTGGGGTTATCTTTCTATCCCCTTTTGTGGTCAAGCCTGGAAAAGTCTACATTGCGGTAGCTATGTACATAAGGTACGAAGTCATGTAGAACTTGTGAGAGGTCTACACCTTAGTCAGCTGCTCATGGAGGGCGTTACAGATCTACTCTCTCCAAAAGATGACTTTGCCTTGGAAGATGATTTTAATGAATGGATACATCCATTCATGGAATAGTGAAGAAGACGGGAGGCCCCATACTCTATTTAGAAGGGTGATCAAGTCACCAACTTCCTCAATGAACTCGCTCCTCAGAAAGTTCTGTGGCCATCTTGATAAGCTTGTCCTGGGGGACTTCAACCACTTATAGTTTATAACTTTTTTTGCCCTCTCAGGGTCTTTATAATACTCCTTTTGAGCATCCCTGAAGTCAATTTGGGTTACTTTGGTGGCTGGAGGGCACATGAAAACTTTATCGATGAATTTGAGGTCTAACCGAATCACCATGTTGCCACTGGCATCTGAGACTGACCTAGTCTCTTTGTTGTAGAAGTGAGCACATTAGAGGACAAATTTAGTATGATGTGCTGCTACCAAAAAAGTAGCCACCAGGTGGATGTTGTTCTCGATAATCCTTTTCATCCCAATGCTGGGGTTCGTCACCTTTGTGCAGTTTAAGAATTTGGCCATGTCCACATGGCTAATCTCAGTGTCCCAAATGTCATCGACATTTGAGGAGACCGATGTGACCGGAAAGATGCCCTGATATTTATACTTCATGGTCTTTGCCTCTTTTAGAGATGCTTCAGACATGGGAACTGGTTTTGACCGGATCGGTGCTGATGAACAGGAGTTTTCTAAAGGTGCTGTAGACATGATTACCAAATTAGAGGAGAGTGGATGAGAGGGGTAAAGCACAATTTAAGTAATCTTGGTTACTGGAGGTCACTTAAAAATGTTGAGTGGAAGAAGGAACGATAAATGAGGAAGAAAGGGAAAGAAAAGGACAACTCAAAAAAATCCTCTGGAGTGAGAAAAATCTGGAGGAGAGATGCACGGGCAGCAAAATTTGCTACCCCTGCATGTTGGAACAAAAGAATGCATAGGCGGCAAAATTCACCGCCTATGCAGAGACGGCCTGCATAGGCGGTGAATTTTGCTGCCTTTGTAGGTTGGAGGAGGAAAAGGTAAGGGCAACAATTTTCACCGCCCTTGCAAGGAAGGCCTACACGGGCGGCAAATTTCGCTGCCCTTGTAGGGAAGGCAAAGAAGAAAGTAGGGGCGACAAAATTCACCATCCTTACAGGGAAGGCCTATAGGGGTGATGAATTTCACCACCCTTACATGTTTTGGAAGAGAAAGAGGGTCAGTGATTTTTGGAAGAGAAAGAGGGGTAGTGAAAATCACCACCCCTGTAGGGAAGGGTTGCTTGGCAGGGATAAGGGGGACATCAATTTTTGCCACCCATGCGAGTGAAGAAGGCTCGGGGGTCAAAGCATGGGTGACAAAAGTGGGCACCCTTGCGGGCTTTGGGGATGAAAACCCATAGGGATAGGGGAGGGAAGGCTATTTTCTAAGCCATTCCTCTGGGCAAGAAGCTCCCAAAACAAAAAGAAATAAAGGAAGAACAAGGAAAAACAAATGCAAAAAGTGAAACCAACCTAGAAAACCGCATGCACCACAAGCTTGAATCTACAAAAACATGCTTCAAATCACTCGGTAGATCACCCAGAGGCAGAAGGTAGGAGGAGAGGAGGAAGTAATGAGAAGAAATGAGGCTCAAATCAGTTTAAATGGGGTGAAAATTGACCCCAACAACTCACCACGCATGGCAATAAATGCCATGCACAAAAATCAAGACATGCTTGGGCAACAAATTTCACCACCCTTGCATGTTTCAGGTCATTCGAGTGCAGGGGTGGAAAAATTTGCCACCCTTGTAGGTCAAGGTGCAGGGGCGGCAAAATTTGCTGCCCTTGCAGGCAAAGGTGTAGGGGCGGCAAAATTTGCCACCTTTGCACAAAAACAAGGAAAATGTAGAGGTGGCAAAATTTGCTGCCCCTACAGGTAATGGAAGAAAAGACTAACTCTGGAAGGAGACAGTCTGGGGGAGGGGAACCTTGGTTGTAATGAGATCATAACCACTTTCACGTTTTGAGGCCAAGATGAGAATGAATTCAAAACTCATCTCATGACCAAACTTATAGAGATAAAAGACGAAACTGACAAGTTTCGTAGGGGGTTGTTCACAAAAATGGGTGAATCTGATTTTGGAAACAACAAAACAAACCTTGTATCTATAAAATTAAGATTAAACATCAAAACATAGTCATGTTGTGTGTGTGATTTGATTCTACTTACTATTTTCCATGAGATTCAAGGGATAAATTAAAAGTTACAAGTCTTTAATCATTAACCTTGACATTGGAACATGTTTGGATACTCATTAAGCACCATTCTCTTAGTTCAGGGAAGGTTTGGGCATTGCTCTGCTACTAGCAGGCATCCATAGCCCTAATAAATATGCCTTTGGATCTACTCACAACCTTGCTCCACTACCAGCCAAGCATCCATAGCCCCAATGGAGATTACCAAAATCACCTTTGCTCAATTTTTTTTAATTTTGTAATAAGCTCTTATTTTTGCATTTTTTAGATCTTTTGGGATTTTTAGCAAAGGTTGGGAACCAAGATAGCTAGGTTTAAGGATTTTTTCAAGTGTCTGATCCTTAGAAAATCACCTATGGTTGTAACCTTTATCCCAAGTAAGGATATTTATTAAATGCAAACATGACTGAGCCTTAATAATTTAATCTCTCATTCTACATGTATAATTCTTCTTAAAACCAATTTTAGATCAAAACAAAGCTTAAGTCCTTATGAAATAGTTAACCTATTCACCAATCCCTACTAGTTTATTTAAATTATAACATCAAGATCATATTTCAAACCCATGGTCATCACCTACTTAAGATCCATAACTGCATTTATGAACTTGTGGAGTTCTTTGAATAATCAAGTGAACTTTGAGCTAAGAGATGTTCAAAGGAACTTATTAGAAGCAAGGAACAAATCAATAAACATCAAACACACAAAAAAAATAAACAAATTAAGAAGCAAAGGAAAAGAAATCAAATATATAAAAACTTATGTACAAACAAGGGATATGAGGGAAAAGGACAAAAAGGAACTAAACTAGCCTACCTACACTAATTCTAACCATCCTTACAGATTTACTCCATGAAGACCCTAGGTGGAGCAGTAGAAAAGTAATGCTTGAAATATTTCCCATTGGTGGGAAGTGTGAATTTTTTTCCTTTCATATCTTTCAATTTTAATGTGTTTTCTCCAAGTGTTTCTATGATCTGATAGGGGCCAATCCACAAAGGTGTGAATTTATAATGTTTGCCCTTAGACTCAGATGCCTTGTCCCAAAGAAGAACTAAGTCTCCCTGCCTAAACACCTTGACCTTTAATCTCTTATCAAACCATATTTTCACTATGGTTTGTTGCCTTCTAAGGTTATAAAAATATTCTTCTTGGGAATCCTCCATCTAAACTATGTCAAGTAGCCTTGAGTTTGCAAATTCTTGGTCTTTCTCCATATACTCTTACATTAACTTATAAGTTGGTAGCTTAAGTGTGATGGGGAATATGGGTTGTTGGAAATATACCAATAAGAAGGGAGATTATTTAAGGGCCTAATTGAATCTTGTTCTATCTACCTAAAGGGAATATTTAAGGAGCTTATGCCATGTTCTAGGTTTGTCTATAATAGACTTTTTAATTGCTTTCATCAAGTTCTTGTTTATTGATTCAGATACTCCATTACCTTGAGGGCAATGGTTGGATGAGAACTTGAGGATAATACCATTATCATATGATAATTATATCATTTCTATGGATATGAATGCATAACCATTATCACATACCAAAGAGAGTGGAGTCCCAAATCTGGTGCATATGTTTTCTTCTAAAAACTTGATCACTTATTTAGTTCTACACTATTTGGTAGATACTAATTCAGTCCATTTGATGTAATAGTCAATAGATATTAGAACATATTTATAACTTTATGATGAGTTTGGATTGACTAATCTAATGAAATCTAACCCCCATTGGGAAAAAGGTTTGTCAATCATGACCAGTTGTAAGGGCATGGCTACCTTTAGCTCTTTTGTGCTGAAAATATGAAATGAATGAAATTCCCTCACATGCTTATGAGCATCCTTAAAGATGGTGGGCCAATAATATCCTACCCTAAGGATCTTTTCAGCTATTGTCCTTTGAAAGAGATGCCCACTTGGTCATAAATGTTGTATTCATTATAGGCAAAGGTTCCCCACTTGGTCATAAATGTTGTATTCATTCAATCTTTTTTGTTCACTAGGACTTGATTGTATCTTGAAAAACTATTGAAAAAAGACATCATGGTAGAACTAGAAACAAGTTGTATTACTTGGTTAAGAGATGGAAGAGAATAATTATCCTTTTTATATGCCTTATTCAGATTTCTAAAATCAAAACACAATATAATTTCACCATTATTTTTACTAATTGGTACCAAATTATCAACCCAAGTAGAGTGTCTAATGGGAAATACAATTCTAACATCCAACAATTTATTGACTTCTTTGAGAATCATGGGTTCTAAAATAGGATTTATAGGCCTTTGTTTTTGCCTGAAAGGTTTGCAATTCTCTTTAAGAGGTATGGTATGGGTGATGACCCATGAATAAAAAATATTCAAGTCATCATATGATCAAGATATTACATCTTTGTATTTTATTAATAGTTCCTTGGATTTCTTATTTTCAACACTTGTACAGGCTTTCTTATGTTGGCCAGCTGAAGTTGATCTTAAGGTCCAAGATCAACTATGTTTTAATCCTTTCTATTTAATTTTGTAATATTAGAGGCTCATCCAACTTATCCTGATCAAATAACCTTTCTAACGCAATCATCCCCTTGGGGATCTTGTTGTTACTCAAATGAATGACTTTTCCATCAAACTTGTCTTCAAGGGTGATTTTATCATCCTCATCTATGATATGGGCCTCAAAGGATCCTAAATTGGCCATGAAGTTCAGGATTTGTTGGTCATCATTAAACACTTATAAATAGTTTTTATTATCTGGGATAGAAGGACAATGTATCAAATGAATGCTAAAGTTTGGTGAGTCTTGATTAGGCATGAGATCAACTACAATAGAGGCTAGCTCATCAAAAAATTTATTTTCCTCTATAGGGATGGAAATAATACTGAAAGCATCAAAATACTCAACTAAATCCAAAAATCTAAATTTGTACCTCTTAAGGTATGATAATTTGCACTGATACTTGTTCTTTACTTGATTGACTACTAGTTCTGAGTCACCATAAACTAGTAATTCCTTGACTTTATTTTTAATGAAAAATTATAGTCCTAGGATTAGAGCCTCATATTCTATGAGACGATTGGTACATGGAAATTAGAGCCTATAAGAAGCATGATATTCCTTACCAACAAGGTTAATTAGAATAATGCCTACCTCAGACCTAGAT
Organism: Torreya grandis; assembly: GCA_037957365.1. Classification (NCBI taxonomy): domain Eukaryota; kingdom Viridiplantae; phylum Streptophyta; class Pinopsida; order Cupressales; family Taxaceae; genus Torreya; species Torreya grandis. Next base: position 3,076,587 of record JARHVA010000836.1, on the reverse strand, counting down.
TTACACTTGACACCATCAAAATGCATCTTCTATAATCTAGGGATGATATGGGAAGGTTTAGGATCTCCTACCTTGGTGGTTTTAAGAGTAAAGACCCCTAAATCAGAGTCAACTATGTTTACCTTTTCATTGACAACATTGTATTCTGTGATCATATGTTTCATACTTAGTTCTCTTTCCACTCTAATTTTATTTGGAACCCCCTTTCATGGCAACCACAAATGAAAATAGTCTATGGACATGTATCCATTCAAGGCCTTGGCCCATTCTCTGCTAAACAAGAAACCATAAACATATGGAATGTCAACAACTTGGTTATTGATAAATTATTAAAATCCTAGCTTAGAATTTAGTTGCACGTGAACATTTAACAATTATCCAATAACTTTGACCCTGGAATTATCTAATTGGGTGACAACCTTATCAAATTTAATAGGGGTCAAACCAAGTTGTTTAAAAATACCTACAGGCATGATATTTTTAAAGACACCATAATCCAATAGATAATTATGCAAGTTCTTACCAAACATTTTGACCATAAGAAAGAAGGGTGAAGACTATATCTTAGCTTTGTACATAACAACATTTGCATTTTTAGTCTTGGATGCCTTGCTAGATTTCTTAGACAAAGACTTTAAAAATAGATCTATTTACTCAATTATCTATGTCAATTCATACAACATGATTTTAGCCTTTATTTTCTTCATGCCCTCTACAATATTATACCTAATCTTATTTAAAGAAATAGATGCATTAATACTTTTTTTAGAAGTACTTCCCTTTGGAGGTTTTGGATTGTTACCTGATCTAGTATCTAGAGGAGTGAAAAAGTTGTTTGGAGAATTTGAAGTAGTCAAAGGCTACCTTTGCTCTCTATTCCTTAGAGGGTAGGTCTTCTTAATAAACTGCTAGTAAGAATGAACTTCTTCAAGAACATCATCAAGTTCATTATCTTTTTGAAAGGGGAAATCAAATATTTACACCATGAAGGTCTAGTCAGTAGATTTAGATACTAATGTACTTGCACCATTATCTTTATTAGGCACTACCTCAAAAGTGTCCAACTCTTCCTAAAATGCTTCAAAATCTTTACAAAACTCAATACAACTAATTTTTCCATGCTTAGTAGCATAATGAACTCTACAATAATTAGGAAAATCAATATCTCTAAGGTTTATATCCATTATTTTCTTATCAGAAGATGATTCATTGTTCTTATTATTATGAAAACTATCATTCTAGAATCTATTGTTGGGTTTGTTAAATATTTGAAATGATAATTTCCTACTTGATCTTTCACCAATATTGCTAACCTAATTTTGCAACTGAAGAAAACTAGTGCTAAGTTTTTGGACCATTTTTAGAATATAGTCATTCTTACTCTTGGGAGTTTTAGAGTTAAGAACTTGGTTAGCACCAGAGGTTGGTACCAATGTTTTTTTATCATTTGGAGTAAACCCAATGGCAACATGACTCATGAATCCTAAATTCTAATTAAGGGTAGCATGGCTCAAGGGTAACTGGTTTAATGATGTGATCTAATTTAGGGCTGGCCTATTCTGAATATTGTTAGGAAATATATTCAAGGTAGGCATAAGTGGATTAACATTTGGGATGGAATAAGCCATTTGTCCTTGAGGCTGCATTAGATCATCAATGATTACTAATTTAGAATAGACATGGGCCAAGGTGGTTATGACCAAAAGAGATCTCTTTAGGAACATATAAGTCATAAGATCTAATGCATCTTTATATATTTCTAAAGCCAAAACCTCATTAGGTTTGTAGGGATATATGGTCTGACTTTGCATCTTTTGAAACTTGGCATTAAATTCTCATATGGAATCACTAGCATCTCTTTTGATGGTGGTAAATTATTGGTATAGGATACATGGACTAATAACCTTGCCAAATTGGTCAATAACTATTTTTAAACCATCTCAATTGGTGATGTAATTATCAAGAAAATTAAGAAACCATTCATATGAAGCATCTCTAAATATAAAATGAAATAACCTACATGATACATCTTCATGGGTGACATTTAACAATATTAATGCAACTTTGAATGATTTAATGTGTTCTTCTATAGTTACAACACCATTTGGACTAAACATTGGTAAATATTTCTCAGGATTATAGGGAAGATCATGTACTACACCTGGTACATTGATATAATATTCACCTAACCACACCATACTTTGATGACAGTTGAATGTAGGAGTACCTTAGAGTGGTAAAGTTAGAAAAGACATTGAACATCTACACCTACATTTATTTTCCCTAGCTTTCTTATGGATCCCTAGTTTGAGTAGGGGTTCCCTTGTTTTTGAATGTGATCTCATGCTGATTTTGGGTAATTTCATCTTGAGAAATTTGAATACTATTTAAGATATGATGTGTCAAGTTAATATTTAAAAAGAACTAAGGTTAAACTTGCACATTAATAAAATTTTACAAGGATTCATGTAAGGAACAATAAAAGACCAAGATTTTCAACTAAACTAGCTTAAAGATATGTCTAAATACATAAATATGATCGATCTTTACACTTCTAAGCTCAAATGAGTTCAAATATTCAAAGGATCTATGAACATTTAACCAAAATAGCTATTATAACCTCAAAACTTTTGAATTGACAAAGTTAAAGCTATCTTTACCATAATCATGTGTATACCTTGAAATAATACTAATCTTTGTCTAAGGAAGCACAAAGATGGGTCCTAAACTATGAGGATCACCAATTTTTACACATATATGTTAAAATAAACACATATATGAAAATAATAGCATGATATTCAATCAAAATACACCAAAACCAACAAAAACCCTACAAATTACAAGGAATTGGCCTTGGGCCCTCCTTCTAGCGCTAGCAAAACTCCACCTGTTGATGCCTCTAAGTGTATCATAGGTGCTCTTAGTGTTTAAATAACACTTCTCATTTTAGAATTCAAAGAATTTAGAGCATGATTTATAGGTTGTGGTGATCTGGTCACCTATGATGAAATATTGGTAGAGAAAGAAAATTATTCCATAATATTTATAAAATTAGGTGGTTGGGGGCCACCTTAGTCTAGATAACCAAATCTATGCAAAGTATGAAGCATCTATGCTATTATTGGTAAATAATGATCAAATCCTAAACTAAAAATTAATCTAGATTGAATATTTACAATGATTTTAAGCTACAATAATTTGGTTAAAAAAGAAGAAAAAAGGAAAGGTAGGGCAGAAAGAAAGTATGTGATTATCGATCTTTATCTCAAATATTATGACAAGGTTTAAATTCCAACTGAATATGTATTTAAGCAATGTATAATGTAAAATAGCATATGGTCAAATCTCTCTACACATTAGGCAAGTATCTAAGGATACCATGAAGAAATACAAGTAAGAACTAGTTTTAATTTAAAGATTTACTACTGCAATCAAATAACATAAGCACATATTTATGTAGAGAAAATAAAACTAAAGTAAACTTAAGAACATTCAACTAATCTAGAATTTTCAAAAATTAGAAACCCTATATTGAAGATACACATCCAAAATTCTTGAAAACCCTTCAAATTTAAGACCCTGAACAGATAATTAAGAGAGAAACTATGATAACAATTCACATAAACAATTGAGACAAACTTTATAGTATTTCCTTGTATTAAATTACTCTAAAAGTTCAAAAGTAGTTTTATATCTTATAACCCCCATATTTTACAAATGAAAATGCTCCTTTTATAGGTTTCAAGGAAGCATGTCAGTTAGTCCTCGACTTACAAGTGTACTGAATGTGAAGGACAACTATATTTTCTACAAAGTTCCTTAAAATACACTAAACTTTCCAAAATAAACTGACCTTTAGGTAATGTGCTAACAAAATGCATGTGCCTTTACAAAGAATATTATAATTCCAAAATTTATAGATAATATTCTCAACCAATTGGTGGACCCTATGTTCATGAAGACCCTTAGCTCTATTGAATCAAATTCATCACCTTTTGATGTCGATCAACAACTAAATTCAGGTTGACAGTTGGCTCAAGGAGGAGTTCATCTTCCCAATCTACCAAATCATCTAGGTCCCTATCATTCCTTTCCAAAGCCTCTTTGATGCTCTTCACCTCAACTATCTTCTTCTCTATATTCATAATCATATCCATGATCCTTTTGTTGTCCCCTCTAGACTTTACTTGGCTCTTATTTCTCACTTTTTGCATGACTAATGTGATTCTATGCTTGAATTCATCATCTACCATGATGTCTATAGAGGTGATCTTTGAAGGATTTATAATCATGGTTCCCAAGAGTTTTTCAATCTTGTCCAATAGTTATTTGTCATCCTTGATGAGTCTATCCAAGGATTTGGACCATGTACTCATGTTGTTAATTTTATCCAAAATCAAGCCCAGGATGGTGTGGATGTGAGATATGATAATATTCTTGAAGCCAAGGATTTTATCCCCCATTAATATGCCAATTAAATCTTTGATTTTGTCCTTAGAACCCTGCCATTGGGTGATAAACCCTTAGATATTGTATCCTAAAGGAATAGTGCATTCTACCTCAACTTTTTGGACTTTAAGGAGTCAAACATATCATGGAATGATTTATCAAACATTCCAATAGTGGAGTTAGGAACTAATAAAACTACCTACCTCTCCAAATGCTCATTCTTCTTCTAAAGGTTCTTTATTTATTGCTTAAGCCCTCCAATGCTAGTTTACAATTGATAACTTTGAGCCTCAACCAACTTAAGTATACCTTATTCATGAATGGGGTCCTCTCTTGGTCTTTGGCATCCAACTGGAATCAAACCAATGAATGGCTCCACCTTTTGGAAAGTGAATTCATCTCCACCCATCATAGCTTTCTTTGTTGCAATTCTTTCTAATCTAGCTATGGTTGGGTCAAATTAGAAACTATCTAAAGAATGTGTCATTTTTAGTGTCTTTAAGGCTTTAACTTGGGTGCTTCTTGAAGATCTAGAAGCTACTATTCATCTTTATTGCTTTTTCAGTTGTAGAGCCACTATCTAGGTCTTAAGTTCTTCATGAACTATGATGTTGACTAACTTTGTGATGGCCTACTGATGTTGTAGCATTGGGATCTTCTATATATTTCCATATATAAACCATTCAAAAATGTTTGGACAATGAATTGGATTTTCATCAATGAACATATTGATTTCACTTAGAGGATGATTGAGGGTTACCTTAGGATTCTTGGTTCTAGTAGGAACCAATGCTAATTTAGCATTCTCTTTTAAGGAGGAATAACTAGAACTAATTCCAAATCTACTTCTTTCCCCTTTCCTTTCCTACTTATTTGACTTGGAGTTGAGGCTTTTCTTCTTGATCTTCCTCTTCATTAGACCCATCGGCAATAACCAATGTCTCTAAGGCATCTTACACTGTCTATCTAGGATATAATGAAAACATGTTAATATATTCAATTAGAGACTCTTGATTTTTAGGCTGAGTAGAAAAGGGTGCTCCCTCACCAGGTCTTTCTTCAATTTTCTCTTTTATTACACCTTGGGAAATTGGTGGTTATAACCTTTGTTTAATTGGTGACTCTAGTCTTTTTGGAGTTGGTCTAGTAGATGGTCCTAGCAACAAATGGTACTATAGAGGATTCATCTACTAGATTCCACCAACTAGATTCTCATCTCTTATGAACCTAGCCTCAAGATGAATGTTGTTCCTTTTCAATCTTGCTATGAACTTAGAAAATGAAGATGCATAGATATACATGGTGTCATAGACACTAAGTTGATGCTCATATTTCATTTTTATTTTCTTGGCCTTTAGATGTTTCACAACATTGTCTCTAGGGTCCCATTGCCTTAACTCATCAAGCTACAGGTTAAATGAGTCTCTATGCTTAGAGATGGTGTCCACACTATCTCAAATCTATATCACTATTCTAATGATGGTTAAAGGAAAGGGATGGAGTAGCTGCTTCCTCTTTTGTTTGCATATACTATCAATTATATGGAACAACTAGTACATAATCTCTTACTCAACTAGCTTGGTCAACACATAAATTGGTAACTTGAGATGCTAGTATAGGGTTCCTTCTATCTTAATTATAGTGAAATTAGGATACAACCAAATATATCCAATGAGATCCACATATTTTTTGATTAAAGGAGTTACCCTCATCATGGGTATTTTTGTAATAGCCTCAAACAAGGATAGATACACATAGTCAGAAATTAATTGAATATGGTCCCTATATTTGAATATGTGTAGTTTAGAATAATAATGGGAGACTATCTATCTTCCCTTAGGTGACTAGTTCTTGATGATAGGGATGGTTTTGGTGGCTAACAGGCATCTAAAAGGTAGGAGATCATAAATAAGTGGTTGACAATCATCTTCTTTATATAAAAAAGTTATTTCTTTAGGCTGACACATATCAATTCTCAAATATGAAGGGTGAGTCCTTTTTTGACCATGAAGTATACATAAGGGACCCATAATTTGCTGATATAAGTGGTGGAAGGGGCCCTAGATAGTCTATTTAGTAAAGTCATGATCATTTTGATCCCTACCCTAAATTGGGTGATAGGGATTCTTCCAGTAGGGTCAAAAAATACTTGGGTTCTTAAATATAGCCATGGGACTAGGGTGGATTTTAGGTTATTTTGGCTTGACCATTGCTTGATTGTGGCTAAGTACACTTGAGTAATGGGGAGTTTTTAACAAATTTCAAATTACATAAGGGAAATGTAATCAACATTCTTAAATTTTTTTTCATGAATGATCATATCCTAATCAAGTCTATAATCCTTAAAAATGGGAGCAACTGCATTGATACAATGAAGTACCTTAGGTTTTGCTACTGCATGGTAGAGACTGGACATATAGATAGAGACTATATTATAATACCTCTGACAAACTATAGCAATATTTTCATCCTCCTTAGTTATTTCCTATAACTCTTTAATGGTCCAAAAGATCTTGAACCAATTGTTGTCCCTAGTATTCAATGCTACTACATCCAACATAGTATCCTTGAAGACTCTTCCATCCACATCCAAAGTCAAGTATAGTTTTGTGTCTTCTTTATTATATTTTCAAGCTATCATGACTATGAGATTTGAAAATTTATCAATAGTGGCCTACAAATTTTCTCTAGATCAATGCACACTTACTAAGATGATAATTGGGCTCTTTTTGGTTTGATAGTGGTTAACTTGGGATTGAATAAAGGCTTTAAGTAGAGGTTAGGGATTCTCTATAGCTTTAATCATGATAGTTTACTTAGACTTAGGAAAATTCATGCCTTGGATTTGATTTAGACCTTTAAATTTATATGTTTGCCTTTTTGAGCCCATAAAATCCCTTATTTTGTTATCTTGTGCCCATGTGGCATCTATGTGGCATCCTACTAGCAGCTTTCATGACACTTTTAATAATGATTTTAAAGAACTAGCTATTTCCCTTTTTAAAATTTGCCTTTTGATTCACATCATCTAATCTCTGTATATGGGTCAACTTAAATGTTGATGTCAATCCCAAGACTTATATGCTATTGGTCTTTATCCACATTAGGCTTCATAGTTGTGCCACTTGGTAATTCTATGGGCCTTCAGAGTGCTATGCATCACTAGTCTACATATTAATGTACTTCTACCACATGGTAGTTTAGAGCTTGTCTAGAGCCTTGTTGAAAATTACATCTTGGTTTTGCACCATCTGATCTTTCTTACATGGATCAATATGAGTTTTAGATCCTATAAATGTACATGAACTTTAATTAGTGTTGAGACATAAGAAGGAACTTAGGCTAAATACTTTATCTTATGAACTTAGGCTAAATACTTTAGGCTATAGTTCTATTTTGTGTTAATAAACATGAAACAAACTTTATATCAAAGTATTTAGGCTATATTTAAAGCAAAATAAAAGGGGGCCTTGAATAATAAAGGATATAATGTAAGGCTTTAACCTAAGGTTTTATCATGTTAATAAATATGATAAAACTTTAGATTAAAAGTTTTAAGCTGATCAAAAATTAGGTTCTAATAATGGTTCCAATTTAGAGTTTTAGTGGTAGTACACTGTAGAGCTCTTTGAGATCTTTCCAGTGCATTTTTCAAAATGTAAATTTGAGTTTGGGAGCTCCCGTTATGGCCATTTGAAGTTGGTCAAAAGATGTCACTTGCAACATGTGGCACATGTTTTGATGTTGTTTCAACATTTGGACCTATTAGAGGTTGATACTTGGCATATTGAAAAGTTAAAAAAAAAATGGTTTGATGACATGCCACATCATCAACATGCCACAACACTATAGTGACTCATTTGGCCATGTCACAAGTGATGACTCATTGCCATGTCACCATTTTTGCTGAGTGGAGTTTAGAGATTTAGCTCAGAGATAAGCTCGTTGATCAAGCTATATGACTAGTTTAAAGGAGCCTCAAGCTATGAAGCCTGAGCAAGGTGAGATCAATTTGAGGGAGTAGATAGAGCCCTTTGCTGAGTCATGGGGTTGTATGGTGGGTCTTGTGGCAAGCACTCGAAGATAAGCTCGAGCTCGAGCTCGAGTAAAAGGAGCCATGTGGCCAAAGCCACGTGAAAAGTAGGTAGTTGAAGGCTATTTAAAGCCTTATTCTATCCCTAATACTTTGCATATGGGATAAACCCATAGTATAAATGGTGGTAAAAGGCCTTTATAAGCCTTGTTTAAATATTTTTGACCCACACATGTGGGATAAGGAGATAAGTGCTAAGCACCGAAGTCAGCCAAAGTTTCATACCCCTCACCTTGTTGCAAAAAGGTAGGAGGCTTAGCCATTAAGCCATGGGTTTCAAACTAAGTATAAAGGCATGAAATTCTATTTGAAAGGTATTGAATTTTTGACTACGTTTTTAATTTTAAAAGGTCAAGACTTTGTTAAAGCTTTGGTAAGCTTATGTAATGGATTTTTTTCCATCCTCCAGCCATGAAACATAGTATTAATACTATGTTTTATCCAATTTTCATATTGGAGGAGTATATTTGAAAACTTAGAGGAGATTGTTTTAGGACTTTTAGAGAAACTTTGCAGGTGTTTATGAAGACTCGTGGAATTCGAAGGTGTCGAGCTTGATTTTAGTCATGGTGAAGGTGAATTTTTGCATTGAGATATCAGCTTGTAGGAAAGTTATTTATTGTTTCCAGGTGTTTGAAGTGCCCTTAATGGAAATGGTCCACTCCTTTGGTGAACCCAAAGATGTAGGCATCAATTATTGAGCTAAACTCCGTTATCACATTTCATGTATTGGTAATTGTCATTTGATGCATGATTTTGTTTCAGTTTGATGATTTGATTTTAATTAGTAAATGAAATCATGTAAGTAATTTACATTTCAAAAATTATAACACAATGTTTTTTAACAAATGGTTAAATGGTGAATGAAAGTACAAGTCATAGACAATTTCAATCCATTTTTGAAAAACCATGTTTTTCTGCTATCTCCTATCATTTTTACAAGTTTAGTTGAAATATTCAAGAATTTGAAGTGATTTAAAGGGAGATATTAAAATATCCATAAAAATTATTTGCATTTCAATTTTAAGTGTAGAGTTTTCAGATCAATTTGGTATCAGAGCAGTTAGAATGCAGGGTTTGCTTCTAGTTGTGTGTTGATAGTTGCTTCTAGAATAGTTGGATTATTGGTTTGTAGATTGATTATATTGTAGTGTGCAGTGTGGAATCAGATGTTTGTAGGAAACCATGGGCAAGTTGTCACATATTAAGGCCATCAAAGATGAAAATGCAATCTTGAGATGCTAGAAATTTACACTTGAATTACAAGTGGCATAGTTAAAATTGGAGCTCAAATCCAAGGATGAGCTCTTGATTAGATTGCAATGTGGTGAGTGTGAAAAGGTAAAACCTTCAACTTTAGATGTAAAAACTATGAATGAGTGCACTGTAAGTTTTTCACCACAGGAATCTTCATCTTCTTCTACCATTTCAGATTTAAATTCTAGTAATATTATTTTTGGTGATTTTGAAAGATACACTAAGGGCATAGGTTCTAAATTGTTGTTTAAAATGGGTTATAATGGAGGAGGACGTAGTAGAGACAGCCAAGGTATGACTAACCCAATTCAGGTTGAGCATAGAACTCTTTGTGCAGGTTTGGGTTATACTAGTGTGCAGGTGAATGATGGAGAAGTTTCTTCCATGGCTAAAGGAAAATGAGCTTCCAATAGCGAAGGTTCTAGGCTACTAGTTCAAAAGTGTAAAGGTAAAAGAGGTATTGAGATTCCACCTCTTGATTCTTACACTAAATCTTCTGATCCAATTGATACTTTTAAGAATTTTGGATATAATGTATAGAAGATAATGCAATCATTTCCATGCACTTTTTGTGGGATGAATAACCATAGTGCTAAGACTTGTTGGAAACGAGATGCTTTATTGAAGCAGATTGCATGTTTGAAAGACCATTCTCATGTTAAATTGGGAATTGGCAAAAAGGGACTCTCACCTAAGAAGGATGTTTGCACTCATTGTAAATTGAGTGGACATAGGATTGATAGATGTTTTAAGCTTCATTCATCTTCACATTCAAGTAATGTTAAAACTAAGATGATTTAGAAACCTCTCACTAAGGTTAATGAAGCTAATGCAATCCATAATGTAGTTGAAAATACAACCTAGGATAAGGTAAAACCTACAAGTGAAAATCCATTAAAGAGGTTTAAGTCAACAATCTTTTCAATTACATATGACAAAGCCCAAATTGATAAATTATGCAATTGATAATGAATCCACAGAGACAATCAATTTCACTAGGAAGAAAGAATTGGTTAAGTGGATTATCGCAACATTCTTTTTGCAAAGCATGGTAAGATTTCATCTAAGGGAATGGACAAGCTTTGATAGATGTAGATTAGAGTTGGTGGGAATACTTCAAGACAGGTTTACCATATAAAGTTTTTCAATTCTCACTTTTTGATAACTCTAAGTTTTTGATCTCTAGAATATATTGTATGGGTAGTCTAATAATGGATAAGACATTAACTCATTTGAAATAGTTGGGGATATAACAGAGTGATGTTGTGAGTTGTTTCGTTACAACATTTGATAGTTAGACTACTATTTTGAATGAATCTATTTTGGCACAAAGATGTTTATATGCATTTTGTAAGACCCTTTGGGCATGTTTAGATGTTAGGTAGCATACAATTTTTGTTGTTTTCATTTTGCTTAGCATATAAGTCCCATACTAGGGCATTGTATTGTAACATGTCCACAACATTTATTGTATGTTTTCAGCATTATAAACTTGTCTTGCAGTTACATTGGGAGTTGTTTCAATTTTTGGTAATTCACTACTTTACAAAATGTGACATTTGGGCAGGCAGTTTGATATGTTGTAATCACTTTGGTAGTTGTAGATTCACTTACTCATGCCTTAGGAGTAAGCATTTTTATATATTTTTATTGTGAAACATTTTTATGCAATTTTTTATATCTCTTTTTATGATTGGGTTCTATTTTCATGGATGCAGTATACCAATATATAGTTTCAGGGGATATTGGACTTTTGGAGACCAAAAGCCTTCCATTGGTGAGGTGTGATTAGAAATTGGGTTCTAATAATGGTTCCAATTTAGAGTTTCAGTGGTGACACACTATAGATCTCTTTGAGAGCTTTCTAATTCATTTTTCAGAATGTAAATCCAAGTTTGGGAGCTACTGTTATGGCCATTTGAAGTTGGTAAAAAAATGTCACTTACGACATGTGGCACGTGTTTCAATGTTATTTTGACATTTGGACCTATCAGAGGTCGACACTTGGTAGATTAAAAAGTTAAAAAAAATAGTTCGATGACATGCCATGTCATCAACATGCCACGTCACTATAGTGACTCATCTATCCATGTCACAAGTGATGACTCATTGCCATGTCACCATTTTTGCTGAGTGGAGTTTAGTGATTAAGCTTAGAGATAAGCTCGTTGATCGAGACATATGGCTACTTCAAAAGAACCTCAAGATATGAAGCCCAAGCAAGGTGAGATCAGTTCAAGGGAGTAGATAGATCCCTTTGCCGAGTCATGGGGTCGTATGGCGGGTCTTATGGCGAGTGCTCAAAGATAAGCCTAAGCTCAAGCCTAAGTAAAAGGAGCTATGTGGCTAAAGCCACATGAAAAGTATGTGATTGAAGGCTATTTAAAGCCTTATTATATCCCTAATACTTTGCATGTGGGATAAACCCCTGGTATAAATGGTGGTAGAAAGGCTTTGATAAGCCTTGTTTAAATCTTTTCGACACACACATGTGGGATAAGGAGATAAGTGCTAAGCACCTAAGTAGACTGAAGTTTCAAACCCCTCATCTCATGGAAAAAAGGTAGGAGGCTTAGCCATTAAGCCATGGGTTTCAAACTAAGTATAAAGGCACAAAATTCTATTTGAAAGGTATCAAATTTTTGACTGTGTTTTTAATTTTAAAAGGCTGAAACTTTGTTAAATCTTTGGTAAGCTTATGTAATGGATTTTTATACATCCTCCAGCCATGAAACATAGCATTAATACTCTATTTTAGCCAATTTGCATATTGGAGGAGTATATTTCAAACCTTAGAGGATATTGTTTTAGGACTTTTGGAGCAACTTTACAGGTGTTTATGAAGACTCGTGGAATTCGAAGGTGCCGAGCTTGATTTCAGTCATGATGAAGGTGAATTTTTACATTGAGATATCAGCTTGCAAAAAAAAAAATTATTATTTCTAGGTGTTTTAAGTGACCTTAATGGAAATGGTCCACTCCTTTGGTGAAACCAGAGATGTAGGCATCAATTATTGAGCCGAACTCTATTATCATGTTTTGTGTTTTGGTAATTGTCATTTGATGCATGATTTTGTTTTAGTTTTCTCATTTGATTTTAATTAGTAAATGAACTCATGCAAGTAATTTACATTTTGACAATTATAACACAACATTTTTTAACAAATGGTTAAATGGTGAATGAAAGTACAAGTTACAAATAATTTCAATCCATTTTTGAAAAATTGTGTTTTTATGCTATCTCCTATCATTTTTACAAATTTAGTTGAAATATTCAAGAATTTGAAATGATTTAAAGGGAGATATTAAAATATCCATAAAAACTATTTGCACTTCAATTTTAAGTGTAGAGTTTTCGGATCATAAGATAAGCTATGGTAATGGGACCTTTAGTTAAACTAAGCTCATTAGGCTCAAAAGACCATGGGGAATATATATAGACTAAGGCTTAGGTCAATGTTTAAAAACATGATTATATTATAACATGATATTCAAGCTTAGCCTTTGTAAATTTAAACTTAGTTATAAGGACTTTAAGTTTAGCCATGGATTTAAATAAGCCAGATTAATCTATGGAAGACCAATTTTGACATTGAGATGCAAGTCTTAAGTGTATTTATCTTCTAGTTGAGATCGACTCTTGAGATAAATTTTGATGGTCTTGTGAATGTCAATGATGGCCTTGTGGGTGTTAATGACATTCACGCAAACATCAAAATTATGCTCTAACAAATTTTCATATGGGGATAAAATTTGATGACATCATAGATGTCAATGATGGTTTTGCAGTCATTATATGATGGGCATGAGAGTGTCAAATTTAAGTCTCAACCATAGTTAGTCCCACATAAGCTTAGGTTAAATATGCTCTTTGGATTATCTCCTACGAGTAAGCACCAACCATAGATCATGATTTAAATACACTCATGCTATTGGTTCCTGTAGTCATAAAGTAGATTGAGCTAGCTTGAGGCCATATATAAAAATTAGACTAAGCCATAAGCCTAAATTTTTGAAACATAATAAAATGATGACCCCCTTGAATAATTAAAAAACATAACTCAAGATATTATCCCAAGGTCCTTTTGATATTGATCTTGAATATGGGAGTGCCATATGGTAACTTTGTGGGGCTTCAAAGATTTGACTCTATTGACCCTGTGAAGAGTCTACAGAGCAATGATTTTTGTATGGGCTCCTGTAAGCTATTGATTGTGATCTGAGTGATTGAGCGAGATTGGATAGATGGATAAAATCCTTTTATGGTAGGTCTTCATTCATTCTATCTGATAAATGTTACCTGATGAAGTGTGAACCGTTAATCCTACTAAGAAGAAAGATATTTAAGTTAGAGTTCAAGATTATGTAATAAACTTAGGCTAAAGTCATAGGGCTAAGGTCTCATTTATATAAAAATAAAACATGAGCAATGCCTTATAACTAAGATGTTAGGCTAAGTACCAAGAGGGACCATGAAACATAAAGTGAGGCTAAGCTAGGAAAGTAAAGGATCCTACAAACATGAAAGTTAAACACGGTTTTAAAACAAAAGGGAACAAAAGAGGGAGAAATATAAAAGAACCAAACATGATTTCTAGGCTAGGGCTTGGTTGTGTTAAGAAACATGATTAATTCTTGGCATAAAAAAATAAACTTAGTTCATTGCATTTTCTAAAGTGTTCCCACCAATTTTGTTTCCATGAAATTTGAATTTAAACTGAAGGGTCTAAGCAAGGGTTTTTAAAGGAGGGTTTTAAGACATTCAGAACATGGATTTAATCTTAAGTTTATACAAACCAAAGTCTAGTAAAATCTTAAATGAGGATTAATCTATAAAATTCAAGTGTAATCACCTCAATGAAGGTCCCATGAAACCTATAATTAAAACATGAACATCCACTATTAGTAGTATTAGGTGAAGTTAAAGCAGGATCATGAATAAATATGCCACCCTTATTAGGTCTGGATGATATTCAAATATAATCAATCTACAAAACATGCCATGTTTTTAGGGTTAAAGTTCAAAGTTATACAAGGGTCCCTATTTTTTTTAATAAATGGGGGTATGTTGACCTCAACACATATAGATAAATGCCTTAGAAGAATTACAAATAAGATTCATATAATCGGGCACAAGTCATGTGGTTTAAGATGTGTCAAGAATTAGCATTTTTAAGTATATGTGACTAGATTTATGTGTCTACACCTGTTTGCTCCCTAAGTATTTTTCATTTTGACCCTTATGGAGTTTGGTTGCTATGTTTTCATTCCTACTACTACCTATGGATTTGGTTTGGGTTTGATTTAGAGACAATTAAATGGATGGATTAAATTTCTATAATGGATTATCTATTTTTATTTATGCTGGGAAAAGGGAGATGGAGTTTTTAGCAATGTCACTAAATGAATGTTAAAAAAGGTCTTTTGGGGTCCTTTAAGCTAATCATTAGAGTGATTTAGAATGTCATTGACATGGATTATGCATAAATGCTAATAAAGAGTAGGGTAAACTCAAAGTTAAACTGCAATATTTGTAAAAAAATTAATAAATGACTTTGGAAACAAGAATATGAATTGGAGGGTGGTAGAGTGTTTTGTGCATCTATATTTTAGACGTACTTTGGTTAAGGACCTAGAGTTTGTCAACATGGAGACTCAATATTAGATTTAACTCTTTGGTTTATAAATTAGGGGTTTGGTTTTGATGAGGAATTTTAGGGAACTCGAAGAATGGTTTTTTAGCTTGGTGATTTACATGGAATAATTGGAGGAGTTTATTCGAGATGGAAATTCACATTAGGGTAAAATATTTCCTCCTTTGAATTTGGAGGCCCTAAAATCCCCATGGCTTATTTTAGTTATCTTCTTGAAAAAAATATGGCATACAAATAATATTATATTGATAAATATTTTTTTAGGATAAGTGGTATTTAGGGGAAAAAGATGACGGTGAAGAGGTAAATTATAGAGATTATTTCAGTTGGGGGTTTGGATGGCTCCAAGGGAAAGTATGAAATTGTAATGGTTTTTGATGAGACCAAAAATCATTTAGAGTTTATCCAAGGAAGTAATGGAGTTAATTGGGGGGATGCAACATGTATGGGTTTAGAAATAGTTGAGGTGGTGAATTTGGGGATGGTCCCATTGGGAGTCTAGAAAATAAGGCATCTAAGAGAAATTTTGGTAAATGGTTCTAAGCTAGTGGTCCTATGGGAATTGATGATGTTTTATAATCTAGTGTGGCTAGTGGTGGGGATCACTTGAAATTAGGGATGGTATTAGAGTTTTCATATAAGGTGGTCATAGAGGTGGGAACAGTGGTGGAGGTGATAAGGCAGTTACTCATGGAGCTATTAAATTTGATGTTATTGGAGGGATGGAAATCATTTCACACACCATTGACATCATTGACATGGATGCCCATATGGATTTTGACATGTTTGAGTATATTTTATGCATGTATTTAATTTTTTTATGTTATGGTATTTCTTATTGTATTGAGATACATAGTATTTTTATGATCACTAGCTTTACTAGCTAATTTGGTTCGGGATATGTCCCCAATTTTTGTATTACTCAAACACTAAGGCTTATACCTTTTTTAATTTTATTACCATGAAAGTTTTTGATAAGATAATTTTTTTTTTACTCTTTATTTTTTAATAGATGGGTGAGGAACACCCCAACTCTTAATTACTTATTAAAAAAATAAGAGTATTAAAATAAATCATAACTCATGGATAGAGTTGTTATGCACAACTAAAAAAGTTAATAAAAATAAAAAGCTACTTAAAGTTAACAAAATTTACTATTTTTAGTAGTTAATATTTTTATAAACTTTTTACATGCAATATCATATGAGCCTAATAATTATCTCTTATCTCTACATGTCTAAATAAATCTCAAGGGTGGCTTGCAACTCAAGTTCATGTGCAGTTATAAAATTATTAAATTTCAAAAATTTGATAAAGATTTAAAAAAATGTATTTTTGGCCTCTAATGGTTAATTTTAGAGATAAATTTTTTTCAGAATGGTCACTAAGACTCTATATATACTATTATATGCATAGATAACATGGAGTTGATAGTAATAAATGTCTCAAATGGATTCAAAGATAAAAAATTATGGCCTCCAAAAGGTATGCTCTCATATCATTATCCTTTAATTTAAAACAACTTAGCTCATGCAATTTGTTTTGATTAAACTTATACCATTTGTACTTTTAAATATTATTCCATTCCCATTCTAAAATGCAAGTGTTTTATTCCTAACATAATCCTTTCCACTATACCAATATGTTTTGTAGCTACATTCTCTAATGTTCACTATCTTCTTGTCCAAAATGTGTGTTGTCTCTTCTTTCTTCCTTGGCACTTGTTGCTTCCAATCCATTTATTATTATTCTTACCATTCATTATACTACATTAAATGATGAAGAATTATCAAAATTATTTGGCAACCTTACCTCATAAGTATTGTCATTTATTTTCTTCAAAATTTTACGTATTCCAATTTTCTTATACTTTATGTATGTTCCCTAGGAAAATATTTATTTTATTAGGTACACCATCACTAACTCTACTTCTTCAAATACCTTTAGTCTTATTTTTACATCAACTACTACTTTATAATTTTCATTATTTTTTTGTATGTTCTTCCTTACTTCATCTTTAAACTTCTATATGTGATCTACAAATGCCTCTACATCATCACTAACTTTATTTTCAATAGGTAATCACACTAATTATAAAATCCTTTTAGTATTTATACCACAAACAAATTGTAATGGTGATTTTATAATTTACTTATTCATTGAACTATTATATAAAAAATCAACCTATAATAGAACTAGTTCCCATTGCTTGGGCTTCTCTATAACTATTCATTTCAAAAAGTTTCATAAACTCCTATTTATTATATTTATCTACCCATTTGTTTCAGGGTGGCATGAAATATTCAATTTTAGTTTAGTTCCCAAATTCTTGCATATATTCCTCAAAAAATGACATAGAAATTTGGTATCCCTATCTGAAGTAATGTTATTTGGAACACCATACCATCTAAAAATATATTTGAAAAATATATCTGCTACTCTAGTGGCATCATTATTTTACCTTCTTGCAATAAAATGTACCATCTTAGAGAATCTATCTATGTAAAAAAAAATTGAATCATTACCTCTTCATGTTTTTTGAATTCCCAATACAAAATCCATACTCAAATATGTCCACAACCCTTTTAGCACTGACAATGTCATGTATATCCCTTTGTTTTATACATGTAATTTAACCAATTGAAATATTCTACATCTTGACACATACTTTGTTACATTTATTTTCATCTTTGGCCAAAAATTCTTATCTTTCACCAAAGATATTATCTTATTTTTACCAAAATGTCCATCTAAACCAGCACTATATGAACTTATCTCATAATATTATCTTTCATGTATGCAACTATAATACATAATTGGTTTATATTAAAGAGATAACTATATTGCATAATATAATCATCATGAATAGAGATAATATCACTTACTAATGGATTATTTCAATACTCAACAATATTTTTGAAATCTAGATTAGAATCATACAAGTCCTTGATATTCTAAAATCAAACTACATCAATGACCATATTAGTTAACAATGCCACACACCTACTCAAAGCACTTTCTACCTAATTCTACTCAAATATGTCCATGACCCTTTTGACACTAGCAATGCCATATATAGCCCTTTGTTTTATACATGGAATTTAACCAATTGAAATATTATACATCTTGACACATACTTTTTTGCATTTATTTTCATCCCTGGCCAAAAATTCTTCTCTTTCACCAAAGACATTATCTTATTTTTACCAAAATGTCCATCCAAACCATCTCTATGAAGTTATCTTATAATATTATCTTTCATATATGCAATTGTAATACCTAATTTCTTTCTATTAAAGAGATAACCATACTACATAATATAATCATCATGAATAGACATAATATCACTTACTAATGGATTATTTCAATACTCATCAATATTTTTGATATCTAGATTAGAATCATACAAATCCTTAATATTATAAAATAAAACTACTTCACTCACCATATTAGTTATCAATGACAAACACCTACTCAAAACACTTGTTACCTGATTCTACTTAGATATTCCATGACCCTTTTGGCACTAGAAATTTCATGTATAACCCTTTGTTTTATACATGGAATTTAACCAATTGAAATATTCTACATCTTAACACATACTTTGTTACATTTATTTTCATCTTTGGCCAAAAATTATTCTCTTTCACTAAATATATTATCTTATTTTTACCAAAATGTCCATCCAAACCACCACTATGAAGTTATCTCATAATATTATCTTGCATATATGCACCTATAATACACAATTCCTTTATATTAAAGAGGTAACCATACTGCATAATATAATCATCATGAATAGAGATAATATAACTTATTAATGGATTATTTCAATACTCAACAATATTTTTGAAATCTAGATTTGAATCATACAACTCCTTGATATTATAAAATCAAACTACTTCACTCACCATAGTAGTTAACAATGCCACACACCTACTCTAAACACGTACTACCTAATTCTACTCAAGTATGCCTATGACCCTTTTGGCACTGGCAATGCCATGTATATCCCTTTGTTTTATACATGGAATTTAACTAATTTAAATATTATACATATTGACACATACCTTTTTAAATTTATTTTCATCTTTGGTAAAAAAAGTCTTATCTTTCATCAAAGGTATTATCTTATTTCTACCAAAATGTCCATCCAAACCACCACTATGAGGTTATCTCACAATATTATCTTTCATAGATGCATCTATAATACACAATTTCTTTTTATTAAATAGATAACCATAATTCATAATATAATCATCATGAATAGAGACAATATCACTTACTAATGGATTATTTCAATACTCAACAATATTTTTTAAATCTAGATTAAAATCATACAAGTCCTTGATATTCTAAAATCAAACTTATTCACTCACCATAGTAGTTAAAAATTCCATACATCTACTCAAATCACACTCTACTTGATTCTACTCAAATATGCCCATGACCCTTTTGGCACTGGCAATGCCATGTATAGCCCTTTTTTTTATACATGGAATTTAAAAAATTGAAATATTCTACATCTTGACCCATACTTTATTACATTTATTTTCATCTTTGGCCAAAAATTCTTCTCTTACACCAAAGACATTACATTATTTTTACCAACAACCACCACCATGAAGTTATCTTATAATATTATATTTCATATATGAAACTATAATACACAATTTATTTATATTAAAGAGATAACCATACTACATAATATAATCATCATGAATAGATACAATATCACTTACTAATGGATTATTTCAATACTCAACAATATTTTTGAAATATATATTAGAATCATACAAGTCCTTGATATTATAAAATCAAACTACTTCACTCACCATAGTAGTTAACAATGACACACACCTACTCAAAACACTTGCTACCTGATTCTACTCAAATATGTCCATGAACCTTTTGGCACTAGAAATGTCATGTATAGCCCTTTGTTTTATACATGGAATTTAACCAATTGAAATATTCTACATCTGGACACATACTTTGTTACATTTATTTACATCTTTGGCCAAAAATTATTCTCTTTCACCAAAGATATTATCTTATTTTTACCAAAATGTCCATCCAAACAACCACTATGAAGTTAGCTCATAATATTATCTTGCATATAAGTACCTATAATACACAATTCCATTCTATTGAAGAGGTAACCATACTACATAATATAATCATCATGAATAGAGATAATATCACTTATTAATGGATTATTTCAATACTCTAAAATATTTCTAAAATCTAGATTAGAGTCATACAACTCCTTGATATTCTAAAATCAAACTACTTCACTCACCATAGTAGTTAACAATGCCACACACCTACTCAAAACACTTACTACCTGATTCTACTCAAGTATGCCCACGACCCTTTTGGCACTGGCAATGCAATGTATATCCCTTTGTTTTATACATGGAATTTAGCCAATTGAAATTTTCTACATATTGACACATACCTTTTTAAATTTATTTTCATCTTTGGTAAAAAATTCTTCTCTTTCACCAAAGATATTATCTTATTTCTACCAAAATGTCCATCCAAACCACCACTATGAAGTTATCTCATAATATTATCTTTCATATATGCAAATATAATACACAATTGCTTTCTATTAAATAGATAACCATACTTCATAATATAATCATCATGAATAGAGACAATATCACTTACTAATGGATTATTTCAATACTCAACAACATTTTTGAAATCTAGATTAGAATCATACAAGTCCTTGATATTCTAAAATCAAACTAATTCACTCACCATAGTAGTTAACAATGCCATACACCTATTCAAAGCACTTGCTACTTGATTCTACTCAAATATGCCGATGACCCTTTTGGCACTGGCAATGTCATGTATAGCCCTTTATTTTATACATGGAATTAAAAAAATTGAAATATTCTACATCTTGAACCTTACTTTGTTACATTTATTTTCATCTTTGGAAAAAAATTCTTCTCTTACACCAAAGACATTATATTATTTTTACCAAAATTTCCATCCCAACCACCACCATGAAGTTATCTCATAATATTATCTTTCATATATGTAACTATAATACACAATTGATTTCTATTAAATATATAACCATATTACATAATACAATCATCATGAATAGATACAATATCACTTACTAATAGATTATTTCAATACTCAACAATATTTTTGAAATCTAGATTAGAATCATACAAGTCCTTGATATTATAAAATCAAACTACTTCACTCACCATAGTAGTTAATAATAACACACACCTACTTAAAACAATTGCTACTTGATTCTACTCAAATATGTCTATGGCCCTTTAGGCACTGGCAATGTCATGTATATACTTTTGTTTTATACATGGAATTTAACCATTTGAAATATTATACATCTTGACACATACTTTTTTACATTTATTTTCATCTTTGGCCAAAATTTATTCTCTTTCACCAAAGATATTATCTTATTTTTACCAAAATGTCCATCCAAACCACCACTTTGAATTTATCTCATAATATTATCTTTCATATATGCAACTATAATACACAATTACTTTCTATTAAAGAGATAACCATACTGCATAATATATTCTTCATGAATAGAGATAATATCACTTATTAATGGATTATTTCAATACTCAACAATATCTTTGAAATATAGATTATAATCATATAACTCCTTGATATTCTAAAATCAAAGTACTTCACTCACCATAGTAGTTAACAATGCCATACACCTACTCAAAGCACTTGCTACTTGATTCTACTCAAATATGCCAATGACCCTTTTGGCATTGGCAATGTCATGTATAGGCCTTTGTTTTATACATGGAATTTAAAAAATTGAAATATTCTACATCTTGACCCTTACTTTGTTATATTTATTTTCATCTTTGGAAAAAAATTCTTCTCTTACACCAAATACATTATATTATTTTTACCAAAATGTCCTTCCCAACCACCACCATGAAGTTATCTCATAATATTATCTTTTATATATGTAACTACAATACATAATTGATTTCTATTAAATATATAACCATATTACATAATACAATCATCATGAATAGATACAATATCACTTACTAATAGATTATTTAAATACTCAACAATATTTTTGAAATCTAGATTAGAATCATACAAGTCCTTGATATTATAAAATGAAACTACTTCACTCACCATAGTAGTTAACAATAACACACACCTACTTAAATAGTTGCTACTTGATTCTAATCAAATATGTCTATGGCCCTTTTGGCACTGGCAATGTCATGTATATCCTTTTATTTTATACATGGAATTTAACCATTTGAAATATTATACATCTTGACACATACTTTGTTACATTTATTTTCATCTTTGGCCAAAAATTATTCTCTTTCACCAAAGATATTATCTTATTTTTACCAAAATGTGCATCCAAACCACCACTTTGAAGTTATCTCATAATATTATCTTTCATATATGCAACTATAATACACAATTGCTTTCTATTTAAGAGATAACCATACTACATAATATCATCTTCATGAATAGAGATAATATCACTTATTAATGGATTATTTCAATACTCAATAATATCTTTGAAATCTAGATTATAATCATACAACTCCTTGATATTCTAAAATCAAACTACTTCACTCACCATAGTAGTTAACAATGCCATACACCTACTCAAAGCACTTGCTACTTGATTATACTCAAATATGTCCATGACCCTTTTGGCATTGGCAATGCCATGTATAGCCCTTTGTTTTATACATGAAATTTAACCAATTGAAATTTTCTAAATCTTGACACATACTTTTTTACATTTATTATCATCTTTGGTAAAAAAAATTCTCTTTCACCAAAGATATTATCTTATTTTTACAAAAATGTCTATCCAAACCACCACTATGAAGTTATCTCATAATATTATCTTTGATATGTGCAACTATAATACATCATTTATTTCTATTAAAGAGATAACAATACCACATAATATAATCATCATGAATAGAGACAATATCACTTACTAATGGATTATTTCAATACTCAACAATATTTTTGAAATTTATATTAGAATCATACAAGTCCTTGATATTCTAAAATCAAACTACTTGCATGCGTACTCAAATCACTTAGTACCTGATTCTACTCAAATATGTCCATGACCCTTTTGGCATTGGCAATGTCACGTATAACCATTTGTTTTATACATGGAATTTAGCCAATTGAAATATTCTACATCTTGACACATACTTTGTTACATTTATTTTCATCTTTGGCCAATAATTCTTCTCTTTTACCAAAGATATTATCTTACTTTTACCAAAATGTCCATCCAAACCACCACTATGAAGTTATCTCATAATATTATCTTTAATATATCCAACTATAATACACAATTGCTTTTTATTAAATAGATAACCATACTTCATAATATAATCATCATGAATAGAGACAATATCACTTACTAATGGATTATTTCAATACTCAACAATATTTTTGCAATCTAGATTAGAATCATACAAGTCCTTGATATTCTAAAATCAAATTACTTAAATCACCATAGTAGTTAATAATGCCACACACCTACTCAAAGCACTTACTACCTGATTCTAATCAAATATCTACATGACCCTTTTGGCACTGGAAATGTCATGTATATCCCTTTGTTTTATACATTATATTTTAAGCAATTGAAATATTATACATCTTGACACATACTTTTTTACATTTATTTTCATCTTTGGCAAAAAATTATTCTCTTTCACCATAGATATTACTTATTTTAAAAAAAATGTCCATCCAAACCACCACTATGAAGTTATCTCATAATATTATCTTTAATATATGCAACTATAATACATAATTGCTTTATATTAAAGAGATAACCATACTACATAATATAATCATCATGAATAAATACAATATTACTTACTAATGGATTATTTCAATACTCAACAATATTTTTGAAATCTAGATTAGGATCATACAAGTCCTTGATATTATAAAATCAAACTACTTCACTCACCATAGTATTTAACAATGACACACACCTACTCAAAACACTTGCCACCTGATTCTACTAAATAATGTCCCTAACCCTTTCATTTAACCAATTTAAATATTCTACATCTTGACACATACTTTGTTACATTTATTTTCATCTTTGGCCAAAAATTCTTATCTTTCACCAAAGATATTATCTTATTTTTACCAAAATTTCCATCCAAACCACCACTATGAAGTTATCTCATAATATTATCTTTCATATATGCAACTATAATACACATTTGATTTATATTAAAGAGATAACCATACTACATAATATAATAATCATGAATAGAGATAATATCACTTATTAATGGATTATTTCAATACTCAACAATATTTTTGAAATCTAGATTAGAATCATACAACTCCTTGATATTCTAAAATCAAACTACTTCTCTTGCCATAGTAGTTAACAATGCCACACACCTAATCAAATCACTTGCTACATGATTCTACTCAAATATGTCCACAACCCTTTTGGCACTGGCAATGCCATGTATAGCCCTTTTTTTAATACATGGAATTTAGCCAATTGAAAATTTCTACATATTAACACATACCTTTTTAAATTTATTTTCATCTTTGGTAAAAAATTCTTCTCTTTCACCAAAGATATTATCTTATTTCTACCAAAATGTCCATCCAAACCACCACTATGAAGCTATCTCATAATATTATCTTTCATATATGCAACTATAATACACAATTGATTTATATTAAAGAAATAACCATACTACATAATATAATTATCATGAATAGAGATAATATTACTTACTAATGGATTATTTCAATACTCAAAAATATTTTTGAAATCTAGATTAGAATCATACAAGTCCTTGATATTCTAAAATCAAACTACTTCACTCACCATATTAGTTAACAATGCCACACACCTACTCAAAGCACTATCTACCTAATTCTAATTTATTTATTTATGACTAAAAATAATAGTAAACCCTTGTACGAAAAAAACCCACTTTTCATGTCTAATATTTATTTTATTTTGAGTGTTCACATACCTTAAGGCTTCAAGGTCTGTAAATATAATAAACTCATTAAGCATAAAATAATGCTTCCAATGTCTTAGTTTTTGTATAATGGTATAAAATTCAATGTCATATGTATAATATTTATTCCTTACCTCACTCAAATTCTCACTATAATATTATATTGGACTTCCTTTATAACTCAATACTACACCAAAACCTACATTTCAAGCATCATAGTCCACCTCAAACACTTTTCTAAAATATGGCAATGCTAAAATGGAAACCTTTTTCAACTTATTATTTAGCAATTGAAAAATTTATATTTCTACCCTTGTCCACACATTATTTTCCCATTATTTAATTTATTATTGGTATAATGCTACTACTGAAATTCTTAATGAATTTTAGTTAAAAGGTATCTAAACCATGGAAAATTATTACCTCTAATATGATTCTTGGAGTAGGTCATTAAACAATTTCCTTTATCTTTTATTCATTTATTCTTACACCATATTTTGAAATGAAAATACCAAAAAATACCAAACCCTTCTACATAAGCTTTCACTTCTTCAAATTTGCATATATAATTTCCTTTCTTAAAAATTATAATACCATTATCAAATGCCATAAGTTATCTTCTTTTACATTATTAAATATCAAAATATAATTAAAATAGACTACTAAAAACTTACCAAAAAAACTCATATCATAATATTTATCATCCTCATAAATGTGCTGGGTGTATTGGACAATCTGAATAAACTAACCAAATGATCATATAAGCCATACCTAGTCTTGAATGTTGTATTCCATTCATCTCCTTGAATTTTAATTTGACAGTATTTTCTCTATAGATTAATCTTAGTAAAATATGTAGCTTCTACAAACATATCCATCATTTCATCTAGAAAAGATATAAAAAATATGTATTTGATGGTGATTTTTTGATTGATCTTCTATATACACACATACTACATGTTCCATCCTTATTTGGAGTTAGAAATGTAAGAGTTCTACATGAACTCATGCTATCCTTCACTACACCCTTTCTTACCAATACAATCACTTGTTTATTCAAATCTATTGTGCTCATCATTTAAGTTGCTTGATTAGTTAGAGTTAATATTGAAATTAAATCAATGTGATCTTGAATATATCTTTTTGGTGGTAAATCATCTAGTAACTCATCAGATATAACATCAACATATTTCTCTAACACTTTTTAACTTCTACTAGTACTTGTACGATCTTTGATTCTTCCTCATTTAACATTAATGCATATTAAAATCATTTTATGTTCATTTGAGATAAATTATTATATGGATAGAATTATTTCTACTTGCCCTTTCCTTATTAATTAATATAACTACCTTTTATCCTTAATTCAAAAAAGTATATGTGTTCTTCTCTCTATCATGGATTACTTTCTTTTCATATTTCCATGGTATTCCAAACAATTTCTGACATACATCCATTGGGATAAAATCACACCATATTTCATCCCTATGGAAAAGTTGATTAAACACTTCTTATCGACAATAACTTCATTTACCTTTTTAAACCATGAAATACAATAAGGATATAATGTTTTTCACATTATAGACCTAGTTTCTATACTATTTATTTATAAACCATATTTTCAATACTTCCACCATCAATAATAACTATACATAACTTTCCTCCTAAAGTGCACCTAGTTAAGAAAATATTTATATCCCACCTTGAGTCATCACTGTATTTATCATGTGACTACTCTATCCTTAGAGAAATCATTGTTATTCTCATCATAAGACTTTATCCTACATTTATTACAACTTATGGATTCTTTTATCAGCCTCAACTTTAACCAAAGTCACTCTTGACTGATCTTCCTACCTCCTCTCTTGTGCATGATAGTGTGGACATTCAAATGCTCTATGCCCGGATTCACCATAATTATGGAAAATATAAGGTCTACATAAAGTGTTCCAACCTATACCAACAATATAATGTCTATCTGTAAGAAATCCTTTTCCTTTTTATTTATTTTAAAACCCATTTCTTATATATTATTGCTAATCCATCCCACATGATGATTGTCCTTTTGTGGGACTAAAACCACCTCTTCCCCTTACTTGAGATGACTATCATTTCTTCAACCCAGGTGATCTCCTGAAATATTGCCTAATATTCTTCTCTTTATCCTTCAAAGCTAGTTGATAATCATTTTCCATATTGGTAATACTATGCATGTTTGATTTTGTAGTCATATAAAATGAAAAAAATGATAACTTGAGCATGGATAATGACACCCAACCCTTAGATGCTTCTTACTTGCTCTCATGACCCTCATAGGCATCTTTTCACTGATTCTCAATCAGCTTTATCCTTCCAAACTTGATCCTAACTAAGCTATGACCCTCTTTCCATGACTAACCATCCCCCCAGGTCCCATTTACTTAGGACTATAACATCAGTGCCACTCCTATCCACTTTTGAAATTATTATCCAAGTCTATTTCTAGCCCCAATGGTCATTTTTTTTTTGGTTCCCTATCCTTCTCCTTGTTAGCCTAAAGTGAACACATTTAACCCATGACCAATAGATCCCTATAAAATCCCATTCAAAGATCATTTGGAAAGGGTTAGAAAATATCATTAAGAAAGCAAGAATACAAGCAAGAATACTCAAGAAATCTTCCCTATTCTTTCCATACAACCAACCTATACACTTTCAGGTCAATTCAAATCATTACACCAATCCATAGGCATATCAAGCACATTTAGTTTAATATTTTTTTCATATTCATATGCTAAATGGCATAAAGCACATAAAGTGGGAGAACTACATATGGATTGATCCCTCTTTAGAGTATTGGTATGTAGACAATGTGCCCACACAAAGGGTGTGGATCCACATCCAATGAATATGACACACACTAATCCCCCCTCTTTCTTTAAATTGGTCAAATCATAATGGAAGATAGGGTTTGAAGAGAAAATATTCTCTATAGACTTATAATTACCTAAACTTCATAGATAGGGTCACATAGGAACAAAATCTAGAAAGCCTAGATCCTCAGAACAACAATGAAAGAGGTGGACTACAACACTAGTACCACTCTTGTCTAGTTCTAGTGCTCCTATCTAATCATAAAACAATGTTTAGATATTAGTTTGTGATAGTGTTCTAGTCCTGCATAGTGAATTCTAGCCTTTGTCTTAGTTGGATCAACCAGTTTCTAGATAAGTTTTATTTTCTTCCCTTTATTATTATTTTTAGAAAATTCTATATTGTAATCAAATTTCACAAATTAGTAGCTTGATAATTTCATATTTATTTATTGATTTGACTACTCAGACACTTTAACTAAATTAGGAATAAAACCCCAATTATTCCCAAAATTTTTAAATCATTTGGTGAATTTGACTTACTTTATTTATGCATAAAAACCCTAGGGTAAATTTCCTATTGATTTTTCATATATTTTTTTGATTTTTCACTTGCATAATAAAATTATAAATTTGCATAAAGTTTTAAAATTTCATAGTAATTTTAAAATAATTTTCTTTCAAACCCTAGTTAACCATACTAGGTCCCAGTAATTTTCCAATAATTTTATAAATTTTTACTAGCATATTGAAATCAAAAAATCCATTCAAAATTTAAAATTTCTTATTAATTTTTCAAAAAAAATATTTTTCCAAACTCTAGTTGCATCTACTAGGTCTCATCAAATCACTAATTTTCAAATAAATTTTTGATTTTTTACTTGCATATCTAACTTAGAAATTCACTTTCAATTTCATAGTAAATTGTTCAAATAATCATTTTTCAAACCCTACTTGCCTATTCTAGGTCCCATTACTTCTTGAGGTTTCAAGATGAAGTGCAAAACTTAGTGGCAATCCTCCTGAGTTTACCTAGATTATTTCAACATGAATACATACCATAGATAGATAACCAACTCAAGTTCCTATTATAGATTCTACACATCTAGATTACACTAATTTTAATAAAGATAACTTTGATAATAAGTAGTATGAAAATAACAATGATGATGTACACACCAATGCTTATGCTATACCACATTGGAATACTGATCCACTTCTACCAATTATTGATAATGAAGTTGTACTCAACAAATATTTGATCCTATAAAGTTTTTGGGAAAGACTCCAGGACTAGCCCTGAGATCATACTCTTATATTGCAATCTATCATGGAAATTAAAAAGGCTAAGCAAGTTGAATCTTCCATTCCTAAAGAACAACTAGTTAAAAATGACACTACAAAGGCAACTATGTCTCAACAACCCCCTATAGTAGCCCAACCTTCCTCTATGCCACCAGCTATAACTAATACATCTTTGTCTCTTGATGTAGCAACTCTTGTGTAAGAGATAAGATCTCTTTAATCCAAGGTGATACATCTTGAGCAAGGTGTCTGTAGACCTACATAGGCTTTGTATTTTTTTTCTTTACTACATACACCATTAACACATCACATTGATTCTACACCCTTATCACAAGGTTTTGTTCAACCCAAGCTTACTCTTTATGATGGCAAGGGTGATCCAAAAACCCCTTTAAGAGCTTTTCATGCAACATGCTTGGACTATGTACCAAATGATTGGCTACTAACCAATCTATTTACATGGATCCTAAATGATTATGCTTTATAATGGTTCTATAGTCTACTAAATCAGTCAGTTAGTGCATTCAATCCTTTGGTTGACATGTTCCTAGCTCATTTCGGCATTAACATTGGTGAAAAGGTTTCATATGTCCAAGTTGTATAATAGAAACAAAGGTCAAATGAGCATCTCACAGAGTATGTTCTCTGATATAATACTATCTTGGCTACGATGACTAGTCCCATGGTCGATCAATAATTGTAATATCTATTCAAATAGAGTCTTTTACCAGATTGACATGAATCAATTATGTTAAAAATATTCTCTTCCATCACTAAATTATGTCTCACACTAAAGGAAAGAGAAGTCAAGTTAATTTCTATGGGAAAACTCAAGTACACAAGTATCTCAAAAATAACCAATAAGAGTAATAACAAAGTCCCTATAAAGTTAAGGACAATGATAAATAGACTCAGAATCCATTGATAGTTAATGTGGCTTCAGAGCACCCTCAGTATGTGGTTTTATCAGCACCTCCTTGATGTACATTTACCAATCTACCAGTTTCTCCAGCTAGAGTTTTACAATAGTTATTAGAATGTAACATCATATCTCTCCCTCCTATTTGGGAAGTTGATCCAACAAAGCCTCTTCCATGGGGATATGATCAACGTGCATTTTGTAAGTTTCATAGGGCACTAGGCCATACAAAAAATAGATGCATCAATTTGAGACACAAGATATAGGATTTGATAGATGGAAATCATATTGATCTTGGTACTTTAATTGAGCCTCCTTAGGAAAATCAAACATAGGATAAAACATTGAATATATTCTCCAATCCTTTTTTGTAACATTATAAATAAGAGACAAGGGACACATTAGGTGTTCACCATCCATATCATGCACATCCTCCATCAGATATATATAGATCACCTTTAATTGAGTTACATCTTTTGAGAAACATGATTGGGGTACACGATTCTAGAGTTTTAGCTAGACCTTCCATCTCCTTCTCAGAGTAGGAGATAGTTGAGGATGATTTAGATTATATTTCACTCTTCATCGGAGCTTATATTTATAGTCATCCTATTCATAGTATTCTCATAGATAATGGATCTAGTGTCAACATGTGCATTATGACATTACTACAGCATTTGGGATATTCAAAGCAAGATATTATCCTAAAAAACATAGTTATAAATGGATTTAGTGAGCACATACAGAGTTTATTGGGTGAGATTGCACTTCCTCTATAGGTTGGTTCAAAACACATGGCCACACCATTCATAATTATTTCTAGTGTAGGAGTTTTTGACATGTTACTTGGTCAAACATGGATTTAGAAACTCCAAGTAATACCTTCTATAGTTCATAAATGTGTGAAATTTATTCATGTGAATTATGTTATTATATTTGGTGGAGATCCATATGAGTTACCACTCCCCACTTTAGAGCCATCTACTTTGTAGTCATCAGTTTTAGTTCAGTCACCAATTTCAATTCAGCCACTAGTTTTATTTTCTCCACTAATTTTAGTTCTTCCTCCAGTACAAATTTAGACATAGTTGAGGCATACATCACCAACATAGAGGGTTCATATACCTCCACAAATTTAGGATTCTATATAGCTTCTAGCTACCATATTCACACCCAAGGTAGTCTCATTGAGATCTCATGCATTTACACATAGAGCACATGTTTAGATAGCTTCTCTTACTCCTAGATGAGTCCCTAAGATCCATAAAGTTATATCCACTTCTCAAAGTTATAAAGGGATCCCATAGTTAGTTTTTACTTTAGAGATTTCAAAGCATCTAAAGCATATACAACTTTTAGAGTCACAGCCTAAACATTTCCATCATGCTTCATGATCACACATGATTCCACTCTTTGATATAGGACACCATGATAGGGAGTCTTGCATGAGACTCATCGGTTAATATAATCTCTTCTCAAGCCTTGCATGTACATAGTTTCCTTTGATTTATTATACATAGTCTTCATGTGATTAATTATACATATCTCATATTCTAAAAATACCAAAATAATATAACATATAAAAAATTCCAAAAACATTCAAATATGTCAAAACACCAAAAACATTTTGATTATATGCATCATCCATGCTTTATAACACTACTACTACGTTAAACTTACATTTGCTATTCTATGCTATTGTTTGTCAATTTATCTATATTACCATGCTTCACTTGATCTTCTTTGAGTGTGTGTAGTGACTTCTAGCTACTTGATTGCTTTAATCTACCCATTGAGGGTGGTATCCTACTTATAAATTTGAGACACATATTGATATACATACCCACTAGGGTCATATTCTACATGACTACACCATCCAGGTTATGTTATTCCTATACCATACACTTTAGTTATCATGTTGATGTACATTATTTATTAGCTTACATAGATTACCCTATCAAAACTCACTAGTATCTATCACTTTCATCTTTCTTAGCATATACCTATTCTTTTACTAACATGTATTGCATACTTTCACTCTTGATTTGATTAGTTAGATGTAACTGTATTTTTCTAGTCTTTACATGCTTTATCTTCTTTCTTAGTTTAGCTTGATGTGATTGCATTTCTAGTTCCTGCTTGTCTCCTATATGTGCCTTAGGACATTTTCAAAATTCCTTTATTTATAATCATGTGTGTGCCTTAGGAAATTTTCCAATGTCCTTTACATGTACTCTTCTATGTGATTGTGGCTCTCACGCCAACCTTTGCTTATTTCTAATTATATGTGTATGTAGAATTTGAACAAGCCTTGTATGATTAATTTACAACTTGGGTGGTATGTGCCCATGTTACTTATTTTCTTGGCCCCTTGGTCACTCTTATATACTTCTTGATTCTTGCTTTGCATGCTTGTTACTTGATTAGTTTTTGATTGATTGTAATGCCATTATACAAATCAGGCATTATCCTACTTTCTTAGATGCCATGATGGACATCATGCTCCATCCCTCCATGACATATAAAAAATAATGCTTCTAGTTATAGTTTAGAACATTACACATGCTATTACATTGTTATATCTATCTAGGCATACTCTTGTTGATCTAACAATCTCTCAATACAAACCATGCTATATCTAGAGATATTTTATCAATTATCATTGCTAGATCATGTATATTTGCAACATAACACACTTATAGCACTCTTTATTTTGAGGGAATTCATTACAAGTTCTCCATTCCTACCCTCAAAAGAGGGAGCAACAAACAAGATATTTTCTATAGAGATCAGAGCTCCTATCGATAAAAAAATCCAATTTTAGAACACTCAAAATAACAACCAGACATCAAACTAGTTAGAACAAATTAGGTAGATAGTGAATATTCTAGAATAGTCATCAATTTTGGCCAAGGAAAATAGTTCTAAGACTAGACTATATCACTAGTGCTGCTACTATCCATTTTCAACACTCCTATCCAAATAGCAAAAAAACTAGTTTTTCCAAAAGCAGACAAAAAAGTAGGTTCAACTATAGTTTTGCACTATCATACCAGTTTAGTAATCATAATTTTTAATATAATTTTTCTCAAATAATCTAGATATATGGGGAATCATGTTTGGCATGATTGGATCTCACTTCCAAATTTAGATATGGTATTTGGTATAACTTCTAGATCAGAATCCATGTTTTAGACACCAGTGATTGGGGCAATGTGTATGACACATTTTTTTTCTTTTCTTTTTGAGTTCAACATTACGTAGGAATTTTTATTATTTGTTTGCCTTATTTCATCTACAATTGGTTGGCATCATTTTGGAGTGGCTTTCATACAAACCTAAACTCCACATTCCTAAGTCCTTGAGTTCTCGAGTGGCTTCCATATAAGCCTAGTTTCCAATTTTGGAGTGGATTTTATACAAGCCTAATCTCCATCTTTCAGGGTGGCCAAGAGTGGCCTAGTTTTTATCATATATTTTATATCCACACAAATATTGATCGATCATAGTACATTAATGGGATCTAAGAGTAATCTCATTTGACACACACTTCATACCGATATCAGTTTATAGCTTCACTTCATGGGGCAATGATGGAGCCAAAGGTCTAGCTAACCTTTGTATTCTTGAGCCACTTATTAAAAAGGGTTAAAAAATAGTCTAAACATTGATCAACACATGAATGACCACTTAGCTTCACTTAGTGAGTGATGATGGAGCCAAAGGGCCAACCTTTGCATTCTTGAGCCACTTTTTAGGGAATGGAGCAATTAACTTTGTTTGTGATATTGCTCTTGGTATAGCATCTTCTAGCATTACTTAGCATAATATAGCATCACTCAACATCACAAAAAGTTTTTTATTGGTTTTCATACTTGGTGAGGTGTATTCATTCCTTTCTCTTCCTCTCTCTTACCTAATTTTATACATTCTTATTTTAGATATAACACATCTAGTAAGAACTAATCTACTCTTTATTTTCTCTTGTAAATTTGCACTTCACAACATGCTCTCTCTACACACACATGACATCACATAGCTTCATGAGAAGCACTAAAATAAAGGGGGTAAAGGTAGTCATATAAAATGCAAAAAATGGTAATTTGAGCATGGATAATGACACCCAACCCTTAGGTCCCTCTTGCTTACTGTCATGACCCTTATAAGAATATTTTCACTGATTCCCAATCATTTGTAGACTTCCATACTTGATCCTAATTGAGTTAGGACCCTTTTTCCATGACTAATCCATACTACCATGTCCCATCTGCTTAGGACAATAACACCACACTAGGACTATAACACTAGTGCCACTCTTGTCTACTTTCAACACTATTGTCCAAGTCCATTTTTGGCCCCAATGGTTAATTTCTTCTAGTTCCCTATCCTTCTCCTTGTTAGCCTAAAGTGAGCACATTCAACCCATGACCAATAGATCCCTATAAAATCCCATTCAAAGATAATTTGGAAAGGGTTGGAAAATATCATTAAACAAGTAAGAATACAAGCAAGACTACTCAAGAAATCTTCCCTATTCTCTACATACAACCAACCTATACACTTTCAAGTCACTTCAAATCCTTACAACAGTCCCTAGCCATCTCAAGTACATTTGATTTAACATTTTTTTTCATATTCATACACTCAATTGCACAAAGAACATAAAGTGGGAGAACTTCATATGGTTTGATCCCTCTTTAGAGCATGGGTATGTAAGTAGCATGCCCACACAAAGGGTGTGGATCAATGTCTAGTGAATCTTATACACACTAATCCACCCTCTTTCTTGAAATTAGTCAAAGCATAATGAATGATAGGGTTTGAAGATAAAATCTACTTTATAGAGAGATTTACACACTTTTAAATACCAAAAACTCACAGACAGGGTCACATAGACCAGTTGAACAAAACCTAAAAAGCTTAGATCCTTAGGACAACAATGACAAAGGTGGACTACAATGCCAATGCCACTTCTATCTAGTTATAAAATTCTTGTCCAATCACAAAATGAAGTTTAGATCCTAATTTAGGATAGTGCTCTAATCCTACACAGTGAATTCCAACTTCTGTCTCAGTCAAATCAATTAGTTTCTATTTAAGTTTTGTTTTCTTCCCCTTATTACTATTTTTAGAAAATTTTGAATTGCAATCAAATTTCACAAATCATTAGCTTAATAATTACATATTTATTTACTAATTTTACTACTCAGACCCTTTAAATAAATTAGGAATAAAACCCCAATTATTCCTAAAATTATTAAATTAGATTCATATTTAATATAAAATTTTAAACCATTTACATACCTTGTATTCAAATGTTCCTCTATTTCACCATGCTCACACTTGAATGGATAACTTGTAAAATTCAGCTATGTAGTCTTACACACTATGTTACTTTTACTATATATTATAAAATATTTTATAGAGGGTTTGTGTATAATTCATAGGGTGGAATTTCTCTCTTAGCTTATTCTTTATCTTATTCCAAGTACTGATCTTCTGTTTACACTTCCTTTGTCTTTTTTATGTAAGTGATCCCAACATATCATTGCATGACTCTTCAAATTTATGCATGAAATTTATAATTAATTCTCCTCTACCACACTTTCCATTCAAAAATATTATCCATACTATTAAACTAATCTATCATCTCCTTTGGTTTTAGTCTACCCCTATCTAAAACACCCAGCTTTATTCCTTAAAATGTTACTTACTTATAATTTAGTAACCATCCTTTATTTGATTGATAATGGATTCTCTTGTTCTATATTATATTTTTGAGTTGATTATTCATGATTTTTTTCTTCTTTATGTCATATCCTCTTTGTCTTTTTTCTATGTCAATTAATAATTACGTTGAGTTATTCCACTTGTCTATGTAGCTATTGCATATTCATATTCATATTTGCATAAAATCTTTGTCATCTTGACATATTTATTAAACATATTCTTAAAAATATAAAATTTCTCCAAAATATAATTTAAACTCAATAATAATTCACATAAAATATTACCTTATTTTTCTACCTAAAGCTGAACCTATTTTGATAATAGATGATGATTCCAAAAAATGCAATAGAGCTAAAACACACACAATTACATAGACAATTGTTGGTAGAAGAGAAAGTTACATGATATTTTCTATTTATTATTCAAATTAATACATAATAGTCTTGAAATAAATTATAACTCATGGATAAAGTTTTCATGCATAACCAAAAATTAAAAATCTAACTGAACTTGTTATTTTTAGCAAACTTCACATGCAAGCTTAGATGGGCCTAATAATAGTCACTTATTTCTTTATTTTTTGTAGGAATAATTCAAAATATATTTTCAAACATGTCCATGATTCTTTTATCACTAGAAATGGCATGTAAAATTTGGTGTTTTTTATATGGAATATATCCACTTGAAATATCCTACATCTTGACACATACATTATTGCATCTCTTTTCAGATTTGGCCAAAAAATAATCTCTTCCACTAAATATATAATATATTTTTTACTAAAGCATCCACCCAAACCACAATTATGAATTTATTTCACAATATTATCTTTTATATACCTAACTAGAGTACATAGTTTCTTTCCCTTAAAAATATTACCATTTAACATCTTTCATAAGATAATAATCATGAATAGAGCCTATCTCAAATGCTAATGTATTCATGAATTATTCAAGTTTATTTCTAAAATTTGGATCAAAATCATACAAGTCTTTGATATTATCAAATTGAACTAATTAACTCACCATAGTTGTTAATAATACCATATTCCTGCTCAAATAACCTACCACCTGATTTTACTTTCTTGATTTATGCTTCAAAATAAGAGTATACCCCTGAAAGAAAGAAACCCAATTCGCATGTCTACTATTTATTTTATTTTGAAACTTCACATACCTTAAGGCTTCAAAGTTTATAAATAGAGTAAACTCCTTAAGCACCAAGTAATGTCTCTAATGTCTTAGCGCTGGTATAATTCAATAGAATTCAACATCATATGTACAATATTTATTCCTCACCTCATTCAAATTCTTAGTGTAATAAATTATAAACCTTCTTTTCAAGCTCAATATTACACCAACACCCACATGTGAAGTGTCAAATTCCACCTCAAAAACTTTTATAAAATATGGTAATTCTAAAAAAGGCATAATTCACCTTCTTCTTCATCCATTAAAAACTTTATCTTGTTTCCCTTGTACACAAAAATACTTTTCCCCTTATGCAATATTTTATTGGTGTAAAAATACTACCAAAATTCTTAATTATTTTTTGTAAAAAGGTTTCTAAACCATGGAAACTTCTTACCTTTGATATGCTTCTTAGAGTAGGCCGTTGAATAATTGATATCATCTTTTATTAATATATTCTTAAACCATATTTTGAAATTGTAAATATCAAAATATCAAACTCTCTTACATTAACTTGTGCTTCTTAAAATTTTCATAGAGATTTAATTTTAAAAATAATTCTAATACCATTCTAAAATTCCTTAGCTTCTCTTCTTTACTATTACTAAATATCAAACTATCATCAAAATAGACTAATATAAACTTACCAATATAAGCTCATAGCACAATATTCATCATAATCATCATAAATGTGTTAGGTCTTTTAGATAATCTGAATGGCATTGCCAATGACTCATATGAGCCATATCTAGTCTTGAATGTTGTCTCAAATTGTAATTTGATAGTAATCACTCCATAGATCAATCTTAGTAATATATTTATCTCCTACAAGAACATCAATCATGTCATATGTGAAAGGTATATGAAATATATATATGATGGTGATTTTGTTTATTTCTCTACTATCTACACATATCCTTAATATTTCATACTTATTTTGAGTTATCAACACATGAGTTGCACATGGACTCATGCTCTCCCTAACTACACATTTTCTCAGCAATTCAGTTACCTATCTATTAAAATCTATATGTTCATTTGTTCTCATATTATAAGCAACTTGATTAGGTAGAGATGATCCTATAATTAAATCAATGTGATGTTAAATATATATTTTTGGTGGTAACCATATAATATGACATCAAGATATTCCTTCAACACTTTTTCTACTTCTTCAAGAATTTTCACAACTTTTGATTCTTCCTTCTTTTCTATTAATGCATAATATAACATTGTCATCTTCATTAACTTAATAAATTATTTTCTAAATAACATGATTTCTACTGAACTTTCTTACTTAAGAGGTAATATAACTACCTTTGAACCATTATTCCAACAAATATGTGTTATTATTTCCATCATGGATTTTTTTCTCTCATATTTGCATAGCCTTCCTAATAATACATGTTATACATCCATTGACATAACATTACACAATATCTCATCACTATATAAAAATATATAAAATTCCACTTATGAAGGATAACTTCATTACCTTTTTAAAATCATGAAATATGATAAGGAAGATTTTCACATTATAGACCTAGTTTCTCTGCCTTTTATGTTGAAACTATATTTTCACAACTTCCACCATCAAAAATAATTTTACATAAAATTCCTCTTAAAGTTTACCTAGTTTGAAAAATATTTGTTCACACTCATGGGCAAATAATATATTTATCATCCACTTTCTATCTCATTAGAACAATCATTGTTCTTCTTATCATAAGATTATCTCCTATATTTGTTAAAACTTCTAAATTATATTGTTTTGCCTTATCTTCAAGAAAATTCATTATTGGTTGATCCTGTTTCTTCCTTTTTTGTGAATGATAGTATAGATAATGAAATTATTTGTGCCCTTATTCACCCCATTTTAAGAAAATAAGATCTATGTGGAGTGTTACAACCTATACCACCACCATAGCCTCTGCCTCTCTAAAATCATATTCCTATTTACTTATTTTGAAACCCCTCTCTTATATTTGTTTATCGACACCATGGGATGATTCTCATTTTATGGGATTAGAAAAAGTTAATCCTGTTAATTAATATGAATGTTCTCTCTTCATCCTAAGAAATATCCTAAATCCTACCCATTTTGTTTTTATTTCAGCTTCAAAGCTGGTTGATTAGCATATTTCATACTAATAATTGATGGGGAATCCAAGAATAAACACACCTATTCTGATCCCTCTTGTTAAGATCTTGCTCCTCTGAAAGAGCACAATATGATTACCAAATATAAGAAATTAAACATGCAGAAATATACCAAAAGTACAAGTAACTAGAATTCACCAATAACACAGAATATGAGAGACAATACACTATCTTGTATTAACGCTTTACAGAAAAGAATACAATAAAGAGCCGCCACACTCTTCCACCTTACAGAGGCTTCCCACACCTCAAGTGTACAATAATTCTTCTTCAAAACACTCTCCTACCAAAAATAGTCCCAACAACCAACTCACACATAGAATTGGTGTTCACCTCTCCAACCAGTCAGTAATAACCCTGCTTGTACACCAAGCACTCTATAGTACTTCAAGTTGATCTCCCATGAACCTGTAACCTACAATTAAATAGACCATACTCACACATGTAGATCTCCTATGAGCTTGCAACAACCTGCAACTCAATAATCTTACAATGGAAGGAACTTCCTTTCCTTCCTTATCAGCTCATTAGTGGAACTAGGAGAAACACACACTTAGTTCTCTTCACTAGCACACCTTACAATACATGCCAATAGGTCTATAAATAGATCCCAGACTTAAACAATAACTTAGACTCTTAATTTAGACAATTATCCATGTATCTCAAGACTCTAACTGGACTTTACATGCAAACACTTCGTTCACTTAACTAACTGTTCATGCAACGAACAATTTTGGAACACACAGGCGACTGATGTTGATCCTTGCTTGCCTAGTTCTACCGACGTCAGCCAACTTCCTACCATCACCAGTTGCCTTCTACACTGGTCATGATCGACGTCAGTCATACTGCCGACGCTGGTGATTCTAGTTCTTCAGCAACCACTTTTTCTCTGTCTGCAAACTTGAAGCTTTTAGCTCCACACCCTAACAATCTCCCACTTGGAGATAAACAACTGCAACCTGTACCTGTACCTATACCCAGTCTAGTTTGTTCCCTTGGCTTTGTATCCCTCCTCAAGATCACTCTTGAAGACCAACCACCACAAATCCCATGGTGCAACTCTGTCATCCAAATCACCTGCCACATCCACATCTACAAACCATGTAGAAAATAACTTGAACCTGCATAGCATGTGCACCTGCTGCTGGTCCCTCTAAGAATCCACTAAACTACCCTTTAGTACTTCTCTCCCAGATTGGCTCCTAACTTGTGACAACTCCCACTGCTTGGGAAAACTCAAGTTTAGTACATACCATGCACTCAACCTCATTATGTGAATCAAGACACTGTCCATAGAACTGTCCAACCATTGGTGTGCTAACCAGCCTCACACAATCATCCTAAAAAAAGTCAACATGTGACCTTCCATGTCTCTAGAACACACTCATGCCAAAGAATCTTGTTGCTCCCAGATTCTCCATGACAAACCTCTAAACTAGCTTTACCTTTAGTTCAACAATACCTGTATATGTAACCCTGCAACAAGCATATCATATAGTAATAGGATAATGTAGCTAATATTATCCAACCTGGTAAAGAGAAACACAATGATCAAACCTCCATTGCCCTACAACTTATACAAGACCATATACCCTGATCTTTCATTTCACGTATCCATTTTCGCTCTTCTTCATCCTGAACATCCATTCATCTCTCAATGCTTACTTCCAGCTGGCAACTCTATCCAAAACACCTGTTTGGTTCTCCTCTAAGGAATTACATCCTCCATCCATGCCAAGCTCCCACTATTTCCTGGATCTACCTATTCTGCTTCTTCAATAACTTCCTGGTCTTATACCATAAGTGAGCAACAAGTAGTGTAAAGAAGGGAAATGATGAATTTAAGAACTTACTTACACCTTCAATCCTCCATAATGGGAACTTGAGACTCCTTGACAACTTGCTGTCCACCCAAAATTTGTCTTAGTGACTGATGTCGGTCACATCTCAGTCTACACCCGATCGATGTCGGTTCCCTGTGACTACCTCCTTGTCGATGTCAGTTACCCCTAGCTGATGCCGATAGTTATCTACCCTGAGTCACCAACGTTGGGATGCACATAGCTGATGTCGATCCTTGTTTGGATGCTGATGCCAATTTTCTTGCCGACGTCGGTCTCTGTGTTTTTCTAATGAGAACTGACTTTTTCTCACGAGCTCCTTTTAGATCAAACCCTTGTCTAAATCACCCTTGCTCTGCTCAAAATTCTTTTGCCCCTTGTGCTAAACTCTATCCATCACCTTCTCCTTGAAAACCAAGGCTTTCTTGTTCTTATCACTAACATCAGATTCCTCAAGAAACGTCACCTTCTTCTTCTGCATATAGAAATCATGATCCACGCCTTCCAAATCTGAAAGCATACCCTTTGAATCAAGAACATGCATCTCTTTCTTATTCATGTGACGAAGCCTATTAAGCCACATCTTCGAATCTACAGTTGAAGTAGATAACCTAGAAAGAGAATCAGTAATACAAGTAGATAGATAAAGCGTACCTACTTTCTTACCTCTAGCTACAACAAGTGCACTCTTGGTAACCTTCCAAGAGTGCACTGTGAGAGTTACTATGCAACCCTCATCACCCAAACTTCTTATAGAAATCAAATTCTGCTCCAGAATTGGGACATGCATGACCTCCTTTAACACCCATGTGTTACCTATCTGCAATTTAAGCTTCACTTTCCCTTTACCAACCATCTGACAAGGCTTACCATCCCCTACACAAATTTCTCCAAAGTCTCCCTGGACATACTCATGAAAAAATTCCCTATGTGGGGATGCATGAAAAGAGGCACCAAAATCTAAAACCCAAGATTCTACTTTATCTAAAGAACATACCGGAGCATTCTGTGTAACGTAATCCACAACATCTGCTTCTTCATGTCCTTCATGTTGATCTTCACCTGATCTATAATCTCTCTTTAAGTGCCCTTGCTTTCCACATTTCCACCAGGTTATTCTGCCA
This sequence comes from Torreya grandis, assembly GCA_037957365.1. NCBI lineage: Eukaryota > Viridiplantae > Streptophyta > Pinopsida > Cupressales > Taxaceae > Torreya > Torreya grandis. The sequence goes on along the minus strand of JARHVA010000836.1, from coordinate 3,033,970 downwards.
TACCTAGACTTTGATCTCCTGCCTATCTTGGACCTTGATCTCCCACGCTCTATCTTCTCTCTTTACCTTCCTCTGCCTTCAACACTCAAAGCATTCCCTGATGATTCACCTGTGCTTTTCCTACGTATCTCTTCATTCAAGATCACACTCACAACATCATCCACTTTTAAGACTTTTGAAGTAGACACAGTATTAAAAACTGCCATTACCAAACCTTCCCAACTTTCAGGTAATGAACACAAGATTAAGAGAGCTCTAATTTCATCATCAAAAATAATATTGACTGAACTTAACTAGTTTACCAAACCATCGAAATCACTAAGATGGCTATGAATAGATCAACCTTCCCACATTTGAAAATTAAATAAATGCTTCATAAGAAATACCTTATTAGAAGCTGAGGGTTTTTCATATGAATTTGCCAAAGATTCCATCAAATCTACCATTGTCTTACACTGTGATAAGCTAGAAATCACAGACGATGCAAGACTCAATCTTATAGATCCCAGAGCCTTTCGATCAAGAACCTCCCATTCTTCATCCTTCATATCTCGAGGTTTGCAATCAACCCCACCCATCAGTAAGTACAAATCTTTCTGATACAGATAATCCTCAATTTGCATCCTCCATAATTGGTAGTTTTTTCCATTAAACTTCTCCATTCATAGCTTACTGTCTTCTGCCATTGCTCTACTCCCACTCAAACAGAAACCCTATGAGCAACCTGTAATCAAAACACACTAACCAGATCTAATCCAATATGTTAGTATCCCAACCCAAAGCTCTGATACCAGTTGATGGGGAATCCAAGAACAAACACACCTGTTCTGATCCCTCTTGTTAGGATCTTCCTCCTCAAAAAGAGCACAATATGATTACCAAATATAAGCAATTAAACATTCAAAAATATACCAAAAGTACAAGTAACTAGAATTCACCAATAGCACAGAATATGAGAGATAATACACTATCTTGTATTAACACTTTACAGAAAAGAATACAATAAAGAGCCGCCACACTCTTCCACCTTACAGAGGCTTCCCACACCTCAAGTGTACAGTAATTCTTCTTCAAAATAGTCTCCTACCAAAAATGGTCTCAACAACCAACTCACACATAGAATTGGTGTTCACCTCTCCAACCAATCAGTAATAACCCTGCTAGTACACCAATCACTCTATAGTACTTCAAGTTGATCTCCCATGAACCTGCAACCTATAATTCAACAGACCATACTCACACATGTAGATCTCTTATGAGCTTGCAACAACCTACAACTCAATAATCTTACAATGGAAGGAACTTCCTTGCCTTCCTTATTAGCTCATTAGTGGAACTAGGAGAAACACACACTTAGTTCTCTTCACTAGCACACCTTACAATACATGCCAATAGGTCTATAAATAGATCCCAAACTTAAACAATAACTTAGACTTTTAATTTAGATAATTATCCATGTAGCTCAAGACTCTAACTAGCCTTTACATGCAAACACTTCATTCACTTAACTAACTGTTCGTGCAATGAATAGTTCTGGAACACACAGGCGATTGACGTTGGTCCCTGCTTGCCTGGTTCTACCGATGTCGGCTGACTTCTTGCCATTGCTGGTTGCCTTCTGCACTGGTCATGACTGACGTCGGTCATACTACCGACGCCGGTGCTTCTGGTTCTTCAACAACCACTTTTTCTCTATCTGCAAACTTGAAGCTTTTAGCTCCACACCCTAACAATAACTATATGTATGATTAATTAATATTGAATACAATTTTTTAAAACAAGTTACATACCTTGAATCTATATGTTCATTTGTTTCATTATGCTCCACTTGAATGGATATATTGTAAACTTCATTTGTGTATTCATGTATATTGTGATCCTTTTTCCTTAAATTTTGGAATCTTTGGTAGAGGTTTTGTGTATAATACATATAGATAAATTTATCTCTCATATTATTATCAATATTACTCTAAGTTTTGATCTTCTCCTTACCCTTTCTTTAACTTTTTTTCTATAATTTATGCCACCATATCATTTCATGACCTTTCAATTTTGTGCATGAAAATTTTAATTTCTTCTCCTCTACCATAATCTTCTATTAAAAAATATTCTCATACTATTTAACTAGTCTATCAACTCCTCTTCTTTTAAACTATGCCCATATTATAAAAATTTCATGTTACTCATTCATTCTTTCCTTTTAATGCCCTAATCATCCTTTCATAGATTGATAGTGGCTTTTCTTGTTCTTCCTCCTCTTGTTGATTTTTTATTCATACTAGGTTTCTTCATCTATTTCATCTCCTATTTGTCTTTGTCTCTAATGTGTAATATAATGAGTTATTACACTGTCTTATGTATCTTTTACACATTTATGTTCATCTTTTCATAGCCTAATCACCCTCTTGCTATATTATTTCAACCTATTCTTTAAAATATAAATTTTATCCAATTTTTTTTAAAAACTCAATAATAATTCACACAAAATATTCCATTGAATTTTTCTACCCATATTTAAACCTATTATAATACTAGATGATAATTCTAAAATTTTTAATAGATCCAAAACACACATAATTATGTTTACAAATATTGAGTAGAAGAGAAAATTAATTTATAAATATTTATTATTACTTAGTAAATAAATAATATTATTTAAATAAATCAAAACTAGTGGACATAGTTGTCATGCAAAACTAAAATGGGAAATAAAATAAAAATATACCTAGAGTTAATTAAACTCACTACTTTAGCAACTTTTACATACAAGCTCAGATGGGACTAATAGTTTTCCATTATTATTTACACATAAATAAAGCTTAAAAGTAACTTTCATCTCAAGTTCATGCCCAATTAAAAAAATAAATTAAAAAAATTCTAAAATAAATAAATAAATAAAATTAAAACGTAATTTCCATCCTCTAGGTGGTTAATTTCAGCCCTAAAAATTTATCAAAATGGTTTTTAAGTGGATAGAGCCACTCACACATGCGTGGATATTGTTGGGTTGAAAATTTTAAAAAGGGGGCTCAAATGGGTTCCTAAATCAAAATTTATGGCCTCTACAAGGTATGTTACAATATCATTATTCTCTAGTTAAAATAATTTAGATCCTATGAGTTGTTATGATTAATATTTTGTGATTTGTTTTGATCAAGCTTCTTCAATTCCCATTCTAAAATCTAAATGTTTTATTCCTGATATAATCCTCCCCACTATAACAAATATTTTTTTGGTGCCTTACCTAGTTTTCATTGTCTTCATATCTAAAACATAAGTTATCTCTTCTTTATTCTTGTATAGAAATTTATACTTCCAATCTAATTCGTATTATTTAAATATGAAACATTAAACATTGGATATATATAAAAATAACGTGTAAAAATTACCTCATAATACATTTAATTTATTTTATTCACAAATTTGCATGGACTAATCTTATTATACTTTAAATTATTTTATCTTAAGTAGGGAAATGTTTATTTTCTTAGGTACACCATCACTAACTTCCTTTATTAAAAAACCTTTGGCCTTCTTGTTACATCAACTATTGCCTTATAATTTTCATTAATTTATTATAGTTTTTTCCTTCATTTTGAAACTATTGTATGTGCTTTGAAAATTCCTCTACATCATCACCAAACTGATATGCAATTAATATTTTCACCAAGTGTAAAACACCATTAATATTTATAGCATTAACAATTTATAATGGTGATTTTCCTATTGTCTTGTTAAAAAAACTATTATATGTAAACTCAACCTGTGGTAGTGTTAAATTCCATTACTTGGGTTTATCTCAAAAATTACATCTCAATTTTTATCCTAAACTCTTATTTACTACCTCTATCTATCAATTTATTTGAGGGTGAGATGCACTACTAAATTGTAAATTCATTACAAAATTATTCCATAGAGTCCTCTAAAAATGAATTACTTTTTTTTGTTTCCATGTCTGAAGGAATGGTCTTTGAAACACTATGCAATCTAACAACATATTTAAAAATTAGATCTACTATTTTAGTGGCATCATTAGTTTATTTTCATGCATTAAAATGAATCGTCTTATCAGCCAATTTACAAAAATAAAAAATGAATCATTACCTCTCTATGTGTTTAACACTCCCAATACAAAATCCATACTTAGATATGTCCACAGTCCTTTTAATATTTTAAATGATATGTGAAACCCTATGTTTTATACATGTCATTTAGCCACATGACATATCCAACATCTTGGAACAAACCTTGCTATATATCTTTTCATCTACAGCCAAAAAATAATTTTCTTCCACTGAATATATTACCTTATTTTTACCAATGTGTCCACCCAAATCACCATTATGAAGTTCTCTCAAAATATTTTCTCTCATAGACCCAAAAATAATACATTATTGATTTCCTTTATAATTATAACCATCTTGCATACTATAATCATCATGAATAAAAACTAACTCTCTTGTTAATGTATTCTTGCATTGTTAAAAAAATTGTTTGAAATTTAGATCATAACCATACAATTGCTTGATACTCTCAAATAATACTACTTCACTCACTGTAGTAGTTAATAATGCCACATGCTTGCTCAAAGCACTTGCTACCTGATTCTAATTTCCTAATTTTATTATAAAAAATTACACCATAGTAGGATAATATTAACATTAACATCTATAAATATTTATACAATTATAGGATCCTTGATTTTAAGATCATATCCTTACTAATTATAAACCAATAACCTATTCTACATAAAATTAATTAGAGTAGAGTAACAACCCTATTTAATGGGGTGTCATAAAAATCACCCAACTAACATAGACTAATTAATAAAAACATATTCTATGTTATTAATAACATTAGGAAATTATCCAACATCCCCCTTTAATAAATACATAGGAAAATAAATAATACTAAAAGGAACTAGGACACACTCTAGTTCAAATATAACAATATTAGATAGGAACATATCACCAATCTAATGAGGTAAATGGTAATGAGATCACTATATATTTTATTAAGGATAGGGACACAACATCTAATCTGAGATTATACATAAATGTAATGTGACACAAAATTTGATGGATAAGGAACACTTCGACTAATCCATAGATGGGAACACATAAACCAATCTACATATGAAAAGGTACACACATATATTCATTATCCATTTTTTGTAAGAATAATGTTGTTTCACAATAATATTAGTAAGATGAGCCTTAATGACCTTTAGAATAAGTGAGTAATGACATACACACTACTTAGTGTAAGTATGGCATAGGCCTCCACTTCTCTTATGTTATGCTGTTCTATTTGGTTGGGACTCACTGAATAGGTACAAAAAATTAAACCTCACATTTGTATATAGATTATATAATCACTATCATATACAAATACCAAATCTTCAGTTGTATTGTCTTTTTTAGCACACTAATTTTTATATTAAAACATACTACAACATTTGAGCTATTGGAAAACTCAAGATTATGAATGGAATATATCCTCCATTTCTTCAAAATTTAAATGGGCTTGGATCACTTATCCAAATTAAATTTTAAGGTCTTGGGAACAATAAATCCCTCCATGATACACATAACTAGTTTTAGTGTTACATTTATTTTTCTATAATTTTTTTCCCACAAGAACAAATGTCTTTGTTTGATTTTATACTCCTAAAAACATGATGTGTCTTAATGTATAGATGATGTATATGGGATCGAATCCTAACACCTTGTTCCTCTTTAGAACATAAATCAAGAAAAATATAAGAAAGATATACTAATTAGTTACAACATATTCTATGTTAGTACTAACACTAAAAAATTGTCCAATGAATTTATGCTACAAAATAAAAGTATACCCCTACAAGAGAGAAACCCACTTTGCATGTATACCATTTGATTTATTCTAAGTGTTCACACCCTTAATGCCTCATGGTCTGAAAATAAAATAAACACTTTAGGAACCAAGTAATTCCTCTTGTCTTAATGCTTATACAATGATATAAAACAACATTATATATAAAACATTCCTTCTTTATCTTATTCAAATTCTCACTATAATATCCTAGTGGCCTTCTCTCCTAACTCAATATTGTACCAAAACCCAAATTTGAAGCATCACATTCCACTTCAAACAACTTGATAAAATATTTTAATGTTAAAACATTAGATTTTTCACCTTATTCTTTAGCAATTGGAAACTTTATATTGTTGCCCATTTCTACAAAAATTATTTTCCCCTTATTTAATCTTTTTTTAGTGCAACAATAATATTAAAATTCTTAATGAATTTTTAGTAAAAAATAATAAACCACATAAACTTATTACCTTTGATATAATTTTTGGAATAGGCCACACAACAATTTATTTTATCTTTTATTAATCCATTATTACACCATCTTCTAAAATGACAAATCCCAAAATACCAAACTCTTTTGCACAAACTTAGACTTCAAATTTTAATAGATATTTTTATTTCTTAACTCAAATGTCTTAAGCGATCTTTTGTATTATTAATACATATCAAACATTATCAAAATATAATATTAAAAACTTACAAATATAATCTCATGGCAAAGTATAAATCATTCTCATAAATACACTAGTTACATTAGATAATCTGAACAACATGACAAACCACTCATAGAATCCACCCATATTATTAAACATTGTCTTCCATTCATATCCTTATCGAATTAAATTTTTATAGTATCCATTCTATATATCAATTTGATTAAAGTATGTATCTCCTACAAGCACATCCATCATGTCATCTAGGTGAGGTATACAAAATATATATTTGATGGTGATCTTGTTCATTTCTTTGATATCTATACACATCCTCCATGGTCCATGATTATTTTGAGCTGGAAACATAGGAGTTACACATGAACTAATACTCTACGTCATGATACTATTTCTCACCAATTCATTCTCCTGGCTATTCAAATTTACATGTTTTATTTGGCTTAACATATAATTTGATCGATTAGGGAGAGATGATCCTAGAATTAAATAAATATGATGATAAATATCTATTTTTTTTGGCAAATCATTTGGTAACTCATAAATTATAACATCAACATATTCCTCCAACACTTTTGTTGTTTTTGTTGGTATTTGTACAACATTTGATTTTTTCCATTAATGTATAACAAATTCCTATCATCTTCATTTCCTTAACAATTTTGTTTTGGATAACATGCTTTCTACATTCCCTTCCTCAAGATTTTTAGAAGTAATTTTGAAGCATACTTACAATAATTATATGTGTTATTATCTCCATCATGTATTTATTTTTTGTCATATTTCTATGGCCTTCTATTGAGGTCAACATAACCTCATTTCTAAAAAATGAGGACCCTTATTCAACTTTGAAAATTGTGCTATGAGTTAGACTTTAAAATTGATCAAAATACACTATTGAATATCATGATTGATCTAGATTAATTTACATGTTTACATGTAATACTTGTTTGACTTCATCCAATGTTGTTAATGTTTGATTCTTATGTTTCTATGTTGCAAGTTTAATAGAGTTCCATTTAAATGAACAGTGTTTAGGGTTTTATGCTTTAATGCTAATTTAACCCTTTTGTTAACCTTTGGTCCTTTTTCTATTGATTAAATCCATGTTTAAATGGTGTTGAAAAATTTAGTTTAAATGATTTAGTCTAAGTTTTATTTTTAAAGGGATTTAAATTTACAAGAGAACATTTTATTATATCTTAGACTTAGTTTAAATTTTATCCTAAGCTTTAATCATGTTTATTAACATGTCTAAAACCTTAGTCTAAAATTTACCCTAAGTATCTACATATTTGAACCCTTAATTTTCTAATTTTAATTGTTCATAGGAAAGAATTAAACGTGATGTCACCAATTGGAAAGATATCAGGAGCTTGAAGCGAAGATCAATGATCCACGTGCAAATCTAGATTCAAGATTCAATAAGTCAAACCTAAATATTGATAGTGTGCATTAATAATGTAATGGAGATTTGATGACAAGACTAGAATCAAGTCATCAAAGGATTATAAAATCAAATGTGAGATTGACAAGTGTCATGATCTTGGCAAAGTGGTAACAAATCTAACAACAAGAAAAGGTCAATAATTCAAAGATGCTGAGAAGGAATACAAGAGTGAGAATTGTTACAATCATGGTGAACAATCAAGAAAATCAATGGCCTATGTGTGAGCTTGTGTATAAATATGGAGATCAATGATCCATTCTTGATCATGAAATCAATAGATTAATAGGGTGATTTTAATCATGTGAATGAAGATTAAAGGCTCACATTTGATCTTGTTGATCAAGATCAATAGTGTCAGTTGAGTCAAAAATTCAAAGAGCCTAGATAAAACATGATGTTTCCACATGGAGTAAGAGCATTCAAGTGATGAAGAATGTTTCCAAGGTACACAGAGAGCGCATGAAGTTACCACACAGAGAGCGCATGAAGTTACCAAGTATCTTGATCTCAAAAGCTTGAAAGGAAGATCAATGACTAGTGATAAATTCAAGGCCAAAGGACTTCTTAAGAGATCAATGGTGTGAATTTGATCAAGATTAAATATTGTATGAGGTAATGACATGTGTCTAAAAATGATAAACAATCACATTTTAAATAATGAGCAACATGACATGGTGATGCCACATAAGTAGACACATCATATTAAGAGATCTTGTGGACTCAAGCATGCATAATGTATAAATGTGCAATCCAAATGAAATCTAAGTCATTAAAGCTCACATTTAAAACTTTATTTCCACCATTAAAAATCTATGTTAACCTCCAAAAAATCCCTAAGAGTGTACAAAAATCCCTAATTATCTATGAATTCACTATGATTGAACTAAGAAGAGTTAAACTATCATGTGTAAAAGGATAATTCAATTGGAATTATAGAAATGGTGAGTCATAAACATGTTTCCAAGTAATAATTTGAGATATATTTGACATTAGATTCCAAAGACCAAGTGTTCAAGGACACCAAGTTTGTAGCTTTCTCTTTGAATACAAGGGATAACAATTGCTCCAAATTATTCTAGATAATTGAAAACCAACTCGTTATCACCAAGGAAGAAGAAAATATCTTCCCAATAAAGAGACTTTATGATGAAATTTTGGCCATTCGAATGATTGGACTTCATTATGTAGCTACTTAACTAGAGGTACTTCATTGCATTGATGTTCTTGGTCCCATTTTTTAAGTAGCTAAAATAGACAAGGTCATGTTGATTAATGAACATAATTTAAGGAAAATTTCTTACATATACCCAACTGCATTTGAGTCTTAATAAAAATTTCCCAAGCCTAAAATTGACCTAACCTCTATTAATTCATCGGATAAACAACACAACATGATGGAGACCCTATCTAGGTGGTTAAAATTTGATAACCAAGTTATTATGGATCTTGCTAAGAACATTCCTATTATGTAGTTTAGACCTAGAGTAAGGATGGTGATGACCATGTTAAACAAGTTTTATGGGTGTGACCCTATAGCATATGTATAACCAATGTGGGTCCCCATGGTGTATTTCATTATTGAATAGGTAATGGTTCCTCCATTAGGTGAGATAATTAGTATCTCCCTAAGTAGACATATATATGCAATCAAAAATAAGAAGAGGATTGAGATTTAAATGATGTCCTATCTAATAGATTCCCTATGTGCAACCATAAATTTTCCTAATCAAAGATAATGGTCTCTAAATGGTACTCAAACCATTTCCTAGTATTACTCCAAATTTCACATCTATAAGTAAAGATACCACATCTAGTTCATTTATGATTGTGTCTACCATGCATTGAGTGAGGATATAGATGGTGTTACTATGACGAGAGTAAACCCTTTAATCAAAAACTATATTGAATCAATAGGGGACATATGGTTGTATTTATATTTCACTATCATAAAGATTGAGGGAACTTGAAGTGCTGCTCTCAAATTACCAATTCATGTACCTAATAAATTATTAGAACAAGAGATAGCCTATTAGGTTATTTAATGGGATTGATGGAATTTATAAGACCAAAAGGAAGGTTCTCCTACACATTTTCCCCATGATAATTGGTAAGGCTATATTTAGGTAGTGGGACCATATTGAGGCTTCATCAAATCATAGGTTGTCTTTCAACCTATAGATAGATGATCTTAGACAATGGGACCCTTATGGGAGGGTAAAAGAAAATTTGAAGATCAAGGGTATTTTAAATGTACCATATGAGCATGAGACTAATTCATTTGACTTAATATACAAAACATCATCCTCTTACTTTTAATTCACTAGAATATTGAAGGCACACAACATAAGATTTGAGTCCATATTAAATAGGGACCAAAAAATGGAAGATAGGTGGAAACTAGGCCCTAGGTAGTATCATTTCATTCATGTTAGTTCTTTTAAATTCCATAATAGAGACATTAATAAAACATAGGAATATGGAGATAAATCTATAATAAATTGATTATAGTTCATCATTTCCTAAATCTTCAAAAGCATTAGAGTAAGATCTACCTCAATAAGAGGTACATATGATAACATTGGAACCCAATGAATCTATTGAAGATGCACTTAAGATGATATCTATGACTTATGATATAGATTTAGATGAATAGGTAAAGGCCAAAGAATTCAAATATGATAAGGGAAATTCCTTGGACCTGATGGTTATTAACACCCCTAAAAGGAAAGCTGAGTTGTCCATTGTTCCAAAGGCAATGAAACCAAAGGTAACTATTACACCACCTTTGAGTGAAGTCAACTTGTTTAGTGAAGAAAACATATTATATGGTCCACCTATTCTTGAGTGGTTAATTTATGAACCAAGATTAGAAAATATTCCCACTATTCATCATCCATGGGCTATGGTAAAGGTTACTAACATCCCAATATAATAAGAATTAAAGCCATGGATCATTTCTCTACAAGAAGAAGAGGTAAGGAGACTGGCTAATCCAAGTCAATCAACCTAATCATAAGTAAAAGTATCAGCTCCACATATGACTTAATATTTAGTTAGGGTTAGATTTGATACATGTACTACTAGTTTGCAAAGGGTGATTGATAAAATAGTCATGCAAGGTGGTGAAGAGATTACATATCAAAAGGTGGAGCCCTTTACTAATTTGACCCAGGAAAAAGTATAGAGACCTGGTGAGGATCCAATATTTGAGGATAATGTACTAGAGCTAGATCAAACACAATCATAATAGTTATAAGTTGTTATTAAAGGCCTAAAGTAACAAAATAACTTAGAGGAGCAATCTATCCTATCAGTGTTATGGGATATAGTCAATAAGTTTGAAGCAATCATTTATGACACATTAAAATTTATAAAAGCTATAAGGTCCAAGCAAGACATGGTGAACAAGAATTATTCCATGGCTATGTAATAGATCAATGAATTAAGGGATTTAAAAAATAAGTTAAAGGAATTGATCAATCTATTGATGGATGGTCAAATTTTTGAGTTTAAAATAGCCAACTTGGCACATTTAAACATGGTTATGAGGATCTTGTCAGAGAAGATTAAGGATGCATAAGATCAAAGATATGTGGTGTCAAAAACTAATAGTAGTACTCAAGCTCACAATTCAAAGGTGCCTAAGAATGAAAATGACTCCATATTGCAAATGGTTAAAAACTTAACACTACTTTTTTTTAGTTACAAAGACAAGTCGCTGACATTGGGGAAGGCTCCAACATAAATTATTATTATCAAAGGTTAAATAGATCTAAAAATAGGTTTCTTAATAATAGAAATAATAACAATAATAACAATAAGTCATTTGCAAATAAGAATAATCTTGAAATAAACATCTGTGATGTATCTTTAACTAAATATTATAGAGTTCATGACAATTCGAAGCATGGTTAATTGGATTATATAGAATTTTATAATTCTTTTGAATTATTTCAAGATGAGTTAGATACATTTGAAGGTGGACCTAAAAAAGATAATAATGTAGATAAATCTAGTTCTTCAAAGTTATCTAAATCTTCTGACACAACTCTTATGGTGGAGATATTTGATTTTCCATTCCAAGATGAGAATGAGCCTGATGATACTCCAAAGGAGATTTTTGATTTTCAATAGTATCTAAAGAAGACTTATCCATTAAGGAATAGAGAAAAAAAGTAACCTTTGACAAGTTCAGCTCCACCAAATAACTTTGATACTCCTAATCCTACAATAGACAAAAATCCAAAACCTCCAAAGGGAAGAAACACTAGAAATAATGTTGATTAATCTATTTATTCTTCTAGGAGTGGATATAATATAGTAGAGGATATGAATAATATTAAAGATAACATCAATTTACATGAATTGACTTAAATTACTAAACAAAGAGATTTATTGCTAGGATCTTTGAGAAAAAAACCTACTAAATCACAAAAAGATTCAAATGCAAATATGGTGATATATACGAATAAAATAGAGGTTCCACCTTTCTTACTAACAATTAGATTGTTTGGTAAAAACTTTCATAATTATTTGTTAGATGCCTCTGAAAATATCATGCCAAAAATATATTTGTGAACAACTTACTTTAAATTAAGTTTGATAGAGTAGTTAGTCAATTAGACAAATCAAGAGTTAAAGTAATTGGTGAATTGTTGAATGTTCGTATGCAGCTTGCTTCAGAGCCAAGAATACAAAAATTCATAAATAATCAAGTTGTGGACATTAGAGATGCTTATGGGATGTTATTAAGCAGGGATTGGACCAAATATTTAAATGGATACATGTCAACTGACTATTTTCACATGTGGATACAATGGAAGGGAGTTCCCAATAATATTTGAATTGAGAGGGAACCAAATATAAAGCACATGATTATCAAACACAATGCAACTAATGACAATGTTAACATGGTGATTTCTAATTTAGGATTCTACACTCTTAACACTTCTTAGGTATGTAACTCTAAAGACTCTCATCCTATGCCTGGTCTTTGGAAATTATATGTTAATAGTGGTAGATGCAAATCTAGAGCCAGAATTGTTTTAATTAATCCCATTGGGAAATAATATGTTGTTTCTTACAAACTTCAGCTTCCTTGCCCTAATAATTTGGTAGAGTATGATGTATTAATCTTAGGATTGTAATTTTTCATCAAACACAAGGTTAAGGAACTACTAGTATATGGTGATTCTAAAATAGTAGTCAATCAAGTTAGAAGTAAGTACCAATGCAAATTATCTTATCTTAAGAAATACAAGTTTAGAGTATAGGACTTGATTGAGTAATTTAATGCTTTCAGCATTTTTTAAGTCCCTAGATAAGAAAATTAGTCTGTTGATAAACTAAATTTAGCTATAACCAACCTTATGCCAATCAAGAGTCAAAATTGGAAAACCTTAGCATTGAATTGGTTTGCTATCCCTCAATTATCGATAATATCAATCATTTGCAAGTGTTTAATGATGATCAACAAATAATAGATTTCATGAATAACTTAAGAGTATTTAAGTCTCACATCATTAATGATATTAATGATAATTTTCTTGATGAAGACAAAGTTGATGACAAGATTATATAATTGAATGATAATAAGATTCCCAAAGACATGATTGCCTTAAAAATACTATTTGATCAAGACAATCTAGATAAATCTATTAAAGTTCCTAACGTGAATGGTAAAGATTATAATATAGTTGACATAAGAACTCAAGGTTAACCTCATCTAGTAAACATTGGTATAACATGCAAAAATAAAGAGTCTAAAATAGCTATATACCTATTGACCAAGTACAAGGATGTTATAGCATGGTCCTATGAAGACTTAAAGTTCTTTGATCCTAGAGTCATTACCCATACCATTCCATTAAAATAAGTTTTTAAACCTTTTAGATAGAATCAAAGATTATTCAATCTTATTTTAGATCCATTAATTTACAAAGAGGTCAAGAAGTTATTAGATGCAAAAATAGTTTTTCCAATTAGACATTCTAGCTAGGTAGTTAATTTTGTGCCAGTTAGAAAGAAAAATGGAGAAATTAGATTATGCATAGACTTTATAAATTTGAATAGATCTTCTAAAAAAGATAATTATCCTTTACCATCTCTTGACTAGGTCATTAAAATTATTAGTGGTTATACTATGATGTCTTTTTTAGATGGCTTTTTAGGTTATCATCAAGTACTTGTAAACAAGGAGGACATAATGAAGACTACATTCACAACAAAGTGGAACACTTTTGCTTATAAAATAATATCTTTTGGACTAATAAATGTAGGAGAAAATTTTCAAAGAGATATGGACCATGCCTTTCAAGGTCTCATAGGTAAGTGCATCATCATATATATGGATGATTTAACTATGTTTTCTAAAAATAGGGAATACCATATTATGTATTTATAATAGGTATTTGAACATTGTAGAAGGTACGGAATTTCCCTTAATCCTAAGGAAATCATTTTTTGTGTTACAAAAGGGAAGTTACTAGGATATGTTATAACTAAATATGGGATTTCTATAGATCTTGATAGAGTCAAGTCATATCCAAAATAGAACCCCTTAATAGTAGAAAAGAAGAAAAGTCTTTCTTTAAGAAAATAAATTTTTTGAGAAAATTCATTTCTAGTTTTACAAAAATTGTGAAGCCACTTAATGACATGTTGAAGAAGGATTCCAAGGTCATATGGAATGAAGAAGCAAGGAAAGATTTCAAGGACATTAAAGAAGCAATAGGATAGGCATTGGTGTTGATAAGTCTTGATTTCACAAAATATTTTTATCTTTATTATTTTACTTCAAAACATAGTATAACTACTATTTTAACTCAAAAATGGATAAATGTGATCATCAAATTACATTTATGAACACTAATTTTAAGAATGTTGAGTTAAACTATTCTCTAATTGAAAAATAAGCATTTTATTTAGTTAAGGCAATTAAAAATTTTAGAAACTATATTCTTAGGAATAAAGTGCATGTAATATTACCATACATACAAATATTTCAAGGACATTAAAGAAGAAATAGGATAGGCATTGGTGTTGATAAATCTTGATTTCACAAAATATTTTTATCTTTATTCTTTTGCTTCAAAACATAGTATAACTACTATTTTAACTAAAAAAATAGATAAATGTGATCATCAAATTACATTTATGAGCACTAATTTTAATAATGTTGAGTTAAACTATTCTCTAATTGAAAAACAAGCATTTGATTTAGTTAAGGCAATTAAAAAGTTTAGACACTATATTCTTAGGAATAAAGTGCATGCAATATTACCAGATCCTACCATTAAGATTATGCTTAATCAATGTGAATTAGGAGAGAGAAGAGGTAAGAGGATGTCTATACTCCAAGAAGATGATATTGAAATAAAAACTACCAAATTAGTGAAGTGTCAAGGATTAATTTAATTGATTCCCAATACTAATCATAAAGTGAATGTCATGTAGGTTGATCAACAATAATTCCAACCAAATGATTGGTAGGATGCAATTATTCATATTCTAGTCAATGTTTCTTATTCTGTAGGATTAAGTAGAGAACAAAGAAGATATTTGAGGCTCAAGGAAGCACATTTCTTGATCAAGGATGGAGTACTATTTAGAAAAATTTATGAAAGAATATAATTAATATGTGTTTCAAAGGAAGAAGCAACTAAGATCTTGAGTACTTTTCATGAGAAACTCGGGAGTGGACACCCATTTGGAAAAACAACAGCTCATAAAATCTTGAGGGTGGGATATTATTGGCTTACCATATTCAAGGATACACATAAACATGTTATAGAGTGTCATCAATGTTAGATCTTCAACACCAAAGAACCAAAAGTAGTTATGCCATTGAAGCATTGTTAATTGACAAACCTTTTGCTCAATGGGGTTTGGAATTTGTAGGAGTGATTAACCCTAATTATTTATATGAACATAATTACATTCTTATTTCTACTAATTATTGCACAAGTGGATAGAAGAAATGGTAATAAAATAATGTAGAACTGAATACATAATCAATTTCTTGGAAGAGAACATTTGCACAAGGTTTGGGAAACCAATATCATTAGTTTGTGATAATGTATTAGCCTTTATATCTATTAAGATGAATAAATGGGACTATGATAATAATATAGTTCTTAAGTTTTCATCAAATCATTACCCTCAAGTTAATGAAGTCTCATAATCAACAAACCAAGAATTTGATGAAAGCTATCAAGAAGTTTGTAGTTGAAAAACCAAGAACATGGCATAAATTACTTAAATATGCTATTTGGGAAAATAAAACTAGAGTAAATCAAGCTCTAAAAAAATCACCATTCATATTAGTATATGGTCAAGAACTAATATTTCTAATTACTCTCAATTTTCCAACTTACAAGTTCATGCAAGAGTATATGGAAGAAGATCAAGAGTATGATAACTTAAGGTTGCTTGACATCATACAAATGGTAGTTACAAGGGAAGAAACATTTTATAACTTTAGTAGACATCAAACCATAGACAAAATATGGTTTGACAAGCATTCAAAGATTAATGTGTTCAATAAGGGAGACCTAGTTCTCCTATGGGACAAAGCCTCATAACCAAAAGGAAAACATGGAAAATTCACTCCTTTGTGGATTGGTCCTTATCAAATTACTGAGACATTGGGAGAAAACACCTTCAAGCTCAAGTACTTATAGGGATTAGAGTTTACTTTGATAAATAATGGGAAATACATCAAGCACTATTTCTCTACTATCCCACCTCAAGTCTTCATGGAGTTACTTGTAAGATTAGTTATAGCTAGTGTAGGTGGGTTTATATTAGTTTCTTTCTTGTTCCTTTTTTGTAAATAGTGCTTGTAAATAATTGTTTGCTTGTTGTTTATTTTGAATATTGTGTGTTTATTTTCTCTTATTTTGTTCCTTTCTATCAATAAGTCTTCTCCAAGATAGTTTCTAAGCTCTAAAGCATCCTAAATACTAAAAAAGAAATTCTCAAATCAAGAATTTAGGTATGAACCTTAAACATTGGTTGATCATGGATTTTAGGAATTAGAGCTTGATGTTATGATTTTAAGAAATTGGTGAGGATTGATATCTAGGTTAATTATTCTTTAAAATCTTAAATCTTATTCTGATCTAAGTCTAATTTTGATAAGGATTACATATGCCATAGTGAAAGTTTGAATTATTAGAGCAAAGTCATGCCATCACTTAAAGAATATTATTGCCTAGGATGAAGTTGATAACCAAAGATGATTGTCTAAAAATCAAATATTTGACAAAATCTTAAAAACCTAGCTAATTTTGGTTCCCAACCTTTGTTAGAAAGTTAAATGTATCTAAAAAATACAAAAACAAGAGCCTTATTTAAAATCTAAGAGCTTTCTAAACAAAGGTGATTTTGGTAACCTCCATCGGGGCTAAGGATGCCTTGCTGGTAGTGGAACAAGGCCTTGAGTGGAGCCAAAGGTATCTCTATCAGAGCTATGAATGCCTAGTTGGAAATAGAGAAATGCCCAAGCCTTCCCTTTACATAAAATAATGATTCATAATGAATATATAAATATGTTACAAGTCAATGTTAATGATTAAGGTCATGAAATATGGAAGTTGTTCTCTTAATCTCATGGCAATCAGTAAATGAATCAAAACACACACACAATATGATTGAGTTTTTATGTTTAAATCCAATTTTATATTTGTAAAACTTGTTTTAATCATGAATTGATCTTAATAATTATACTTGATCATGTGGGATGATTGTTCTGGTTATTAGCTAAAACCAAGAGTATTTGAGTTCTAACATTTTTTAATGTTTCTGCCAAAGGTCACCATTTGTTGAGGTCAACGTACCCCCATTTCTAAAAAATGAGGACTCTTTTTCAATTTTTTAAATTGTGCTATGAATTATAATTTCAAATTTATCAAAATGCACCATTGAATATCATGATTGATATGGCTTAATTGACATATTTACATGTAATCCTTATTTGACTTCATCTACTATTGCTAATGTTTGATTCTTATATTTCCATGCTATAAATTTAATGGAGTTCTATTCGAATGAAAAATATTTAGGGTTTTATGATTTAATGCTAATTTTGCCCTTTTGTTAACCTTTGGTCCTTTGTCGATTGATTAAATCCATGTTTAAATGGTGTTAAAAAATTTAGTCTAAATGTTTTAATCTAAGTTTTATTTTGAAAGGAATTTAAATTTAGTGGGAACATTTTATTATATATTAGAATTAGTTTAAATTTTATCCTAAGTTTTAATCATGTTTATTAACATGTCTAAAAACTTATTCTAAAATTTACCCTAAGTCTCTATATATTTGAACCCTTACTTTGTTAATTTTAATTATTCACAGGAACAAATTAAACATAGTATCACCAAGTGGAAAAATCTCAAGAACTTGAAGCAAAGATCAATGATCCACATGAAAAGTTAGATTCAATAATTCAAACCCAAAGATCGATGGTGCATGTTAATAATGTAATGAGATTTGACAAGGATCATAGAATCAAGGTGTCAAAGGATTCTAAAATCAAATGCGAGATTGGTAAGTGTCATGATCTTAGAAAAGTGGTAACATATCTAACAACAAGCAAAGGTCAAAAAGTCAAAGATGATGAGAAGGAACATGAGAGTGACAAGTGTTACAATCATGGTGAATGATCAAACAAATCAATGGCCCATGTGCAAGCTTGTGTATAAATATAGAGATCAATAGTGCATGCTTGATCATGCAATCAACAAATCAATAGGGCAAGTTTAATCTCATGGATGAATATCAATGGCTCATGTTTGATCTTGCTGATCAAGATAAATAGTGTGAGTGGAGTAAATAATTCAAAGAACCCAAATAGAATATGATGCTTCCACATCGTGTAAGAACATTCAAGTGATGAATAATGTTTGTAAGGTACACAAAGAGCTTGTAGAACTACCAAGTGTCCCAATCTCAAAATCTCAGAAGGAAGATAAAAAACCAATTATAAATTCAAGGATAGAAGACTTCTTAAGAGATCAAAGGTATGAATTTTATCAAGCTTAAATATTGCATGAGTTAATGACACGTCTAAAATTGATAAATAATCACATTTTAAATAATGAGCAGCATGACATGGAGATGCCACATAAGCAAAACATGTCATATTGGGAGATATTATGGACCCAAGCATGTATAAGGTATAAATTTGCAATCTAAATATAATCTAAATCACCAAAGCTCACATTTTGAACTTGCTTTCCACCATTAAAACTCTGTGTGAACCTCCAAAAAGACCTAAGAGTGTATGAAAATCCCAAATTATCTCTAAATTCACTATGATTTAGCTAAAAGGAGTTGAAATATTATGTGTAAAAGGATAATTTAATTGGAATTATAGTAATGGTGACTCATAAACATGTTTCAAAGCAAGAATTTGAGCTATATTTGATATCAAATGTTGAAGGTCAAGTGTTCAAGGACACTGAGTTTGTAGCTACTTATTTTAATACAAGGGATAACAATTAATCCAAATTATTCTAGACAATTGAAAACCAGTCGGTTATCACCAAGGAAGAAGAAAAGATACTCTCAGTAAAGTGACTTTATGATGACATTTTGGCTATCTAGATGACTAGACTTCACTATACAACTGTTAAACTAGAGGTACTTCACTATATTTATGTTCTTGGTCCCATTTTCAAAGTAGATAAAATAGACAAGGACATGTTGATTAATGAACATAAAATGAGGAAAATTTATTACATATCCCTAATTGCATTTGAGTCTTATTACAAATTTCCCAAGCCTCAAATTGATCTAACCTCAATTAATTCATGGGCAAACCAACAAAACATGATGGACACCCTAGCTAGTTAGTTTGAATTTGGTAACCAAGTTATTATGGATCTTATTAATAACATCCATGTCAGTTAGTTTAGACTTGGAGTAAGGATGGTGATGACCATTCTAAACAAGTTATATGGGTGTGAAAATATAACATATGTAGAACTAATGTGGGTTGCCATGGTGTAATTCATTATTGAAAAGGTAATGGTTCCTCCATTAGGTGAGATAATTAGTATCTCCCTAAGAAGACACACACACACACACACACACACACACACACACACACACACAATCAAGAATAAGAAGAGGACTAAGTTTTACATGATTCATATCTAGTAGATGCCTTGTGTGTAACCACAAAGATTCCCAATCAAAGAGAATGGTTTCCAAATGGTACTCAGACTGTTTCCTAGTACTACTCTAAATTTCACATCTATAAGTATAGAGACCATATCTAGTTCATTTATGATTATGTCTACCCTACATCGAGTGAGGATATAGATGGTCATCCTATGATGAGAGTGAACCCTTTAATCAAAGTATATTGAAGTAATAGGGGACATATGGTTTTATCCAGATTGTGCTATCATAAGGATTGAGGGAACCCAAAGTTCTCCTCTCAAATTATCAATTCATGTACCTAATAAATTAGTAGAACAAGAGATAGCCTATCAATTGCTTAATGGGATTTATGGAATTTGTAAGACCAAATAGAAGGGTTTCCTACATAGTTTCCTCATGAAAATTGGTAAGATTATCTTCAGGTAGTGGGGCCATATTGAGGTTGTATCCAAGCATAGGTTGTCTTTCAACCTACATATGGATGATATTAGACAATAGGACCTTTATGGGAGGGTAAAAGAACATTTGAAGATCAAGGGTATTTTGAATTTACCATATGAGCACGATCCTAGTTACTTTGACTTCATATACACAAAAATCATCCTATTACATTGAAATGACTATAAGATTAAAGGAGAAAAACATAAGACCTGAGTCTAGATTGAATAGGGACCAAAAAATGGAAGATAGGTGGCAACTAGGCTATAGGCAGTATCATTTGATTCATGTTAGTTATTCTAAGTTTCCCTCAACAAAGACATTATCAAAGCATAGGCATGAGGAGAGAAATCTAGATGACATTTCTTCTAGCTCATTAGTTCTTGAATCTTCAAAAACATCAGAACAAGATCTACCTCAATAGGAGGTACATATGATAGCATTGGACCCCCAATGAATTTGTTGAATATGCCCTTAGGATGATATTTATGACTTATGAGATAGATTCAGATGAATAGGTAAACATTGAAGAAGTCAAATAGGATAAGGGAAAGGCATTGGACCTAATGGTTATTAACACCCCTAAAAGGAAAGCTAAGATGGCCATTGTTCCAAAGGCAATGAAATTGAAGGTAACTATTACATCACCTTTGATTGAAGTCAACTTGTTTAGTGAAGAAAACATATTATATACTCCACCTATTCTTGAGCAGTTCATTTATGAACCAAGGTTATAAAATCTTCCCACTATTTATCATCCATAAGATATGGTGAAGGATACTAACATCCCAATACAAAAGAATTGAAGCCATGGATCATTGTTCTACAAGAATAAGAGGTAAGGAGATTAACTAATCCAAGTCAGTCAACCCAATCATAAGTAAAAATCC